>CM037592.1:29509700-30134700 GCA_021018995.1 Chloranthus sessilifolius | reverse complement strand
CTTCTGTAGAATCCAGCATGTCCCAGAAAACATCTGATCTATTTAACAGTTTTGGTAGGTGGTAAATGTGTAATTAAATCAATTTTTGCTCTGTCCACCTCAATGCCCTTGTGGGAGACAACATGGCCAAGGACAATGCCTTGGGTGACCATGAAATGGCTCTTCTCCCTGCTCAAAACTAGATTGGTTTCTTCACATCTCTGTAACACCAATTTGAGATGATGTAAACACTGGGCAAAACTGTCTCCATAGATTGAAAAATCATCCATAAAAATCTCCATAAATTGGTCAATCATATCAGAGAAAATGGAGTACATGCATCTTTGAAAGGTAGCAGGAGCATTACAAAGACCAAAAGACATTCTCCTATAGGCAAAAGTGCCAAAAGGGCAAGTGAATGTGGTCTTTTCCTGATCTCGTGGATACACAGGAATCTGGTTGTAACTAGAGTACCCATCAAGAAAACAGTAATAAGCTTTTCCTGCTAGCTTATCTAAAATTTGATCAATGAAGGGAAGAGGGAAATGGCCTTTTCTGGTCATTGTGTTTAGTTTTCTGTAATCAATACAGACCCTCCAACCAGTTGTTTGTCATGTTGACATAAGCTCACCAGAATCTGAGGTTACAACAGTGATCCCAGATTTCTTAGGTACCACCTGTGTAGGTGCCACCCAAGCTGAATCTGAAATGGGGTAAATGACCCCTGCATCCAACAACTTAACAACCTCTTTCATGACCACTTCTTGCATATGAGGGTTCAACCTCCTCTGGATTTCCCTAGAAGGCTTTGGATCTTCTTCCAAATGAATTTTATGCATGCAAACAGCTGGACTGATTCCTCCCAAATCAGCAATAGTCTAACCAATTGGTTTCTTATGCTGTTTCAATACAATCAACAGCTCTTCCTCCTGCTCCTCAGTGAGGGAGGAAGAAATAATCGCAGGCAATGATTTATGGTCTCCTAAAAACACATATTTCAAAATTTCTGGCAACTGCTTTAGCTCTACATCCGGTAGGCTGAGAAAAGAAGGTTGCAAAGGTACCTTAGCTGTTTGTGGAAGGGGCAGAATAGCAGGTTTCCACGAAGAGAACCTTACTGATTGATCATGAGTTCCTTGCACAGCATTTACTTCCTCAGATTTTCCCCAAGCATCTTTAAAATCTGTGGTTAAATCTTCACACTGCAAAAACTGTGGTAGAGTTTCTTCCACCAGTTCATCTAATAAATCAACAAGAAAACATTCCTCAGAACTGAATTGAGGCTGTGTGACTGCATTGTAAACATTTAATTTTACCTTCATATTTCCAAAAGAGACTTTTATAATACTAGACCTGCATTGAATGTAAGCATTTGCTGTAGCCAGGAATGGTCTCCCCAAAATGACAGGGATGGAAGTCTTGCTTTTTGTAGGTTCCATGTCTAAAACCAGAAAATTAGCAGGATAGAAAAACTTATCTACTCCTACCAATACATCCTCAATCATCCCAACTGGCTTTCTTTCAGATCTGTCTGCTAGTTGTAACACCACATGAGTGAGTTTTAATTCTCCCAAACCTAGTTTCTCATATACAGAATATGGAAGCAGGTTGACACTAGCACCCAAATCTAATAAAGCCTTTTCAATGGTATATTCCCCAATAATGCAAGGGATTGTGGGGATTCCAGAATCTTGAAGTTTAGGAGGTGTTGTAATGGACAACACCTGATTAACTCTTTCCACAGCAAAGACCTTCTTGGATAACTGTATCCTAGACTGTCTTTTGTGAGTGAAAATATCTTTCAAAAATTTTGCATATGCAAGCAAAGGTAGATTTATCTTGACTTGCTTGAAAGTCTCCATCATTTCATCTATTTTTGTGTTCCCTTTATCAAAAGGGGGTACTGATTTCATGGCATGAGGAAATGGTAAATGAGGAACTAGTCCATCATCTACAGCTTTAGAAGCATTATCAGAATCTTTTTGAATTTTTTGTTTTTCATTTTTTTGATTTTTCTGAGGTACATCAGCACCCCCAATGCTAACATCATGCTGCTCCTGCTGCATATCTTTATCATTTTCCTCAATTTTTTCTTCTTCCTTGTCAGTACCCACTTTGTTATTTACAATTCTTCCACTTCTCAAAGTTGTGACAGTTTTTACTTCTTCATGTGAAATAGAAGCCTCTCCAACCATGAACTGTCCTTTGGGATTGTTCAAAGGTTGGCTGGGTAACTTTCCTTCCTCTCTTTTGGCTAAAGTATTTGAAAGTTGACCCAATGTTTCTTCAATCTTCTTTATGCTTTGACTGTGAAAGTTCACAATCTGAGTTAAAGATCCTAAATTCTGGAGTGAATTTAGGACTTGATCTTCACAAGAAGGGGATCTAAAAGGGGCTTGGACTGGAGCAGATTGTCGTTGTTGTGGAATGGGTCAAAAATTTGGCTTGGCAAAAATTTCAGATAAGGCCGAGCGCTTTGAAAAGCATTTGGTTCTTGGTTGTCTGCCGGATTGATAATTCCTTGGCTCCATCTCAAATTGGGGTGCCTCTCCATGGATATTCATTTGACTGATCTGTCCAAATGATCAAGCAAGATGAGCTTGTTCCACCACTAGATCTCGGGAACTGTGGTGCAATGACATTGGTCAAGTGAATGAGTAGGGATCGCATATCGTATATGCCTCCTCTACTCTTGCAACCATTGGATTTTTAAGTGAGTTCATCAATCTATCAAACTTTGTGGTTAAATTATCCATCTTCCTTTCTAACTCATTCACCTCATAAATCTTTCCTTTGGTGGTTTGCTGATTGTTCAACCTAGCAGGATTCTCAATATCTCTTGACAAAGATTCCTGTTGAGTTGAATTTTCACCAATTACTTCAAATAAATCCCAGACCTCCTCAACTATTTTTTGCAAATAGGTACCTCCACAGGAAGCATCTACCATATTCTTGCCCTTTTGATCAATTCCTTGATAGAAGCTTTGAACAAGCTGCCATCGGGGAATTTGATGATGAGGACATTGCCTTAAAAGTTCCTTAAATCTTTCCCATGCTGCATGGAAAGTTTCAGTTGAGTTTTGTGAGAAGGAAATAATACTTTGTCTCAATTGGCTTGTTTTAGACATAGGGAAATATTTGGCTAAAAATTAACACTGCAAATCATTCCAAGAAGTGATACTATTTGGTGCTAACATAGACAACCATGCTCTAGCTTTGTCCTTTAATGAAAAAGGAAAGAGCCTAAGCTTGGTTGCTTCTGGACCAAGTCCAGCTATGTTGAATGTGGTACAAAGAGAAAAAAATTCATCCACATGCTTATATGGATCTTCCTTACTCAAACCATGGAAGGAAGGAAGCATTTGGATAGTTGATGATTTGATCTCATAATTTCCTTCAACAGTAGGAAATTGAATGCAAAATGGAGAATTATAAGCACCAGGTGCAAAGTAATCCCTCAAAAGTCGAGGTTCTTCACCCATAGTAGCTGTTTCAGTAGAATTCTGTGGTGTTTGTCTGGTTCGTAGTAGCCTTTCTACTTCTAAATTTAGAGGGACAATCTCAGGGCTGAGAGTCCTCCTACCAAACATACAACATAGAACAGAGAATCAGATTATGCACAACAAACCTTCAAAATTCCTTTTAAAGTAGATTCCACTCTTCAAAATGTATATGAATAACTGCACAGATTTAAACAATAGAATAGTTTAGCACTGATGTAAAGATAAGAACAAAATGAAAACTTAGGTCTACTTATTTTAAAACAAATTCCCCGGCAACGGCGCCAAAAACTTGTTGTTTACTCTAGTGTGCATGATTTATTTGTGTTTTGAAAACAGATTTGCAAATGCTAAGTTATACTGAATCTGAAAAATTAAAAAGAATTGTAGCAAGTTTTAAATTAGCCTGCAAGATCAGAGAGAAGTGAATTAGCCTACAAGATCAGGGCCAATTGTAGCAAGTTTTAAATGTAAGTGAGTAAAAGATCGTCCACAGAGAATTTGTTTAAAATGTAAGATAAACCTCCAGATTTGAGCTACCAGATCTGGCCTCTTATCCTATCTACAAAGCACATAAGATGGGAGGTTGAATTTGTCACATTAACTAAATGATAAAAGTAAAAGTTAAACTAAATGATCCAGATCTGAGTTGGGGGGAGGTTGTGAGTCAGGAGGGAAGTCGGTTTGGGTTTCTTTGTCAGTGGACAGGACCAGGGGGGTTGTAGTGGGTGGTTGAGGGATGGGTGGTTTGGTTAAGGTGTGTAGGGTGGATTGGATGGAGGTGAGTTCAGTATGCATCTGGTCCTGTTTTTGGGTAGTGGTGGATAAATGGGCTTAGATGTCTTGGATAAGGGATAAGATAAGGGTCAGTGTGTCAGGGCTGGGAGGTTGGGTCTGTGAAGAAGAGGGTACTGGTTGGAAACGTGAGGAAGGTGCATAGTGAAAAGTGAAAGGGGGGGAAGAGTGGGGTTCTGGGGAGTGATGGTGTGATGTAGTTGGGGAGTCTGGGAGAGGGGTGTAGTAGGTAGGCATTGTTTCAAGGAAAGTAGACAAAAAGGCTTGGAAGCTTATGGATGTGTTAAGGGTTAAGTCAATGTCTGTGAGGGGGAAAGTAGTAGGTATGGCTGGGGTGGTGTCTTGTTCAAGGTGTGGTGTGTCAATGGGGATAGAAGGGATTGTGGGTGACGTTTGGGAGATGGTGGGGGTTTTGTCAGTGGTTTTTTATTTTTTATAGGAAATGAGGGGAGGGCTGGTAGGTTTATGTGTAGTTGATGGGGGAATTGTGGCTGGGTACTGAGGTAAGGTAGGGGATGGGGAGTCCTCCCAAGTACCAATCACAGGTGAAGGGAGAGTGGGCATGGATGGTGTAAACAGAGGAAGGTGAGAGATAGATGGAAGAGGGGTGGTGGATGCAAGAGTAAAAGGTGGAGGGGAAATGGGGGCTGCTGCAGCAGTGGTGGCAACATGCTCTGGGGGCACCTCCTTGGTAGCAGGGGTAGACCTTGTGCCAGCTGCCTCTTCTGCTTGTTTGGGAAGGGCCTACGTCTCAACTTTCTTTTTCTTCTGGGCCTCCATCAGACTCCTGCTGATTCCCCATTGCCTCTTGGCAAAGGTAGTAGGGGCAAGGATGGTGGTCTGCTCAGTTTTTTCTATCTTGTATCCCCCCTTTAGTAGCAGCAAGGTAATGACCCTGGCATAAGGGAGTGTGTGAAGCTTCTTATTGGTCCCTATCTTTTCCACTATGTCTTTCATTGCCTCAAAAATTAGCCAGGCTGTATGGAAGCCATGGCCCAGGTGGAAGGAGTAGACAACATCTGCAATGGGGGTTCTCCTCTCCTGCTGATGTCCTGAGCAGTATATGTTCTTTGGTAGGACTTGGTCAATGAACAGGAGTTCAGGTTCCAATTCTCTCCTTCTGATCGAGTCCCCTGTGGCCTTTAATCCTCTAGTTAAGGCTCGTGCAATTGCATCAATCGATGCACTCAGAGGGGGGCCATATCCACAGCTAGGGTCGAATGCGGCTGGGATGCCCAATACTTCAACAATCACCTTGGGGCCCACTAACATATCAAAGTCGTCAATTAGCACTAGCAAGCACACTTGTCCATCTTTGTCCTTCTTGACCCTGATGTGCTGATAGAACAGTTGCACTAGCCTAGGGTAGGCTAGTGCTGAAATTCCTCTCATCAATGGCATTAGGTCCGCTTTGCTCATAAACTGTACTGCAGGGGCAGAGAGAGGTTCCTTCTCAAAAAATGGTATATCAAAGGCTGTCTCAGGCTCCAATGGAATTGAAACCATGAGCTCTGAAGGAGTAGAAAACCTAGGGGTTGGTTCCTCCGCCTCCTCAACCACTTCCTTCCCTTTTTTAGGTGACTTTGAAGTCTTAGCCTTTTTAGGGGTGGTCTCTGTAGGGGTCTTATCTGTCCCCTTTCTCTTTTGTGCACTCTTGGGAGCAATTTCAAACTTCTATCTTCGAATAAGAGGAAAGGAGATGGAGATCAAAGTGTTTACCCTAGAATCCTAGGGTTAGGTGTGATCTAACGTACAGGGCACTGCGAGATCTATGGTCAGAGGGCAATAGATGGGGGTGATGTTAGGAATGACTCTGTAGATTTATGGAGTGAATGATGAGCTGTAGGAGTGATGTTGGAGGAGAGAGGGAGAAGAGCGCCAGAAATTAAGGTTTCACAGAGGGAAGAAGGAAGAAAATAATGGAAAAGGAACCAAGCGCGGGGTTAAAATACTTATCGCGAAGCTCGGCGCGCTTTGAAACATCTGGTCACGGGGTTGGAAATGAACCTAGCGAAGGTGTTGATTCAATCTGGATTGCGCGACAATCTTCCAGGTTGACCTTAGAGCGTGCGACAATGTGAGATGAATTCATGTGAATTACGCGAGTGGTTCCTAGGTCTCTATTTGGATTACGCGAAAAGCTCTGAGGTTCATTTTGAATCGCGCGACAGCCTTAGAATCTCGCGACAGCAAATAAAGTATTTTTGTTGAATTGCGCGAGAGTCTCCCAGTTTACCTTCTGAACCTCGCGATAGTCTTGGAATCTCGTGATAACTAATGAATAGCTCTATGTGGATCACACGAGAGGTTCTCAGGTACACATGAATCTCGCGACAGCTATTGAATGTTTCCATGTGAATTGCGCGAAATTCTCCCAGACTTCCTTTTAATCTGACGACCTTTAGAATCTCGTGATGCCTTTATGAAGTATGTCATTCAGAGTGCGCGAGAGTCTCTCAGGCTTCTATTTGGACCCAGCGATAGCAAGGTATAAAATAGAGAGCATGTGCTCTCTATTTTACCCTTTTGCATATGCATTTAACAAAAGAACAGAAATGACACACCCCTAAACTCCCACATTATGCATTAACAAAAGCTATCAATTAAAGAGCAGTAAGAATCAAACCAAGCATCAAAAGTTTAAACCAGACAGGTCCAGAATCAGATGGGACCACTAACAATTCCTAGAGAATTTTAACAAAAGAAAGCAAGATAAATCTACCAAAATCAAAGTACATATGACACAGTGATGACACACCTATGGATTAGCATAAAGAAGGATCCCCTTGAAAGTGAATGGTGTCCATGGGTTCGACAGGTTTTTCAAAACAAGGCTTAAGCCTCTGACCATTCACTTTCAAGGTTCTCCCAGACATGGGATCCTTGATTTCCACAGCACCAGATGGGGAAACATGCATGACAATGTAAGGACCTTCCTATATGGATTTCAATTTGCCAAGAAAAAATTTAAGTTTGGAGTTAAACAACCAAACCTTATCACCATCTCTGAAACTTTTTCTCAATAGCCCCTTGTCAAAGAAAGCTTTGGACCTTTCCTTGTAGATCCTGGCATTAGCATATGCATCCATCCTTAGTTCTTCCAATTCGGACAGCTGCAGCAACCTGTGATGACTAGCAAAAGTTAGATCTAGATTTAAATGTTTGATGGCCCAATAGGCCTTGTGTTCTAACTCCACTGGGAGATGACAGGCCTCGCCATAAACCAGTCTGAATGGGGACATGCCAATGGGAGTCTTATAGGCAGTCCTATAAGCCCACAGTGCATCATTAAGCTTGTCAGCCCAATCTTTCCTATCAATCCTCACAGTCTTCTCAAGGATATGCTTGATCTCCCTATTTGAAATTTCAACTTGCCCACTAGTTTGTGGGTGGTAAAGAGTAGTAATCCTATGGGTGATAGAATATTTCTTGAGCAAGCTCTCAAAATTTTTGTTACAGAAATGGCTCCCCCCATCACTGATAATGGCTCTAAGGGTGCCAAATCGGGAGAAGATATTCTGCTTTATAAACTTGAGGACAACCTGATTATCATTAGTTCTTGTGGCAATAGCTTCTACCCATTTAGAAACGTAGTCCACTGCCACTAAGATGAAATGAAAACCATTTGAAGGAGGAAAGGGGCCCATAAAATTAATACCCCACACATCAAACAGTTCTACAACAAGGATGGGCTGTAAAGGCATTGAATTTCGTTTAGACAGCCCTCCTAATTTCTGACATCTTTCACAGGTCTTGCAGTGTGTATTGGCATCTCTTGAAAGAGAAGGTCAATAGAACCCACACTGCAACACTTTGTCAGCTGTTTTTCTCCCACTAAAGTGACCCCCACAGGCATTTTCATGGCACATGGCCAGAATACTAGGGACATCACTTTCGGGAATACATTTCTGAATGATTTGGTCTGCACAATACTTGTACAGGCAAGGTTCCTCCCAGAAAAAGAATTTGACCTGTGAGAAAAATAGGTCTTTGTCCATTTTTGTCCAATGGGCAGGAACCTTGCCTATAACTAGATAATTGATAATATGTGCATACCAAGGAACTAAAGATTGGATGGCAAACAGTTGCTCATCTGGAAAGACATCATTTGTAGCAAGGTCATCAACACCTTTCTCCAACATAATTCTGGACAAGTGGTCAGCCACCACATTTTCTAAACCCTTCTTGTCCTTGATTTCGATGTCAAACTCTTGCAACACTAGTATCCATCTAATAAATCTAGGCTTTGCATCCTTCTTGGACAGTAGGTACTTTAATGCTGAGTGTTCAGTGAAGAGGACAGTTTTAGACCCAAGTAGGTAAGGTCTAAACTTGTCCACAGCGAAAACCACTGCCAAAAGCTCTTTCTCAGTTATTGTGTAGTTCAGCTGAGCTTCAACAAGTGATTTGCTGAGATATGCAATGACCACAGGCAGCTTATCTTTTCTCTAGCCCAGGACATCACCTATTGCCAAGTCGGATGCATCACACATCAACTCAAAGGGCAGTGTATAATCAAGTGTTTGGAGTACAGGGGCAGAGGTGAGGCAGATTTTTAATGTTTCAAAAGCCTCAAGACATTCAACAGAAAAGTCAAAGGGCACATCCTGGCAGAGCAGGTGGCACAATGGTTTAGCAATTTTGCTGAAGTCTTTGATGAACCTCCTGTAGAATCTAGCATGCCCAAGGAAAGATCTAATTTGTTTGACTGTTCTTGGAGGGGGCAAATTTGGAATGAGGTCAACTTTGGCCTTGTCTACCTCAATTCCATCTTTAGAGACTACATGGCCTAACACAATTCCTTGTGTTACCATGAAGTGGCTCTTTTCCCAACTTAAGACCAAATTGGTCTCCTCATATCTTTGTAAGACCTGATGGAGGTGTTGTAGACATTGGTCAAAGCTATCCCCATAAACTGAAAAATCATCCATAAAAATTTCCAAAAATTTATCAATCATATCAGAAAAGATGACATACATACACCTTTGAAAGGTGGCTAGGGCATTACACAGTCCAAAAGGCATACTTCTGTAAGCAAAGGTGCCAAAAGGATAAGTAAAAGTAGTTTTCTCTTGATCAAGAGGGAGCACAGGGATCTGATTGTACCCTGAGTACCCATCAAGAAAATAGTAAAAAGCTTTCCCAACCAACTTGTCCAAAATTTGATCAATAAAGGGGAGAGGGAAGTGGTCTTTTCTGGTCTGGGAGTTGAGTTTTCGATAATCGATGCAAACTCTCCAGCCAGTGGTCTCCCTAGCTGGTCTCAACTCTCCAGACTCGGTTATGATCACTGTTATGCCAGATTTCTTGGGTACCACCTGGATTGGTGCCACCCATTCAAATCAGAGATGGGGTAAATTACCCCAGCATCCAGCAATTTAATGATTTCTTTCAGGACCACTTCCTGCATGTGAGGATTCAGTTTCCTCTGGATTTCCCTGGAGGGTGTTGAGCCCTCCTCTAAATGAATCCTATGCATATAGATCGATGCATCAATCCCTCCTAAATCAGCAATGGTCCAGCCAATTGCTTTCTTGTGCTTCCTCAAAACTGTTAGCAATTCCTCCTCTTGCTCACTGGTAAGAGAAGAGGAGATAATTATAGGAAATTTCTCGTCTTTCTCGAGGAAAGTATATTTCAATGTCTCTGGAAGCTGCTTCTTGAGCTCCAGATCAGGGGCTTGTTGGATGAATGACAGGATTGGTGTATTGTTGGTTGGAGGAAGGGGCAGTAATGTAGGTTTCCAATTGGAATGCTGCACTAAGCCTACAGAAGACCTCAATAGGGACATGTCTTCTGGCATTAAAGCTAGGCTTCCTTCCTCCACCATGTTCCAAACTTCAGTTAAATCAGTGATAATGTTGCCCCACTCTAGCAGAACTGCTGAGGGTACTTTGCACTGTTGTACACATTAAGCTCAACTTTCATATGTTCGAAAGTGACCTCCATGATCCCAGAGTTGCATTAAATGCATGCATTGGCAGTGGCCAAGAATGGTCTGCCCAGAATAACAGGTATCGGGGATGTACTCTTCTTGCAGCCCATGTCTAAAATAAGGAAGTCTATAGGATAGAAGAACTTGTCTACCCCCACTAGGACATCCTCAACCACTCCCATGGGTTTCCTCTTAGACCTATCAGCCATCAATAGAACAATGGGGGTGGGCTTCAGCTCCCCCAAACCTAGCTGCTGATATACACTGTATGGCAGCAGGTTAACACTGGCTCCAAGGTCCAAAAGGGCCCTTCCAATCGTGTGGTCTCCAATAATACAGGGAATAGTGGGTATCCCTGAGTCTTGCAGCTTCTCAAGCATTGTCATGATTAATACAGACTTAACTGTATCAGTCGTAAAGACCTTTTTGGACAAATGGCCTTTGGCCTTCCTTTTCTGAGTACAAAGGTCTTTCAAAAGCTTTGCATAGGCTGGGACCTGTCGGATTGCATCAAGCAGGGGTAAATTTATCTTGACCTGCTTAAAGGTCTCCATCATTTCCTTGATTTGTGCCTATCCCTTATCAAAAGGGGCAGGGCCACTAAAGCTTGAGGAAATGGCAGCTGAGGTACTGCTAGTTCCTCAGCTGCAAACCTATGACTGAACTTTTGTTTTTTTCTTTTTTCTATTTTTATCTCCTGCTGAGGCTTAACTACATCCTCTTTATTTTTTCCTTGTTGAAGGGTAGCAGGCAGTTCTTCACTCTGTGCTCTAACAAAGTCTCTTTCACTTTCATTCGACAGTTCCTTGGGAATGACCTCTCCTTGTTCCTTTCCCACCTGGTTGTCTACCAACCTGCCAGACCTTAGGGCTGTGATGGCATTAGCCCCTTCAAAATTTGAGGAGCATTCTCCAATCGAATACTGGCCCTTAGGGTTGGCTACAGGCTGGCTTGGCAACCTGCCCTCTTCTCTTTTAGCCAAGGAATTGGCTATTTGGCCGAATTACTCTTCTATCTTCTTTATGCTTTGACTGTGAGAAGTCACAGTCTGATTCAAGGGTCCAAGGCTTTGCAATTGGGCCAAAACCTGGTCCTCGAAAGAAGCACTTCGGGGCTAAGGTGGGGGAACTACCAATTGATTTTATTATTGGGGCTGCTGTTGCTGCTGGAAATTCGACCTTGGAGCATAACCCTGGTTAAACTGCCGGTGTGGCCTTTGAGGTAAGGCCAACATCTGTTGTGGCTGCATATAATTGTCTTGCCTCCACCTTAAATTTGGGTGGTCTCTCCACTGGTAACCAGTGTTTTGGTGCTGGTATCCATATGATTGTTTATTGTAGCCACCAGATTGTTGTTGTCCGAAAGATTGGGTAGCAGCAGCCTGTTCCATTACATACTCAGGGTATTGCCCCGAAGATGGGCACTCTTCTACTGTGTTGTGGAGATTGGCATATCAGACATGCCTCCATCACTTGTGCATCCATTCTGGGCTGCACTACAGTCAAAAGTTTATCAAATCTTTCAGTAAGATTGGCCATCTACATTCTCAGGTCATCATTTCCCCTAACTTCATACATCTTTCCTTTAGAAGTCTCAGGAAGCTCCAGCTTAGGAGAAGGTTTTTGAACAGTTCTAGATGAGGACATCTTATTGAAAGCATTTTCACTTATGACCTCAAACAAGTCCCATGCCTCATAAGCTGTTTTATGCATGTACGTTCCACCACAAGAGGCATCTACCATGTCTCTGCTCTTCTCATCAATCCCATTGTAGAAGCTCTGGATAAGCTGCCAGTCAGGGATCTTGTGGTGGGGGCATTGTTTGAGCATCTCTTTAAATCTGTCCCAGGCTTGGTTAAAATCTTTAGTTGGGGATTGGGCAAAAGCAAGTATGCCTTTCCTCAACTGGTTGGTTTTGGTCTCTGGGAAAAATTTAGACAAAAATCGTGTTTGGAGGTATTTTCAGGAAGTGATGTTGTTGTTTGGGAGAGTAGATAACCAGGTCATGGCCCTGTCCTTTAGGGAAAAAGGAAAGAGCCTTAACCTAGTGGTTTCTGGTCCCAAACCAGCAATGGAGAATGTCGTGCACAGGGCCAAAAACTGGTCAATGTGCTTGTAAGGGTCTTCTTTGCTAAGCCCATGGAAAGAGGGAAGCATTTGGATGATGGAAGTTTTGATTTTGTAGTTTCCCTGAACATCTAGAAATTGAATGCTGAATGGAGAATTGTAGTCATCCGGAGCATTCAATTCCTTCAATGTTCTAGGTTGTTCTTCACCCATAACTGCTGTCTTAATTTCAATAGGGGGCTCAACTGTGGTGTGTCTGTGCCTTCTTGGTCTTCTGTCCCTTTCTATCTCAGGGTTAGCAGGTTCTAATGTAGGACTGAGGGATCTCCTTCCTAACATGCACACACACCAACAGCAGGGAAGACTATTCGCAGGCACATTGCACTTAACAAAAATTGCAACTATCCTAATCAACTGCTATAGAATCTTCAATGGAAAAATAAACTGAGGTTTTGAGGGTTAGAGAAGTGCAAAGAGAGGTAGCTAGATTCCCAGTCCAATTCTACTCTCCTTCTCTGCTACTGTCCAGATTTGCAAGAAAAATTTCAAATGTAAATCACCAGTATAAATTATTCACAAGGACAACTACCAAAGAATAAAGAATACAAAAATCTAGGGTCTACTAATAGATCAATATCCCCGGCAGCAGCACCAAAAACTTGTTAGGCTATTTTAAATGCTTGCTACTGACTTTATTGGAGGTGGTGATAAGAATGGGGTTAGTAAAAGTCACAGGTGGATTACAGAGCAGCAAGCCTAAAATATGCACAGTCCTGCAAGATACAGGGCCCTATTGTAGCAAGTTTTAATAAGTAAGAGTTTGTCCCACAGGAAAGCTGATCTAAAGCTTTAAGGGAGCCATCTTTAGTAGGCCCTCCAGATCTGACTACAGATATGGTAGTCCTAAATGGAAGGGGATTTATGGTCACTATAGTCTAAATCCCAAGGTAGCTTAATGTCTAAATTACAGAAAGAGTTAAGAAGAATGGTGGAGTGGGAAAATAAATATAAAAGGGTGAGAAGTATATTATTAGGTACAGATCTGATGGGTCTTGTAACTCAGACTCAGATCTGTTGCTATAGACATCCTGTCCAATGGTTACATTATCACCAAAGAGGAGAAAGAATCCAACTCACCCCTGTGCCATGATCCAATCCCTTATGGCTATAACCTGTCCACTTAAATGGTCACAGATTATCCAATAAGGGAACCACAATCCAGAGATGGGTCAGAACAAGTTTATCATTGTAGGCACTACTTCATCCAGGCTACAAGCTCAAGAATCCATAGGAACCTCAACCTCTAAAGTTTTGTGTGTGGGGTTAGGCTTACAAAGTGCACGAGCCTGGACACACAGGACCAGTAAGAGTTTGAGTGCTAGCTTTTAACCATGACTGTTCACTGCTTTAAAAAGACTACAGTGATCCAGTCACAAGCCTACAATCTCTACAGCCAAATCAGATCTGCAATCTGGTGGTGGATCTATACAAATATAGGGGAGTCTGTCTCTGCATAATCTCTCACAAGGCTACAAGCACAAGTGCAGAGAAGAAGAATTTGTCTTAGATCTGTGGATTGGCTTCACCCTAGGGCTATAACCTGTCCACTTGAATGGTCACAGACTATCCACAGAGGCTATCCTCCTCACAGAGGTCTAAGACAGAACAAGAACATTACTGCCACCACCATGTTAACAAGGCTACCAGCTCAAGCTCCCATGGGGATTCAAATTTAGTGGATCCCGTGGAGGGGGAAGGCTTGCAATGTGCCTAACCTGGACACACAGGTCACTTAGATCTAAATAAAACCTTAAAAACAATCCTCCATTGGCTATAACACAACTTAGCAATGGGAGATCTCAAGGCAACAGCCTTATACAGAACAACTCACAATAAAAACATCATCCCACACATGCAATAAATCCTATTACAAATCTCCATTAAAAACTATACCATATAATCATACAAAAGGCATAGCCAGCAAGTGCTGGACTATGGAGAGAAAGAAAAAGGAAAAAGAAACTACCTAAAACCTAACCTTAGCCTATTGAAATTTATAGCTTAATCGAGAAGACGAACTCTGAAAAAAGGCTAAGTCTAAAGTCCGTTAAAAGGTCCCTTAAACCTAAGCTAGGCTTAGGCTTATATAGGAGTCGGCTGTGTGTGAATTAGGGTTAGGAAAACCCTAATTTCATCTTTTCAATTGCGGCCCATTCTTGTCCCTTGGATGCCTCGGGGCGTGTGTACAGAGATTGGAGCATTGGAGTGCGTGCCCTAATTACTGAGAGTTCTCAGATTACCCTTGCAGAAGTGGGAAGAAGTTAAGAACCCGATCCTCGTTGAGTAGAGAAGATTTGTAGATCTTTTCGCATGGTAGAATTGGCGTCGCGGGGTGAAATTGACTTGAAACCCAAGCAGTTACGAGATTGACAATTTGGTCATCGCGGGATACTAATGGCTGTCGCGAGATTGCTCTTTCAGCTTTGAATGGTGCGGGAATTGCTCGCGCGGTTCTTCCCTTGGTGAATCTTACGACGGATCCTTGCGAAGAAGCAGTGTTCATGTGCCTATGGATCGCGCGAGCATTACCTTGAAGGTTTGTATCCTACGGCCACTGCGCGACAACTGCACGCGGGAGTGCCTGGAGCTCTCTCTATTCAGTGAATCACGCGACGATTGAAGAGTCCTTTCTTGAGCTGTGCGACACTGTGCGTGCGCTCAAGACTGAGCCTCGCGAGGACCTCGTGAAGTCTGCTTTTCAATTCTTTCTAGCACCTAACTGCGTGAGAGCGTTGCAATGACTGCGCGACCAGTTTGTGTGCTGTCTTTAGAAGCCTGAGACAATTGTGCGAAGGCATTATCTCTGGTTCAATTGAACCCTACGACATCTGCGCGAGGCATTCTTCTTGGTTTGTTTCTGCTTTTCTGTGCCTATGCTGCAACCAAATCTCTATCTGGGTTCATCTTTCATTCTGCTGAGGTAGTTCTGGGGCAACAGTGAGTTTCTTGGTTAGGGGTTTATTTGCAGTTGCTATTTATTACCTACAGAATAGACTTAAAACACATTTATTAAATGATTAAGGGTCTAACAGAGATTAAGTTAAGGGGTGAAAAGTGATTCTTTTCAAGTCTTAACAATATGACTGAACAATGGCTGAAACAATAGCTCTATGGCTTAAACCCCACAACCCTAATTCATGGACTATATACTGAAACAGTAGTATATAGTCGAGGCCCAGGCTGAAATAATAGCCTTGTGGTTCAGACCCAACTCAACCTAGGAAAAGTCCCAAATTGCATGCCCTATCCAACGCGCGCAATTTGATTGCACGCCCCACAGTTGGCGCATAATTGGTCCCATTTGGACCAAGCTTGTTCTTCCTGTGGGTCACCTTAGGAGTGGATTACGCGCCCTATAAGGCGCGCACAATTCAATTGCACGCCCCACCACTGGCATGCAATTGGTCCCTCATGGATCCTTAACCTTTTAGAGGCCGCCTTAAGACTCAATTGCATGCCCAAATTTGTGCACCCCACCACTAACGTGTAATTTGTTCCAATTAGATTGGAACTAGGACACCCGACTGAGCTAGTTAGTCGATCACTCACTGAGTCGGTCACCGACTCAGAGTGATTAAGGCCCCAAGATAGGGCGCGTAATCCAATTAAGCACACCAGACAGGCTGCATAACTAGACCGGCTGATTGCGCGCCTCCCACAAGGTACGCAATTACCTGAATACCCCACACATCACAACATCCAGCAATCAAATTTTTGAGTTCGTCTCTTCCAAGCTTAGGGATTTCAAGATTCTCTCTTCGACGGCTAACTTCAGGTAATTTCTTAGTTCTAGTTCTTAATTTCTTTTCTGGTTCTAGGTTCTAGGTTCTAGTTCTTAAGTTCTAAATTATAGTCCTTAATTTCTAGTATTAGATCTTAGGTTTTAATTTCAGTTCTTAAATTCTAGTTCTTAATCCTTGGTTCTTAGCTTCTAGACCAAGTTCTTAGTTTTTAGTCCTTGAAATTTGATTCTAGTTTCTAGTTCTAGTTCTAAATTCTAGTTCTCTTTCTAGTTCCTAGTTCTAGCTGTTAACTTTTTTCTAGTTCTTAATCTCTTAATTTCTAGACCTTCGATTTCAACCCTTAATTTCTAAATTCAAATTCTGAGTTTTTATTAATCTCTGGTACTAGGTAGAACCAGTTCTTAATTTTAGTCTCTAAATTCTAGTTCTAGTTCTCAACCTCTAGTTTTAGGTCTTAAGTTCTAGTTCTTAATTTTTAATTCCCAATTTTTAGTATTCTAGTTCTTAACTTCAAGTTTTAGAGTTTTAATTCTAACACTTAGTTTTAATTCGCAATTCTTAGAAATTTGTAATTCTGATTCATAAATCATCAATTTTCAAACTACAGATAGTTTTTCAGTTTATATTACTTTTAAAATAGCCCTTAGCCAACTGATTGGCCCAAGGGAGCTTACGGAGGTTACCTGGGAACGGGGCCGATCCTCCTTAGCTTAGCGGGCCAAAAAGCCTTTTTACTTAGAGTTTTAGTAGAAGTAGAATACTTAAAATAACTAGACTTTTAATAGAATTAGGATGTTTGGATTAATTAACTAAACTTTTAATAGACTTTTAATAGAATTAGGATAGTCAGACTCCTAATAGGATTAGCAGATTTAGATTAATTAAACATCTAGTATAATTAGAAGATCAGATTAATTAGATTCACGGTAGGACTAAGAAAACTAAAGCAATTAGACTTAGAGTAGGGATAGGAAAACTATATAAACTAAACTCCTAGGTAACCCAGTGCTGCTGACATTGGTCGACCGACGATTCAGTAAAGAAGTTGAACCCACAACCCGAAAGGCGTGATCAGTGACGTGTTGTAGCATCGATAAATATCTGCAACTGGTGATCACAACGAACTAGGTATTTTCCTCTTAAAATTTACCTTTTATTTCTATAATTTAATATCTTTTAACTTACCATTCATCGCCTTTGCTAAAGTCCACTCGGACCGAATTTGGCCACTCTTTCCAGGGACAGAAAGGAACCTAGAAAAAGTGCATACCAACAGTGCTGAGAGAGATCAGGGGGCGGCCTTGTGCTGTCAGGAGTAGTGTCGTCGCTTGGCCACGGTATGCCAAATAGTTCTTCCCTGACTCTGTCAGCACATCCGTTATTTGTAGCTTTAAGGGAGGAGTCGGGCATGTTAGGTATGAAGAGTTCCATCTCTTTTTCGAGATTTTCTAATTTTTTGGGGTTTTTAATTTTTAAATTTTGAGGTGTTTTTAGGTTTTCTATTTTTTTATTTTTGATACTAAGTAGGATACAGGGTCAGTTTCCTAATGAGGAACCGACGACCCTTAGTTGGGGGAGAGTGATGGCTGCTGGAGCCATCGTTGCGAGCCTTCAGATGACGTGGATCCATTCAGAATTTGGCATTTTTTTGTAGTCTTCCTTTGGCATAATCTTTCGAATGTGTGACGAGGGTAGTAGCACAGCTGACGTTCCCGCCTCTTCTATAATGTGAATCGTCTCGCTCTCCGTGTCAGCTAGGTAGCCCTTTAACTCTTCTTTTGGTGCCGGTAATCTTGCTCAAATGTTCCGCGATAGCATTGAGGGTTTTCCTCTTCGTGGTATGAGATTTTGTAGTATAAAATCGCAAGATATACGGAGAGGTTGGTCTGGATACAAAGGGCATAGGCCTCGATGTGGGCATTCGTGGTGCAGAGAGGTAGCCCTGAGCTCCTTGAAAAGTGACAAGGATGGGCCTCCTTGATACGGCTAGGGACTCATTACAAAGATACATTTCTCACATGGCAGATTGATTTGGTAGTAATAGCAAGTATATGGCCAGCCACATTAATTCGACTTATATCTCGAGTGGGGAATGGCTAGTTCTGGATTGGCTTCGTTGTTGCTTCCTTCTGTTATCGTTTGTATTGTGGGGTCAAAAATATCCAGCCATCCATTTTTCGTTGAGAGGTGATCGCTTGATCTCCTTTGATTGCTAAGTTTCAGGAGTCAAGTCTTCGATCCAAGCATCAAGAAGGTCAAGTTCATCTTCTGGTTCAAAGTATTTCAATATGATGGTACTTATCCTGCAAAGGGGTTGGTATGGCTGGGTGATACAAGGAGACTCCCACGAGCACTCCCATCATTCGGGATCTGGATCGAGATCGTTGTTTCTGGAGCTGGAGTCTCCTTGCTGAGGTTCTTTTCCTTCATTAGATAACACCTAGACGTTCTCTTCTAATTGTTTGAGAGCGGGGAGGTCTATCCAGTAATCTTCATCATTACTTGGTGGTGCTACCATTCCTCCCCTAAGGACATCTAGAGGATTTGGAGTAGTGGTGACATGGGCGATCAAAGGTCATCGAGAGTTAACTCTTCCTGGACCTCTATTGCTGTGATGTGGAAGTCTTCTTCATCGGTCGTTTCCTAATCTTCTACAAGCTAGCCTGGTTTTGGGTGATCCTAGTCCACTATGCAGGGAGTATCTCCAACTTTGACCAGTGGGCCGACCCCTTCGAGCACTATGTAGAGCTCTTCGTTTTGGTTTTAAGTCTATTAAGTTTGCGAAGGCTTTGGTCATTTGCTCGATCTCCATGATCTGGAGCTTGGTGAAGTTTTCTTCTTTCTTTGACACAAAAGCCTTCTCGGTAGCTCCGTACACAAAATGGTTGTAGTGACCACTTAGGCGACGTTGGGAGGATGCCAACTTGTTTGCTGTCCGATTGGTAACCTACTCTTGTGTGCTTGCAAACCTTCTTTGGGAGGACGGGTCCTATGCATCCTTACTTATTCTTACTGAGTCTTATATGAGGGATGTATCCTAATTGATACATGAGGTCCCTTTGTTGTAGTTGGGTTTATGTCATATAGCCGTGTGAGGTCGGGACCTACTCCTCTCTTAGTTAATTTCTGTCGGTATGCTGGGGGAGAGCAGGGATAGCTAACTTTCGTTATTGACGTGTCATCGGGAGTCTCCATTCATCTGATGAGGCTGGTGGATAACACTGAGTCGTGCACTGTTGGAATGCTTATTGCATAATTGGTGTCCATATTCTCGAAGGGAGCATCAACATACACTTTGACGATGGTATCTTTATGGGGGAACTTGACGCATTGATGATATTTGGATGCCACAACTTTCATGAACTCCAACCATTTTCTGCCTAGGATGAGGTTGAAGGTACTGGAGGAGTCTAGCACATGGAACATGGTGTCAGTGGTGACCGGTCCTAGTCACACTTTAAGTTTGATGATGCCTTTGACGAAGCGCCTTGTGCAGTCATAGGCGATAAGGGATACTGAGGAAGGTCGTATATCCTGTTCTGTGTACGCAAGGGTTTTGAGAGTCGTCATCGGGTAGATGTTTAATCCTGCTTCCGTGTCGACCAGTGTGTGAGGAACTAAGAACCCTCTACTCTAATGATCACTGTTAGGTATATGGGAGCTGAACTTCCTTGTAATGATTCCTTTGGCATGTCAGCATCTATAAAAGTAAGCGCTGGATGTTGGGCCATGACTGAAGTAATCTTGTGTAGCTTGTCCAGAGTAGTATCCTTGTTGATGCATGTCTCTGTCAGCATCTTCATCAGTATCTGGTGGTGCTCTGGTGATTTCTTGATGAGTTCCAATATTGATATCTGGGGTCCTTCTCTAGGTGTCATAGGAGATCATATTCCTATCTTGATTTTAGAGCTGGTTGCTTTCTAGGCCTGTGAGCTTTGTTTATTGTCGGATGAGGTGGCTGAGGTGCCAGAATTGGTGGTGGAGGAATCATGTGAGGCAAGGTAGGTAGATTGGTTTCTTTGTCTCTTGTTATCCTTTCTGGTGGTTGAGCGCTCATATTCTCTTTCTCCCAGGGAAAAGGTGGTGGCGGATAGTTGGTCCTTGACTTGAGGACCGGGTATGCCGACCGTTGATCCTTGAGCCATGCTGTGACTTGCGTTGTGGAGCCTCTTTAAACATTTGTCATGAACGCTGTGAAATTCGAGGAAGGGATATGTATTGGGGCGATGCCATTCAATGGAGGGAGATACTGTGTGTAGTCTTCATCTTCTAGGAAGGTGGAGATTAGTGCCTCCTCCTTTCTTAGGTCTTTGTCTTCCCGATTTACTTCAGTGTTTGGTTCATGTTGAGTTGTCGTCTTAGATGCTTGGTTTGGAGCATTGTCAATTGAGGAAGGGTTCCTTCGGTTTCTAGTTTTGAGTCAGATAGGGGAAGTGTCAGTGGAGTTGGCTCAGGGTTTGAGGAGTTAGGGGTTCTGGGGGTTGAAGATATGTTCTTCGAGCCCTGAATGACTAGACTCGAATCCGGGTGAAGTTTGGATACGGTGGGGGATTTGGAGGTTTGATTTGGGTTATGAAAGTCGATGGATGGGGTCGAATAGGTGGAACTCTTCGAGGTTGGATTGGGTTAACTGGGGTATCGGGAGGATTGATGTGGGTGATCAAAGTTGAAGGATGGACAGGGAGATTGCTAGGGAGATCCACCATAGTAATGTGGGACATGGGCCCTTGGTTATGGTTTAGCATGGGATTGTTGATAATTCTCAGGTTCTGCGGGGGATGATTACTATTTTTGTTATTGTTATAGAGGGACTCCCAGCCAATTTCCTATCATTCATATCATAGATCAAGTCTCAAAAAACTCAGTAGTCTTCTATGTTGTGTCTTGCGAATCAATGGAAGGCGCAAAACATACTATAGTCGAGGTGTGCTGGCAAAGGGCGTGGTTGCTCTGGTGGGAATTTGATCAGGTTTTGATTACTGAGAAGATGGAAGATGTTAGGGAAGGTGTTGGGCAATGGAGGGTAATGCTCACGCTTTGGTTGATAAGGAGGCCAAGCTTGTTGGTTGAAGTTTTGTGGTGGGGGCATGTTGTTGTAGCTTGGAGGGTTGGTCGTCCAATTCTAGGTCGTATTCTGGTTCTGGTAGGTGTTTTGGTTGGGGTATTGATTCCGATTTTGGTACTAGTTCTGACTCTGATTAGGATTCAGATATCGTTGCAAATTTTGATTTTGATATTGGCTTTGACCAGAATTCTTGGGCTGAAAGTTCCCACCTTTGGAGCTCTGTCCTTGATTAGCCACCATGTTGACTTGCTTGGAGTTGGGAGTCTTCTTGTTGTTCTCCACTTTTGAATCACCAAAAGAGGCACCTTTTGATGCTATTATTGAGAAGGCAAGATCTCAGCCCTTGATGTGTCATTGTATACGGTTAGCGCGTAGATGGAGGGTGGCAAAGTCTAGGCAATCACTTATAATAAGGGCGCTTTGAAGAGGCTCCTTGACATTATCTATGATGATGTCGATCGCATCCTTCCCCTTCATCTGGCTTCTGGTATAAGCTATAAGCTTCCTCCAACATGCCACGAAGTCTGGGAAGTCTTCTTCAGGCTCCTTCTTTGTCGTCATTAGGTCACTAAGGCTGACCACTTCCTGTATCAGGTGCTTGTATTGATCTGGGAATTGGTTGACTAAATCTTTGAATGTGTTGATCTTATGGAGCGGTAATCCTGTGAACTAATTGAGGGCTTCTCCTTCTAACGACCTTTGGAAGTATTGGATGGGAAGACCTTGATTGCTACATATCGGTCGACAGTCATTATAGAACAACGCCAGGTGGTGATTTAGGTTCCCTGTGTCGTACTTGCTAAACTTGAGAGGCTTAAAACTTTTGAGTAAGTTAAATTTGAGGTCCTGTTAAGACCTGAAAAGTACCACATTTCACCCCTTAACTTAATCTCTATTAGACCCTTAATCATTTAATAAATGTGTTTTAAGTCTATCCTGTAGGTAATAAGCAGCAGCTGCAAATAAGGCCCTAACCATGCCAAGAAGCTTACCTTTTTACCCCAAAAGTGCCTCAGGAGAAAGAAAGTTAGACCCAGACAGAACTGGCTACAGCTCAGGCACAGTAAAGCAGAAACAAGTCAAGAAGTGAGCCTCGCATAGATGTCGCAGGGCTCAATTGAACCAGAAAGAATGCTTTGCGCAGTTGTTGCAGGCTTCTGAAGGCAGCACGCCAACTGCTCACGCTGCTCTCGTGCAGATGAATGACAGAAGGGCTCAGAAAGTAGACTTCGCATAGTTCTCGCGAGGCTCAGTCATAAGCTCTCGTGCAATCTTGCGCAGCTCAAGAAAGACGTCTTTAATCTTTGCGCGATTCACTGAGGAGAGAGAGCTCCAGGCATTCCTACGCACAGCTGTCGCGCAATGGGCGCGGGATACAAACTTTCAAGGAACTACTCACACGATCCAGACAGGCATGCACATTATTTCTTCGCGAGGATCGCTGTGAGATTCATCAAGGAACGAGCCGCATGCGCAATTCCCACGCCATTCAAATGGAAAGAGCAATCCCGCGACGACCAAAGTATCAATCCCACGACTGTAAGAGCTTCAAGTTAAATCAACCCCGCGATGCCAATTCTATCACGCGATAAGACCTGGAAAACCTTTCTACTTAGCGAGGCTCAGGTTCTTAACTTCTCTCCACTTCTGTAGGGGCAATCTGGAAACTTCCAACAACTAGGGCACGCACTCTAATGCTCTAATCTCTGTGCACACGCCTCGAGGCATCCAAGGAACAGAAATGGGTCATGATAGTATTGATAAATTAGGGTTTTCCTAATCTTAATTCTCATAGAGCTGATTGCTATATAAGCCTAAGGCTAGTTTAGGTTTAGAGGACTTCTGTACTCCTTGAAACCACTTGTAGAATTACAGTAGGCTAAGGTTAGGGTTTAGGCAGTTTCTTTTTCCATTTTTTCTTCTCTCCATAGTCCAGCACTTGCTGGCTATGTCTTTATATGTCTATTTGGAATAGATTTAATGGAGTTTTATAATAGGATTTTATGCATGTACGGGATTGGTTTTTGTGAGTTATTCTGTACAAGGCTACTGCCTTGAGATCCTCCATTGCTAAGTTGTATTGTAAGCAATGGAGGATTGTTTTTAAGGAGATATTTAGATCTAAGTGACCTGTGTGTCCAGGTTAGGCACATTGCAGGCCTAGCCCCACCACAGGATCCACTAAATCTGAATCCCCATGGGAGCTTGTGCTGGTAGCCTTGTGAACATGGTGGTGACAACAATGTTCTTATTCTGTCTTAGACCTCTGTGAGGAGGGTAGCCTCTGTGGATAGTCTGTGACCATTTAAGTGGACAGATTATAGCCCTAGGGTGAGGCCAATCCATAGATCTGAGACAGATTCTTCTTCTTTGCACTTGTGCTTTTAGCCTTGTGAGAGATTGTGCAGAGACAGACTCCCCTGTATTTGTATAGACCCACCATCAGATGGCTGATTTGATTTGGCTATAGAGATTGTAGGCTTGTGACTAGATCACTGCTGCCTTTCTAAAGCAGTGAACAGCTAGGCTTAAAAGCTAGTACTCAAACTATTGCTAGTTCTGTGTGTTCAGGCTAGTGCACATTACAGGCCTAGCCCCACACACAGAACTTTAGAGGTTGAGGTTCCTATGGATTCTTGAGCTGGTAGCCTGGATGAAGTAGTGCCTACAATGATAAACTTTTTCTGACCCATCTCTGGATTGTGGTTCCCCTATTGAATAGTCTATGAACATTCAAGTGGATAGGTTATAGCCATAAGGGATTGGATCATGACACAGGGGTGAGTTGGATCCTTTCTCCTCTTTGGTGATAATGTAGCCATTGGACAGGATTTCTATAGCAGCAGATCTGAGTCTGAGTTATAAGATCCCTCAGATTTGTACCTAATAGCTTACTTCTCACCCTTTTATATTTATTTTCTCACACTCCATCATTCTTCTCAACCATTTCTGTAGTTTAGGCATTAGGTTACCTTAGGACTTAGATAATAGTGACCTTAAATCCCCTTCCATTTAGGATTGCCAGATCTGTAGCTAGATCTGGAGGGCCTACTAAAGATAGCTCCCTTGGAGCTTTAGATCAACTTTCCCTTTGGGACAAACTCTTACTTATTAAAACTTGCTACAACAGGCCCTGTATCTTGCAGGTCTTTTAGGCTTGTTCTTCTTCAATCCACCTTTGATTTTCACTAACCCCATTCTTATCACCATCTCCAATAAAGTCAGCAGCAAGCACTTAAAATATCCTAACAAGTTTTTGGCGCCGCTGCCTGGGAATCTTGATCTATTAGTAGACCCTAGATTTTTGTATTCTTTAGTCTTTGGTAGCTGTGCTTGTGAATGATTGATACTGCTGATTTACATTTGGAATTTTTCTTGCAGATCTGGACAGTAGCAGAGAAGGAAAGTTGAATTGCACTGGGAGTCTAGCTACCTCTGTTTGCATTTCTCTAACCTTCAAAAACTCAGTTTACTTCTCCTTTGAAAATTCCATAGCAATTGACTAGGATAGTAGTAATTTTTTTTCAATTGCAATGTGTTTGCAAGTAGTCTTCCCTGCTGTTGGTGTGTGTGCATGTTAGGCAGGAGATCTCTCAGTCCCACATTAGAGCCTCCTAACCCTGAGATAGAAAGGAGCAGAAGACCAAGAAGGCACAGACACACCACAGTTGAGCCCCCTACTGAATTTGAGACAGCAGTCATGGGTGAAGAGCAACCTAGAACATTGAAGGAATTGAATGCTCCTAATGATTATAATTCCCCATTTAGCATTCAATTCCCAGATGTTCAAGGAAACTATGAGATTAAAACCTCCATCAACCAAATGCTTCCCTCTTTCCATGGGCTTAGCAAGGAAGACCCTTACAAGCACATTGACCAATTCTTGGCCCTGTGCACAACATTCTCCATTGCTGGTTTGGGACCAGAAGCCAGTAGGTTAAGGCTCTTTCCTTTCTCCCTAAAGGTCTGGGCTAGCACCTGGTTAGCTACTCCCAAACAGCAACATCACTTCTTGGAAAGACCTCCAGACAAATTTTTACCAAATTTTTCCCAGAGACAAAGACCAGCCAGTTGAGGAAAGCAATACTTGCTTTTGCCCAATCCCCAACTGAGGATTTTAATCAATCTTGGGACAGATTTAAGGAGATGCTCAAACAGTGTCCCCACCACAAGATCCCTGACTGGCAGCTTGTCCAGAGCTTCTATAATGGGATTGATGAGAAAAGTAGAGACATGGTAGATGCCTCTTGTGGTGGAACTTACATGCACAAAACAGCTGATGAGGCATGGGACTTGTTCGAGGTTATCAGTGAGAATGCTTTCCAAAAGATGTCCTCATCAAGAACTATTCAAGAGCCTTCTCCTAAGCTGGGGCTTACTGAAACTTCCAAAGGAAAGATGTATGAAGTTAGTAGAAACAATGACCTGAGAATGCAGATGACCAATCTTTTTGATAAGTTTGATAAATTATTAACTATGGTGCAGCCCAGATTGGCTGGCAAGTGATGGAGGCATGTCTGATATGCCAATCTCCACAACACACAGTGGAAGAATGCCCATCTGCAGGGCAATATCCTGAGTATGTGATGGAACAAGCTGCTGATGCCCAATCATTTGGCCAGTAACAATCTGGTGGCTACAACAAACAGCCATATGGATACCAGCACCAAAATATTGGTTACTAGTGGAGAGACCACCCAAATTTGAGGTGGAGATAAGACAATTATATGCAGCCACAACAGATGTTGGCCTTACCTCAAAGGCCACAACAGCAGTTTAACCAGGGATATGCCCCAAGGTCAAATTTTCAGCATCAGCAGCAGCCCCAACAGCAAAATCAGTTGGTAGTTCCCCTACCTCAGCCTCGAAATGCTTCTTTCGAGGACCAGGTTTTGACCTCATTGCAAAGCCTTGAAGTCTTCGCTCAGACTGTGACTTCTCACAGTCAAAGCATAAAGAAAATAGAAGAACAGCTTGGCCAAATATCCAATTCCTTGGCCAAAAGAGAAGAGGGCAGGTTGCCAAGCCAATATTTGATTGGAGAAGGCTCCTCAAGTTTTGAGGGTGCTAATGCCATCACAACCCTAAGGTCTGGCAGGCTGGTAGATAACCAAGTGGGAAAGGAACAAGGAGAGGCCATTCCCAAAGAACTGTCGAGTGAAAGTGAAAGAGACTTTGTTGGAGCACAGAGCCAAGAGTTGCCTGCTACCCTGCAACAAGAGAAAAATAAAGAGGCTGTAGTTGAGCCTCAGTAGGAAATAATAGATGAAAAAAGAAAAAAATAGAAGTTCACTCATAGGCTTGCAGCTGAGGAACCAGCACTACCTCAGTTGCCATTTCCTCAGGCTTTGAGTGGCCCTGCCCCTTTTGATAAGGGGAATACACAGATCGAGGAAATGATGGAGACCTTTAAACAGGTAAAAATTAATTTGCCCCTGCTTGATGCAATTCGACAGGTCCCAGCCTATGCAAAATTTTTGAAAGACCTTTGTACTAAGAAAAGAAAAGCTAGAGGCCATTTGTCCAAAAAGGTCTTTGCAACTGATACAGTTAATTCTGTATTAAACATGACAATGCCTGAGAAGTTGCAAGACCCAGGGATACCTACTATTCCTTGCATAATTGGAGACCACACAATTGGAAGGGCCCTTCTAGACCTTGGAGCCAATGTTAACCTGCTGCCATACAGTGTGTATCAGCAGCTATGTTTGGGGGAGCTAAAACCCACCCCTATTGTGCTGTTGATGGCTGATAGGTCTGAAAGGAGACCCATGGGAGTGGTTGAGGATGTCTTGGTGGGGGTGGACAAGTTCTTTTACCCTATAGACTTCCTTATTTTAGACATGGGCTGCAACAAGAGTACATCCCCTATACCTGTTATTTTGGGTAGGCCATTCTTGGCCACTGCCAATGCATGCATTCAATGTAGGTCAGGGATCATGGAAGTAACTTTCAGACATATGAAGGTTGAGCTTAATGTGTACAGCAGTGTAAAGTACCCTCAGCTAGACAATGAGGAAAGCTTTGCAGTGGATGTACTAGAAGAAGTTATTGAAGAAGAATTGCCCACTCTGCTGGAGTGGAGCAACATTGTCACAAGTTTAACTGAAGTTTGGGACATGGTAGAGGAAGGAAGCCCAACTGGAAGGCCAGAAGGCATGTCCACATTGAAGTCTTCTGTGGGCTTAGTGCAGCATTCCATTTGGAAACCTACATTGTTGCCCCTTCCTCAAACCAACAAACCACCAATCCTGCCATCCATCCAACAAGCCCCTGATCTGGAGCTCAAGAAGCTTCCAGAAACATTGAAATATGCTTTCCTTGAGAAAGATGAAAAACTTTCGATAATTATCTCCTCCTTTCTTACCAATGAGAAAGAGAAGGAATTACTAACAGTCTTGAGGAAGCATAAAAAGGCAATTGGCTGGACCATTGCTAATCTAGGAGGGATAATGCATCAATCTGTATGCACAGGATCCATCTAGAGGAGGGCTCAACACCCTCCAGGGAAATGCAAAGGAAATTGAATCCTCACATACAGGAAGTGGTCCTCAAAGAAATAATCAAATTGCTAGATGTTGGGGTAATCTACCCCATTTCTGATTCTGAATGGGTGGCACCTATCCAAGTGGTGCCCAAGAAATCACGCATAACAGTCATCACAACTGAGTCTGGAGAGCTGAGACCAGCCAGGGAGACCAATGGTTGGAGAGTTTGCATCGATTATCGAAAGCTCAACTCTAAGACCAGAAAAGACCACTTCCCTCTCCCATTCATTGATCAAATTCTGGATAAGTTGGCTGGAAAAGCTTTTTACTGTTTTCTTGACGGGTACTCAGGGTACAACTTTACTTGTCCTTTTGGCACCTTTGCTTACCGAAGGATGCCTTTTGGGCTGTGTAATGCCCCAGCCACTTTTCAGAGGTGTATGTATGCCATATTCTCTGATATGATTGAGAAATTCTTGGAAATTTTTATGGATGATTTTTCTGTATATGGGGACAGTTTTGATCAATGTCTGCAACACCTCCACCTGGTCTTGCAAAGATGTGAGGAGACTAATTTGGTCTTAAGTTAGGAAAAGAGCCACTTCATGGTAACACAAGATATTGTGTTGGGCCATGTAGTCTTTAAAGATGGGATTGAGGTAGATAAGGCCAAAGTTGACCTCATTGCAAATTTGCCCCCTCCAAGAACAGTCAAACAAATCAGATCTTTCCTTGGACATGCTGGATTCTATAGGAGGTTCATCAAAGACTTCAGCAAAATTGCTAAACCATTGTGCCACCTGCTCTGCCAGGATGTGCCCTTTGACTTTTCTACTGAATGTCTTGAGGCTTTTGAAACTTTGAAGATTTGCCTCACCTCTGCCCCTGTACTCCAAACACCTGACTATACACTGCCATTTGAGTTGATGTGTGATGCATCCGACTTGGCAATAGGTGTTGTTTTGGGTCAGAGGAAAGATAACTTGCCAGTGGTCATTGCCTATCTCAGCAAATCACTTGCTGAAGCTCAGCTGAATTACACAACAACTGAAAAAGAGCTTCTGGCAGTGATTTTTGCTGTGGACAAATTTAGACCTTACCTACTTGGGCCTAAAACTGTAATTTTTATAGACAACTCAGCATTGAAGTACCTATTGTCCAAAAAAGATGCTAAGCCTAGGTTGATTAAATGGATACTCCTGTTGCAGGAGTTTGACATTGAAATCAAGGATAAAAAGGGTGTAGAAAATGTGGTGGCTGACCACTTGTCCAGAATTGTGTTGGAGAAATGTATTGATGATCCAACAAATGATATCTTCCCGGATGAGCAATTGTTTGCCATCCAATCCTTGGTTCCTTGGTATGCACACATGGTCAATTATCTAGTTATAGGCAAGATTCCTGCCCATTGGACCAAAATGGACAAAGACCTATTTTTCTCACAGGTCAAGTTCTTTTTCTGGGAGGAACCTTGCTTATACAAGTATTGTGCAGACCAAATCATCCGGAAATGTGTCCCAGAAAGTGATATCCCCAGTATTCTGGCCATGTGCCATGAAAATGCCTGTGGGAGTCACTTTAGTGGAAGAAAAATAGCTGACAAAATCTTGCAGTGTGGGTTCTATTGGCCCTCTCTATTCAGAGATGCCTATACACACTGCAGGACCTGTGAAAGATGTTAAAAATTAGAAGGGCTGTCTAAGAGAAACTCAATGCCTTTGCAGCCCATCCTTGTTGTGGAACTGTTTGATGTCTGGGGTATTGACTTCATGGGCTCCTTTCCTCCTTCAAATGGTTATCATTTCATCTTAGTGGCAGTGGATTATGTTTCCAAATGGGTAGAAGCTATTGTCACAAGAACCAATGATAATCAGGTTCTCCTCAAATTTATAAAGCAGAATATCTTCTCAAGATTTGGCACCCCTAAAGCCATTATCAGTGATGAGGGTAGCCATTTTTGCAACAGAAATTTTGAGAGCTTGCTCAAGAAATATTCTGTCACCCATAGGATTGCTACTCCCTATCACCCACAAACCAGTGGGCAAGCTGAAATTTCTAATAGGGAGATCAAACACATCTTTGAGAAGACTGTGAGGACTGACAGGAAGGATTGGGCTGAAAAGCTTAATGATGCACTGTGAACTTAAAGGACTGCCTATAAGACTCCCATTGGGATGTCCCCATTCAGACTGGTCTATGGCAAGGCTTGTCATCTCCCAGTAGAGTTAGAACACAGGGCCTATTGGGCCATTAAACATTTAAATCTTGACCTAACTTCTGCTGGTCAGAATTGGATGAGCTTAGGATGGATGCATATGCCAATGCCCGGATCTACAAGGAAAGGTCCAAAGCTTTCTTTGACTAGGGGCTGTTGAGAAAGAGCTTCATTGCTGGTGACAAGGTTTGGTTGTTCAACTCTAAACTTAATTTTTTTCCTGGCAAACTGAAATCTAGATGGAAAGGTCCCTACATTGTCATGAGTGTTTCTCCATCTGGTGCTGTGGAAATCAAGGATCCCAAGTCTGAAAAAACCTTGAAGGTGAATGGTCAGAGGCTTAAGCCTTGTTTTGAAAAACCTACTGAACCCATGGACATCATTCACTTTCAAGGGGATCCTTCATTAAACTGATCCACAGGTGTGTCAATATTAGATTTGTCTTGCTTTCTTTTGTTCAAATTCTCTAGGAAATTTTAGTGGCCCCACTTGAATCTGGACCTGTCTGGTTTGAAATTTTTTTACTTGGTTTGATGATTACTGCTCTTGGATTGATTATTTTTGCTTGAATGCATAATGTGGGAGGGTGATTTTTGTTGTCTTTGCTTGAATGGTTGATTTTAATGTGTCTGGGGGTACCCCTGGTGGTGAGAGTCATGCCTAGGATCCAGCCACAGCACAAATGGAAATGACAGAACAGAGAGCACATGCTCTATGTTTACTACTTTGTTGTTGCTAGGCTCAAAAGGAGGCCTGAGAGACTCTCGCGCAGTTCACATAGAACCATTCAATAGCTGTCACGAGATTCAAGTAAACCTGGGAACCTCTCGCGTAATCCAAATAGAGCATTTCACTAGCTGTCACGAGGTTCAGCAGGAAGCCTGGGAGACTCTCGCGCAATTCAAATGGAATACTTCATTGGCTGTCATGAGATTCAAAGGCTATCGCAAGATTCAAAGTGAACCTCAGAGCCTTTCGCGCAATCCAAAAGGAGGCCTGGGAGCCTCTCGCGCAATTCACATGAATTCTTCACATGCTGTTGCGTGCTCCAAGGTCAACCTGGGAGATTGTTGCGCAATCCAAGTTGAATCGCACCTTCGCTAGGTTTCACTTCCAATCTTGCGACCATATATTCCACAGTGCGCCAAGCTTAGCGACAAGTATTTTAACCCCGCGCTTGTCTCCCTTCCCAGTACTCTCTCTTCCTTCTTCATCCAGCGAAACTCTAGCTGTCGGCGCTCCTTTTCCTCTCTCCTCCAGCATCGATCCTACAACCCATCATTCACACCAGGAATCTATAGATTTGTTCCTAGCATCACACCCATCTATTGCCCTCTGCTCAGAGATCTCACGGTGCCCTGTGTGACAGATCGAACTAAACCCTACAATTTTAGGGTAAGCACCCAAATCTCAGTCCCCATTTATCATATTCAAAAGTAGAATTTGGAATGGCCCCCAAGAGTGCACCAAAGAAGAGGGGCAAGGATAAGGCCCCTGTTGAGCCGTCTGCTAAGAAGGTCAAGACTTCAAAGGCACAGAAAAGAGGGAAGGAGGTGGTTGAGGAGGTGGACGAGCCAACCCCTGAGTTTTCTACACATTCCGAGCTCATGGCTTTAATCCCATTAGAGCCTGAAACAACTTTCGACCTACCTTTCTTTGAGAAGGAGCCTCTCTCTGCCCCTGTCGTTCATTTTATAAGCAAGGCGGGCTTGACACCCTTGATGAGAGGAATTCCAGCACTAGCCTACCCTAGGCTAGTGTAACTCTTTTACCAGCACATTAGGGTCAAAAAAGACAAGGATGGACAAGTAGGCTTGCTGGTGTTGATTGATGACTTTGAAATGTTAGTTGGCCCCAGAGTGATTGCAGAAGTATTGGACATCCCAGCCACATTCGACCCTAGCTGTGGATATGGCCCCCCCCTGAGTGCCTCAATTGATACGATTGCAAGAACTCTGACTAGAGGATTAAAGGCCTCAGGGGATTCAATCAGAAGAAGAGAGTTGGAGCCTGGACTCCTCTCATTGACCAGGTCCTGAGAAAGAATATTTATTGTTCAGGCCATCAGCAGGAGATGAGAGCTCTGATTGCTGATGCTGTTTACTCCTCTCTGGGCCATGGCTTCCATGTAGCCTGGTTAATGTTTAAAGCTATGAAAGAGCTGGTGGAGAAGTTAGGGCAGAACAAGAAGCCTCACACACTCCCCTATGCCAGAGTCATTACCAAGCTACTTTTGAAAGGGGTGTACAAGATAGAAAAAATAGAGGGGACTACCACCCTTACCCCTACTACTTTTGTCAAGAGGTAATGGGGAATCAGCAGGAGCCTGATAGAAGCACAGAAAAAGAAGAAAGTTGAGGCTCAGGCCCCTCCCAAGCAATCCGAAGAAGCAGCTGTTACAAGGCCCGCCCCTGTTTCTATAGAGGAGATTTCAGAGCCTGTGACCACCACTGCTGCAGCAGCCCCCACATCTCCCCCACCTTTTACTCTAGGATCCCCTATCCTGACCACATCCCCTACTCCATCTCTCTCTCACCCTCCTCTGTCCTCATTATCCATGCCCACTCCCCCTTCACCTGTGATTGGTACCTGGAAGGACACCACCCCCCATGTTAGCCCCTCCCCATCCCCTACTTTACCCGAATACACAGCCCCAATACTCCCATCATCTTCACAACACCCCGACAGCCCTTCACTCATCTCCTACAAAAGAAAGAAAACTACTGACACCACACCAACCATCTCCCTGACACCACCCACAATCCCTTTCATTACCACTGACACACCTAACATTGACCCAGACACCACTCCAGCCATGCCTACCACATCCCCATTCACCAACATTGACCTCCACCTTACACTACCATCGGATTCCAAGCCTTCATGGCTACTTTCCTTGACACTATGCCCACCCACTACACCCCCCTCCCGGACTCTCCAATTACATCACAACATCACTTACTAGAACCCCAATCTCCCCCTCCTTCCACTTTTCATCATGCACCTTCCTCACCTTTTCAACCTGTCCCATCCTCTACACAAACTCAACCCCCCAGCCCAGACACACTGACACTCATCCTCTCCCTCATCCAAGACATCCAATCCCAACTATCCACCACTACACACACCCAGGACCAGATGCAGACTGACCTCAAATTCATCAAATCCACCCTACATACATTAACCAACCCACCCATCCCTCAACAATCCACTCCAACCCCCCTGGTCCTTTCCCCTGACTCTCAACCCCATTCGCCACCCACATTCCCTTTTATCCACCTAACCCCCCATTCCCTTCATACCTTTCACCATTCCCTTTTTCCCTCCCCCGCCACTACCTACTCCTAGTGAGCCTCCTTCATTTTCTTTCCCCCCCCATACTTTCGATCCCACCTCTTATCCTACTCCATCCAAAATACACTGACAAACAGACCCAAACGGACCAAGAACCTATTACCCTCTCCCAACAACTAGACTTACCCACTGTTAACCCCATTTCCCCCACCTAGGACTAATCACAGTTTTCTCCTTCCACTTTCTCTCTTCCCATCGGCCCCAAACACTCTTTTTACATCCCTCCCTACCTCACCATCCTCCATACCATGAGGGACAATCCCTACCTTAGGAGGGATGTCCTGAGGGGCATGGCCCAACTTAGACAGTCCATTGAAACCCCCCTGCTGCAGCAAATTGATGAAATGAAGGAAACCCACCGAAAGCAACTACTGGGTATCTCCCTGGGGTGGACTAATATCTTGGAGGCCTATCAGAAGGCCCAATCTACGATTGCTTATCATCAGTTGAATTTGGAGCTGGAGAAAGCCAACACTGCTGCAGAGAAGATGAAGGCCAGGATGTTTGAAAAGATGCTCAACAATGCCCAGGAGATCTTCAGACTCCAAAAGGAAATCCATGAGACTAACCTCCTCAAAGCCAAAATCCAAATAGCCTCATTGGAAGCTGCATTGGCTGCTGCAAGAACTACAGCTCAACAGCCCACCCCACTCTCTATCCGTATGCCAGAACATGAGCCTAAAGCTACTCCAACCCCAGCTGTCCAGTCTGAGGAGGCTCCACCAATTGCCCAACCAGATAAAGGAACGACCCCTGCTGCCCCTCCTTCCTCACCTCCTACTAAGCAGCCCTCACCTACCCAAACCCCTGCTGCACCTACAACTGAGCAAACTTATCCTAAACAGAGGAAAGTCATTGCTAAGAGGACTGCTTACACAGCAGCCTCTATAAAAATTGGCAAAGAGCCTCCACCCCGAGGAGGCAAAACCCCCACTGAGCCCAAAGCAAAGGGAAGTCCCAGAGCCAATCAGGGAAGACAAAGGAAAATCTCCTATGATCCCTCCTGAACCCAAAACTAGAAAGATGAGGGTGAGGGCACCAAAGGCTCCAACCATGAAGAAACCCCCACAGCCAAAGCAACCAAGGCAGCAGAAGAAAAAGAGCCCAACTGAGAAGAAACCCAGGAAGAAAAAGACCAAAGCTCCCTCAGATAGAACCAAGTCTAAGCCCAGTTCTGAGAGCAAAGTTGAAATGAGGAAACATACCAAACAGATGGGTTGGGATTGGTTTATAGATTCAGATTCATATTCTTCCTCCTCTTAAACTAGATTGTACTTAGGCTCTTCTTTCCTTTCCCTTCTTATCTTCTCATTGTAATTACAGTTGTACATGTACTCTCAGTTAATAGAATTTTTTTTCTTTTTGTATATTGATTTATGTGCCATATATGTTCTGTGTGCTTGTTTATTTTTACCTGTTGTATCGGTTTTCGTCTTAATATTATACACTTTTGTCAGTAATATGGGAGATAAATTTAGGGAGGCTATTCTCATTTGAAATAGGAATCCATGTGAAGGGTAGATGTAGACGGCAACTGAGTAGATGCATGACATTGTGCAAGTACAGGCCTCACCACAAATGGTGCACAGAGGTCGAGTGTTGATCTCGATCAAGGGGTTAAAATGGCCTCATTTTCATATTCTTGGGCCATGTCAGAGCTTGCTCGCGAAGTCCTGAGCATGCGCAAAGCAGAATTCCACATCTTCCAGTGTGCAGCTACGCGATACACGGGATCACCTTAAATACCAAGGCTAAATTTAGACCATCATTTAGTGTGAGCTCTCTTTTCCCATAATCAGTTGTGCGATTCATCATTCTCCGAACACTCACAATTTATTTCCAAGCTTTGAAAGGGACAAAACTTTAATATGCCGATTCATTTTCCACCGTCCAAGTATTTTACATACGAAGTTAGTTCGTCCTCATCTCATCCTTTCTCTTCTAACCCTAGCAGTCCGGCCCTCCTCATAACCATAGCGAATGATAAACCCAACGAGTTTCCAAACAAATTCTATCCTATGTGGTTGGACCCCCACCTCCTAAGGAGCCAGACCGGTTACAATTTCTTTGGGATGAGTATGAAGAGGTCCAGAGGATCCTGGCCATGGAGGAGAAGAAAAAGGAGAAGCGAGAGAAGAAGCAAAAAATCGAACCACCTGCATCTCCCCCACCATCTTCTTCAAACCCTCCACCACCTCCTCCCCTATGATCCTTGTTCTTTCCCCCCCTCCCCACATGCACCAGGTTGAGGGTCCCTCGGCCAGGGGGGAAGAACTATTTTGTCTGTTCTTAGGCTTTTCTTTTTTCTCTTTTTGTAAATCTTTTTGTAATATTTTTATATTCTAATGAATTTTTCTTTTTGTTCTATACTGTTCAGTTTTCGATCTTTGCTTAGTTCTATTTGGCTGCTCTTATGTATTTTTGTTTGTCTTCTTGTGTGTTTATTTGTTCTGTATGGAATCTACTACACTTTCTCACCTTTGAACCAGTGAGGACATTGTTCCTCATGGTTTGGGGGGGCAGGGTAGGTCTGCCAATAGAATAGTTAACTTTAGTGCAGTAATGGTGGTGTAACTAGGATGAATAAAGTCAATTTCCACCTAACTTGATACAATGAGGAAATTTATGAAAAATTTAAAATATTTTTACAGACTTTTCGAAACTGAAAATGTTAAAATCTTGATACCACCATGAAGCTAACATCAGAAAAATTTTTAGTTAGTACTCAGTAAACCTAAGAGGAGAGAAACAGGTGAAAATACACCCCATGGGTTAATTCGAGGACCATACCTAGTGAGATTTGGGCCCATCATTTTCTTTTGAAGAGTATTTTTGGAATTATTTATGCTCTGAGGACTGATTGAATCAAGACCTTTTCACTAGAAGTTAGGCACCTCCAAATCAAAACTGATTGACAGTACTCATGATACTAAGGAAATGATCCAAGGCCTTCATTTGGACAGTTTGAGCCTGAAAATCCAACCTTTTAAAATCTGCCCTTTTGCATACACTAGTTGTGCCTTAAAAATCCTACTTTTCTTTGACAAACACCAGAATACTTGCACCTTAACCTCATGACCTGATTCAACCTCACCTCACTTTGAGAATTCAGAAGGTAAAGGAGGAGTTAAAGATAGTGAGAATGGTCCAACATTCTGTGGAAGGTGAAGAAAAGAAACTTATGAACATTAGTGTATCAATGGTATTTGTGTGGCAGTTCATCATGAAATTCATAAAAATATTGAATAAAAATAAAAAGAAAAAAAGAAAGAGAAGTCTAGAGAAGAACATCATCTGAAAATTGAAAAGAAGAGGAGCAGTTGGCCACTTCGATTCTGGAATATATCAAGTAAGATGAAGTTTTGTTGAAATGAAGGTTGTGAAGTCATGAATCACTCCTTACCTTGCTGATTTCTTAATTTTGATTCCCTTTTTACCCTTTGATTCTTTACATCGCTCACCTATAAGCCACATTACAACCCATTCAAAAAGACCTTGTAGATCCAAAGTGAAATGAGCTGTCATGTGGAGATGAGGAGCTGTCCAATCTATGGTGAAAAGTCATGAGGATGTCAGAAATTAGAAGCTTTGCCTATGCTCATGCTTGCAGGCTCATTTGGGGTCTGTAACTGCTCTTGAGCTGTTTTGAATGTGAACACCCTCAGGTCGTCAATATTGAGAGATAGCCCTAGTAAGAATTGGGTCTAAATTTAAACCTCATTGGGGTTGTATCCAACCTGATTTTTGAATTTAAGGCAGGCTGGGTACTAATTTTTACACATTGAATTTCTAATATTAAATGAATGATGGTGATGCAAACACATGCTAATTTTTGAGTTTTGAATGGCCTGCATTACTGCTGCAGTTCCCTCCAAATGTTAAAGAATGGGTGTGGAATGAAGCTTTATACATTGAAATCTGTGTTGTCATTAACTGCACTATACTTAACTAGTCTAATGGTGAAGTTTGTGGGTTTCTTCACTGAAAACCCTCAGGAGACTTCACTCCTCCACTAGGGATCACCTAGGGGTTTAAAACGCTTGGTATATATGCTAAATGTACCCGTGATCCCTACGAAAGTGGCATTTAATTAGTTACAGCTTTACTAAGGGACTAGCAAAGATTAGGTTTGGGGGTGTGTTAAGACCTAAAAAGTACCACTTTTCACCCCTTAACTTAATCTCTGTTAGACCCTTAATCATTTAATAAATGTGTTTTAAGTCTATCCTGTAGGTAATAAGCAGCAGTTGTAAATAAGGCCCTAACCATGCCAAGAAGCTTACCTTTTTGCCCAAGAAGTGCCTCAGGAGAAAGAAAGTTAGACCCAGACAGAACTGGCGGCAGCTTAGGCACAACAAAGCAGAAACAAGTCAAGAAGTGAGCCTCGCATAGATGTCACAGGGCTCAATTGAACCAGAAAGAATGCTTCGCACAGTTGTCTCGAGCTTCTGAAGGCAGCACGCCAACTGCTCGTGCTGCTCTCGCACAGATGAATGACAGAAGAGCCCAAAAAGTAGACTTCGCACAGTTCTCGCAAGGCTCAGTCATAAGCTCTCGCGCAGCTCACGAAAGACATCTTTAATCTTTACGCGATTCACTGAGGAGAGAGAGCTCCAGGCATTCCTGCACGCAGCTGTCGCGTAGTGGCCGCGGGATACAAACTTTCAAGGAACTGCTCGCGCAATCCAGATAGACATGCACATTGTTTCTTCGCGAGGATCGTCGTTGGATTCATCAAGGAACGAGCCGCACGTGTAATTCCCGCGCCATTCAAATGGAAAGAGCAATCCCACGATGACCAGAGCATTCCCACGATGACCAAAGTATCAATCCCGTGACTGCAAGAGCTTCAAGTCAAATCAACCCCGCGATGCCAATTCTATCACGCGATAAGACTAGGAAAGCCTTTCTACCTAGCGAGGCTCGGGTTCTTAACTTCTCCCCACTTCTGTAGGGGCAATCTGGGAACTTCTAGCAACTAGGGCACACACTCCAATGCTCCAATCTCCGTGCACACGCCCCGAGGCATCCAAGGAACAGCAATGGGCCATGATAGCATTGATAAATTAGGGTTTTCCTAACCCTAATTCTCACAGAGCTGACTGCTATATAAGCCTAAGCCTAGTTTAGGTTTAGAGAACTTCTGTACTCCTTCTTGAAACCAACTGTAGAATTGCAGTAGGCTAAGGTTAGGGTTTAGGCAGTTTCTTTTTCCTTTTTTTCTTCTCTCCATAGTCCAGCACTTGTTGGTTATGTCTTTGTATGTCTAGTTGGAATAGATTTAATGGAGTTTTATAATAGGATTTTATGCATGTATGGGATTGGTTTTTGTGAGTTGTTCTGTACAAGACTGCTGCCTTGAGATCCTCCATTGCTAAGTTGTATTGTAAGCAATGAAGGATTATTTTTAAGGAGATATTTAGATCTAAGTGACTATGTGTCTAGGTTAGGCACATTGCAGGCCTAGCCCCACCACAGGATCCACTAAATCTGATTCCCTATGGGAGCTTATGCTGGTAGCCTTGTGAACATGGTGGTGGCAGCAATGTTCTTGTTCTGTCATAGACCTCTATGAGGAGGATAGCCTCTGTGGATAGTCTGTGACCATTTAAGTGGAGAAATTATAGCCCTAGGGTGAGGCCAATCCACAGATCTGAGATAGATTCTTCTTCTCTGCCCTTGTGTTTTTAGCGTTGTGAGAGATTGTACAGAGACAGACTCCCCTGTATTTGTATAAACCCACCATCAGATGGCAGATCTGATCTTGCTGTAGAGATTGTAGGCTTGTGACTGGATCATTGCTGCCTTTCTAAAGCAGTGAATAGCTAGGCTTAAAAGCTAGTACTCAAACTCTTGCTAGTTCTGTGTGTCCAGGCTAGTGCACATTGCAGGCCTAGCCCCACACACAAAACTTTAGAGGTTGAGATTCCTATGGATTCTTGAGCTGGTAGCCTGAATGAAATAGTGCCTACAATGATAAACTTGTTCTGACCCATCTCTGGATTGTGGTTCCCCTATTGGATAGTTTGTGACCATTCAAGTGGACAGGTTATAGCCATAAGGGATTGGATCATGGCACAGGGGTGAGTTGGATCCTTTCTCCTCTTTGGTGATAATGTAGCCATTGGACATGATTTCTATAGTAGCAGATCTGAGTCTGAGTTCTAAGATCTATCAGATCTGTGCCTAATAGCTTACTTCTCACCCTTTTATATTTATTTTCTCACACTCTATCATTCTTCTCAACCATTTCTGTAGTTTAGGCATTAGGTTACCCTAGGACTTAGATAATAGTGACCTTAAATCCCCTTCCATTTAGGATTGCCAGATCTGTAGCTAGATCTGGAGGGCCTACTAAAGATAGCCTGCTTGGAGCTTTAGATCAACTTTCCCTGTGGGACAAACTCTTACTTATTAAAACTTGCTACAACAGGCCTGTATCTTGCAGGTCTATGTATTTTTAGGCTTGTTGCTCTTCAATCCACCTTTGATTTTCACTAACCCCATTCTTATCACCATTTCCAATAAAGTCAGCAGCAAGCACTTAAAATATCCTAATAGGTCCCAAGAGAATTTGTCGAATCTGAATGAACAACTGGGACACTCTCTCTTAGCCATGTATTCATCGAGAATCTTGGGGAGATCCTCTACTCTTATAGTGGCGTCATTCTTGATAGTCTGGGGGCGAGCTCAATCTTGACGATTAGCGTTAAAGAGGGTGCAAGTGGTCCGCCTTGGTGGTGATATACGCGATGATACGGTGCTCGAAGTAGGCAGCAGTCTCTCCTCTCTTCGTCGCTCTCGCTCCTCTTAATCTTGTTGATCTTTGATAGTCTCATATGCGGCAGCCATGCCTCGTAGTAGTTCTTTGGCTTCTTCGCCTCCTCTTTGTAGTTTGTGGATGCTGAGTTCCACGAGTTGTCAAGCCATGAAGTTTTGTCCGATGCCACTGTCTCTCCTGTCGTCGTTATTACTGGTGCTCAAGGGAGTGAAGGGATTTTCTTTACTGCCGACCATGTTGATTTCGGGATGACGTTGGGCCGAGTTGTAGGATGGCTCGTCATCATATATGGGGTTATTGTGGTACCCCCATAATGGTGGGTCACCGCTACTAGTAAGGTTTATCCTACGTATTCCTGACATCTCTAATCTTAGATAGATGTTCACGCACTCTTGAAGAGCTCTCGAGAGTGAGTGTGTGCGAAAAGTGACAATATAATGTAAAAAAAAAATATATGTAACAGAAGAACAACTAAACTAACTAAACAAGGGCGACTTTAGCAGAAAAAGGGTCCCATCCCGATCGCAGTCTGTTGGCACATTCTTTTTCTGGATTCCTTTCGGTTCCTGGAATAAGTGGCCCAATTCGGTCCGCGTGGACTCTGAAAGAAAGGGATAGAAAGTAAACTAAATATTGAACATTGAAAAGAAAGATAAACTCTAAATGAAGAATACTTGAGTTGATGCGATCACCAGCTGCAGATATTTATCGACACTATAACGCATCACTGATCACGCTTTACGAGGTGTGGGTTAACTCCTTTACCAAATGTCGGCCGGTGACTTCAGTAGCTATGAGTCACCTAAGATTTAACTAGTCTAGTTTCCTAATCCTACTCTAATTCTAATAAAGAAAAGGGGGTTGTGGCCCGTTATGCTAAGGAGGATTGGTCCCGTTCTCGGGTACTCCCCTTAAGCTCCCTTGGGCAAATTGGCTAGGCTAAAGGCAATTTTATGAATACTATAAACTAAAAACTTAATTTAAGCTAAACTAAGAACTAAGGGAGAGGTTACCTGAAGCTGAGCGCTTCCTCCTCTGTACTTCTCCTTTCTCCATGGCCGCAGAGAGAACCTTGAAACTCGTAAGCTTGAGAGAGAAGAAAACTTGAGAATTGGATGCTTTGGTTGTGGGGTAGGGGGATCTATTTATAGGCATAGGGCTAATTACGCGCTTGGGAGCAAGTGCGCAATTGGTGAATTGCGCGCATATCTTCTAACGCTTAATCGAATTACGTGCCGATTCCACAATGTGTGATTTGAGTTTGAGTCGGTCATTGACTCACTGGTGACCGACATACTGGCTCAACCGGGCGTCCTATTTCTAATTCGCTTGGGACTAATTACGCATCAACGCGACTGCTTGCAATCTAATTAAGCGTACTAATCCGAACGCTTAATTGGTGCATTTGGGCAGTCTTGGGATTTAGAGACTTGGTTCGCTCTGGACCAATTGTGCATATAGGTGGAGAGAGTAATCGGTTGCGCACATGTTAGTCTGCGCGTAATTGGGTCCCAGCTTCTAGGCGCATAATTTGGGAGCTTCCCGGGCCATGTTAGGTCTGAGCTTCCCGGTTGATGTTTCATCCCATATCTCAACCATACGCTATATGTATAGTGCACGGTCTCTGAGTTTAAGGTTTTAAGGTCTTCGGAGAAGGTCAGTCCTTTTCCAGAGATCATGGGCAAAGTTAAGGGTTGATCAAACAGGTTTGTATACTCTGAGAGGGCGATAATGGGGTGTCTACAACGATGACCAGCAGATCCCTTTTAGTCCTCCAAGTTCCAGTAACAATAACAGAAGAGACAATGATATAAGGTAGAACTACACCACCGAGAAAATTGCAGATCTCAATGTCCAGGCACTTTCAAGAGGAGGAAAAGAATCTGAGGACTTCCTATGTGCCTTAGCCGCCCTATACCAAAGTGTCTCAGAACAACAGAATATAGAGGAACAAGAGCGTCTAAATCAAGAATTTCAAAGGACTCCCCGTCTTTCAGAGGGAGAGAAAATACTAGCAACCAACAACCAGAGAGGATAACAAGGGATAGAGAGACGAAATCAGTTCCTTCGCCACACATAATTCCCCCACCACAAGTTCTGACACCTCAGCCAACCATGAATAAGGCTCACAGACCCAGGAAAGAACCTGCTCCAGAATCCAAAAAAGAGTATGACCTGTTACAGCATCTCGAGAAGGTCCTAGCTCAAATTTCAATCCTCGAACTCATCAAGAAATCTCAAGAGCACTATCGGTTATTGATGAAAGCACTAGCTGAGACTCACATAGCTGAGGACACCACTCTAGACGAACTGCATGAGATCACTTCAGTAATAGCTCAACCCTCGGCTCTTACATTTACACACGAAGATATGCCAACGGAAGCTCTTCCCCCATATATCTAATGGTAATAATCAGGGGATTCTTGGTTCCTCATGCATTGGTTGACACAGGGTCAGGGTTGAACATCTGCTCATTGACAATGCTAAAAACCCTTGAATAGTAGAACAAGATATACGACCTTCATCGTTATCTCTTATAGCATATGATGGTATGCGGTGCTTTGTCAAAGGGACCATCAAGCTCCAGGTTCAACTTTGTCAGGTGACCATAGACACCACATTTCATGTGTCGGATTCTTCCAACACTTACAATTTAATCTTGGGCAGAAAATTGCTGGAATCAATGAAGTCTGTAGCATCGACCTACCATCAATGCATTAAGTTCCCTCATGAGGACAATATAATTAGGGTATACGCCGACGCTCCCTTTTGAAACGTGGACACCAATTATGCTGTAGGTATTTCGACGACCCACGATTCAGTGTTATCTACTGGTTGCATTAAAAAGATAGAAACTCTTGACAACACGCCCATAGCAGAAGCCAACCATCCATGGTCTCCACCAGCTCCTCAACAAAAGCTAACAAAGAGAGAAGTTGATCCCGACCTCGCACGAATGTATGATATAATCCCGACTGCAACAAAAGGATGGGACCTCATGTATCAATTGGGGTATGTCCCACACACAGGACTCGACCAAAATAGGTAAGGACGAATAGGGTTCGTAGTCCCAAAAATGGTCTGCAAGCTTACTGGTGTAGGCTATCGATCAGACAACAAAGAATCTGATGCCTCGATAACATCGCCTAAGTGGTCATTATATGATTATTTTGTGGACAGAACTACCAAAAAAGCCAATGTATCGAAGAAAGAAGATTCGTTCACCAAGCCCCAGATAATTAAGATCGAACAAATGGCTGAAGCCTTTACCGATCTGATAGATCTAAGCCACAACAATGATACCAAAAAACCCTCGAGGGGATCGGCCCGTTGTTTAAAGAATCCCCTAATGCAAAGAACCAGGATTTCTTAGAACCTGAGCTACTCATATAAGATTGGGAGTTAATCTATGAAGAAGATTTCCACATTGCTGCTATAGAAGTTAAAGAAGAACTAACAACCGATGGCCCTCGATCCCCGGGATCGCCACCACCTCAAATTTTCTAAAAATCATTAGAAAAAGATTGGCAACCCCTGTCGAGCGACGATGAGGATTATTGGTTGAACCTCCCTTCACTAGAGTTAGAAGAACAACTATGGGCAGGTTTTTGAGAGCTGTTCCGAGAAGAAGAGAGTAGAAACTACGGTGTCGATGAAACCCTTACCGAAAATTTTCAACCTGGAATTCCCACGTCAAATCAGGCATGTCCATACTAGGGATACGCCTACAAAGAGTTGCAATGGGAATTTATCGACTTAGAAAATTTGTTATCCCTGAATGACTACCAGATCCCCTTACTAAATCCCTGCGAGAAGGGTGACCGTCATATCACCCCAATCAGAGGCCTAATTCCCGGATCCTCGCAAGTAAGCGAAGAATGGCAATCATCTCTCAGTGATTATGAAGGCTATTGGCAAGAACCGACCACTCCAGATCCGAGCCCTTCAAATCCTGATAAGGAAAAGGACCCGACACTCAAAAATCTGTATAACTAGTGAAATTACTAGTTAGATATCTGAAACAAGGAATGGAAGAACAACTGTGGGCAGATTTCCAAAAGCTATTATGAGAAGAAGGTGACAAAGAGTCTGAACCAAAATGGACCATCATAAAACCAACCTGGAACCCTCCGCCTAACCTGGAATGCCCATGGGGAGGCCCATGCGTTTTACACCAAGACAAACCCTCTGCAAAGCGTGCATCTCCGTGCTAAAGTATCACAAACCACTAAAAGGAGAACTATCAACACTACTGGGAAACATCCAGTTGAGACCACCCGAACTTGAAGAGTCAGAAGATTATGACCTCCAAGACGAGGCAATTCACACGATAGAAGAGATCAGATCACTAAACGGTCCACCCTCTTCATCGCTCATCCAGAAAATCACATCAGAAGATGACAACAAAAAAAAGGCCGAATCACAAATGGATCCACACCATCCGAAGGCTTGCATGGATGGGCTCGGCCGACGCTCTCCCCGAACTGAGGGGACCATTCCCGTCGACTCCTCTTCAGGAAGCCGAACCTGTATCCTACTTATTATCAAAAATAAAAAAATAGAAAACCATAAAATACCTAAAAATCTAAAAATTGGAAATAAAATAGAAAATTTTAAAAAAGAGAGGGAGCCCTTCGTCCCTAACACACTTATCGACCAACAAACAAGCCCAAGATACTTTTCCCTTAAGGCTACAAGTAACGGTCGTGATGACGAAATCAAGGGAAGAATAACTGATATACCCGAGCCAAGCCGTGCCACTACTTCTGACACCGCAGGGTCACCCCTCAATTCACTTCAGCATAATCTTACTGCCTTCCCCTTGCAAAATGTAGAGCATCCCATTGAAAACATAATCGGGTAATCATATCAGATGAGATACTCTACAATTTTGAAAGAAGGATGAATAACCTCGATCTACGCCTTACTAAAGATGTCATAGTCATTAATTGCATAGATGAAAGGTTACCTCTCACAAAAATAATGCCCTAGTGTGATGATCTTGTAGTCTATGAATTTACTGATGATGAAGGAGAAGGATTGATTACTGAGGAGGCACAGGACTTCCAAAAAGTCATCAAACACTTCGACGAGCAAACTCAGGCCGCCGCCGAACCTACATAGGAAATCAACTTTGGCACCAAAGAAAAGCCCAAGAAGCTGCTAATCAGTGCCACACTTAACTCCAAGGAACGATAATAGATAATCCAAGTCCTTCAAGATCACCTCAACTCCTTTGCATGGTCCTACGAAGATATGCTTGGATTGGACCCAAGCTTAGTAGAACATCGATTAGTCCTAGAACCAGATGCCAAACTTGTTAACCAAAAACAAAGAAGAATGCACCCACAAATCACGCTGCAAGTTAAAGAAGAGGTTGACAATTTACACAAAGCAAAATTTATCCGAGTTGTCCTCTACCCTAAGTGGTTGCAAACATAGTGCCAATTGCTAAGAAGGACGATAGAGTACGAGTATGCATTGACTTTTGAAACATTAATCAGGCATGCCCAAAAGATGACTTTCCTCTAGGTTGATAATACTGCGGGACATGAGATGTTGTCTTTCATGGATGGTTTCTCCGGATATAATTAGATCAAGTTAGCAGAATCTGACCAAGAGAAGACATCATTCACTATGCCATGCAGGACATACTGTTAAGTCATCATGCCATTCAAACTGAAAAATGTTGGTGCCACATATCAACGTGCCATGATGGCTATGTTCCATGACATGATACACAAGTGTGTAGAAGTTTATGTTGATGATATTTTAGTGAAGTCACAAACTCAGGCAGGCCATGCCAAGGCACTCCGACTTGTGCTAGAACGATCCCATAAGTATCAATTAAAGATGAATCCATAGAAATGTGTGTTCGAGGTGACCTCCGGGAAGCTACTAGGATTCATAGTCAGCAAGCAAGGAATCGAAGTCGATCCGGTAATAGTCAAAGCCATCCTCGAGATGCTACCTCCCAGCAATATCAAAGAATTACGTGGCTTGATAGGAAGGTTGTAGTTTATTAGGAGATTCATCTCCTAGCCTTTAGTTCGATGTGATCCTTTCTACAGATTACTAAAAGGAGGAGCCGAGTACATATGGGATGACCAGTGTCAGCAAGCCTTCAACAATATCAAGAAGTACCTTCTAGATCCCTCGATAGTATCGCCACCAATCCTCGGAAATCCCTTGATCTTATACGTCTCAGCTAATGATAAAGTAATGGGGGTGATCCTGGGTCAACACGATGAAGATGGGAAGAAGAAAAAGGCTATCTGCTACTTCAGCAAAACGATGATCGAGTACAAACATAAATACATATCAATGGAGATGACTTGCCTAATGCTGGTATGGGCTTCGAAGAAACTATGATATTACTTCGAGGCCCACAAGATAATGGTACTGGCACGTATATACCCTATGAAGTACATATTTGAAAAGCCCGTTACATCCGAAAAAATTGCTCTATGACATATGCTGTTACAAGAATTTGACATCACGTATGTCACTCAGAAATCAATCAATGGACAAACGATCACTGATTACCTCGCAAATCTTCCACTCCCAGGCAATGAGCGAGTACGAAGAAACTTTCCAAATGAAGATCTGCTTTCAATTCAAGAAGAAGAACCCAACAAGACCTCATGGGCATTATATTTTGACGGGGCTCTTAATCATAAGGGAAAAGGCATCAGGGAAGTCCTATTAAGCCCAGAAGGAGTCATCATACATAAGGCCTTCCAACTCGATATCCCAGTTATTGGAGCGCACTTTTTCTGGGTTCCTCTCAATCCCCGTTGAATCAGTGGCTCCAATTCTGTCCAAGTGGACTCTAGAGATGCAGTGTTTGAAAGGTCGAAGGTAAAATAAAAGGGGGGTTTTCTAGGAAGATTCTTAGTTTATTGCCATCGCAAGTTGCAGATCTTTAACGATGCTGCAACACATCAATGATCACGCTTTGAGCGGGTGTGGGTTACTTCTTTACTGAATCGTTCGCCTGCGAATGTCAGTAGCTATGTCTCTTCGTATAATTTAGATAGTTTAATTTTCCTTTCCTTTCTCAGTTATTATTGTAGTTCTAATCAATTTAGACTTCCCAATTCTGTTGTGAGTTTAGTTGAATGGGAATTTATTTTAGTTGATTTAATCTCGTATTCTAATTCTATTAGGAATCTAATTAATTTCAGTTTCCTAATCTTATTAGAGTTCCAATTAATTTAGTGTCCTAATACTAATAAAAGTCCAATTGATGTCAGTCTCCTAATTGTACTAGGAATGCAAGTATATTAATTCTTAATGAAACTCTAATTAAATCAAGCATGCTAATTATACTGGAATTTTAAGTAAAGCAAGTATATTAATTGTATTAAAATTCTAATCAAATCAAGTATACTAATTGTATTGAAATTCTAATTAAAACAAATATAATAATCGACCGAAATTCTAACTAGAGCAATTATAACAGTCCTACCAGAATTCTAATTGAAATAGGAACTAATTCTACTAAAACTCTAATTAAAATGAAGAGACTAATTTTATCAGAATTACGATTAGAGCGAGAAATTAATTATCCTAAGATTCAAATTAAAGCAATGAATTATCTATGCTAAAATCCAATTAAAATAAGGGAACTGATTTTTTCTAGAATTATGATCAAAGCAATGAATTCTAAAGATTTAATAAAAATAAAGCATGTAAATTAATTGTACTAAAATTCTAAGAAGAAATTATGGGACTGATTTTCTAATCCTAATTAAAATAATTAAATAATTCTTAAAAAAAAGGGTTTTGGGCCTACTATGCTAAGGAGGATCAACCTCGTTCCTGAGTACCCCCCGTAAGCTCCCTTGGGCAAATTGGGTGGCTGAGATTAAAGATAAATTAGATTTTGGGTTATAAAAATGGTATTTTTAGATTTTCAGAGTCAATTTCAGGATAATAATTATGAATTAAATTGAGAAACTAGAATTATAGAAAACTAAATAATGTTTAGGGTTTTAAAAGTATTAAACTAAGGAATTAAGACTAAAATTTAAAATTCTAGGACTGAATTCGGGTCCGAAATTAGAAAATCAGACCGTATGATTAAGGATTGGTTCTAGAACCTAAGGACTAGAACAAGAAATTAATGATAGGACTGGAAATTAAGATTTTAGAACAGAATTGAGTTAAGGGTTGGTGAATTAGACCGTTAGATTAAGGGTTGGCTCTAAAATCGGGGAACTAGAACTAGATATTGAAGATTACGGTCTAAAAAGGGTGCTATGGTCTAAAACTGTGAACTAATATTAATAATTAAAAACTAAAAGAACTCCTAAGTCTAAAACTAAGATTTTTACCTAGGATCGGGGCTGTGGAGAGAAACCTCAAAGATTTTATGCTTGAATTTTGAAATCATGGCTAGGTCGCTCTATGTGTTCATTCTCGGAGTTCTCTGGTTTTGAAATCCCAAAAAAATCCATTTTCTCGAGTTAAGAAACAATATTTTATAGGTTTTTCTCCAATTAAGCGCCCTATTTCAGGCATTTAATTGGATTGCGTGCCGGTCTCCCGGTGCTTAATCGCTTTGAGTCGGTCATCGACTCAGTGAGAGACCGGCTGACTGGCTCAGCGAGTTTCCTAGTTCTAATAATGTTAGGACTAATTGCGCACCTGGTGTGGAGTGCGCAATCAAATTAAGCACCTCTTTCGAAGCATTGAATCGAGGAAACTTAGGGTCAAGGACTGTAAGACTAGGTCGGGCGTAGGTCAATTGCGTGCTAGTGGTGGGGTGCTCAATCCGATCACGCATTTCATATGAAGCGCATGATCGAGTCTCGAAGTGGTCTGGGGAAGGGAGTTTGGTCTGGAAGAGGGACTGATTGCGTTCAGGTGATTTGGCATGCAATCAAATTACGCGTGTGGTTTTAGGTGCTTTATTCGAGGTTTTTCGGGTCTGGGTTGAGTCTGAAATGCCAGACTATTATTTCAGCCTGCATTTCGACTATGTACTATTATTTTAGTATATAGTCTCCCTACGTTGGGACCTGAGCCACAGAGTTATTATTTCAGCCTGTGTCCAGCCATGTACTATTGTTTCAGTGCATGGTTTCCATGTTAGGGTCATGGGGCCTAAGCCACAGAGCTATTGTTTCAGCTTGTGTCCAGCCATATACTATTGTTTCAGTATATGGACCCATATCAGGGCAAAAGGGGTATGAAATACAAGACTATTATTTCAGTCTACATTTCGACTATATACTATTGTTTAAGTATATAGTCTCCCTAAGTTGGGACCTGAGCCACAAAGCTATTGTTTCAGCCTGTGTTCAGCCATATACTATTATTTCAGTGCATGGTTCTCATATTAGGGTCATGGGGCCTGAGCCACAGAGCTATTATTTCAGCCTGTGTCCAGCCATATATTATTGTTTCAGTATATTGTCCCACATTAGGGTTGTGAAACTTCTAGAAAAGATAAGTCCTTACGAAAAGGTCACGAGCAAGGTCAAAGGTTGACCAAACAAATTTGTATATTCCAAGAGGGCAAAATGGGGGTGTCTACAGATGCCCCTCTTCGGCGTGCTCTTGTGAAGTAAGAACACGTCGAAGAAGTAGACACCCCTCATTCGAGGTGTCTTCTCATTTCTCTTGGGAAATCATAAATGTGAACTGGGGATGCTGGCATGACATGCTTGGCTTTCTTATCTATTAGTGCAAACTAAAATGGAGCATTCGAGGGCTCAGTGATAGCTGTCGAAAGGCATGTTCCATGCCGTGGATGTCGAAGGGCGATCCCATCGCGTATCGCGACCCGCTGCCATAGATAGTCGACGGGGATGTCAACGTATCCTATTCCCTAAGTGTAAGGGGCATCTCATCGTGTGTCGAGACCTGCTATGAGTGATAGTCAAACGGAAAGGAGAATCACCATATCCTAATCTATGGGTGTAAGGGGGGCATCCCGTCTCATGTCGTGACTTGCTGTAAGGGGCAGTCAAACAGAGGGGTATGACGCAGTTGAGGTATCGGGGGGCGTCATACAAATATCCATAAATAAGGTCCAGGGACCAATAATAATACAATATAATATAATGTCGAAGGCTTTTGCAAGTCATGTTAGACCGGGCACATCATTGCTTACACCAATGCGCGTCAGACGTTCCTTTTCTAATAGGCATTTATAAGTTCTTAGATTAAATATACTCATGGTTCAGCTTCCCAAAGGAATGGCCGGTTTGGGCTGGTAATTTTGGTAGGTGAGTCTCTTTGTTCATTTTTTGTTGGTTTCTTTCTTTGTTTTTGTTTGAAGTAAAAGATTTTTGGTTTGGAATAAGATTTTTGGTTTTAGAGTAAGTGGTAAGAGTTTTTTTTGTTGTTGTTTCTTATTCTTTTTTGTTTGAAGTAAAAGATTTTTGGTTTTGGAATAAGTGGTAAGAGTTTTTTTTTTTTTTTTCTTCTTCATTTTTTTTTGGAAGTAAAAGATTTTTGTTCAGGATTAAGTAAGGGGTTTTAAAATTTTGAAATTTTAGAGAATTTAACTTAAGATTAATTTGGTAGTAAAATGGTGGAAAATGTGGCTTTCGAGACATCGCTGAGCAGATCCACCGCTACAAGATTTGTGGACCCGACCGTTATTGTGGTTGTCAAGATGACACTTGGCATGTCGGATGCTCCGTCTAACCTTCTCGGGGAGTACTGATGATTGTCTCTTATGGGAGGACTATAGTGATTTGCGAGTCGAGAGATACAAATTTTGAAAATATTTTGACTTAATCATTGTGCGGGTGACCTTTCACAGTGTCGGCTTCCGGTCATTTAATCGAGTTAAGGGCACAGTTTGGAGCGCAGGATTAGGGCGGTGGCTGGTCACTATTGAAGTGATTGTTGGCATTCACGTGCCACTGTGTTGGTGCTTAATATGATTACGCGCTTGGTGGGAGATGCTCAACCAGGTGGTCGGGTTAGTGTGAGCGGGCGATAATCCGTTTACTCCCTCATGGCTGGGCGCTTGATCCGAATTAAGCGCGAGTGGTGTGGTGCGTGATTGATTTGAGCGTGTGAGTTTATGCGCACGATTCAGCCATGCCTTATAAATAGTTCAAAAACATTCATTTTTCCCGTGCTATCCATTTGGTCTTTGATTCTTGGTTTCTCTGTTTCCTTGTGCTCGGGTGTTCGTGTTTTCATGATATTTTGCGATCCGACTGTCCGTTTCAGGCGCTGTTTCTTCCATTCTCTTTAGTTTTTTGATCTCTTTCTTCTAGGATGGAGTCTAAGGGTGGTGGTAGACCTGATTTTACTATATCTGAGTTGGAGAGGATGATGATGGGAGAGATAGGTGAGACCTTTGAGGCTCAAACCGATGTTGTGGTCAGAGAGGTGGACATCAAGGAGGTGGCTAGAGAGGAGGTACCAGAAGTTGACCAGGTGGGGGTCAGGGAGGAGGTGCTCAAGATTGAATAGGGTGTAGCTGAGGAGGAGGGTGAGATACCTGAGGGTGAGAGAGCTGAGGATGCACTAAGGAGCACTGGGGTGAGGAGCATTGGAGGTGGCGTGTCGGACTATGCGGGCAGAGGGTTCTTCCACTGGGCAGTCTCGTCGCACCTCTCGTGATCGTGTCAGGGGTGATGCTCATAAGGATTCTATTGTTCGTGAGATTCTTGCGGGGTATCCTCCTCATTCTTGCTCGAGGCGATCAGTTAGTCAGACGAGCGAGGGGGGTTCTATGGTGGGGCCTCTTCGTTTAGAGGTTTCGAGGACTTTGGGTGCAGGGATTATGTTTTCAGAGGACCAGTCTATGGACCTCCAAGCTGATGATATTGGGAAAAATGGCACTCGTCCATCCCAGCGGCAGCGTAGGGAGTAGGGGTGTGTGTGTTTTTTTATTATGTGTGTTCATTGTATAATTATAGGGGGGATGCCCCTGGAGACAAGTGTAAAAAGAAAAGAAAATTTTTGATATATTTATATAGAGATTTTTTTGGTTTAGATGTACCTGATTGGCTCCTTTTCTTTTAGTTACTCTTGCGTCTACTTTTGCTTTTAAGTTTCTTTAGTGCCATCAATCGTCATTGGGACTTGGATGCTTCCTGAGCTGGCCCGATGATGGTTGAAGGTTGCTTCGTATCTGCACATGTGAAGGTAATACCATCAGTAGTTTTTGTTCCCCCCCTTGCTAGTTGTCAAGGGGGTGAGTATCTTAGACCGGGGTCTAGTAATAAAGGTGGATATTATTATTTTTTTTTTTACTTTTTTTTTTAAATAAAAATAATACAATAGGGAAAGCAAATAACTAAAAAAAAAAAAAAAAGCCCCAGTGTAGGAGCATGTTAGGATTGACAATATAATATCTTCGGTAGCACTTTTTGGATGGTGACTTCGTCGTTCCTTGTCTTCTTTGTGGGCAAGCCAGTGCTCCTAATGTGATTCTCCTTCTGTCCCAAAAAAAATGCCCCAGTGTGTGGATGCAATGGAGCTCTTCTGGGTTGCGAGATGAGCACTTTGGGTCTATAAGCAGTCATAGGTATTTGGTGAGTTAGTTTTGAAGAAAAGTTCATCAGTACTTTCATCTAACTGGGGGAGGTCGTTTTGATTAGGTCAATTGTATACAGGGGTCTATCTTGGGGTGGTGGTCATCTTATCCCGTGGTCATCAGGGAGAAGTATGGTAAGTACAGTGGGTGATTGCGTCAATCGTCATTCATCAATTTTCAGTTTCATTTCTAGGAGCATCCTGTAAGGCTTCTGATTTATCATCCACAATAAAAATAGAAGAGGGGGTAAGGCTTAGTGATGTGGGGAATAGTTTGTAACTAACACTTTCCAAAAGGGACGAGTAACAATCTTTTCTCAGAGGGATACAGGATGCCATAATCATGCTTTTTTGTCATGTTTCAGTGCCATCAAAATCTCACATTCTATGGTTAGCAGGAGTTTGTCTTCCTCCCGCCACCTTACGACGACATCTAGTAGTATGGGGACATCAGGGATGCCCTCGCACCTTGCTTATACACTTCTAGTAAAGTTATCAGAGATGTCTTCATGGTCTGCTTATGCTTCCCTGAGCTCATTGACTTGTTCATTCGTCGTAATGCTCTCACTCAAAATTTTGACATATGCATTCTTTGAAAGCATGTTGCTAGCGCAAGAATAATGAGTTTTGATTGAACCTAACATCTTCATTTTTTTTTGCTCTAACGTCTCCTCTAATGGTGGGGGAAGGGAAATGAGGATCGAGTGTTACTTATGCTTTTGTAATAGGTTAGGTAGGTCACTAGTCCTTTAATCAAATTTCCCGAGTGAGAAAAAGGTGGGCGATAAATCGGAGGTCTGAAGGATATTCTAAGAATTGATGACGTACGACCAAGGAATGGGTCATGACAACTATGGTGGTGATAAGTATAAGTATTTAACCATGGGATGTGATGATCACATGGCTAAGGATAGTATTTTCTAAGGTACATGGCGTTCCAAGGGCTGGGGAGCTCTTCCCCACTTTGGTTCGCTAGTTTCTATGCATTCTCAGCGTATGCAGTTGTTATGACATAAGAGCCTTCCCAATTCGATTTCAGTTTTCCTTCCGGATGGGCATGCTTGAAAGGCATGATTTTCTTTAAGACTAATTCTCCAATATTAAAGGTCCGTTCGAGGGCTTTCTTATCGTAAGCCCTGGTCACTCTCCTTTGATATACCTGAGCGTGATCAACTGCTCTTAGATGTGTTTCATCAAGCTACTCTAACTACATGAGTAGGGAAATTCTCCTCTCGTCTAAGGATAGCTCATCATCGAGTTGAATCAGTAAGGATGGTACTTGTATCTCATGTAGTAGGACTGCCTCCATCCCGTAGGTAAGGAGGTAGGGAGTTTGGCCAGTGGCTGTACGAATAGATGTCCTATAGGCTTAGAGTGCTTCTGGTAGTCATTCAGGCAATCGGCTTCATTGCTTATTTCTACTATGTATTTCAAAATTCAGATCATCATTTTGTTCATAGCTTTTGCTTGTCCATTTCCTTGAGGGTAGAACGGTGATGAGTGACATAGATTGATGTCGAATTTCTTGCTTCTTCATCTTTTCTGTAATGAACTATGGTTCGTTGTTGGTGACAAACATCCTGTGTACTCCAAACCTAGTGATGATATTCCAAAAGATAAACCTTACGAGTGCTGAAGCGGTGATTCTGACATAGGATTTAGCTTCTGCCCATTTGGTGTAGTATTCAGTTACCGTAAGTATGAACACGTGCTCGTGAGTGCTCCCAACTGTGTCTATGAAAGGTTCGATGACATCGAAGGCCCACATCGAAAATGGCCACGACGAGGTCATAGTGTTTAATGTAACTGATGGAGCTTTGCCGAGTGTGGCATGTTCTTGGCATTATTTGTAGGATTGGACATGGTGGCAATCTCTGATCATTGTCGGCTAGAAGTAGCCTAGTCGTGTAACTTGATCGGCGGGCCTCTGTCTACAGAGTTGCCGCCATAGGCACTGGTGTGTGCATCTCAGATGATGTATTGTCCTTCGGCGATTGTGACTCATCGTAGTAGTACTCCTTTGGTGAAGACTTCTTTGTATAACGTTTCACTGAGTATGTAGAATTGAGCGCATCAGCTCCTTATAGTCTTTTGTTTAATCTTCTTGGCATATGGAGGGACGTGCTGATGCTTTAAGAAGTTTCAGATGTCGAAATACCATGCCTGTCCATCATCGGTTGGTGATCTTTCAAATCTTATCATAGCGACTTTGGTTTCTGACTTGACGTGATTTTTTGGAGTGATTGCTTCATCTGGTCCTGTACTCATGAGGAGGATTGGTAGTTCTCTCTTAATGGTCCATACTACCTCGTGGGTGGGTACTATTAGTTTTTCGACAAAGAATGTTTTGGTATTTTGGCCGATTGGTATTTGGATGACCGAAGCTAACGTGGCTAAGGAATCTGCGAGCTCATTTTCTAATCTAGGGATGTGAGTGAAAGAGATTCTTTTAAAATTTTTTATCAAATATTGAGCGGTTTCTAGGTATGCAATTAGTCTCTTTTCCTTAGTTTTCCATTCTCTTATAACTTGCAAGATTACTAGCTTGGAATCACCGATGGTTTTTAACTATTTAACGCCTAATTGTAATGCTGCTCATAGTCCAGCTATAAAAGCTTCGTATTCGATGACATTATTAGTGACAGAGAAGTCTAGTTTAAAAGCCTTAGGTATGACTACTCCTTCTGGGCTTAGGAGGACTATCCCGATGCCTTTTCCTTTGTGATTTAGAGCACCGTCAAAATAAAGGGTCCATGAGGTCTTATCGGGCTCTTCGTTATGAATCGTGAGTAGGTCTTCATCGGAGAAATCCACGTGTATGAGCTCATTGCTCGAGAGCAGGAGCTCTGCGAGGTAATCGGCGATTGCTTGTCCTTTGATCAACTTTTGCATGACGTATGTGATATCGAATTCTTGCAAGAGCATATGCCAACAAGCGATCTTTCCTGATGTTGTGGGCTTTTCGAATATGTACTTCAAGGGGTTCATTCAGGCTAGTACTAGTATTTTATGTGGTCCAAAGTAGTGTCATAATTTGGTAGAGGCCCACACCAGTGTGAGGCAAGTCTTCTCCATTGAAGTATATTTTCATTCGTACTCGACCATCGTCCTACTAAGGTAGTAGATAGCTTTCTCTCTCTTGCTGTCTTCTTCATATTGTCTCAGAATTACTCCCATTGCTTTATCATTCGCTGAGAGGTATAGGATTAGAGGTCTTCCGAGAACTGGTGGAGAGAGTATTGGCGGGTTAAGGAGGTGCTTTTTTATATTGTCAAAGGCTTGCGACACTGATCATCCCATTTGTACTCAGTTCCTCCTTTAAGTAGCCTGTAGAAAGGATTGCATCTGTCTTAATGCTAAGAGATAAATCTCCTAATGAATTACAATCTTCCTATCAGGCCTCGTAATTCTTTGATATTACTGGGAGGCAACATCTCGAGGATGGCTCTGACTATGAAACTGAGTAATTTTTCGAAGGTGACTCCGAAGACACATTTCCTTGGGTTCATTTTTAGCTGATATTTCTTAGCTCTTTGTAGTACCAGTCGGAGTGCTTCAACATGTCCTAATCGCATTTGAGACTTCACTAATATGTCATCGATGTAGACTTCTACACACTTATGCATCATGTGATGAAAGATAGCCATCATGGCTCATTGATACGTGGCTCCTGCATTCTTGAGCCCAAAAGGCATGATGACATAACAGTATATTCCCCATGGTGTGGTGAAAGAAGTCTTTTCCTAGTCGAACTCCGCTAATTTTATCTGATTATAGCTAGAGAAACCATCCATAAAGGATAGCATCTCATGTCCAGCAGTGCTGTCGACTAGAGTGTCAATGTGTGAAAGTGGGAAGTCATCTTTTGGACATGCCTGATTGAGGTTTCAGAAGTCAATGCAAATCCATACTCTGCCGTCTTTCTTAGAGACAGGTACTATGTTGGATACCCACTTAGGGGTAGAGAATGACTCGGATGAATTTGGCTTTGTGGAATTTCTCAACTTCCTCTTTAACTTGAAGGGCAGTTTGTGGGTGCATCCTACAGAGTTTTTGCTTAACAGGCTTGGCATCGGGTTCTAAGACAAGGTGATGCTTTATTAAACTTGGGTCTAAACTAGGCATATCCTCATAGGACCATGCAAATCGAGGTTCTCTTGTAGGACTTGTGCAATTTGTTGACGTTCCTTAGAATTAAGCGTTGTGCTAATCAGTAGCTTCTTGGGTTTCTCTTCAGTGCCAAAGTTAAGTTCTTCTATAGGTTCCGCGATGGCTTGGGTTTGCTCATCGAAACACTTGATAACCCATTGGAAGTTCGGTGCCTCCTCGGTGACTGGTGTTCCTTCTTCATCCTCGGTAAGTTCATATGCTGCGAAATCGCTACACTAGGAATTCGATTTTGCGAGAGGTAGCCCTTCATCGGTGCAATCTATGACTGAGAGATCTTTAGTAAGGTGAAGGTTAAGGCTCTTGATTCTTCTCTCAAAGTCACAAAGTATCTCGTCTGGTATGATCATTGGCTTGTTGTTTAGCTCGGATGCTTTGCGTCCTCGTGCAGGAGATGGGATAGAAACCTTAGGGAAAGTCTCCTTGTTGGCCAAAAACTTGGTTCGGGACCAAGGGTTCCCTTTCTTTTATGAGATTTTCTAATTTTTTTTTATTTTATGTTTCTAAATTTTTAAGGTTTTCTATTTTTTCTATTTTTTTTATTTTTGATAATAAATATGATACAGGGTCGGTCGCCTCAAGAGACGCTAAGAGAGTTGCTTCCTTTAATTGAGGGAGCGAGACGGCTGCTGGAGCCATTCGGGCGATCCTTCGAGAAACATGGATTTGTTCTGAATTTGATGTTTTTTTTGGAGTCCTCATCTAATGAGATTTTTTGAATAAGCGATGCTGACGACAGCAACATCAATGTTTCGATTTCTTCTACCACATCGATTGCCCCTTCCTCGAAGAAATTCTGGAGATTATAGTCGATCGAACTATCATCCTCTGAGTTGTAATAAGGTTGTTCTTCCCACCGAGGGTGATCCCTTAAAGGATCCTCAGGGGTAGCGAGTTCTTTTCCTTGATCTTCATAATATGTTAGGATGAGCACGCATGTTCGGTAGTGAGGTTGATAATGGTAAAAAATGTAGGGAGCTCCCCAAGGACATTCCCATCCTTCTAGGTTAGAGTCGAAGATGGTATCGAATTCATCTTCTTGATCTGATAGTGCTTGAAGTCCTAGATTAGCTTGCTCTGCTAACTCGAGTGCCGGGAGGTCTATCCAGTAGTCCTCGTCATCACTCGGGAGAGGTTGCCACTCTTCCTCTAGAGATTTCTAAAATATTTAGAGTTGTGGTGCATCTAGGGTTGAAGAAGTGTCTAGTTCAAGTTCCTCTTCAAACTCTATGAGGGCGATGTGAGTGTTTCCCCCTGGGTCAACCAAATGACTGTTGGAATTTTCTTCTTCTTGTGCTGGTAGCTGAGCTAGTAGGTCATTACTTGTTTTGGTGGTCACGAGGTTGGAGTGATTTGATTATTCTATCATAGAATATTTGGTCCAACTAGTGAAGCGCTCTAATATGTTGGTGCATGCCCTATAGCAGGGTTGGTATGGGCAAGCGATACAAGGGGAGTCCCAAGGGCATTCCCATCCCCCAAGGCCAAGGCCGAGGTGGATGGTATATGAGTTAAAATCCTCTTGCGAGGTGTCATCTTCTTCCCATGTTGAGTGTAAGTACTCTTCATCCTCTTGCAAGGCTACTATGTGAAAATCTTCGTCGTCAGTGGATTCCCAATCTTCTACTCGTAGCTCGAGTTCTGAAGGTTCTTTCTCTCTTTCTTCTGTAAGCTCCTTAGTGTCAAACAGGGGTTTGAATCCTTTGAGCGATTTATCAATATCGCCATTCAAATTGGTTAAATCATTGAATGCTTTAGTCATTCTCTCAATTTCCACTTCTTGGGATCTAGTGAAGGACACTTCCTTCTGCTTTGGTACATCCACTTTCTCGGTGGTCCCATAGACGAAGTGGTCGTATAGAGACCATTTTGGTGAGGTAGGGAACAAGTTGGGTTGCAGGCCGTCCAATTGGTAACCTAACCCCATGTGCTTGCGTATTTTCGTTAGGAAAATGGGTCCGATGCGACCTTGCTTGTTTTTACCAAGTCTGGTGTGGGGGACGTATCGAATTGGTACATAAGGTCCCACCCTTTCGTCGCAGTGGGGTTCATGCCATAAAGTTTGGTGAGGTCTGGGCTGACCTCTCTCCTTATTAATTTTTGTTGATGCATTGGGGGAGAACTAGGAGGGGTAGGGGAACGGACTTTCGCAATGGTTGTCTCATCAGGGATTCGAGTCTTTTGAATGTGGCTTGTGTTCAATACAAAATCATGGGCTATCAGAGTACTTGCCGTGTAATCAATATCCATCTTTTTGAGGGGTGCGTCAGTGTATATATGGACGATAGAGTCCTCGTATGGGAATTTGACATATTGATGGTATGTGGATGTGACATCCTTCGTTAACTCTAGCCAGTTTCTTCCTAAGATAAGATTGTACATACTAGAAGAATAAAAAATATGGAAGGCAACGTCTTTTATTACAGGTCTAAGGCGAACCTGGAGTTTAATAGTTCCTTTAACGAAATGACGTGAGCCATCATAAGCTATAAATGATAGTGTGGAGGGTCTGACATCCTGCTCTATGTATTCGAGCATCTTTAATGTTGTGAGGGGGCAGATATTGAGTCCTGCTCCCGTATCGACCAACGCATGGGGTACGGAGAATCCTCTAATTATGACTACAAGGTATATGGAAGCTGCACTTTCGTGGAGGGACTCTTTAGGCATGTCTGTGTCTGTGAAAGTGAGCGTCGGAGGTTGCTCCATGATCGAGGCAATTTGGTGTAGCTCATCCAATGTTGTGTCTTCAATCCACTTATGTATCCTCAAGTGTCCTTATCAACAATTGATGATGGTTAGGGGATTTCTTGAGGAGTTCTAGTATAGATATTTGGACTGGAATCTTTTGAAGATGCCACAGAAGGTCATATTCTTACCCTGACTCGAGTGCCATTTCTTTGCTTAGTCGATAAGCCTTAGGTGCAGATGGTTGAATTGGTTGAGGTGTAAGAATTGGTGGAGGAATAACATGAGGTGGGGGTGGCAAGTTAACCTCTCTTTCTCTTACGCTCCCCTCTGGTGGTTATGCGTTTGTGAAATCCTTTTTTTGAGGGAAAGGCGGAGGTGGATAATTGGTTCTTGACTTGAGAATTAGGCACGTTGGTTGTTGACCGAACCCGGCGTGGCTCGACGCGGATGTATTTGTGAAGTGAGTGAAATTCGAGGTCGGAGTGTGTACCTGCATGGTGTTGCTCTAAGGTGAGAGATACTGTGTGTAATCCTCTTCTTCTAGGAAAGTAGAGACCAGTGTCTCGCATGGGTCGGGATGTTCTTCGTGCTCACTTTCTTCTATGTTTAGCAAACACTCAGTCTTTGTTTCATTCTCTCAGCTTGGAGTCTTTCGGGTGACACTTTCTACCCATGTAGCAATTTGGGCAATAGTTTGAAGAATGTGATCTCCATATTCGGGTTCAGAATCATACAAAGGGAGCAGTAATTGTATTGGTTCAGGATTTAGAGGGGTTGAAGGCTCTGGTGGGTGACTATGGAGGAATGGTCTCCTAGCCCTAAAGGAATGAACTCGTATCTGAGTGAATTTTTGATAGGGAGGTGGGCTCGGTGGGGTAATGCGAGTGATCAAGGCCAAGGGATTCGGGGGTGAAGGAACTCTCGCTAGTGTGGTGGAAGTATTAGAGGGTTGAATGCGAGTGATTAAGGTGGAAGGCTGGAAGGAGGATCGACCGGAGAGATCTATGGTGGTGACCTGAGCCGGTGTTGCTTGGTTGTGGTTAGGCATGGGGCAATTAATGATCCCTAGATTTTATTGGGGTTGTTATTGCTAGGGTTAGGATTCCTAAGCGCTTCCCAATCGATTTGATTTCGATCATTCATGTCATAGATGTTAAGCAGTGAAAAATACCATTTTCACCTGCTAACCTGACCTTTAGATAAGCAATAAATTGCAAGCTTAGTGCAAATATTCACTTAAAAGAGCCTAAGAAGCAATGTGCTACTCAACTGGAAATGCCTAGGACCATGTCCAGCTGTAAGGAATAAAGATTGAACCTACTAAGAGGCTGCTGAGTGTTGAACAAATGAAAAATAGCACACCCAAGAGGTATGCCAGTTGTGGAAGTATAAGGCAAAACCTATCAAGAGGTTAAGCCTAGCTGTCGAGAGGTTCTGATGCTCGAAAGCCAACTGTCGAGAGGTGCCAGTAAGCTGTCGTGAGGATCAAATTACCGATCGAGAGGTTGGAGATGGAACTGTGGATCCTGTCGAGAGGATACCTGGAGATGCAGGGGAAGTCGAGAGGATCCACTTACCTATCTAGAAGTTGAAGCTGATCCTATCGAGCAGTCCAAGACAACCTGTCGACAACTCACCTGAAACCATACTTATCCTTGCAAGGATTGATCCAAACCTGTCGAGAGCTCAGTGTTGAGTTGAATAATCAATTGACAGGATTACTATAACCTGTCGAGAGGATGAGTGTGGAATTGGGCAGAACAATGAAATAAACTTCCAATCTTGTCGACGAGCCATCAATCCTATCGATAAGTTCAAATCAACATCTCAAGATGTCCCCCAGATCCTATCGAGAGCTACCCCAATCCTGTCGACAAGTGCCACCCATCCTGTTGAGAAGACTCCAAACCTCTTGAGAAGTCCCCAAAGCTGTCGACAACCACTACAACTTGTCGATGTGAAAATAATGCTAATGTAGAACTTGTCGAGAGGATCCTTGAACCTCTCGACACTCGTTTTGGCAACTTCTCAGCGTGTTTCTTCAGCAACTGCCACTTCCAAAATTTTATGCATGAGTTCTAAAGCACTTCAGCGACCCCTGGGGGTATTTTTGGCATTCAACTATGCACGATTGGTAACCCTAACTGCATCACTTGAATCTTAATGACCTCGCGTGCATTTTCTAATTGTGGACCAATGGGAGAAAAGCTTTCAGAAGAGAAATCAGCCACATCAGCAGCCCATAATAACAAAATTATTCTCTTGGGCTCTAATTGGCTGAAACGAATCTGAGGACAGAGGAGGAGAGTATAAAAGCTTGAAAAAATTACGTTGAACACATCCAGAATTCGAGAGAACTAGAGCCTAATTCCAGATCCATCTTCTCCAAACTCCCTCTCTCTTCCTTCTTCTCCCATTTCTCTCTTTAGCCAATCATGGTTGGCTAAACTCTTTTCAATAGTTAGGATAAGGTCTAGATCTATAAATTAAGAGTTTTAGAGGCTTGTAGAGGATTGTATGTTACACAGATTGCAGATCTGAACACAATAGGATTGTAAGTTTTATGATTGCAATGTAATTGTGAATTTTAAAGGTGATTTCGATCTACATTTCATATTTTTGTATTTGATTTTCCTAGGTCAGATATTCCTGTGGATGCCAGCCATAAATGGGGAGCTGGTAGCCTGGCATTCACAGCATTTACAATAGCTTTCCTGTTCTAATCAAGATCTTTGGAGTAGAACAATCTCTGGGATGGTCTGTGACCATTAAAATGGATAGATCATAGTCTTAGGATTGCTTCAATTCTCTAATTGAGATTGGATTCTTATACCTTGCATTTGCTAGAAATGGGGAGCTTCTAGCCAGATGGAGGATTACAGCAAATCTATCCTATGCACTGCCTTTGATTCCTTTGATTTTCAGTAAAAGACCAAAATCCCTAGCTGCTGCTCTCCATCTTTTGAGTTTTACTTTATTTTTTTTTTCTCATCTCTACGTTAAATCAAGTTTGGATCAATCGCATTTAATTTTTGTAGCTGTAGTAAAGTTACAAACCCTAGAAACCTCTCCTCTTTTCTGCTTTGAGTTTAGCTTAATTTAGGATAGAGTGCCAGACCTATCATAGATCAGGAGATTTACCATCCTTTAGAACGCATTTCCCTGTGGACATACCCTTACTTACCTATCAAAACTTGCTGCAATAGCCCTGATTCTTGCAGGACTGGTTGCTCACCTTGATTCCAAACATTTATAATTTATGCCTTTTAATTGGCTGTTTTAATCATTTAATAATTTCAAGGTGAGCAACACAACAAGTTTTTGGCGCCGCTGTCGGGGATCTGTGTTTTTAAAAGTGGTAGATCTAAGTATTTCTCATTTCTAGATATATAGTTTTAATTGCTTGTTAAGTGTTTGACTAATTACTACTGTAGTTTTTTATAGTTTAATTATCTGTTTCAGATCTGGATCTGTGGTGTTGGAGAGAGCATTGTACCAATTGGAGGAGCAAGCTTTGCTTAAGTTTGCATCTCCTAACTCTGTTTACATTTCTAGATCTGTAGCTTTGTAGATCTGCAGCGTTAGTTGTGTATTTTGTGATTGTTTTGATTAAATTTTTATGCTGTAAATTTCTGCTTTGAATTTCGTTTCTGTTGTGTGTATGCTTGGGAGGAGATCTCTTAATCCTGAGATTGATCCCTTAGATCTTTAAGTTGAAAGACTTCTTAGACCTAAGAAAACCATACACACACCTTTAGTTGATTCTGAAATTGCTGCAATGGGTGAGTAACCTAGGACTTTAAAGGAATTCAATGCACCAGTGGTTTACAATTCTGCCATCTGCATTCAATTCCCTGCTGTCCAAGGGAACTATGAGATTAAGTCTTCTATCATACAAATGTTACCCTCATACCATGGCCTGAGCAAAGAGGACCCCTATAAATATATTGATGAATTTTTAGGACTATGCACTACATTTAATATTGCAGGTTTAGGAGAGGAAGCAACCAAGTTGAGACTCTTTCCTTTTTCATTAAAGGATAGTGCCAGAACTTGGTTGCTAATACTCCCAACCAATAGTATTCAGTCCTGAAATGACCTTTAATGTCAATTTTTGACCAAGTTTTTCCTCATGTCTAAAATAAGTCAGTTGAGGAAGAGCATTATCTCATTTGCTCAAGCCCCAACTGAAGACTTTCACCAAGCCTTAGAGAGATTTGAAGAACTCTTGGAGCAATGCCCCCATCATCAAATTCCTGAATGGCAACTTGTCCAATGTTTCTATCAAGGAATTAATCCCAAAAGCAGGGATATGGTTGATGCCTCTTGTGGTGGTACATACCTCCACAAGACAGCAGATGAGGCTTGGGAGTTATTTGATATCATCAGTGAAAACTCCATGCAAAGGGAGACCTAGGCAAGAGACTTTGAGACCCCCTAAATTGGTGAGAGAAAATACTACCAGAGGGAAAATGTATGAGGTGAGTGGACATAATGATTTGGAGAGGAAAGTGGATAGCTTGACCCAAAAGTTTGATAAGCTCATGGGAGCAATGCAGTCTCCAATGGCTGCTAAAGTGGAGGAGGCATATGTCATATGCTAGTCCCCCACTCACTCCCTTGAGGAATGTCCCTCAGCTGCCCAATTTCCAGACTTTGTGATGAAACATGTGAATGTTGCTCAGTCTTATGGACAACAGCCTACTGTTGGTTATTATTGGAGAAACCACCCCAACTTGAGGTGGAGACTAGACAACTTTCAAAACCAACAGCAGTTGCAACCATATCAATCCATGCCTTATAGAAATGCCTAGCCATACCAGCATAATTATTTTCCAAGGCCCAAATACCAACAACCTATGGCCCAACCAATGGTTCAACCTGTGTACACCAGCCCCAACACCCTTTAGGTCCCTCACATTTAAAGAGCAAGTTCTGGCTTCACTGTAGAATTTGGGCCCTTTATCTCAAACTGTTAACTCCCACAGTCAAAACATCAAGAAGATAGAGAATCACCTTGGTCAACTATCTAATTATTTAGCTAGGAGAGAAGAGGGGACTGCCCAATCAACCCATGAACAATCCAAAGAGGCAGTACATGGTTGGTGGGATTCCTTCTCAGGAAGAAGTAAAATTTGTCACCACCTTGAGGTGTGGGAGGCGGGTGGATAACCAAGTTGGTAATGAGTATGATGAGAAAAGTATAGAAAATAAAGAAACCCATGAAAATATGCAGCAGGAGCAGCATTTAAAAAATAAGGGGGGTGATGTGCACCAACAGAAAATTGAAAACAAAAATAAAGATAATTCTGATGAACTTGCTAAGGCTGAAAATGGGAGGGTCGTTCCGCATTTTCCATTTCCTAATGCAATGAAAGCAGCTTCTCCTTTTAACAAGGGGAATGCAAAGGTTGAGGAGATGACGGAAACTTTTAAACAAGTAAAGATCAACTTGCCTTTACTTGATGCCATCAAGTAAGTTCCAGCCTATGCAAATTTTTTGAAAGACTTGTGCACCCACAAAAGATAGTCTAGGATACACTTATCCAAGAAGGTTTTTTGTGCTGAGAAAGTGAACCAAGTGTTGTCTATTGCAACTCCAACTAAGCTTCAAGACCCTGAAATTCCCATAATCCCCTGCATCATTGGGGATCATACCATTGAGAAGGCCTTATTAGATCTGGGAGCTAGTGTAAACCTACTTCCATATTCTGTTTATGAGAAGTTAGGATTGGGAGAATTGAAGCCCACACATGTGGTGCTACAGTTAGCCGACAGATCTGAAAGGAGGCCTGTGGGAATGATAGAGGATGTTTTAGTTGGAGTTGGCAAATTTTTCTATCCAGCTGATTTTTTTGTGCTTGACATGGAGCCAACCAAGTGCACCACCTCTATTCCTGTGATTTTGGGCAGGCCTTTCTTGACCACTGCCAATGCTTATATTCAGTGTAGATCAAGAGTAATGGAGGTGTCTTTTGGCAACATGAAGATGAAATTGAATGTTTACAATACAGTCAATCAGCTTCACTTGGATGGTGAGGATTGTTTTTCAATTGATGTTTTTGATAAGCTTGTGGAAGAGACTTTTCCCAAGCTGCTGCATGGTGATAATTTTTGTGATGATTTTGATGATGTTTTTGAGAATGAGTAGAGTGAGATTATGGAAGAGAAGGCCCCCACACCCATGGTTCATGAGGTGAAAGCTTTAATTTTTTATGAGGGGCCAGCAACAAGGTATCGTCCATGGAAACCTAATGTGTTGCCTCTTCCACCACCATCAAAGGCACCTTTGTTGCCTTTTCTCATATGTCCACCAGAGGTAGAGTTGAAATAGCTGCCTAAGACCTTGAAGTATGCTTTTTTGGGATCAAACCAAAAATTTCTAGTGATTATTTCTTTCTCTCTCACTGATGAGCAAGAGGAAGAGTTGTTGTGTATTTTAAAGAAGCACAAACAAGCAATTGGCTGGACCATTGCTGACCTTGGGGGCATCAATCCTGCTATGTGTATGCATAAAATTCATCTGAAAGAGGGTTTCAAACCCTCTAGAGAAATGCAGATAAAATTAAATCCCCACATGTAAGAAGTGGTGATGAAAGAAGTGGTCAAATTGTTAGATGCTGGAGTCATCTACCCAATTTCAGATTCTGAATGGGTGGCACCTACCCAGGTGGTACCCAAGAAATCTGGAATTACAGTGATAAAAAATGATTCTGGTGAGCTTGTTCCAACTAAGGAAACCACAGGTTGGAGGGTGTGTATAGACTATCGGAAGCTCAATCTGAAAACCAGGAAAGACCATTTCCCTTTGCCCTTCATTGACCAAATCTTGGATAAGTTAGCAGGAAAGGCTTTTTATTATTTTCTCGATGGTTTTTCTGGGTATAACCAAATCCCTGTTTACCCACAAGATCAAGAAAAGACTATCTTTACATGCCCATTTGGCACCTTTACTTACAGAAGGATGCCATTTGGACTATGTAATGCACCTGCAACTTTCCAAAAGTGCATGTATGCTATATTTTCTGACATGATTGAGTAGTTTCTAGAGATTTTCATGGATGATTTCTCTATTTTCAGGGATAGTTTTAGCCAATGTATACATCATCTCAGCCTTGTGTTGCAGAGATGTGAGGAAACCAACTTGGTGTTGAGTTGGGAAAAGAGCCATTTCATGGTTACTCAAGGCATTGTCCTTAGTCATGTGGTTTCTCATAGAGGCATTGAGGTAGACAAGGCTAAAATAGATTTGATTGCACATTTATCCCCACCAAAATTTTTGAAATAAGTCATATCGTTCTTGGGGCATGCTGGCTTCTACAAGAGATTCATCAAAGATTTTAGCAAGATCTCGAAACCTCTCTGCCACCTGTTGTGCCAAGAGGTTCCCTTTGATTTCAATGATGAATGCCTTAAGGCCTTTGAGTTGTTGAAAAAGTGCCTAACCTCTGCACCTATCCTCCAAGTACCTGAGTTTTCTATACCCTTTGAGCTGATGTGTGATGCATCAGACTTTGCAATTGGTGCAGTCTTAGGATAAAGGAAGGATAAGGCCCTTTGTGTGGTTGCATATGCCAACAAAATTATTCTTTGTAAACTTCGCCCATAAGCCACATTACAACCCAATAAAAAGTCCTTACTGATCTAGAATTGATTGAGCTGTCATGTGGAGATGAGAATCTATTTAATCTATGGTGAAAAGAGTTAGAAAATTTTAGAAATTGGAGCAATGCCTATGCTCATGCTTGCAGTCCTATTTGAGGGTTGTAACTACTCTTGAGCTGTGTGAATTGATACACCCTTCTATGCTTGTTGAGAGTGACAGCCTTGGTGAGCTTTGGGTCTGAAATTAGGATTGATGGGGGCATTATCAGAACATGATTCTCAATTTGATGGTAAGCTTTGCATTAATTTTCATACAAAATACCTTGACATGAGCTGATTGATTGTGCAGGAATTATAGCAGAGTTTTAGTTTTAAACTGTCATGTTTTTACTGAGAATCCTCTAAAAATGAATGGACAAGGTGTGGAATAAATTTTATACTACTTGAATTTTGTTCCAATTTGCTGCACTAATATTAAATAATATCATTGGAGAAGTTTGTGGGTAACTTCACTGTAAACCCTCAGGAGACTTCACTCCTCCACCAAGGATCACCTAGGGGTTTAAAAGAATTGATGCATATGCTAAATGCATCTGTGTTCCCTACAAAAGTGGCATTTTTTATTTCCAATAATTGTTTTTACTTTCTCCTTTGCTCAGGGACTAGCAAAGCTTAGGTTTGGGGGTATGTTAAGCAGTGAAAAATACCATTTTTAGCCTCCTAACCTGACCTTTGGTGGACCTTTGAGCTGACTAATAATGTGTTTTAAGTATATTTTGTAGATAAGCAATAAATTGCAAGCTTAGTGCAGATATTCACTTAAAAGAGCCCAAGAAGCAATGTGATACCTAACTGGAAATGCTTAGGATCAAGTCCAGCTGCAAGGAATAAAGATTGAACCTACTAAGAGGCTGCTGAGTGTTGAACAAATGAAAAATAGCACACCCAAGAGGTGTGCCAGTTGTGGAAGCATAAGGCAGAACCTATCGAGAGGTTAAGCCTAGCTATCGAGAGGTTCTGATGCTCGAAAGCCAAGTGTTGAGAGGTGCCAGCAAGCTGTCGTGAGGATCCAATTACTGATCGAGAGGTTGGAGATGCAACTGTAGATCCTGTCGAGAGGATACCTGGAGATGAAGGGGAAGTCAAGAGGATCCAGTTACCTATCGAGAAGTTGAAGCTGAACCTGTCGAGCAGTCCAAGACAACTTGTCGATAACTCACCTGAAGCCATACTTATCCTCGTGAGGATTGATCTAAACCTGTCGAGAGCTCAGTGTTGAGTTGAATAATCAGTCGACAGGATTACAATAACCTGTCGAGAGGATGAGTGTAGAACTGGGCAAAATGATGAAATAAGCTTCCAATCCTGTTGATGACCCATCAATCCTATCGACAAGTTCAAATTAACATCTCGAGATGTCCCCCAGATCCTATCAAGAGCTACCCCAATCCTATCGACAAGTTCCACCCATCCTTTCGAGAAGACTCCAAACCTCTTGAGAAGTCCCTAAAGCTGTCGACAACCACTGCAACCTGTCGATGTGAACACAATGTAAATGCGGAACTTGTCGAGAGGACCCTGAACCTCTCGACACTTATTTTGAAAACTTCTCAGCTTGTTTCTTCAGCAACTGCCAATTTCAGAATTTTGTGCATAAGTTCCAAAGCACTTCAGCAACCCCTGGGGGTATTTTTGGCATTCAACTATGCACGATTAGACACCCTAACTGCATCATGTGAACCTTAATGACCTCGCGTGCATTTACTAATTGTGGACCAATGGGAGAAGAGCTTCTGGAAGAGAAATCAGCCACATCAATAGCCCAGAATAACAGAATTATTCTCTTGGGCTCTGATTGGCTGAAACGGATCCGAGGACAGAGGAGGAGAGTATAAAAGCTTGAAGAAATCACATTGAAGACATCCAAAATTTGAGATAACCAGAGCCTAATTCCAGATTCATCTTCTCCAAACTGCCTCTCTCTTCCTTCTTCTCCCATTCTCTCTTTAGCCAATCATGGTTTACTAAACTCTTTTCAGTAGTTAGGGTGAGGTCTAGAGTTGTAAATTGAGAGTTTCAGAGGCTTCTAAAGGATTGTTTGTTGCACAGATTGCAGATCTGAGCACAATAGGATTGTAAGTTTTATGATTGCAATGTAATTATGGATTTTAAAGGTGATTATGATCTACATTTTACTTTTTCGTATTTGATTTCCCTGGGTCAGATATTCCTATGGATGCCAGCCAGAAATGGGGAGTTGGTAGCCTGGCATTCGCAACATTTGTAATAGCTTTCCTATTCAAATCAAGATCCTTAGAGTGGAACAATCTCTGGGATGGTCTGTGACCATTAAAGTGGATAGATCATAGCCTTAGGATTGCTTCAATTCTCTGGTTAAGATTGGATTCTTATACCTTGCATTTGCCATAAATGGGGAGCTTGTAGCCAGATGGAGGATTGTAGCAAATCTATCCTATGCACTGCCTTTCATTCCTGTGATTTTCAGTAAAAGAACAAAACCCCTAGCTGCTATTCTCTATCTTTTGAGTTTCACTTTATTTTTATTTTCTCATCTTTGTGTTTAATCAAGTCTGGATCAATCGCATTTAATTTTTGTAGCTGTAGTAAAGTGACAAACCCTAGAAAACTTTCCTCCTCCCTGCTTTGAGTTTAGCTTAATTTAGGATAGAGCGCCAGACCTACTATAGATTTGGAGATTTATCATCCTTTAAAACACATTTTCCTATGGACATACCCATACTTACCTATCAAAACTTGCTGCAATAGCCCTGGTTCTTGCAGGACTGGTTGCTCATCTTGATTCCATACATTTGTAATTTGTGCCTTTTAATTGGCTATTTTAATCATTTAATAATTGCAAGGTGGGCAGCACAACAATAGATTATATCCCGGAGGACCGAACAATCTTTCAGATTGTGTCTCGCGTATCGATGGAATGCGTAGGATTTGCTATAATCAAGATTTGTCGTCCAGGGCCGGGGTCTTTCCTACAGGAATCGGAAGAGATTCTGAGTGTTAAGGAGACAGAAGATATTGGGAATCGTATTCAGTAAAGGGGGGTAATGTTCCCGCCTCGGCTAATAGGGGCCTCTAGTTGGGTTGAAGTTTTGTGGTGGGGGTACGTGTGCTGGTCGATTCTACGTTGTGTTTTGGTTCTGATAGGTGTTGGGATATTGGTTTCTATTATGATATTAGCCTTGATTCTGTTTCTAGCCTTTGTTTTGGTTTACATATCTTTGTTGATTAGCGCCTTGGTTTTTGTTTGTGTACAGTTGCTTATTTTGATTTTGCCCGAAGTTTCATGGTTGGAAATTTCCATTCCCAGTGTTTTGTCCTTGGTTGGCAATGGTGTTGACCTGTTCAGTTCCTAAGGCTTTCTTATTATTTTTCGATTTTGATCCACTAGAAGAGCTCACTTTCGGCGTGACTATGGATAGAGCGAGGTCTCTGCCTTTAATGTGTCACGCTAGTCGGGATGCCTGGGAGTGGAGTGCAGTGAAGTCGGGGGAATCATTTATGATAAGTGCGCTATTTAACGGTTCTCTAGTATTATCGATGATAATGTCCAACGAGTCCTTCTCTTTCATTGAAGTTTCAGTCCTAGTAGTGAGTTTTCTCCACCTTGCAATGAAGTCAGTAAATTCTTCATCGGGTCCTTGCTTGGCTGCCATCAAATCATTGAGACTGACCGTCTCTTGGATCAAGTGTTTGTATTGGTCTAGGAAATGGCTGACCAAATCATCAAAGGTTTCTATCTTAAAAAGCGGGAGTCCCACAAACCAATCAAAAGCTTCTTCTTCTAACGAGCATTAGAATAGTGAATGAGAAGTCCTTGATTATCACATATGGGTCAATAATCGTTGCAAAATAGGGCCAAGTGATGGTGCAGATTTCCCGTGCCATTATACTTGGTAAATTTTGGCAGTTTAAATCTTATTAGTAGGTTAAATTCGACGTCTCGGCAAAATTTGTCGAATCCGAATGAGTGATCGGGGCACTCTCTCTTGGCCATATACTCATCAATCATTTTAGGAAGATCTTTGATTTTAATGGTGCTGTCTTTTGGAGCGACCTGTGAGCAAATCTTGTCTAGAGAGTCATTGTTGAAGAATGTGTGAGCAGGTTGTCTCATTGGTGTGGTGCGGGTTGACACTGTGCTCGAGGTAGGAGATGGCCTCTCTTGTCATTCTTGTTCTTTTGAAAATTGTCATGACCTGATGGTTTTGTATGCAGCGGCCAATCCTCGAAGTAATTCCTTGGAGTCATCATCTCCTCTTTGTATTCTTTCAATATTGAGCTCTACGATTTGTTGAGCAGTAAGGTTGGTTCAGTGTTACCATCTCTCCCATTATGATTATTACTGGTGTGTGAGGTAGAGAAGGGATTTTCTTGCTTGCCAGCCATGTTAATCTCAGGTTGTTGTAGGTTAGAATTATGATGCGGTTCTTCCTCATACACGGGGTTGTTATGATACCCCAACAATGGTGGGTCTCCTAAACTCACTCTTCGTATACCAGACATCTTGAGTCTTTGACGAAGACTCATATATTTATAAGGGAATCTAAATGATACGATGGAAATAAAAACAAAAAAATAAAATAAAAACTAACTACCTAAAAAAAAGAGTTTGCAAAAGTGTCCCATCGCGATCGCCAATCTGTTGGTGTGTGCTTTTTCAGGGTTCTTCTCAGTCTCTGTTGAATCAGTGACTCCAATTATGTCCAAGTGGACTCTAGGATGCGGTGTTTAGAAGGTTGAAGGTAAAATAAAAGGGGGGGTTTTTTAGGAAGATTCCTAGTTTATTGTGATCACCAGCTGCAGATATTTAACGACTCTGTAGCACGTCAATGATCACGCTTTAGAGCGGGTGTGGGTTACTTCTTTACTAAATCGTCTGCCTGCGAACATCAGCAGCTATGCCTCTTCTTATAATTTAGATAGTTTAAATTTTCCTTTCCTTTCCCTATTATTATTGTAGTTCTAATAAGTTTAGACTTTCCAATTCTGTTGTGAGTTTAGTTGTGTGGGAATTTATTATAGTTGATTTAATCTAGTATGTTAATTCTATCAGGAGTCTAATTAATTTCAGTTTCCTAATCTTATTAGAGTTCCAATTAATTTAGTGTTTTAATACTACTAAAAGTTCAATTGATGTCGGTCTCCTAATTGTACTAGGAATGGAAGTATATTAATTCTTAATGAACTTCTAATTAAATCAAGCATGCTAATTATACTGGAATTCTAAGTAAAGCAAGTATATTAATTGTATTGAAATTCTAATCAAGTATACTAATTGTATTAAAATTTTAATTAAAATAGATATAATAATCAACTAAAATTCTAACTAGAGCAATTATAACAGTCCTACAGAATTCTAATTGAAATAGGGAAGTAATTCTTCTAAAATTCTAATTAAAATAAAGAGACTAATTTTACTAGAATTACGATTAGAGCGAGAAATTAATTATCCTAATATTCTAATTAAAGCAATGAATTATCTATGCTAAAATCCAATTAAAATAAGGGAACTGATTTTTCTAGAATTATGATCAAAGCAATGAATTCTAAAGATTTAATAAAAATAAAGCATGTAAATTAATTGTACTAAAATTCTAACAAGAAATTATGGGACTAATTTTCTAATCCTAATTAAACTAAATAATTCTAAAAAAAAAAGGGTTTTGGGCCCGCAATGCTAAGGAGGATCGGCCTCGTTCCCAAGTACCCTCCATAAGCTCTCTTGGACAAATCGGGTGACTGAGATTAAAGATAAATTGGATTTCGGATTCAAAAAATGGTATTTTTGGATTTTCAGAGTTAATTTTGGGGTAATAATTATGAATTAAATTAAGAAGCTAGAATGATAGAAAACTAAAAAATGTTTAGGATTTTTAAAAGTATTAAACTAAGGAATTAAGACTAAAATTTAAAATTCTAGGACTGAATTCGGGTCCGAAATCAGAATATCAGACCTATGATTAAGGACTGGTTCTAGAACCTAAGGACTAGAACTAGAAATTAATGATAGGACTAAAAATTAAGATTTTGGAATGGAATTGAGTCAAGGGTTGGTGAATTGGACCATCAGATTAAGGACTGGATCTAGAAATGGGGAACTAGAACAAGATATTAAAGATTATGGTCTAAAAAGGGTGCTACGGTCTAAAACTGTGAACTAATATTAATAATTAAAAACTAAGAGAAATCCTAAGTCTAAAACTAAGATTTTACCTAGGACCAGGGCGGTAGAAAGAAACCTCGAAGATTCTACGCTTGAATATTGAAATCATGGCTAGGTTGCTCTATGTGTTCATTCTCGGAGTTCTCTGATTTTGAAATCCAAAAAAAATTCGTTCTCTCTCGAGAATTGCCAGCCTCTTCGGGCGAATTAAGAAAAAAATCTTTTATAGGTTTTTCTCCAATTAAGCGCCTTATTTAAGGCGTTTAATTGGATTGCACACCGGTCTCTCGGTGCTTAATCGCTTTGAGTCTGTCACCAACTCAGTGAGTTACCGGCTGACTGGCTCAGTGAGTTTCCTAGTTCTAACAACGTTAGGACTAATTGTGTGCTTGGTGTGGAGTGCGCAATCGAATTAAGCACCACTTTCGAAGCATTTAATCGAGAAAACTTAGGATCAAGGACCGTAAGACTAGGTTGGGTGTAGGCCAATTGCACGCTAGTGGTGGGGCGCTCAATCCGATGTCGCATTTCATATGAAGCGCATGATCGAGTCTCGGAGTGGTCTAGGAAAGGGAGTCTGGTCTAGAAGAGGGACTAATTACGTACGGGTGATTTGGTGTGCAATCAAATTACGCGCGTGGTTTTTGGTGCTTAATTCGGGGTTGTCCGAGTCCGGGTTGGGTCTGAAATGCCAGACTATTGTTTCAGCCTACATTTCGACTATATACTATTGTTTTAGTATATAGTGTCCCTACGTTGGGACCTGAGCCACAGAGCTATTGTTTCAGCCTGTGTCTAGCCATGTACTATTGTTTTAGTGCATGGTTCCCACATTAGGGTCATGGGGCCTGAGCCACAGAGCTATTATTTTAGCCTGTGTCTAGCCATATACTATTGTTTCAGTATATGGTCCCACATCAGGGCAAAAGGGGTTTGAAATGTAAGACTATTATTTCAGTCTATATTCTGACTATATACTATTGTTTCAGTATATAGTCTCCCTACGTCGAGACCTGAGCCACAGAGCTACTGTTTCAACCTGTGTTCAGCCATGTACTATTGTTTCAATGCATGGTTCCCATGTTAGGGTCATGGGGCCTGAGCCACAGAGCTATTATTTCAGCCTGTGTCTAGCCATATACTATTGTTTCACTATATGGTCCCACATAGGGTTGTGAAACTTTCAGAAAAGGTAAGTCCTTTCCTAAAAGTCATGGGCAAGGTCAAAGGTTGATCGAACAAATTTGTATATTTTGAGAGGGCAAAATGGGGGTGTCTATACCAGTCACTAACAACGTAGCTGAATATGAAGTGTTTATTGTCGGACTATGAGCAGCACTACAACTGGGTATCTAACAGTTGAAAACCATCAACGATCCCCTGATGCGTCGTTGGTGTGAGCAATGAAGCGCTCGATCTGACATGATCTGTGAAACCTTCGCCATCTTATTACATCATCAATGATATTGTATTTTGGCATTCATTGATGCCATCCGTACTTCGTTTGCATTCAGTTCCTCAATTTGATTGCGATATGCAGCAAGTCGCAATATGCAACGGGATGCAACATGCACCCGCGACTATGGAAACACCTCTCGATTGCTACCAAAGGCCTTCGAATACCCTCTCATTTAGCTTGCGTTGAAAGATAAGAAAGCCAAGCATTTCACGTCAGCTCCCCAGTTCACACTTGTGATTTGTCAAGGAAACGAGAAGGCACCTTGAATGGGGTGTCTACTTCTTCAATGCACTCTTATTCCACAAGAATGTGCTGAAGAGGGACATCTGTAGACACCCCATTTTCACCCTTTCAGAGTATACAAACCTATTTGGTCAACCTTTGACCTTACCTATGACTTCAGGAAAGGGCTAACCTTCTCCAAAAGTCCTAAAACCCCATAGTTCGGGAACTATACACCTTACATATAGTGTATGGTGGAGTTCTAGGTTGAAATCTCAACTCATAGGCTCAAACCCGACCCGGCCTGGGAGGTCTCCGAATTATGAGCATAAATGTATGCACATACTTCAATTGTGCGCTAGTTCTCCTGTGCACAATTAGTCCAAATTGGAAGGGGAGTATTCTTCCACTCACCGCACTAAGTCCCAAATTATGCACATAGATATACTTGCATAATTGGATTATGTGCACCCTTGGGAGCGCACAATCAGTCCAAATTGGACTGAGAGCCCACTTTCCTTGCATCTCTTGTGGTTCCAAATTATGTGCATACATGGATGCACATAATTCGATTATGTGCATTATCATGCGTGCATACTTAGTTCCAGGCAGATTAGAAATAGGACACCCTGACTGAGCCAGTCAGCGATCAACTTCTAGGTGATTATGTGCATGAGACCATGTGCATAATTCAATTATACGCATTGCTCAATGCGCATAATTCCCGAATTGTGCACATGGCCCTATGCACAAAATTCTCTGAATACCTATAAATAGACCTCTACCCCATAGCCATTCAATACACAACTTCAATTCTCAAGCTTGTTCCTTTTGAAAAATTCGAGTTTTGCTCTGAGAGTTAAAAAAAAGGAGTTGAGCTGCACTCTAGGTTTTTGGTTCCTAGAACAGTAAACTTTTCTCTAGAACTCTCGGAGTTATCAAGCTAGTGGTATTGGCCCACTTGTCTTGATTCTCGAAGGAGTACTGAAGGGATAATAGTGTACCCTTAGATCCATCCCTTAGGAAACCCCTGCCGAAAATCTTAGCCTAGAGCCAATTAGGTCCCTTACCTCACCGATTTGGCCAAAGGAGCTTACGGAGGGTACCTGGTGTAGACACCCCATTTTCGCCCTCTCGGAGTATACAAATATGTTTGGTCAACCTTTGACCTTGCCCATGATTTTCGGAACGGGACCGATTCTCTCCAAAAGTCTTAAAACTGTTTAAACCCCATGATTCACGCATTATACACTATACAAATAGTGTTTAGTGGAGTCCTAGGCTGAAATATTGACCCACGGACTCAGACCCGACCAAACCCGGGAGGTCCCAAATTATGCGCACGAGAGCATGCACATAATTTGATTATGCGTAGGCTGACTTGCGCACATTTGGTCAAAGTTGGACTAGGGCTTGCATTCTCAAGTTCACCCGAAGTCCCCAATTATGTGCATGAGTTCATGCAGATAATTAGATTATGCGCATGGCTCCATGCGCATAATTAGTTCTAAGTGAGTTGGAACTAGGACACCTAGCTAAGCCAGTTTGCTAGCCATTCTCGAGTCGGTGACCGACTTCTAGAGAATTACACGCATGAGACCATGCACATAATTAAATTACACGCAAGAGCCCATGCACATAATTCTCTAATTATGCACATGCCCCCATGCGGGTAATTATCCTTATACTTATAAATAGACCCCCTATCCCACAACTTTCAAAAACATCAATTCTTATCCTCAAGCTTGTTTTTTTCAAAAATTTAGGGTCCTGATTTGCATTCCCAAAACCACCCAAAGTCCCCGATTATGTGCTTGAGTTCATGCACATAATTAGATTATGCTCATGGCTCCATGCGCATAATTAGTTCTAAGTGAGTTGGAACTAGGACACCTGGTTAAGCCAGTTAACTAGCCATTCTCGAGTCGGTGACCGACTTCCAGAGAATTACACGCATGAGACCATGCGCATAATTAAATTACATGCAAGAGTCCATGCACATAATTCTCTAATTATGCACATGCCCCCATGCGGGTAATTATCCATATACCTATAAATAGACCCCCTACCCCACAACTTTCAAAAATTTGAGGTTCTCTCTGAGGTTCCCAAAGAAAGGAGTTGAGCTGCACTTTAGACTCCTAGAATTGCATACTCTTCTCTAGGAATCCTAGGGTAGTCGAGCTAGTGATACTAGCCCACTAGCCTTGATCCTCGAAGGAGTACCGAAATAATAGTAGCATAGCCTTAGATCCAACCCCTAGGAAACCCTAGTGCCCTTAGAGACTGAGACACTCTTGCATATGCCTTTTGAAAATCAATCATAGCAGTCCTGATTTGCCCCAGGGAGCTTACGGAGGGTACCCGAGAATGGGGTCGATCCTCCCTAGCATAGCGGGCCACCACCCCCCTTTTTTATATAGGTTCCAATAGGATTAGGAAACTAAACTAGAGAAATCTTAGGCAACCCACAACTGCTAAAGTCGACATGCCGATGTTTAGTAAGGAGTTCAACCCACACCCGCACCACATCTAGGCACGATCAGTGATGTATTACAACATCGATAAATATCTGTAATTGGCGATCACAACAACCCAGGTATTCTTCATTTAGAATTCAATTATTACTAATAATATATCCCTGCAGGTATATATAAATATCCCCCTCTTATTATTCTATCGCTTTCAGCCAACCACTACAGACAAAGTTCACTCGGACTGAATTGGGCCACTTATTTCGGGACCTGAAAGGGTCCTAGAAAAAGCGCGTACCAATAGACTGGTGATCGCGATGGGACTCTTTTTGCTAGGATCGCCCCAGTTTGTTTAGTTTGCTTTTATTTATTTTCTGCTTTATTTTACCACTTTTCACATACACCTACACGGGTTTAAGCGTATTTAGCGATCCTATTTAGCTTTTAAACCCCCAAGAGCCATCGAAGAATAGAAATGTCAAGAATTCGTAGAATAAATCTTACTAATGGTAATGACCCACCATTATGGGGCCCCCATGATAATCCCACACACGATGAATGACCGTCTCATGGCTTCGTCCGAAATCACCTCGAGATTAACATGGCGGGTGAAGATGAACGAATACTGCATACGCCTCCGAGCACCAGTACTAACGATGGAAGAAGAGAAAGCAACATTGGGCTTAACTACCCCACCGAACAGAATATAGGTATGAATCTCCACACATTTTCGAGAGGAGGCAGAGAAGCCCAAGAATTACTTCAGAGTCTGGCTACCGTATACATGGCCACCATGGATCAGAAGGACTAGGAGGATCGGGAGCGACAATAAGAGCAGAGGCTACCACCTACTCCGAGCATCGTGTCACCTCATAAATCTCCACCAAGACAAACCACCCACACATTTTTTAGTAATAATCACCAAGGTAGAACTCACCCTCAAACCACAAAGAAGGACACTAGTATAGAAATGGAGGACCTTACTCGGGTTCTAGACGACTAAAATAAAAGAAATATCTTAGTTCAAAAAAAAGAAATATCCTAATTCTTCTAAAACAATAAAATAAATGTCTAAAACAATAAGGGAACTAATCCTAATTTTCTAATAAAAGAAACACATCCTATTTTCTAAAATAAAATAATAAAGAGACTAATCCTAATTCAATTAGGAGTCTTGAAATTCGTTACTTTCTGGGCGGCTTCCGAAAATTGACCATAAATTATTCAATACTTGTCAGAATTGCTCATTTTTTAGGTCGTTAGAAAGCTACTTTGATAAGCTTTCATATATGACTAATTTCATATCAATCCAAATTTGTTGGACACTTCAAAATAGGCAAACCATAAAGGTGACAGGATTGAAGGTTGAAGACCTCTGATCAGAGAATTTTTGACAATAAATTTTGGATTTTCTTCTTTTTGATCACTTTGATGTTCGTCTATTGCCTTCGATATGTTATGAGCGATTGCTTGAATCAGATGTGTAAACACCCTTTTTTCCCTCTCAGAGTATACAAACCTGTTCGGTCATCCTCTGACCTTGCCCATGATCTCCAGAAAGGAGCTAACCTTCTCCGAAGACCCTAAACCCCAACATCTAAAACTCATACGCTACACAAATAATGTATGGGGGAGCTCTAGGCTGAAATCTCAGATCAAAGACTCAGACCACCCAGCTTGGAAAGATCTCAAATTACCCGCTTGCACATAGGCGTGCAACTCGATTTCACGCATGGATAGATGCACGTGATCAGTCACAGAATATATCATTTTATCACCCTTAACTTAGTGATGCTAAACCTTAGTTTACTACCAACAAGTTAATGATGTCCAAATATTAAGGAGAATCAGTAAAAGAGAAAGTGTTAATCTTCATCGAAATGAACTTAAAAAGTAGTAAGAAAGAAAAGACGATTATACGCATGAATAAAGTCCAAAATCGTAAAAGACGATGGAGCCTACAGAGAAAAATATAAAATCGTAATTTATGATTCTTCAGAAAAGACATTTCAGCGGAAGGTGATACAAAGAGAAAATGATCGTTCGTAATAAAGAATCTCAAAAGTTACAAGCTGAAAAATAGAACAATTGTAATTTACGATTGTATAGATTGAAGCTCTTATACTGTTGATCACGTGAAGATTTACACCGCCATGCACCAAAATAGAAGAACTCTTGAATTAAAAGTTTGTTAAATCAAAGATCTGAGAAGATTGATGAAGAAAGACTCCTAAAGATCTTGGTTGCTGAAATTAAGGATAAAGCATAGAAGCACATCAACCAGTGAATGCAAGGAAGACAAAATTAGGAATTAGAGTTATACTTGGAAACTTTTGTTTTTAGTAGTTTATTTTACTAGGATTAGAACACTGTAAACTGACTCCTTATGATCTATAAATAAGAGAGCTCGGCATAGGAATAATTTCATCGAAGAAATTCTCAAAATCAATTGACAACTAAGGTTTGGTTTTCTTTCGATCAAAATTTAGTTTAGTTTAGTTTAGATATCCAAGGTTCCTCGATCACAATTGATGACTGGGATTGAGAGCTGGAAGATTAGTGTAGATATCCATAGTTTCTCAGAAGTAATTGACGTATGCGGCTGAGGGGTGAAGATAGATTTTACTTTGCTTTCTAGTTTAGATTTATTTTATTGCATATTTAATACTTTGTAAACATCTCCAAGTTTTGATTTGAATTGACGACTCAGGCTGAGATTTACAGATTAGTGTAACGATTTTACTTTTTCATCTTCAGTTTTCTAGAATTTGATTGACGCCCAAGTTTTAGGAGATTGCAGATTATATTAAATCTGTATTGATAGGATTCTAGTTTTGATTGATGACCAATGTTAGGAGACTTGATATATAGTGTAGCAGTATTTTAATTTCATAAATATCTGAGAATAGAAGGAGACTGATTGACGATCACGATCCATAAGTTTGAAGATTATGATTTATTTTCTTGCACTTTAGTTTAAAAAACCATTCTTTTATTCATATTTCTCAAGTAGTTTAGGATCTTAAAGATAAATATAAATTTTTAGAAAAGCAAAATACAAAGATAAATCACTTCCTCGTGGGAACGATCCAATGCTAGCATTACAATTTCTATTATGCACTTGCAATAGGTTAAGACTTAATTAGAACAACATAAAGAGCACAAACATCGCACAATTGGTCCGACTTGGATCAGGTTTCTAATTTCTGAGGACCGCCTTAAGACTCGATTTCACGCCCGAGCCAATGCGCGCAATAGATTCCACGCCCTACCACCCCAGCGTAATTGGTCCCTAGTTGGACTAGTTCTCAAATTCCCAAGACCGCCCAAACCTCCCGATTCCGTGCTTACACCTATGTGCGCAATCGATTACGCGCTGAGCCAGTAGCGCGCAATTGGTTCTAAGTTAGACCAAGACTTTGAACCGTAGACCGCCCGAACTCCTCAACAATGCGCATTGATTGAAGTGCATAATTGGATTGTGTGACCACCAGTTCCCTGGCATGTTAGAACTAGGACACCGACTGAGCCAGTCAGCCTATCATTTTTGAGTCAGTGACCGACTCAAAGGTGGATTAAGCGCCCGATAGAGGGCAAAAAATTCAATTAACCGCCAGAGAGACTGCACGTAATTAGTAAATTATGCACTTGCCCCTAAGCGTGTAATTACCCATATACCTATAAAAAGACCCCCACTCCATGCCTAAACACAACCAATTCACTAGTTTTTTTTTTCCTCTTCTCTTAAGCTTCTCCCTTTTGGAAAATTCTAGATTCTCTCTGAGGCTTCCAAAGAAAGGGGTTGAGCTACTTTCTAGACTTCTAGAATTGCAGACTCTTCTCTAGGAGTCCCAGGTAGTCAACTAGTGGGACTAGCCCACTACCCTTGACTCTCGAAAGAGTATTGAAGGAGGAAACGCCTAGCCTTAGATCCCTTAGGAAACCCCTGTCCAAAATTCTTAGCCGAGAGCCAATTAGGTCTGTAACCCCTCTTAACATTTTAAAAATAGCCTTAGCCATCCTGATTTTCCTTAGGGAGCTTACGAAGGGTTCCTAAGAACGGGGCCGATCCTCCTTAGCATAGCGGGCCACCACCCCCTTTTTTAGATAGGCCCCCTTAGGATTAGGAAACCAAGCTAGTTAGACTGTAGGCAACCCGTAGCTACTAAAGTCGGCTGACCGACGTTCAGTAAAGGAGTCAATCCGCATCTCGCAGACCGTGATCAATGACGTGTTACAGCGTCGATAAATATCTGCAGCTGGAGATCACATCAACCCAAGTATTCCTCATTTATGATTTGCCTTTTTCTTTCAGCACTTTAATATTTCGTAGTCTAATATTCTATTGCCCTCAGTCAGAGTCCATGTGGACCGAATTGGGCCACTTACTCTGGGATCCAAAAGAAACCCAGAAAAAGCATGTACCAACAGACTGGAGATCGCAATGGGACCCTTTTTGCTAGGGTTACCCTAGATTAACTAGTTTGGTTTTTATTTATTGCTTTCTTTTGCCACTTTTTTCACACACTTACACTGTATACTTAGCTTTTTTAAAAAAAACACTAATTTTAAATGCCAGACATCGAAAAATTGTACATTAATGATACTTACCCACCCTTATGGGGCTCCCATAGCGATCCTGAGTATAACGTTAGGCCGTCTCTATGGACAGCCCAACGTCGTGCTCCAATAAATATGGTCGGCGAAGGCGAAAAATACCCCTTTGCTCCAAAAAATACTAATCATTGCAATGACAACAAAGATGATATCGAGCAAAGCTACACCGCTAGCTGAGTTATAGATCTCACTGCCAACAAGTTGATAAAAGGAGGACAAGAAGCAGATTCCCTACAACAATCCCCGATCGACTTATACGAAGCCGCAATAGACCGGAGACGGATAAACGAAAGACAAGCTACTCTAAGAACCAGGCGGAGGGAAAAGTCACTGACTCCTCCTTATATCCCGACTCTCCTAACACTCAATTGACTTACCCCTCACATCAACCACCGAAGACAACCCTCTCTCGAGACACCTAAAAAGGATACCACCATAAACATGAACAACCTCCATTGATTTTTAGACAATTACATGGCTAGTAGAGAACGTCCGACACCAGCTTTCGGGTTAGACGATTTTTGTCGAGACGTCGAGTTTACCATACCTGCTAGTTTTAAACCCCAAAAATTTAACAAATATGACGGTACTAAAAACCCAAAACACCACTTAGCCCTATTCTATAATAACTGTCAACCAATCCATAAAAACCATGGGCTCCTTATCCATTACTTCTAAAGATCTTTAGAAGGAGAAGCCCTCGACTGGTTTGCCGCTCTATCCCTGACCAAAATCGAGACATTCGAAGACCTAGCTGACAGATTGCTAGACCAATACATACACATGACCTACAAAGAGATCAGCCTCGCTGACTTAATGACCACAAAATAGGAGAATTATGAAGACTTCACAACTTTCGTTAGTCGCTAGAGAAAGCTTGCTGTCCGAACAGGAAATCAGATAAAAGAAAGCAACACAATAGACATTATCATGTACAATACCCAAGAGCCCCTTCGGAGTGCTCTCATACTAAGCGCCTACCTTGATTTCTCTAGCCTCTGTCAACATGCTTTGCACATTTAATGTCGCATTAAAAATGGGGACCTTAATCTCTCTACACTAACATCCAATGGACCCTTTTCCAATGACCCTAAAACAAACACCCTAAATGAAATTCTAAGCCCTGAGCAAATCAACACAAAACAAGAACAAAACCAAATGACCTTCCATCCATATAACCAAACTAAAGATCAATACATGAACCTATACCCAAACTATAACCAATCTCTATACTCTAATCATAACAAACATTCATACCCCAACTAGCATCAAAACCGACTCCCCATCGCCACGCAAACCAACATCACTTTCTACAACCCGTTATTCGACCAAACTCAATCAAGCCCCCAACTTGCATACAACACCATACTAACCAACATCCCTGAACCAACTCGACCTACCTTCGAACTTGATAACTTACCCACCAATGAATCAATCTACACGCTCTCGCAACAAATACATAAACCGACTCCACGATCAACCCCTAAGCAAGCTCACCTATCGGTCCCATGAGCAATTCCCGAATCAATCTATCCGCATACTGAAACACCATTCCTACTTAAACCGATCACAAAACTAAACTCTGAACCCAAACCTGTAATCAAATCTATCCCCGAAATCACTAGTCCTCTAACTTCAAAACCAATCCACCAACATACTACAATACCATTTATACTTCAACTGATCACAAAGATGAACTCCGAACCTAAACCAATGGTTGAATCTATTCCTAAAATCATTGATCTTCTCACTCTCAAACCAACTCTCAGACTAATCATCCCGCTAACCCTGAAACTAAACTTTGAACCTGAACCCGTAGTCGAATCAAAACCCCTAATCAAACCTACTCTGGAATTAATCCTCGAGCCCAAACACATTATCAAGCACATTATCGAACATGTTGCCCCACCAATCTTAAAACCAATCCTAGAATTAATCCCCACACCTATTCCAAAACATGAACTTGTCGACAAACTCATCACCCCACCAACATTCGAATCAACTCTCAAATCAATCACTATGCCCACTTCAACACGTAAACTGACTACCGAGCTCATCACCTCACCAACTACGAAACAGAATCTCGAACCTAAAACTAACATGCCTGAACCGGGTATCAAACACAAGCTCCCCATCAAACCTAAACCTTCCATCATATGAATCAATTGTCAAACCTGGACCTATCAACAAACCAAAACCTATCATCAAAACTAAACCTATTATCAAACCTAAACCTGTTATCAGACCCAACATTGTCAGCAAACCAAAATCCACCATCAAACATAAACTTGTCAACAAACCAAAGCCTATCATCAAACCCAAAACTAAAACTATCATCGAACCTAAATCGGACATTGAGCCCAAACTTACCTACAAACCTAAACCTATCATCTAACCTAAACCAATCATCGAACCTAAACTTGTCATCGAACCTAAACCTATCATTAAACCTGAACCTACCATCAAACTCGACCCTATCATCAAACATGAACCCACCGTTGAATCTATCCCTGCAACACTAATGACATTCAACCCTGAACCAATCACTAAATCCGGCGATAAACAAATCCATGAATTTATCATCACTCCCATGGTCTAAACTAAACAAAATTTAAATCCTACAACCCCGATCAACATCCAAATAAATATGTCGCCAAATCCTCAAATCTCGCCACAGCATGAAATCAACATCACAACTAAAATTACTTCTGACCACCAGATCCAAATCTCTATAGACCTCACGATCAAGACCCTCATGGAGCCCCAACCGGCAACAACACCATTACATCAAACCCTCAACACCGAACCGCCTTGAAAAATCACAAACAAAACTTCAAAACTACCTCATAATAAACCTAAAGTGCGAACCAAGCAAAACAAGCAGAATTAAGCCAAACTAAACCTCCCCACACCAAGGAAGGGTCCTCCATGGTCCACACTTCCTTATCTTCTCCTTTTGTTCTGCCTTTGTCTCACCCTGCCACTTTCTTTACGAAATCAGCATCACACTCCCCTTCAACTGACTCCTTTCATCAAATCAAAACAACATAACCCAAAAATATTCCCAAATAATCTCCAACTAAAACCCAAAATGATAACACACAAAACCTCATGGGAAGGACTCTATCCCATGCTCCGACTTTACAAGATGCCTCATTCCATTAAGAGATGAAAAAAGGTCCCTCCTGACAAGGTGGCCCCAACCATAAATGATTTGTCAAAAGAAGAAATCAAATGACTCTACACCTTATTCAATAAATCTTATGTCACTCAAATCACGAACCTAAACATAATTTCTCCCTCATCCCTAATCAATCAGATCGAGGACCCTAAAACAAGATCATCTGATTGAACGGTCACTCCGACCATTCAACATGTCCCACTATGCGGAATTCTTAAGTCAATCCTTGCTTAAGGAACTGATGTTGTATCCTAAAAAAAAAATATGCAAAAAAAAATCAAATAAAAAAAAAATATATATATATATATAAACACTTAACAAAAAATATATATATATTTACTCAGGAGCGTCTCTGACCCAATATTTTGTACCCAAAATTTCTCAACATATACTTATGCTTGACCAAAAACTCGTAGTTGGAGAGCTAGTGCTAAGGAAACAATGCCTACACAACCACCTCGCCCGAAGGAAATCAAAACCCACGAGGAAAGTACTCACATTATTTTGGCAACGTGCCTAGGAAACAACTACCAGGGGAAGGACTTCCTAACCCTTGGAATGCTATCCATAACACAATGATCATCATGTCTCGTAGCATGAACATGATTAACTATATATCATCCCTGTAGCTATCACAAGGCATTCGCCAGTCGTAGGTCGTTATTCTTTTAAACCATTTTGGGATTTGTCTGACTCATTGACCACCTTCCTATTCGGACGAATTGATCGAAAGGATTAGTGGATTATAAAACTCTTTTTTGAAATATAGAAAACTTTGGATTCTCATACACCTCTTCCGCCATTGGAGTTGATGTTAGAGCACAAAAAATTAAAATATAAGGTCTCATCAAATCTCATAATTCTTGCATTAGCAGGTTATTTAAAAAAAAATAGACATACATGCTTCAAAAAAAAGAGACAAAAGAGAAAAAAGAAAGAAAGAAGCATAATCGAGTTAGAGCATGCAATGAATGAACAAGTCAATGAGCCCAGAGAAGCATAAGTAAATTGTGAGGACATTCCTAGTAATCTTATTAGGAAAGTATAAGCATACAGCGAGGGCATCTCTGGTATATTTACACTATTAGATATCGTCATAAGGTAGTGGGAGGAGGACAAAACTCCTGCTAACCATAGAATTTGATAATTTGATGGCACTGGACCATGACGAAGAGCTCACTTATGGCACCACATTATCCATCCGAGAAGAAAATAGTTGACTACTATTTCAAAAAGTTGTTGAATAAGAAGCTATCCCCATATCAATAAACCTTACCTTTTTTTCACACATTATTTTCTTTTCAGATGATGAGTCGAATGATTTTCAAAACCTTTTTAAGAATAAAATTGAAAACTTTTGAATGATAAGCGATGCAATCACCCGTTATCTACCATCCACCTCTATCTTGTTAAAAGCTACGATATATGATGACCATTCAACACTTACAAAATCAAGCCTGGCACATGGCCGAAATAATCAAATTACTTCCCAACATGGGATCATTACAAGTACACTCCAAGATATCTGAGAGGCCGAGAAAATTCCCATCGTCACTTGACACTTGGGCATTTTTTTTAACACTAACACATTGGCAATGATAATCGGGTCACGAGACGAACACTTGAAACTGGGGCATTTTTGAAAATTTTATTTTATTTTCTATTTTCCCCCCCAACGTCCCACCATGGAACCAAAAATAGTGTAATAATAATAAAATATTTTCCTTAGTCGCACCGTGTGACCCAAAAATAAAAATAAATAAATAAATAAAAATAAAATACACATATTTTTTTCAAAGTTCCATCGCGAAAAATAAAAATACTCTACTCTAAAAGTCCCATCGTGAAAAACAATATATATATATATATATATATATTTACTCCATCCTCCCTTTGTCCCACCGTATAAACAAAATATAAAAGAAATTACCTTAAATCCCACCGTGGAACCCAAATATATATATATATATATATAATAATAATAATAATAATAATAATAAAATATTTTCCAAAGTTCCATTGCGTGACCACCAGAAAAAAAAAACCTTTTATAAGTTCCATCACGCAAACTCAAAAACAAAAAAGAGAACTTTCTCAATCCCTTTCACCCTCAAATCTCCACAAAATAACAAATCAAAATCCTCCTCAGAATCTCTTTACTATCCCCTCTCATCATCCTATCTCACCCTCTCCCTCACTTCTATACAACTCATCCTATTGAGAATGAAACTGTAGAATCACTCCTAAACAATAACGTAAATTTTTTTTCTCTAAGAATAATTGAATATTCCTCGATAAACACACCTTTTTCGAGCTGCAACCCTATGCACTTATTGTTGATATCACTTAACACCTTTTGACACATTTTATCTTAAATTTATCTTATTATCACTCTGGTTGCGCCACCTGTGTCTCGACTATTGTATAGTCCCTCGTACGGTCGTGACATGCACCAACGACAGCGATAAAAGCCTCTTGATCGCCACAATCATTCTCCAGATGAATCAACCCTTTGTGCTTCAAGATAAGGAAGACAAGAGTTGATATCAACCCACCTCATAAAAGAATACTCGTCATTCTATCTTGAGCAAAGATTCACTTCTACGCGTGAGTCTCTGCACTCATTCAGGTAAGTATCATCCCTTAAATTGATATCCCATATATAATTATTCTAATATTAAGTCAAATACTTTCAAAACTTGACCCTCCCGATTCACGAACTACTGTAGTCCTCTCATAAGAGACAATCATTAGCATCCACGAGAAGGTTAGAAGGTGTATCCGGCACATCGAGTGTCATCTTGACAACCAAACAAAGGTGGGGTCCCTAAATCCCGTACCAATGGATTTGCTCAATGACATCTCGGATGCCACATTTTTTAAAGTTTTACTAAATTGATCTTAAGTTAAAACCTAAAATTTTCAAAACCCCTATCTATAAAAACTTTCATCTCTCATCACCCCAATCCATTCTTTCCCTTGAAAAATTGAACACCGATGTAGACACCCAAATTTGGCTTAAGGCCCGATTAACTTACACTTCGAGAAAGGTGTACCCTCCAAGCTTCTGAGAGCACCTCCCAAACCCTTAGAACTTAACCCAAACCCTTAGAAGCCTATCCCCGACCCTTAGGAACCAACCCTAACCTAGAAAACCCCTCCCGAACCTGTTTTAAATCGTCCCGGGCAGTGGTTGAAACAAAGAGTTCCAAAGCTTATACAGATCTCTACTGGAGCTAAGACCTATTCCATCAGAAAGAGGATGTTCCCAGCTTTCTAATGAGTTAAGAATTGCCTCAATTTGAGTTGTATACCGAAAGTTATGGCAGAAAGACAGGAAATTGGCTTAGCGTTTGTATTACACACGCTAGGTCAATTTTGACAGATTTTGGCCTAGCGTGTCTAATAGACACGCAAGTCAAAATTAGATTTTGTGGGCCCCATGGCGGGTTCTGAACCTCCTAGATTCTCAGGGAATACTGTTCCCAAACCTAGCATGTCTAATACACATGCTAGGCTTAGGAACAGTGATTTTTAGGGATTTGGTCAGATTTCAAATTTGGAGTTTGACTTGTTAACCACCCCATCCATTAGGATTGGTTTCGTTAGGACTGTTGCACCCCCACTAGCCCTCTTTTTAACCCTTTTGCCACTTAGAACCCCACCCTATCATCTACCATTGAAACCTAATTCCCACCTATTTAAGCCCTAGAAAACCTAGAAAACCTTATATTCTAATTGCTAACCCAATTAGCCCTTTAACCCTTCACTAATCCTCTCCTCTTCTATAAATAGAGAGCCACCCCCCTTGATTAAAGGTTTGGAAATTTTCCAAAAGAGAGAAAAACATTAGAGACTTCTCCCTTTTGAACACCAAATCCATAAATTCAAGAACTGAGTTCACCCCTTTTGATCCCATTTTCCATCATCAATCTACTAGTTTTGGTAGGAACTAGGCCTTAGCCTTCTTCTCTTATCCTCTAATTTCCTAGCCTTAGAGTTTTAGAACCCATCCTACAACCTGTTTGCTATCAGAAGCTCACCGGTATCGCTCTCGCGCGAAGGTCCACAACGATGCTACAAGGGCCTGAGAGCTCCGACTCTTCCCTCTATTCCTCTACCTTCTTTGCCTTCCCTCTATCCTTGAATTGAGCTGTTACGTAACCCAAATTTCATTGGGTATCAAGGGCTCAATAGGATCGGAGTGCCTTTGGGCAAAGGGGAGTACTGCCTTTTTATTTCTGTTTCTTTTTATCTATAGTTATATATATATATATATATTATATACACATCCAAGTAGCCATAGTAATGACCGCTTACGAGCGGGTTGATTGGATGCCTAACACCTTCCCGATCGATAACCGAAGTCCTTACTCAAGAGCCTTTTGTGTTGACCGGTAATTCAGAGTCATATCTTACACTTTGGTGCTTAGAACATTGATTTTGGTATCCTGGAGCACGAAAAGCTTCGGGTGGCAACTCCATCATTTGTTCAAAGGGAGCGCATCGTCACGACGGACCTGCAAAGTCCATGGTTGTACAGATGGCAACTCCGCTGGGGATGTTTTAGAGCTTCTACTTGAAGTTGGCCCCTTTGCTTATTTTTTTTTTCTCCTTCCTTTTACTAACTTTTTCCTTTTGCTCACTTACCCCTATGATTCCTTCAATTTTTTTTACTTACCCCTACGATTCGGTCATTTACCACCTTAGCCGATTGGCAGGCTTGCTTAAGCATTTTTCTACTTACCCTTACGTTTCCTTATTTACATGCCTTAGCTGAATGGCGGGCTTACTTGTGCATTTTATCGCCTTAGCCGTTTGGCAGGCCTATTTGAGCATCTAATTTTCTTATCAATCATATCCTACCAGTGGACGCTGGCCCGTAGAGACGGCACGGGTTTCTCACAGGCCATTTTTGAACTTAAGGAAACTCTCTTAATTTTTTTTAGAAACTTAAAATTGAACCAACAAGGGGCTTAATTCATTTTTGCGTGGGTAGATTTTAAAGGGGGGGAATAGATAGCGATGCAAACGTCTCGGTTCTTACTACGACGGCAACCCCTAGTGGTGATGATCCTGAAAAGTACCACCCCATCCAGTATCTAAGAAAGCGCTTGCGCCAGAGGTATATCGGGTGGGTGATCGAGCTTAAGAAAAAGCCTTAAACCCTTGGGGAGCGCATTAGAATACCTCGAAACAGCCTTGTACCCCTAGGTATGGTAAGGAGGAACCCGAAATAGCAAGAAAAGATAGTCCCCGAAAGCACTGCTTCAAGAAAAATAAAAATAAAATAGACCAACTGGGCTCTCCTGTTGCTGTATAAAAAAAAAAAAAATATATATATATATATATATATACTCTATTTTCTTAGCATATGTAATAGACACGCTAAGCTAAAAACCCCCAGAAATTGCCCAGCGTGTCTAATATACATGCTGAGCCAAAATCCTAGATTTTTTATCCTAGTGTGTATAATATACAAGCTAAGCCAAATTCCAGGATTTTAGCCTAGCATATATATATTACATATGCTAGACTGGTCTGGTTCAGGCAACTTGAATCTAAGGCCTTTTTCACCATTCCCAAGTCTCCTGCTTAATGATTTTTCATACTCCCGATTGTTCCCCTACCTTTCGACACCCAAAACTCTCTCGACGAGTAAAAGAGGTCACCCCTCTTATTGACTCCTCCAAGGGATCGGGTCGTTGCACGAATTTATGTATCTTCACATAGATCAAAGGATTCCCTTTGATTCTTTTGAAGAGCATCAGAGTCCCACCGTGGGAGGGATCGGAGGCATAAACGTCACCCTAAAAGGGAGTTCCCCACGGCCTCGGATAAAGCACCACTTTAATCAAGGGAGAGAATTTTGTTTTGTTATTCAAAAAATTAAAACCATAAAATTCAAGAAAAATCAAAAACCAAGGAAGGAAGCTTACGCTGCCGGAACAATGACATCGCCTTACCCTCCATCATCCTATAGGGGAAGGAGGAAGAAAATTTTCGGGCCTCACTTGAGAAATCCATACCCGACCCGCCGCCAAACCATGTCTTGGGCGGTCGATCCGGCTTATGCCGATCCCGATTCATCCCACCCCATTCCCCAACACATTCCCATTTAGAGGATATACCCATATCCGACTCCCCCTCCCAAACCTGTTTCAACATCATCAGCCCTTTCGGTGCACGCATCTTCCCCTCCACCTCAAACAAAAATTCCCCCCCTCCCCCCCCTTTTCCCCCATATAAACTCAAAATCTACCACATTTCCCCCCCATTCCTCCACCACCCAAGATCTATCCCATTTCCCTTCCACCTCCAACATACCCAATATTCCCCCATCCACCCAAAATTCATCCCATTTTCCGTCCACCTCAACCCAAAGCACACCCCATTTTTCTCCACAAATCCACCTCATTTTTCTACATACACCCAAGCCATGCCTAATTTTCCCATATCCACTCCACATTTTTCCCCCAACCCAAGTCCACCATATATCCCCCCATCTACGCAGGTCATGCTCAGTTTTACTCAGGTCATGCCCAATTTTTCTTACCCTTTTACCCAGGTCATGCCCACATCTCCCCATACATTGGAAGGGCCATCCCCATATACCCCCATAACCAATCCAATGGCCATGATGGAGGACATGGTCAAAACCTACACAACTTGGAAGCCTTCCCAAACCCTTCCTCATCCATCTCATATATCCAACCCTCAACATACTCTCCAAAACCTCCATGTCTCATTCCCCCAAAAAGCCAACCCCAATAAATCTCCCATAATTCACACCAAACAAGGCCCCTCCCATCAACCATGGGGTCATTGGAGTGGGCCTCAAGACCCAACACCCTATACCCAAGCCCATCAAGGCCTAATACCCCAGGCCCAAGCCCATCAAGGCCCAATGCCCTATACCCAATCCCATCAAGGCCTAAACCCGAGAGCCCCATTTGCAAACCCTTCATCATTCTCCCAATATCTCACATTCACCTATACCCAATAGGCCCCTATTTTCCCCTCAAATACTACACCCATCTCATTCAATCTCTCAACACGGCATGGGCCCCATTTATCCAAATCTCTCACACCCAACCCAATATGGAGACCCATCCGATGCCATCAACCATCCCCAATTCACCCATCCTCTTACCTCCTAACACAACCATTAAAATCCTCACCAAACACAATGGCCTCACTAGGCTCCCACTCAAAACCCTCCATTGACCCACCCATTTACCCCCCAAAACACTCAGCAAAGCTTCCCCCACTTATAAGGGCCCCAGCAGGCACCCGCCCAAAACTTCTAAAATCCAATCAATTCCATTCCTCCCCTAATTATTATTGATACCAGCAATCAATATGAGGAGGATGAAGCCTGGAATAGTGGGGCATACGTGAGGGCATTTGCCAATTTCATCCTCGACATCCTATGTAGACCAACCCACAGGCAGTCCAAAGTGAATGAAGGCAGCTTGTTGAGGGGCCAACCCCACCATCTAGGGAGTCAGAGCTGTTAAAAGAATAAATGGATAAAATCCAAAAATAGTTGATGAAGATGGGTGGAGCTGAAATCCATGCCACAGACTTTTCTGACTTATGCCTATTTGCGGAAGTCCCTTTGCCCTAAAAATTCAAGATGCCAACCTTTGACAAATACAATGGCAGGGGCAACCCCATTACACACCTCAAGTCCTACTACGGGGACATGTGCCAGTACGGCGGAGTCGAACGACTACTCATCAAAGTGTTCCAGAAGAACCTTACGGGCCCAACTTTGAGATGGTTCACTTCCCTTGAACCATCCATGATTAAATCCTGGAAAGATCTAATCCACCTATTTCAAGAGCACTATGTCTACAATATAGACATTGAACCTCGCAAGTCAGATATAGCCGGACTAAAGCAGAAGTCCAATAAAACATTCGACGACTACCTTGGGCAATGAAGAGCATTAGCAGCCCAAGTTAGGAATAGAATAATCAATGATGATCAAATTGAGCTGATTTTGAGAAGCACTCTGCCAGTCATCTTAGATTTCTTGGTATACCAACAACACTCTATCTTTGCTGACTTAGTAAGGAATGCCAATCGTTGTGAGGATGTGATTAGAGAATGATAGTTAAGTAAAAATATAACAGTGGGGTCTGAAAGTTCACTAAACAGAGGAACGAATAAGAACCATGACGGATATACAGACAGTCGTAAATGCATGACCCAACACCAGCATAACCCCATTCTAGTTAAGGCGGCATAGTCGGCCCCAACACGAAGCGAACTGATGCAGAGAATAGGCAATCGGCAAGGGTCACAGATGACCCCGAAATAAAGAAGGGCCTGCAACCGAGTCTTTACACCATTGGGGCAATCCTTGAACATCCTTCTACCTTTTTTAGTTGAAAAAGGTCTTGTTACATCTTTCCAACCACGCCCAACACCAAATCTAATCCCCAGAAATTACGACCTCAATACTCACTGCAATTTCCATCAAGGACCAGGTCACCCGATCGATCAATGCTTTCTTTTAGAGCATGCGATACAGGATCTAATAAACACCGACAAAATCATCCCTCTGGCACTTCCCCAGGCAAGTCAGCATGCCAACATACATAAAGTCCTGATACCACCACATTGACCAGGAGGAATGGGCCCAAGGCCCACCGTCAATGTGAAAGAGGAAGATGGTGAAGAGTTTGACCCTTCAGAGTATATCCTCATCCGAGAAGACTTTATAGCACCAAAGCAGAGGGATTAGAAAGATAGAAGCATATGGGAAATTGAGCCCTTAAATTTGATTGATTACTTCCCAATCCAACACCCCAAGTAGAGCCCTTATATTTGAGGATGTATTTTCCACCACCAGCTCTTGTCAATTACGTACAACCCAACTTATCTCCATGTCAACCATATGAAACGCCACCCCCTCCGATTGCTGGATAACTAGTGTTCCCTAGATTCCCCCTCTGACATCGATTAATTACCAGTGGCCTAACCCCATCACATCACCACCAATACAGTCATTCATAATTCCCATAGACCCCACTTAGCCCATTTTCTCCTTCCCCCAACCTATCTGCCTCTAGCGAAAGTTAACCAAGTTCTATCTAGTTACCCTACACCACCAGTCCAAGCACCTCCAATACCCTCAACTAACCCATTGCAAATCCTAGGGCCGACCTATGACCCCCACCAAATCTCGCTCAGCTACAACCAAATAGATATCAATGTGGGCCAATGTGGGCAGCAGCAGAGAGGGGACAATAGATTTTGTTATATGATCAGGGAGGATTTCTAAGTAACCCAAGCCGTCATTACCACCTTGACCAAAAGAGAAAAAGGAACCTACCGCGATACACCCCTTTGAAAGATGAGCAGAGAGCACGTATTGGAAACACGACTGAAAAGGATGCCAACTCATATCACCATCTAGGACCTCATAATGACGTCTCCACTCCATTTCCAAGCCTTAATGGGAGCTTTGAAAGATGCACATATCTCTATCAAGGTATCCCCAGATGAGGTGGGGCAGATAATTGGATAGGTATTGGCCTTAATGCAATCTCCTTTTCAGACGCTGATCTTCTAAGTGAGGGAAACAATCATTCCAAGCCCCTCAATATCACAGTAGAAGGAAGGGACCTAGTAATCCCGTTGGTGCTGATAGACAATGGATTAACATTAAATATGTGTCCTCTAAGAATTGTAACCAAGATAGGGGTGGATCCCTCCACGTTTAGGCCAGCTAGAACAAGTGCTAGAGGATTCGATAACACACGGAGGGAAATAATTGGAGAAGTCGATCTTTAGCTCACCATTAGGCCAATGACCTTCTCCATCCCCTTCCAAGTTATGGATATCAAATCCTCCTTCAATCTGTTGCTAGGGCATCCATGACTACACGAAATTGAAGCAATACCTTCAACCTTGCACCAAAAGCTCAGATTCGTATCAGAATAGAAGTTCATCACCATTTTAGGTGAGAGAGAGGAAGAAGGAGAAAAGGCAACACACAGTATCAAGAACCTCAAGGAACTGGACATACCACACACAACTGAACACACTAATCTTCATAGTTTTCAGTATGATGTCTCAGCGGTGGCACCCGAACCTCTCAAAAGGGTCTCCCTGAAAACTGGGGGTGGAATGACTACGGTAGTTGCCATGCTTCAAAAATGGGGCTACCAGAAAGGAAAAGACTGAGGTCCTTGCCTGCAAGGCCAGAAAGACCCAGTTAGATCTAGAGGCGAACAACAGAACAAGTTTGAGTTAGGTTACAAACCCACAGAAGAGGAGGTCCAATAGGCCAAAGGGAAGGCCCAAACTATTATTACAGCTAAACCCACGGGGATAGACCTAGAAGATGAGTCCTCTCCGTGGCCTCACATCTGGAGCATGTTTGTGAGTGTAGGGGTCATAAAAATAGATCAGAATAGGCAACACATCTGACCCCACGTAAGCTGGCAACCACTCTCCAGCCAACCAATCTCCAAATCATTCCCCCTGATATGGAAATAGACCTGGCATCCCTATCCCTCTTCGAGGAAGAGGTTCCCCTGTCAATGGACCCCCTGCCATAAACCACCACAAACCCATATTGACGTTTGAGGACCGGGTCCTGGACTAGCCCATGATAAACATGATGGAGGCTGACTCCCAAAAGCCATCTCAATCAGCCTCCTCCATCAGAGCAGATAAAGGTATGACACCACAGGTGAGGAATTGGGTGTCAATACCCCTAACCCTGAAAACATCGAGTGTCCGTAAGTACGATTCCAACTTCCAAAAATAAAACAACTTATAAAAAGCGAGATTAGCCCTTGGCAAGCAATACCATGTGTATATAAAGACCCACTTTGCCAAGGGCCCATCTCTGAAGAAAAAGAAAAATCTAAAAAAATAAAAGAAATATAAAATAATATAAAATAATATAAAAAAAATAAGATTCATGATAAAATCAAGAAAAATGATGCCTTAATTGAAAAACCCGTCCCACGTGAAATCGACCCCTTTCTAGTAGAAATATAAGAAGTGGTAGGAGTCACGAGTCTAGATGAAGAGATCCCTACTGAGGAACACCCCAAAGAGCTCCTTGACTAATTTGCCAATTTTGAGCATAGCCCTACCCCAATCGTTGAAGAAAGAGGACATAAACCTAGGTACAAAGGAGGTTCCTAGAATCACCAAGATCGGAACGTCGCTATCTCCAAAGGAAAGAAAAAGCATGATTGATTTTCTTTAGTTATACCAAGACGTCTTTGCATGGTCATATGAGGATATGCCTGGTTTGGATACCGATTTGGTCGAGCATGAGTTGCCGCTATATCCAGATGTTAAGCCGATCAAACAGAAGTTGAGACGCCTCAGGCCAGAATGGATGCTGAAAGTGAAGGATGAGGTCACCAAATAGTACGATGGCAAGGTTTCTCATAGTCTCCAAATATTGGAAATGGTTGGTCAATATCGTCCCTGTACCAAAGAAAGATGGAAAGGTTCGCATGTGAATCGACTTTAGAAACCTTAACAAGGTGAGCCCGAAAGATGACTTTATTGGTACACGCTTTTTCTGGGTTCCTTTCGATCCCCAGAATTAGTGGCCCAATTCAGTTCCAAGTGGACTCTGGTGATGGGTGGTGGAGTGATTAATTAGAAAATAATAAGTGCTAAAATTAAAGAGGTAAATTCATGACGAAAATACCTGGTTTATTGCGATTGTCAGCTGCAGATATTTATCAACGCTACAATACGTCATTGATCACGCTTAAGAGGAGGTGAGGGTTCCTTCTTTACTGAATCATCGACCTGCCAACGTCAGCAGCACTGGGTCACTCAGATGTCTAGATAACCTATTCTCCTTTTGTTGCATTGATTAATTAAGTTAAGTTTCCTGATTCTACTGGGAGTCTAATTATGCGTAGGATTCCTAGTACTATCCTAACTCTAACTATTCTTTTGGTCTTTTGCTTTTAGTTTGAGTAACTCTCTTAATTATATTTGACTAATCTAAATCTCGTAATTCTATTATGAGTCTAGTTATTTATGATGTCTTACTTCTACTAGGATCCAATTACTTTAAGTGTTCTAATTCTATTAGGTGTTTAATTAATTTCAAGTATCCTAATTCTATTAGGAGTCTAGTAAATTGTGAGATGCCTAGTGCTACTCTAACTTTAGTTGTTTTGGTCTTTTTACTTTTAATCCTAGTCTAATTAACTCTCCTAGTTCTACTAGAAGTCTAATTGATATCTTAATCTAATTGAGTCTCCTAATCCTACTAGGAGTCTAATTAATTTAGGTGTCCTAATCTTATTAGAAATCTAGTCAATTGTGTCTCCTATTACTACTAGGAGTGCAAATATGTTAATTCTATGGAGACTAATTAGGAATATACTAATTCCATAGAAACTCTAATTTAAAAAATACTAATTTTATTAAAACTCTAATAAAAAATATATACTGATCTTACTGAAAATCTAAAAAAACCGGATTTGGCCTACTATGCTAAGGAGGATCAGCCCCGTTCTTGGGTATCCTCCGTAAGCTCCCTTGGGCAAATCAGATGGCTAAGATTAAAGTAAACTAAATTTGAATTATAAGACAATATTTTTGGATTAAAAAGGTAATAATTTTTGGATTATAATTATGGATTAATAAATCAGGATTTTAAATCTAGAACTATAAGGAATCGGTAAATTAGGACTAGAATCTAAAATTTAAAGATTGAAATCGGGACCGAGATCAGAAAATCAGACCGTATGATTAAGGACTGGTTCTAGGGACTAGAACTAGAACCAGAGATTAATGATAGGACTAAAACTTGAGATTTCGAGGTAGTAGTAGAATTAAAGTAAGACAAATTTTAATGATCGGATAAAAAACTGCTTTCAGAAACTAAGAACTGGAGCCAGGTATTGAAGTTATGGATTAAAAAAGGGTGTTACTGCCTAAGACTAAAAATTAAAACTAATAGTTAAAATCTGAGATCTAAGAACTAGAACTAAGAACTGAAAATTTAAAAAAAGTAGAAGGAAAGTTATACCAAAGGCCGGGGCTGCAGAGAGGAATCTCAAAATCCTAAGCTTGAAGGCAAGGAACTCGAAACTTGAATCTCGAAATCGTCATTATTGTTTGTTTGGGTCGATGTAAGGGGGTCTATTTATAGGTATTTTACTAATTACGCGCCTTGTGGGGTGCGTGCAATTAGTTGGCCAACTTCAATTACGCACCCTATGCAGGGTGCTTAATTGAGTTGTGCGACCTGTATCAGGCACTTAACCACTTTGAATCAGTGACCGACTCAGTGAGTGACCAGCTGACTCGCTTAGCCAGGGTGTCCCAATCCTAGTCTGATTAGACTAATTATGCGCCTAGTTTGGAACGCACAATCTGATTGAATGCCATACTAAGTGCATTTAATCATGGAGTTTTGGCAGTCTTAGGAGTTAGAGACCAAGTCTGAAATGGATCAATTATGCGTTGGTGACCAAGCGCATAATCCGATTGCGCGCGCTAGTTAGGGCGCACATCCGAGTCTCGAGGTGGTCAAAGGGAGGGGAAGTTTGGTTTGACGAGGACTGATTGTGCGTTGGGGGTGTGGCGCTCAAGCAAATTGCATGCATGGTTCAATGAGTGTAATTTGGGATTGTCCTGGGTCTGGGTTGGGTCTGAGGTGCAAGGCTATTGTTGTAGCTTATGTTTTGGCTATATACTATTATTTCAGTATATAGTCCCCGCTCCTAGGGTTATGGGATCTGAACCACAGAGCTATTGTTTTAGCCTATGTCCAGCCATATACTATTGTTTCAGTATATAGTCCCTGCGTTAAACCCTTAGAGAAGGTAAGTCTTTTCTGAAGAGTCACAGTCAAGGTCAAAGGTTGACCAAACAAACTTATATACCCCGAGAGAGCAAAATGAGCGTGTCTATAGATGCCCCTCTTCGGTGCACTCTTGCGAAGTAAGAGCATGTCGAAGAAGTAGACACCCCTCTCCTGAGGGTGCCTTCTTGTTCTTCTTGGGAAATCACAAATGTAAACTGGGGATGCTGACATGACATGCTTGGCTTTCTTATCTATCAGCACAAGTAAAAATGGACCATTTGGGGCCCAATGGTAGCTGTCGAAAGGTGTATTCTTGGTCATGGATGTGGGAGGGCATCCCTCCGCTTATCGCGATGTGCTGTGAATAACAGTCAACGAGAGAAGTCAGCGTATCCTAATTCGCAGGTGCAAGGACCATACCGTCGTATGGCGCGACCTACTATGAGTGAAGTCAAATGGAAAGGAGAATCATCAAATCCTATTATGTGAGTGCAAGGGGCATCCCGTTGCATGTCGCGATCTACTGCAAGAGGCAGTCAAATAGAGGGAAGTGACACAGTCGAGGTATTGGGGGCCATCATACAAATGTCCATAGACAAGGTCCATAGACCGATAATAAAATAAAATGTAATTTAATGGTGAAGGCTTTCGCAAATCATGTTAGACCGGGCACGTCATTGCTCACACCAATGGCACGTCAGGTGTCCCTTTTCTAATGGACATTTAGGATTTCTCAAAGTTAAATATATTCATTATTCGGTTTCCCAGGGGACTGAATAGATCGGGGAAATAAGTGAATTTTGACCGATAGGAGTCTATGTATTTATTTTTATTTATTTGTTAATCTTTTTAGAAATATTTGTTTATTATTATTTTTTTTGAAAGCTTGAGAATTTAACTTAAGATCAATTTCGGTGATAAAACTGCAGAAAATGTGGCTTCCAAGACGTCAGTATGAGATTTGTGGATCCGACCATTTGCGTGTTGTCAAGACGACACCTAGTATGTCAGATGCTCCATCTAGCCTTCTCGACGAATAATGATGATGGTCACTTATGGGAGGACTACAGTGATTAGCGAGTTGAGAGAGACGGGTTTTGAAGACATTTGACTTAATCATAGCTAACTATATTTTATAAGGAATATCGAGTAATTGAAAAGGGAGTGATACTCACCTGATCTAGGAAGAGGCCCTTGCATTGCTTGTGATGGGATTCAATCGGCTGTTGTAGTGATGTCACGATGGGACATTAGAGGGTTCCCTCTCTGTTCTTCACTTCTGCTGCAACGGTACCTGACGATCGTCAATGTGAGGAAAGGGTCTTGGGAAGATGAAATTCATGGTGAGACCTGGTGGTTCTCCCCTTATGGTCGTGTGGTGAGGTGAGTCCTACTGGTTGTAGGTGCGGTGGGACATAGGGGGACTCTGGTGAGATGTCCGTGTAGAGACAAGATGTGGCAAGACGTCAGAGAGATTTCTCCATCCTTATGTTTCTGCTGTAATGGCATCTAGTGACTGTTGCGTGGTGAAGCATTCAAGGATTAGGCTCCTTGCTTATGTAATGGGACATGATTGAGCCTTCCCTCAGTTTGGTTATGTAATGGGGCTCCGGGGATTAGGCTCCTTGCTTATGCGATGGGACATGGTTGAGCCTTCCCTTCTTGATTGTGTATCGTGACGGGGAGTGTCCGAGTGTTTTGGGTAACAGTGTCGTGAGAGAACGGGTTTGCAAGACGCTTGGGTTGCGGTCGCGTTACGATGGGAGATGCGCGACATCGTCGATTCCTTCGTTGTTTCAATTTTGTGATAAGACAACGATGGCATTTCTTTCTTTGGTAGATCTTGGGTTATATGAGATCATGTTGTGGTTGTATCATGATGGGACGTGTTTATGAGTGTGCGGTGAAGGGTTGGTCTAGTGACTCCTTGACTATCGCGATGGGGCAATAATGAGGTTTTGGGATTGCGACGGGACTTGCCTTTAGTCTTGGTGATGTGGTAAGATTCATTGTCGCGGTCAAATATGGTCGATTTATGCTGATATGTCCGACTGTGATGGGACATGAAAATAATCAATGTCTCTCTCTTTCTCTTTTTTTTTTTGAATAGCTTGGGAGGTAATGCGATGGGACGGAAGAGAAGGAGGGATTCTGATCGTCATGGGATGTGCAAGTTATCAAAGGGGGTAATTTGACTGCGATGGAGCTTTTGGGAGAATATACTCATCTCTGGTCGGTTCTTGATGGGTTAAGGGGGTTAGGTGTACGTCATATTGCAACAAGGTATGTTTATTTTGTCGGTGGCATACTCTATAGTTGAGGATTACACGCCTGATTCAAGGCATTGAATTGATTTGTGCATCCGTTTGGGGCTAAAGAAGTCAATCAAGCATTTGGGTTCATGCGCGTATTATATTCTTGCGCTTCTAGAATTGCACGTGATCGAAAGGTCGCCGGGTTGGTAAAATGTTAGTGTTCAGGCATCGATCTAGATTTTGCATGTGGGTACTAGCATGTAATCCAATTATGCGGCTAGGTGTTAGCGTGTACTTGGAGCATCACCGGATCACTGTGCAGGTGACCTTTTGGATTCCGTGTGTTTTCTAATGCGGGTAATGTGATTAAGCGTCCTGTCTTGGGCGCATGACTGGAGTGTCGCGCCAATGGCACGGGCGAAAGTTTTATTATGCACTCGCGTTAGTGCGCATGATTTGGTTTTCGCACAAACTGCTTGGTGCATGTCCTAATTGTGTATTGGGATCCGGGCGTGTGATTGAGTCCGCACTCTATATAAGCAAAGGGGTTTTCATTTTCTTTGTATCCTTCAATTTAGTCTCAATTTTTTTTACCTTCTTTGATTTCTTTGCACTCAGGTATTTGTGTTTCTGCGATATTGTGCGATCCAATCATCCGTTCGAGATTTCATTTCTTTCGATGTTTGTCATTTTGCGTGTTCTTTGACCTAAGGTGGTCCTTGGGGATGGCATAACTCTGAGGATGGGCAGTATTGGGAAAGAGAAGGTTAGCCTTCACATCAATCCCTTTTAGGGAGCAGTGAAGGCAGCGTTGAGGAGGGGGCGGCGAAGGAGGTGAAGATGGCAAAAGAGCATGCATTACAAGCGGAGGGATGTGTTCCCCAACCAATCCTCCCTGAAGCCTCCGATTGGACGCTCCAAGTCAAGTGCTGCCCCTCGCTTGGTCGTCGTCTTGGGTTTAGTTTTCATTTTGGGTTATAGATTAGGTATTTCGGTTTTTGTTTTGGGTTGTAATTCAGGAGGTATGCCTCCAGTGACACTTGTATAGATTTTAATTAAATGAATAAAGGATGCATTTTATTTATTGTGTCTGTTTTGTTGGTATTTGCTCATATTTATTGTTAGATTTATTTGAGCATTCATCTGATTATGTGTAAGACTTGAGGATTTTAGGATTATTTGATTTGCCTAAGATTTGCCCTACATTTTCTTTTGATAATTCAGGTCTTATTTTAGGGTTTTGTCTGATTTTTTATTAGGTTATCGAGGCATTTATTTTGTTTTACTTGGAGGATTTGTTGTGTTTAAGGTGGGATACGAGTCCCATGCTTAAAATTTTGGTGCTTTTTTTTTTTGTTTGGGTCTCATGTTTGATTTGGGGGTGACACTTGTCAGAAATGTGAGCTTTGGGGCTTGATTTTAGATTTTTGGATGAGTGTTAAGTGTTCTGATCTCATTGGTCCCCTTTCAAGGTAGATTTGTGTTTCTTGTGGGGTGAATATTTCACATTGGTTGGTTCATCTATATCTGTCATGGATTGTAGCCTTTTGTAGGGGACATGTGCCTGATTTTTGATTGAATCAGGTGGAGGGTGCTGATAAATGTGGCACTTGTCATCTTGTGGTGAAAGGGGTATAAATAGGGTCTGGGGTCTAGTTTTTTATTTTGCTTCTCATTGAAGATTAAGAGGTTTAGGGGCATTTTTTTTCATTTTTATTTTGGTTTGTTCTTATTTTTGTTAATGTATTTTCTTCCTATTTACTTTGTATCTCGGGTACTGGACCCTAAGGAAATTGTAATTTTTTTTTTTTTGGAATGGATGGCGTTGGGAACGCAGGGTAGCAGTCAAATTGCTACCATGCTAAGGGAAGAGATGAAAGAGAAGAAGGCGGTAGGAAGAAAACCAAGGGAAAGTGTTGGGTTAGAGTTCTCGTGACCGACACCAATTGCTCCTTGATAGGTTCTGTGGATTGACTTTTTGTTAGCCCTCCCTGTTATGCTTTCTAGGGTAGGCTTCCATATGTGGATCCCGCAGATCCTGGATGGCTTTTCGTGAGCCACTCTTTCTTTCCTGCCGGCTCAGGAGGGGAAGATGGGATTCTTGTTGGAATTCATTCAGGGTGTGCTTCTTCTCCAGACCTCTCTAGGATCTCTTCTTTCTTGAATAAATCCGGATTCGGGCATGGCTTGAAGGTGCTGATTTTGGATTGGTTATTTTTGACCGTGTATTCAGAGGGTATGCCCTCGGTGTATTTATTTATGGAGTGACAATTTTGGTAAATCTTTGGTTTGGTTTGCGGCTTATATTTTTTACTTGAGAGCGATGCCATTAGTTTGGTTTGGTCTAAGCAAGTAACTCACTTTGGGGATGTTGGGGGGACATTTTTTTTGGTTTTTCAGAGTGTATGTTTTCTAAGTTTGAAGTATTTTTTTAGATTCGTCTTAGCAAGGGTGTAGTTTGGTGTCAGTAACCAGTGTTTAAAATGCCCTTATTTTAGCCTTTAAATTTGTTGTTTTGGGAATTCATTTTTGTGTTTCACCTGGGGAATTACGTGCTTAACACCGAGCGCATAACTAAATTGAGCGTTGACATAGCCGCGCGCATATGTGGGGTTTAGAGAATCATTACGCATCGGTAAGATGTCGTGTAATCAAATTACATGTGTGTTCCAGGATGCGGGATTGGGGCGGCACCTGGTCACTATGCGGGTGACCTTTGGGATTTACGCCCCATGATTCTAGCGTATGATATGATTACGCGTTTGGTCTGTGGCGTGCAACCGAGGCGTTGGGCTATTTTGAGTGGGCGATGATTTGTTTATGCGCTCAAAGAAGGGCGTGTAATGGGTATTAAGCAAGAATCTTTTGGTGTGCAATTTCATTGTGCACCCTAAGCGAGGCGTACGATTTAACCGCGCTCTATATATACCTGGAAAGTGTTCATTCTTCCCGTGCTATCCATTTTTTTCTTTGATTCTTTGTTTCCTTGTCTTCTTGTGCTCTAATTTTCATTTTTTCGTAATATCTTACGATTCGTTCTTTCCTTTCCGACGTAGTTTTATTTCTAGTTTCTCGAATTCTTTCTTCTAGGATGGAGTCTGAGGGTAGTGGTAGACCCGACTTCACCACCTCCAAGTTGGAGGGGTTGATGATGGGGGAGACAGGTGAGACTTCTGAGGCTCGGGCCGGCGCTGGTGCCTTAGGAGAGGATGTTGGGGTGATAACGAGAGGAGAGATACCTGAGGGTGATGAGATGGTGGTCATGGGGGAGGTATCTGAGGGTGAGAGTGCTGAGGATCAGGACAGGGGGCGCATCCCATTAGAGGAGTTCTTTTCACGAGACCAGGTAGGTATCAGCGAGCAAGAGTCCCTTATACTTCTTAGGTATTTAGGTTATAATGTAGGCTTCCTAGGATTTGGAAACCCTTTTATTTACGTCAAACTTGTACTTGTTATTGGTTGTGTACATCCATGCATAATAACTGTACTTAGTTCTAGGGCATGTCTAAGTTACTATTTTATAGCACTTTCATTGTATTTTGCATAAATTATCGTGGTGGTTTGCCTTTCATTGCTTAGTGTAGTTGTGGGTGCTAGTCTTATGTCATTTCTTCCTTTTCTTTATACTTTTATCGTTCGATAGGAGACTCCGCAGCTGGTATTAGCTCTGCGTGGTCTGAGTTTCATACATGGTATCGCGCCCTGCCTGAGTTCCAATAGGCTCGGCTGGCGTCTTTCGGCATCGGGCTGATCCTAAAGTTGGAGCCCTTTCAGGTTGATCGTGGTCTGATCGTTGTGTACCTGGAGAGGTGGAGGGAGGAGTAGCAGAAATTGCTCTTCCCAGTTGGAATGATGTAGTCGACCCCGAAGGATTGGGTCCGCATCACTGGGCTCTGATTTGAGGGGGAGATGGCGGGAGATTATCTGAGGGTATGCGAGGAGATTCTTGGGGTCGTCTATTGGTCAAGTGGCTGGGGGTCGGGGATGGTCCGAGTCACATGGTTTTTTTACACTTTTACCAGTGGGTTCATCCCTCTAAGGCATCATTCAGAGTAGAGGGTGTTATTGGAGGCACGTTGCATGGCGATGGCACGCCAGGAGCCTATGGTTGAGCCGGGGTTAGCGGCAGATTGAGTGCTCAAAGCCTTTTTGATGCACTTCTTCAGTGTGGTGCTATTTTCTTCATCGACTCGGGGGTGTGTTATCGAGTTTTTTTTTAGACTTCTTGGGGATGTGGATCGGGTCCATACTTATGTGGATCGGGTCCATACTTATGCTTGGGGTGCGACCGTGTTGGCGCATTTCTACGAGCAGCTTTATCATCGGGGGCGAGGTGTCGCGATGATCGGAGGTTTCCTTCCTTCTCTTCAGGTAGGTTTCAGTTAATCGTTTGTGTTATGGTATCTCTATTGTCTAGTCTTTCATTGTAGTGACATTTTTTTTTTTTTGAGCATTTTGTGTGTTCTAATTTTGGGCGTACAATCATTATGCCTTCCTTCACCCGCTTGTTCTGGCGGAGGTTACTTTCATGTACTTGCGGATGCATGTGTGGAGGAATAGCATTGTAGCATCGATGTTGGTCTTCGGATCTTCAGACTGCGTGTGGTCATTTTGAGGACATGCATGAGGGGTAGGTATATATCATCATGTACACATTTTTATTTCATTTTACTTTGGGTTTTAGGCTCTAAGACTTTACTGATGGGTTGGGTTGCTTGTTTGTTTGTAGGTGAGTTGGAGGCTGTACATGATTGAGGAGGACGCCGCAAAGCCAGTGACACGATCTGGTCAACCTTTCTTTGATGTGGACATCTGGGTCCATTGCTTTGAGAAGGTGGAGCGGATCCACCTATCCTGGGTGACACGTCAGTTGACTTCCACAGGGAGTCCCTTCAGAGATTTGCCACAAGGTGGCGAAGAGGATGATCGGTCCCCATGGTAGGGACTTCACGAGACGGATGGCGATTCAGATGGCTGATTTTAGCGCCAGAGGGACCAGGGTGATGAGGGCACGTGATGAGGCAGATGCTCGAGAGTTTGTGAGGTGGTTTGGGGTGTTGGGCGGTGGGCGCCTCTTCACACGTCCCTTCCACTAGAGCAGCTCTTTTGCGGTCGATGGACTTGAGTCGGCACCGACATTGAGGGAGAGATTGGCCGCACTAGAGCAAGGCCATCTTACGACGGGTGTCCGCAAAGTGTTAGATGCCCTTCATAGGGTGATGGAGCAGACGGGGTGCACTCCGCATCTTGATGAGGAGATCTTGCATTCCCTAGCTACCTCGATCGCTCAGGCTAGGGCGGCAGAGGATGAGCTGAGGGTTCAGCTAGCGGAGACTTGACGAGTCCTGGTGAGTTAGTTCAGTTAGCTAGTTGTTTGTATTATGTTGATTCAGTTTATGGTTGTTCTAATGTGTCCTATTTCATTTTCTTCTATCAGTCCGAGAGGGAGGTTGAGGTTGCCAGTCATGTGGTGATGGATGAGTTGTTACGCGGTCAACACCAGGCTGGCTGGGAGGTAGAGGCTAGTCTATGATCTGAGATTGATCGATTGGTAAGTGTCTACCTTGCTTTATTGGTTGTTAGTATTTAATTGATTCTTATTAGATCTGGTAAGTTTGTTAATGTTTACAGAGGGCAGAGCTTTCTGCCGCAGGGGCTTCTACTAACGCATTCGATCCGTCTTCAGCTGCTTCTTCTAATCGGGAGGATCCGAAGATGGCTCAGCTTTGAGCTGAGCTAGAGCACTGGGTGAGTTCCTTTAATCTCGTGAATTGTCTGACTTTATGTGGTTTTAGTAATTTGTTGGTGTTGAGTGTTATGTTTTGCTTTGCTCAATAGTTTACTGATACTGTGCGTTATTTCAGCGTTAGGTCACCGAGGACCTTCGGACGAGTGAGGCGACTGCTGCCTCTCTACACCCTGAGAGTCAAGTATCATTTTTTTTTTTGTTTTAGTGTAATTAAATTCAGGTTATTTCACACATCTTATGTTGGTTTGTTTGGATTTTGTGTAGGTCGTACCAGATTATGCTCCTGAGGCTCCCCATCAGGGGTCTGCTCCTGCTCTTTCTTAGGTGCGTCTTGGTTAGCGTATTTGTTATCTATTTGTCATTGCTCATTAGGGATTTGGTCATCTAATGCATTTATTGTTCCACATTACAACCATCCACATTTGCTGTCCCTTCAGTGCCACTGGCTGAGCCAATGAATACCGCGACTATCGAGTGTCTCCTTAGGGAGAGGGTGGATCTGGTATACTTCTCTCTCTTCAACTTTTCCTTCTTTTATGAATGTATTAGTCTTCTGACTTGGTGTGAACGTGCAAGTTCGATAGCTTGAGGAGTCACGTCTAGAGGTAGCACGAGTAAGTGCAGGTCCGGTAGCTTGAGGAGTCACGTCTAGAGGTAGCAGGAGCATGTGCTACTCTAGAAGCGAGGCAAATCCTTGGTGATGTGTACAATCGTGAGGACCTACTGGTAGACATGATCGTTGTGCAGGGAACTCAAACAGAGGTGTTGGAGGCGGCGCGTCAGACGACGCGGATGGAGATGCAGGTGACCATAGATAAACTGCAGTACCATCTGACGAGGAGTGAATGAGGGGTGCACGGGATGGTTGGTCAACTTGCTGGATCAGAGTCGAGGGCAATGGGTTCCTTGTCTAGGCAGCCTTGTCATACGACACATGATCGTGTCAGATATTATGTCCGTGAGGACTCCGTTATTCAGGAGTTTCGTGTTGGGTATCCTCCTTGTTCCTGTTCTTCGAGCCGATGATACTGGGGATAGTGGTGAGCAACCATCCCAGAGGCAACGTGTTATTTTATGAAAAATACCATTTTTCACCTCCTAACCTGACCTTTGATGGACTTTTGAGCTGATTAATAATGTGTTTTAAGTATGTTTTATAGATAGCAGGAAAATAAGAGCTTAGTGTAGCAATCCATCCTTTTAGTGCCAAGAAGAAAGAATTTTATGCTATGCTTTGGAGCTGATGGATTTATTGAGAAAGGACCATGGTGGTGTACACCATTGGGACTTCATTTAGCATGCCTCGAGGTCCTCTTAAGTCTTGCTAAAAGAGAATGGTGAAGCCCAAGTATATGGACTATGGCAGCAAACTTTATAGCTGATGTAAAGTTGTCAAGTAGCTGAAAATACCAGCTGTTGTACACACTCAAGCAGCCCAACAGCAGCAGTAGCTTCAATGCCCAACAACATTACAACAACATCTACATCAATGCATGAGAGTAGCTGCAATGGATGAAGCTGCATAGCTACTCTTAAGCAGTTTATATTGCTGCAAACCAAGGCTTTTGAATAGCTGCACTTGCTAGAAAATGAAGGAGCAGTTGCATATAGCTGCACTTAAATTACTCAAACACATGATTGTGAAATAGCTTGTCAAGCTGCAGTTTCAAAGCTAACATGCAGTGCAGCCATGAATCCATTCAATCCATGCAAGGTTGAAGTCGAGTAGCTCAAGCTGATGAAGGAGGAACCTATCGTACACTCTATAGTGCTGGCTGTTGTGCACTCAAGCAGCTTAAAGAGTTGATTGCTAAATTATTTGAACCCCATGAAGTGTTTAAATGCTGTGGAAATGAACTCCACGAGTGGGTAATGCTGAATAGAACTAACTACTCGAGTGGAGTGTAGTACTGCAATGTGTTGCAAATGAACTCCACGAGTGTTTATGTGCTGAAGGAAAACCACTCGAGTGGTTTAAAATGAAGAAAATTGAACTTGTCGAGTTGTTCTATTGCTGAAGTACAACTCCACAAGATGTGTATGCTACTGGAATTGAACCCCAAGCTTAATATAGCCGAAGTACAACTCCACGAGAGGTGTATGCTGCTGGAATTGAATCCCACGAGCTGAATATAGCTGAAGTACAACTCCATGAGATGTGTTGCTGCTGCATTTTGAACCTCACGAGGTGTGTAGGCTGCTAAGTGAACTCCACGAGGTGTTTTAATGCTGAAAGCCAACTCCACGAATTGTAAATTCATGCTAAAGTGAACCCCATAAATTGTTCTCAAGTTGAAATGAACTCCATGTGAGGTTCTGATGCCTAAATCAACCTATCGAGCAGCCTGTCGAATGGTTCCTTGAAACTGTCGAGAGGTTCTTATGCTGGAAATGAACTTTACATGAGGTTCTGATGCTGAAATTGAACCTGTCGAATGGTTGAATGAACCTATCAAGGTCCTGTTTAAACCTGTCGAGAACCTATCAAATAGTTGTTTGAACCTGTCGAGCTCCTATTTTAACCTGTCGAGCTGAACTACCTGAAGCCTTTAACCTGTCAAACAGTTGTCTGAACCTCTCGAGATTTGAAATATGAAGGTCCAACCTGTCGAGGCACGGGTTCCAGCAATCCATTTCAGCATTTAGGGATATTTTAGAGATTCTATTGCTTCTAGGGCACACATCCCAATGTCCCACACATCTCAGGGCATCCAAGGGCTGAAAATAGGCCACGAAGCCAGCTCCAAATGCCTCAGTTCTGATTGGCTATTACACACAACTAATTTTTGGATTGTATAAATAGCACTTCTACTAACTTGTAAAATTATCTAGGATTAGCCTGAGATCCCCTTTTGGGTTTTAGTCTTTTAGGGTTTAGTTTCCCTTTTTATTTTCCCTTTCTTCTTCCTTAGGTCAGCAGCAATACTGAGTTAAATTCTATGTAGCATCTAGGTATGATGTAGATCTGTAAATTAGTTTTGTAAGAGCATTGTGATCAGAGTTTTGGGAGATCTTGCACAGACTGTTGCCTTGAGGGCAGATCATTGTAAGTCCTCTTAGTTCAGTGAAATTCTATGTTTAATGCTTCATTAAATTTGTATTTTCCTTTTGTTTATCAGTAGATCTGTATAGATTTAATGCTCCCATGGGTGTATGTTCTTTTAGTCATACACACTTGGTGACAACAATGGTTTTATTATTCTGATTTTGATCCCGTGGATGGATCACATTTCTAGGAGGATTTTTGACCATTGAAGTTGACAGATCATAGCCTTAGGATGAGTTCAGATCATAGGGCTGAGGCTAGATTCTTTTTCCTTGCCTTTGTGCTTGTAGCCAAAGGAGGGATTGCTGCAAATCCATCTCCTCCTCTATTTTACAAAGCTATTTTTAGTGAATAGACCTGAGATCTTATAGAGATTGTAGACTTGAGAGCTTGGTCATTGCAAGCCTTTTTGTAGCAATGACTAGCTAAATCTAAAGCCCCAAACAATCTATAATTTATAGTAGTTTCCACTAGATCTTCATAGTTTGTTTGATCCTATGATTGCATGTGCTTGTAGTCTTGTAACTATAGTGTCTGCAATAGTTTTTATGTTCTAACTCTAGCATCTGAGATTAGATCACCTCCCTAGGATAGCTTGTGACCATTTAAGTGGACAGATTATAGCCTTAAGAGCAGTCTAAATTACCATGGTTGAGTCGAATTCTTCTACCTTGCACTTGTGCTTGTAGCCAAGTGAAGGAATGCTGGAGATCTAGTTCTTGATCTGAGTTGCAGTGAAGGTTATCCCACAGTTGTCTACTTCTCCATATTTTTACTTTATTTTACCACACACATCATCATCCTTCTTTATCCCCTTTTTTTAGATCTAGTTTTATTTCTATTTTTAGTTTTAGTTTAGTTTATGACACCTAAACACCCTCTCTTTACCTTGCTTTCTAGTGTAGGTTTAGAGTTGCCAGATCTGTAGTCAGATCTGGATTTTACTATATGCCTTTAGGTTTTTAGATCATCACTCTCTGTGAGACAAACTCTTACATATTGAAACTTGCTACAGCAGACCCTAAATTCTTGCAGGACTGTGTTTGGTTTTGTGCTCCCTTCAATCCATTTTGTTTTGTGTTTACCATGCTTCATTTCCCTTACATTATATTCATCATATCTTTTTAATAATAAAAAGAAGCAGGAAAAACCTTTCAACAAGTTTTTGGCGCCGTTTCTAGAGATTTTTGATCTAAATATAGTAAACTGAGTTTAGTTTTTATTCTTTGTAGATGTAGTGTTTGAATAAATGCCAGCTGTAGTTTTTGTGTGATTTTTGCATTGTTACTTTATTTTCTGTTTTAGATTTTTTTGTGTCTTTGTAGTGTTTGATAAAATTACAACTGTGTCTTCTATAAAAAAAAATAAAATTTTTTTAAAAAATTTTAGAATGATGTGTTAGCAGATGAGGACCAGCAGTACCTCATCTGCCATTTGCTCATGCTTTCCAAGAGTATTCTCCTTTTTTTCAAGGGAAACTCAAAATGGAGGAAATGAGCACTATTTGTCAGTTGTTGTCTTTGATGAGATGGTGGAAGACACCTTGCCCACACTGTTGGTTTGGGGTAAGGTATATGCTGAAATTGTTGAAGTATGGACTGAGGAGCCCCCCCCCCCCCTCCCCAAGTGCTGAAAAAGTACTCATTTTGGGCTTCTCAATGGGGTTAGTACACCATTCCATTTGGAGACTTGCCCTGCTGCCCCCCCCCCCCCTAGCCATCAAAGGCACCTGTGCTGCCTGTTATTGACTATCCACTTGATGTGGAGTTGGAGCTGCTCCCTATATCTCACAAGCAACTGAAATTTCTGAGCTAGAGAACAGAGGTTTGATGCCTATGCATTTGCAAATATATGACTTTTTAACTTCTGCATTTAAAGTTCTTTCTAGCTAAACTGAAGTCCAGATGGGTGACCAATTCACTGTCATTCATGCATCCCCATCCGGACTGCTGAGATCATGGAACTTAATTCTTAGGAAGCATCATAAAGGTTAATGAGCAGAGGCTCATATTCTGTTTTGAAAATCCTATGGAGCTTCTGAATTCATTCACTTTTAAGACATTCCACTGATATTTGATCTCAGCTGTGTACCATATGTAATATAATTTTTCATGTTAATAAATTGTGTAATTAGTGCGCTTATGTGATATGATTTTTTTTATGAATCTAGCTCTGATGTGTGTGCCATTAATAGTGATGATCCTTTGCCACTAATGTAGATTAGTAATTAGATCATATTTAGGAAGTTGCATTTAGAATTTTCCAGTTTTAGATTGTTGTTTTTGCTTAGTTGTAACTGCTATTTTATATAGTTTTTTTCTATTTTAGGATTATGTGTAGCTGTTTTGTCTTCTTAGTGTTACTGTTTACATATTCTTTTTGTGCCCTTTTGTAGTCTAAATTTCAGCACCTTTTAGTTTATTTTTAACACATTTTTTACCACAATCAAGCATCAAAGGACACAATTTTCTCAGACCTAACAATTTTCTTTGTTGTACCGTTGTTATTTTTCTTTTCTTAAACCTGCTGCCCCTATACATGTTTGTTGAAATAGTGAGGACATTGTTTATCTTAGGTTTGGGGGTATGGCAAGGTGGCTAGCAAATAGAGTAGTTAATTATAGTGCAACAGTGTTGGTTGAATTGAAATGAATACAGTCAATTCTCACCTAACTTATTAGAATGAGGAAATTTAAAAAAAAATTTACAGACTATTTAAAACTAAAAATCATTGAAAATTAGCACTACCATGAGGCTAACATAAAGAATTTTTTTTTAAAATTAGTACTTGGTGAACTAGAGAGGAGAGAAAAAGGTGAAAATACACCCCATGAGTTAAATTGAAGACCATACACAGTGAGATTTGGGCCTATTAATTTTCTTTTGAAGAGTGTTTTTGGCGATTTTTCTGCTCTATGACTGAATCAAACCTTTTCACTAGAAGTTAGGCACCCCAAATTAAAATTGATTGATAGTACTCATGAAACTAAGGAGATGATGTAAGGCCATCCTTTGGACAGTTTGAGCTTAAAATTTTCTACCTATTCAACTGCCCTTTGCATACACTCTTTGAGCCTTAAAATCCCTTATTTCTTTGGCATACACCAAAATGAATGAACCTGAACCTCATTGACTTGATTTAGCCTTACCCATACTTTGAGAATTCAGAAGGTGGAGGAGAAGGTGTTTAAGATAGGTGGGCTGGGTTTAGCAGTTGGTGAAAAAAGAAGAAATGCAAAGCTGTAAACAACAGTGTAGCAGTTGTGGATGTGTGGCAACCATCATTAAAAAAAATAGAAAAATAAAAATGACAAAAGAAAAGAAAAAGAAAGAGAAGTCAATTCATTGGAAAATTTAAAAGAAGATAAGAAGCTGATCACTTTGAATCTGAAAAATATCAAAGAAGATGAAGCGATGCTGAAATGAAGGATGTGAAGTCATGAATCACCTCCTTACCTTGCTGATTTCTCAAATTTTTGAATCCATTCTACCCCTTTATTCTTTATAAATCTCACCCATAAGCCACATTACAACCCATTGAAAAGACCTTGTTGATCGAAAGTGAAGTGAGCTGTCATGTGGAGATGAGGAGATGTCTAATCTATGGTGAAAGTACTTGAGGATGTCAGAAATTAGTAACAATACCTATGCTCATGCTTGCAGGCCCATTTGGGGACTGTAACTGCTCTTGAGCTGATGGGAATGTGAACACCCTTGGATTTTTATTGTGGCAAATAGTCATGGTAAGTATTGGGTCTAAAATTTAATTGCATTGGGGTTATATCTAAACCTGATTTTTAAATTTATAGTGAACTTAGTGATGATTTGTGCACATTGTATTCCTGATGTGAATTGATTGGTGGTGATGCAATCACATGTTGAGTTTGAGCTTTAAATTGTTTGCATTATTGCTGTAATTTCCTATGATTTTCAAAGAATGGGTGTGGAATGATGCTTTATTTATTAAAATTTGTTTTATCATTGGCTTCACTTTACTTAACTATTTTAATGGTGAAGTTTGTGGGTAACTTCACTAAAAACCCCCAGGAGACTTCACTCCTCTACTAGGGATCACCTAGGGGTTTAAAAGGCTTGATGCATATGCTAAATGCATCCGTGTTCCCTACGAAAGTGGCATTTACTATTTTGAATAATTGTATTTAATTTTTCCTTTGTTCAAGGACTAGCAAAGATTGGGTTTGGGGGTGTGTTATTCTCTGAAAAATATCATTTTTCCCCTCCTAACCTGACCTTTGATGGACCTTTGAGTTGATCTATAATGTGTTTTAATTGTGTTTTGTAGATAGCAGGAAAATAAGAGCTTAGTGTAGCAATCCATCCTTTTAGTGTCAAGAAGAAAGAATTTTATGCTAAGCTTTGGAGCTGATGGAATTATTGAGAAAGGACCATGGTGGTGTACACCATTGGGATTGCATTTAGCATGCCTCGGGGTCATCTGAAGTCTTTCTAAAAGAGAATGGTGAAGCCCAAGTATATGGACTGCTGGAGCAGACTTTATAGCTGATGCAAACTTGTCAAGCAGCTGAAAATAGCAGCTGCTGTACACACTCAAGAAGCCCAACAGCAGCAGTAGCTTCAATGTTCAACAACATTACAACAACACTGCATTAATGCGTGAGAGCAGCTGCAATGGCTGAAGCTGCATAGCTACTCTTGAGCAGTTTATATTGCTGCAAACCAATGTTTTTGAATAGCTGCACTTGCTGGAAAATGAAGGAGCAGTTGCAGACCAGCTGCACTTAAATTACTTGAACACCTCATTGTGAAACAACTTGTCAAGTTGCAGTTTCAAAGCTAACATGCAGTGCAGCCATGAATCCATTCGAGCTATGCAAGGTTGTAGTCGAGTAGTTCAAGCTGATGAAAGAGGAACCTGTTGAACACTCTATAGTGCTGGCTATTATGCACTCAAGCAGCTTAAAGAGCTGATTGCTGAAGTATTTGAACCCCATGAGGTGTTTAAATGCTATGGAAATGAACTCCGCGAGTGGGTAATGCTGAAGAGAACTAACTACTCGAGTGGAGTGTAGTGCTGAAATGTGTTGCAAATGAACTCCACGAGTGGTTATGTGCTGAAGGAAAACTACTCAAGTGGTTTAAAATGAAGAAAATTGAACTTGTCGAGTTGTTCTATTGCTGAAGTACAGCTCCACGAGATGTGTATGCTACTGGAATTGAACCCCATGAGCTGAATATAGATGAAGTACAACTCCACGAGATGTGTTGCTGTTGTATTTTAAACCTCACGAGGTGTGTAGGCTGCTAAATCCACGAGGTGTTTTAATGCTGAAAGCCAACTCCACGAATTGTAAATTCATGCTAAAGTGAACCCCATAAATTGTTCTCAAGTTGAAATGAACTCCACGTGAGGTTCTGATGCCTAAATCAACCTGTTGAGCAACCTGTCGAATGGTTCCTTGAAACTGTCGAGAGGTTCTGATGCTGGAAATGAACTTTACGTGAGGTTCTAATGCTGAAATTGAACCTGTCGAGAACCTATCGAATGGTTGAATGAACCTATCGAGAACTTATCAAATAGTTGTTTGAACCTGTCAAGCTCCTATTTTAACCTGTCGAGAACCTGTCGAGCTGAACTACCTGAAGCCTTTAACCTGTCAAACAATTGTCTGAACCTCTCGAGATTTGAAATCTGAAGCTCCAACCTGTCGAGGCACGGGTTCCAGCAATCCATTTCAGCATTTAGGGATATTTTGGAGATTCTACTGCTTCTAGGGCACACATCCCAATGTCCCACACATCTCAGGGCATCCAAGGGCTGAAAATAGGCCATGAAGCCAGCTCCAAATGCCTCAGCTCTGATTGGCTATTGCACACAACTGATTTATGGATTATATAAATAGTACTTCTGCTGTCTTGTAAAATTATCCAGGATTAGCCTGAGATCCCCTTTTGAGTTTTAGCCTTTTAGGGTTTAGTTTCCCTTTTTATTTTCCCTTTCTTCTTCTTTAGCTCAGCAACAATATTGAGTTAAATTCTATGTAGCAGCTAGGAATGATGTAGATCTGTAATTTAGTTTTGTAAGAGCATTGTGAGCAGAGTTTTAGGATTTCTTGCACAGATTGTTGCCTTGAGGGCAAATCATTGTAAGTCCTCTTTGTTCAATGAAATGCTATATTTAATGCTTCATTAAATTTATATTTTCCTTCTGTTTATCAGTAGATCTGTATAGATTTAATGCTCCCATGGGTGTATGTTCTTTTAGTCATACACACATGGTGGCAGCAGTGTTTTTATTGTTCCGGTTTTGATCCCGTGGATGGATCACATCTTTGGGATGATCTGTGACCATTGAAGTGGACAAATCATAGCCTCAGGGTGAGTCCAGATCATAGGGCTGAGGCTGGATTCTTTTTCCTTGCCTTTGTGCGTGTAGCCAAAGGAGGGATTGCTATAAATCCATATCCTCCTCTATTTTGTAAAGCTATTTTCAGTGAATAGACCTGAGATCTTGTAGAGATTGTAGACTTAAGAGCTTGGTCATTGTAGGCCTTTTTGTAGTAATGACCAATTGAATCTAAAGCCCTAAACAATCTATAATTTCCAGTGGTTTCCACTAGATCTTCACATATGGTTTGATCCTATGGTTGCATGCCCTTGTAGCCTTGCAAGTATAATTTATGCAATAGTTTTTATGTTCTAACTCTAGCATCTGTGATTGGATCACCTCCCTAGGATAGTCTGTGACCATTTAAGTGGACAGATTATAACCTTAAGAGTTGTCTAAATTATAAGGGTTGAGTCTAATTCTTCTACCTTGCACTTGTGCTTGTAGCCAAGTGAAGGAATGCTACAGATCTAGTTCTTGATTTGAGTTGCAGTGAAGGTTATCCCACAGTTGTCTACTTCTCCATCTTTTTACTTTATTCTACCACACACATCATCCTCCTTCTTTACCCCCTTTCTTTAGATCTAGTTTTATTTCTATTTTTAGTTTTAGTTTAGTTTTGTGACACCTAAACACCCTCTCTTTACCTGGCTTTCTAGTGTAGGTTTAGAGTTGCCAGATCTGTAGCTAGATCTAGAGTTTACTATATGCCTTTAGGTTATTAGATCATCACTCTCCGTGGGACAAACTCTTATATATCGAAACTTGCTATAGCAAACCCTACATTCTTGCAGGACTGTGTTTGGTTTTGTGCTCCCTTAAATCCATTTTGTTTTGTTTTTACCATTCTCTATTTCCCTCACATTATTTTCATCATATCTTTATGATAATAAAAAGAAACAGCAAAAACCTTTTAACAAGTTTTTGGAAAAGAGTAGAGGTGTATGTATATTTTTGTGCTCATTGTCCGTGTTCATTGTATATACAGGGGGTATGTTCCCAGTGATGGGTGTAAAAAAAAAAATTTAACGTATATATATTTGGTTCAGATGTACCTGATTTGGCTTTTCCTTTTGTGTTACCTCTTTTACTTTATCTGTTTGTCCTTGGCGCCGTCAGCTATCATTGAGGCATGGAGGCTGCTTAAATCATCCCGACGATAGTTGTAGGTTGCTTTGTCTCTGCATATGAGGAGTAGGGCTATTAGTAATTTTATTTTCCCCCTTGCTGGTTGTCAAGGGGGGAGGTATCTCAGACCGAGGCTTGGTAGCGAAAGATGCAAGTTTTGTCTCTTTCTTTTTTTCTTCTTTTGTTTTTTATTTTTTCAAGTTCTTTCTTTTTACTATTACTATTACAAAGGGAAAGGAAAATAATGCAACAGGGAAAGCAAATAACTGAAAGAAAAAAAAACTACCCCAGTGTAGGAGCGTAGCATAATTGGCAGCATGGTATCGTCAGTAGCATCTCTTGGAGGATAACTTCGTTATTCTGCATCTTCTTTATGGGCAAGTAGAAGCCTTTAAAGTGATTCTAAAAAAAATGCCCCAGTGTCAAGGTGCAATGGAGCTTTTCTGAATTTTCGATGAATACTTGAGGTTCGTGGGGAGCCATGTGCATTTGGTGAGTTAGCTTTGAAGAAACATCGGTTGATACTGTCATCGAACCAAGGGAGTTGTTTTGGTTACAATAGCTGTATATCGGGGGTCTATCTTTGGTAGTGATCATCCTATCCCGTGGTCATTATTCTGGAGTAGTGCAGTGGGTAAAGTAGGTGATTGCATCAGTCGTCATTCATTGGTTTTCCGTTTCATTTCTAGATATATCCGAGAGGCTTTCAATTTAGTGTATGAAAATAAAAAAATGGAAGAGGGACAAGGCTCAGTGATGTGGGGGAATAGTTTGTATCTGACGCTTTCTAAAAGAGGTGAGTAACAGTATTTTTCTCAGAGTGGGTATGGGGTGCCATGATTGAGCTCTTTGTCATGTTTTAGTAGCATCAAGGTCTCACAGTCTATGGTTAACAGGAGTTTATCCTTCTCCCGCCACCTTACGACGACATCTAGCAGTATGGGACACCAGGGATGCCTTCATAGTTTGCTTATACATTTCTAGCAGAGTTACCAGAGATGTTCTCACGGCCTGCTTATGCTTCCCTGAGCTCATTGACTAGTTCATTCATCGTATTGCTCTCACTTGATTTCTTTTTTTTTTGCATATATTTTTTTTTTGAAAGAAACCTGCTAACGCAAGAATGGTAAGTTTTGATTGAATCTAGCATCTTCTTTGTTTGTTCTCTAATTTCTCCTCTAATGGTGAGGAAGGGGAATGAGAATCGAGTGTTACTTATGTTTTGGAAAGAGGTCAAGTATGTCACTATTACTTTGATCATGTTGCCCAAATAAGACGGTGGGCAATAAATCAGAATCTTAAGAATATTCTGAGAATTGAAGGCGTACAATCAATGAATGGGTTGTGACAACTATGGGGGCAATAGATATAAGTATTTGGCTATGGGATATGATGATCAAAGAGTTTAAGGGTAGTATTTTTTGAGGTACATGGCATTCCAAGGGCTGGGGATTTCTTTCCCATCCTAGTTCACCAACTTGTATGCATTCCCAGGGTATGCGGTTGCTATAACACATGGGCCCTCCCAGTTCAGTTTCAGTTTTCCTTTTAGATGGGAGTGTTTGGAGAGCATAATTTTCTTTAAGACTAATTCTTCAATGTCAAAATTTCACTCGAGGACTTTCTTATCATAAGCCCTGACCACTCTCCTTTGATATACCAGAGCATGGTCAGCTTCCCTTAGACGTGGCTCATCAAGTTGCTCTAGCTCAGCGAGCAAAGCAACTCTCCTTTCGTCTAAGGATAGCTGATCATCAAGTTGAATCCATAAGGATGGTATCTGTATCTCATAGGGTAGGACTGTCTCCATCCCGTACGTAAGGAGGAAAGGAGTTTGGCCAGTGGCCGTTCGAATAGAGGTACTGTAGGCCCAATGTGCCTCAGGTAATCATTCAGGCCAATCAGCTCCGTTGCTCGTCTCCATTGTGTGTTTCAAAATTCGAATCAGAGTTTTATTCATGGCTTCTGCTTGTTCGTTGCCTTGAGGGTAGAACGGTGATGAGTGGTGTAGATCGATGCCAAACTTCTTATACAGTTTCTGTCTTTCTGTAATGAATTGCGGTCCATTGTCGGTGATAAATATCTTGGGTACTCCAAACCGGGTGATAATGTTTCGAATGATAAACTTTATGAGCATTGAAGCGGTGATTTTGACATATGAATCAGCTTCTACCCATTTGGTGTAGTACTTGGTTGCTCTGAGAATAAACACATGCTTGTGAGTGTTCCCAATTGTATCCATGAAAGGGCCAATGATGCCTAAAGCCCACATCGAGAATGGCCATGGCAAGGTTATAGGGTTCAATGCAACTGATGGAGCTTTGATTAGCGCGGCGTGTTCTTGGCATTGTTTGTAGCATTGGATGTAAAGTTGGCAATCTCTTATCATTGTTGGCCAGAAGTAGCCTTATTGTACAATTTTATCTACGAGTCTCTGTCTACTAGCGTGGGTGCCGTAGGTGCAAGCGTGTACTTTTCTAATGATGTATTGTCCTTCGGCTATCATAACACATCGTCACAGTACTCCTTTAGTGAAGGCTTCCTTGTATAGTATCTCGCCTAAAATGCAGAATCTAGCGCATCAATTTCTTATAGTCTTTCGATCAATCTTTGTGGCGTACAGAGGGATGTTTCAAAAAATTTCATATGTCGAAGTACCATGATTGTCCATCGTCGATGGGTGATTTCTCGAATCTGAAGGTTGCAACGTTAGTTTCTATTTTGGCAGGGTCTTCTTGCGTGATTACTTCATTTTTTCTTGTGTTCCGAGGAGGACTGGTAGCTCCTACTTAACTGTCCATGCTACCTCGTGTGCGAGTACCATTAGCTTTTTGATGAAAAAGGATTTTTTGGTTTGTCCGATTGGTATCTGAATGACTGAGGCTAATGTGGCAAGAGAATTCACGAGCTCATTGTCTAGTCTAGGGATGTGTGTGAAAGAAATTTCTCAAACTTCTTTAACAGGTATTGAGTTATTTCCAAGTACGCCATCAATCTTCTTTCTTTGGTTTTTCATTCTTCGATGACTTGTGATATTAAGAGCTTGGAGTCGCCGATGGTTTTTAGCTGCTTGACGCCCAATTACAATGCTGCTCGTAGTCCAGCTATGAAGGCTTCATACTCTGCGACATTATTAGTGATAGGGAAGTCTAGATTAAAAGCTTTGGGTATGACAACTCCTTTTGGGCTTAGCAGAACTATTCTGATGCCTTTTCCTTTCTGATAAAGAGCGTCGTCGAAGTAGAGTGTCCATGAGGTCTTGTCGGGCTCTTCGTGGTGAATCGTGAGTAGGTCTTCATTAGGGAAATTTGCGTGTATAGGCTCGCTACCTGGGAGGGGGAGATCTACGAGGTAATCGGCAATTACTTGTCCTTTGATTGATTTCTGTGTAACATAGGTGATGTCGAATTCTTGTAGTAGCATATGCCAGCGAGCAATTTTTTCGGATGTGGCGGGCCTTTCGAATATGTACTTCAGCGGGTCCATGTGTGCTAACACTAATATCCTATGCGCTCTGAAGTAATGACATAGTTTCGTTGAGGCCCATACCGGTGCGAGGCATGTCTTCTCTATTGGAGTGTATTTTCGTTCGTATTCGACCATCTTCCTGCTAAGGTAGGAAATGGCCTTCTCTTTCTTTCCATTTTCTTCATATTATCCTAAGATTACCCCCATCGCTTTCTCATTGGCCGACACATAGAGGATCAGGGGTCTTCATGGAATTGGTAGTGATAATACCGATGGATTGAGGAGGTACGTCTTGATGCTGTTGAAGGGTTACTGACACTGGTCATCCCACTTGTATTCAACTCCCTCCTTTGAGTAGTCTGTAGAAAGGCTCACATCTGTCTGAGTGGTGGAAGATAAATCTTCTTATAAATTACAATCTTTCTATCATGCCTCATAATTATTTGATGTTACTGGGAGGTGGCATCTCAAGGATGGCTCTAACTTTTATAAGGTTGACTTCGATTCCTCGTTTGTTGATTATGAAGCAGATTAGTTTTCCGGAAGTGACTCCGAACACGCATTTCTTTGGGTTTATCTTCAGTTGATATAGCTCGGATCTTTGTAGCATGAGTCGGAGTGTTTCAGCATGTCCTGCCTACGTTTGGGACTTCACCAATATGTCATCGCAGTAGACTTCTACACATTTGTGTATCATATCATGAAAGATAGCCATCATGGTGCATTGGTAGGTGGCTCCTGCATTCATGAAGTCGAAAGGCATGACGATGTCAATAAGTTCCCCATAGCGTGGTGAAAGAAGTCTTCTCTTGATCGGTCACTGCTAATCTAATTTGATTATACCTAGAGAAGCCATCCATAAAAGATAGCATCTCATATCCGGTGGTGTTATCGACTAGAGTGTCAATGTGCAGGAGTGGAAAGTCGTCTTTTGGGCATGCCTGGTTGAGGTTTCAAAAGTCAATGCATACCCGAACTCTACCGACTTTCTTGGCAACAGGTACTATGTTGGCGATCCATTTGGGATAGAGGACGACTCGGATGAATTTTGCTTTGTGTAATTTGTCAACTTCCTCTTTGACTTGAAGTGCTAGTTGTGGGTGCATCCTTCTGAGTTTCTGCTTAACAGGTTTCGCATTGGGTTCCAGGACTAGACGATGTTCTACTAGGCTTGGGTCCAAACCAAGCATGTCTTCATAGGACCATGCAAAAGAGCTGAAGTGGTCTTACAGGACTTAGATAATCTGTTGTCGTTCCTTAGGATTGAGTGTTGCGCTGATTAGCAGCTTCTTAGGTTTCCCCTTGGTGCCGAAGTCAATTTCTTCAGTGGGTTCCGCAGGGGCTTGGGTTTGCTCGTCGAAGCGCTTGATGACCCGTTGGAAGTCCTGTGTTTTCTTGGTGGTTGACACTCCATCATCTGTGAGTTCATAGACTGCAAAATGGCTAAACTAGGGAGTTAGTTTTACGAGAGCTATCCCTTTATCGGGGAAACTAATGACCGTAATGTCCTTAGTCAGGTGTAAATCAAGGTTATTAATTCTCCTCTCGAAGTCGTGGAGTATCTTGTCAAGTATGATTACCATCTTATCACTTCGTCAAGACGCTCGGCTGCTTCGCGAGGAAGAGGTAGTAGGGTCATGCCGGTCAGAGTCGGAGTGAGGCTCCATAGGGTGATTTTGTATATCTGCTATTACTTCCTTACTGGTACGACCGATGCCTATAGCCTTTGGGGAAGGTTGGTGGATCATTGGATGGTCTTGGGATGAAAGGATCCCTCTTTTATGAAATTTTCTACTTTTTTAAGCTTTTGTGTTTTTAGATTTTTATGGTCTTTTAGATTTTCTATTTTTTTAATTTTTGATAATAAGTATGGTACAGGATCGGTTGTCCGAAAAGGAACCGATAAAGTTGTTTTCTCTAGTTGAGGGGGCGAGATGACTACTGGAGCCGTTCTTGCAATTCTTCTGGTAATGTGGACTCGTTTTGACTCCACATTACCAGAACGAGTCCTCATTTTGGCATTTTTTTTTGTAGTCCTCATCGGGAGCAATCCTCTGGATGAGTGACGCTAGCAGTGGCGTTGCTGATATCCTCGCTTCTTCTTCGAAAAGGATTTGGAGATCATAATTGGCTAGGCTTTCATCTATTAATCAGTGAAAAATACCATTTTCACCTCCTAACCTAACCTTTGATGGACCTTTGAGTTGACTAATCATGTGTCTTATGTGTGTTTTGTAGTTAGTAATAAATTGCAGTCATAGTGTAGAAATCTATCTAAAAATCCCACAAAGAGACTTGCTGCTCCAACATGTGCACATACAGCCCAAGCAATCAGCTATCAAGCAGATCCATAAAGCCTCAAAATTCCATGGCAATGGCATGTGTCCAACTGTTTACGCATGGGAGGAAACCAGTAGCTGCAGTAGATGAAGAATGAACCCCTCAAAGGCCACTGAGTGCTAGACAGATGAAAGCTAACACCGCAAGTTATGTGCAAGCTGTGGAAACAGAGAAAAACAACCTATCGAGAGGTTCCCAGAACCTGTCAAGGAGTTAAAATTGAAGAAATCATCCTATCTAGAGGACCTGAAGTAGAAATACAAGTTGTTGAGAGGTTCTGCAAAAGAGAAATGGAGATATTGAGAGGTTCACACAACCTGTCGAATGGTCTAAACTGCAGCAGAAGAACTTCTCGATTAGAGCAAATCATCCTGTCGAGAGGTCACCTGAAGCAATAATTCTCTCAAAGTACAAAAGGCTAAAATCAATCCTGTCGAGAGGTTCCTAGAACCTATCGAACAATTAAAGCCAACCTGTCGAAGACTTTCCTGGAGCTGCACTGAATCTCGCGAGGTTGCATCAACCTATTGAAAGGTAGATTCAACCTGTCGAATGGAGCATTGAACATACCCATAACCTGTCGAGAGGTCCTATGAACCTCTCGAGGCATGATTTGGGAACTTCTCAGTTTCAACCACTTCAGCAGCTCACTTCAGTGCTTTGTGCACACATCCCGAGGCATGTTAACAATTGGGGGGAGATTCTAACTCTTCCACATGCACATGAATGAGAAGTCCTTTAACTCTTCCACATGAACTTATCCAATTCAAACAAATTGGGGGGAGATTCTAGAAGCAAAATCAGCAACATCAGCAGCTCAGAATAACATAATTATTCTCTCAAGCTCTGATTGGCTGAAACAGATCTGAGACAGAGGGAGAAGGTATAAATAGAAGATAAGTTTTACAAAAGAACCATCAAGAAATTGAGGGAGCTCAAAGACTAAATTCGAAATCCTTTTCCCTCCAAAATGCCTTCCTTCTTCCTTCTTCCCCATTCTCCCTTTAGCCCAACCATGGTTGGCTAAATACTTGTAGTAGCTAGGGTGAGGTAGATCTGTCAATTGAGAGGTTGAGAGCATTTGTATGAGGAATAGATGTTGTACAGACTATAGATCTGAGAATAATGTACTGTAAGTTGTATTGAATCAGTAAATTGTTGGTTGTAAAGTTAATTTGAATCTATAGATCTTTTTATTGCAATCTAATTTCCCTAAATTTAATATCCCTGTGGATGCCTGAGCTTGTAGCCTTGCATCCACAACATCTGTAGTGATTTAATTGTTCTAATCAAAACCTTTGAATTGGAGGAAATCCTTAGGATGATCTGTGACCATTAAAGTGGACAGCTCATAGCCTTAAGATCAATTCAATTCTCTAGTGTAGATTGGATTTTTCTACCTTGCATCTGTGCTTGTAGCCAGATGAAGGATAGTTGCAGATCAATCTCCTACTTTGCCTCTGAACCAATCAATTTTCAATGAAGACCAAAATGCCCAGTTGCTATTCTCCACCTTTGATTTTATCTCCTAAAACCTTTTCTCTATTTCTTCAAATCAGTTTTCTAGTCATCTCTGGATCATTAGTCCTTAGATTTAATTTCTGTAGTTTTAGTAAAGTGACAACCCCTTAAAACCTCTCCTCTTTCCTTTCTTGCTTTATTTTAAATTAGGATAGGATAGAGTGCCAGATCTGTTCTAGATCTGGGGATTTACTATATTTTGAAGCACATTTCCATGTGGACATACCCCTACTTACCTCTTTAAAGCTTACTGCAACAACCCTGGTTCTTGCAGGCCTGGCTGCTTACCTTGGTTCCATTTTTCTGTGCTTTTAACCTCTTAATAATTATAAGGTAGGCATTAAAACAAGTTTTTGGTGCAATTACCAGGGATCTGTATATTTAGAATTGGTAGATCTAAATTTTTCTTATTTTAGATTTCAGATTTATAATTGCCTGTTTAGTGTTTGACTAATTACTTCTATAGTTTTTTATAGTTTTGTGAATTTTTGTAGATTTTGAGCTGTGACTGAGAGGAGCAATTGTTCAAAAATAAGGAGCAAGCTGTGCTTGAGTTTGTATTTTCTTTCCTCTTTTATATTTCTAGATTGATGAACTTTTAGATCTGCAGTAATAGTTTTTGTGTGTTTGTGTTTGTTTGTTAAAATCTGTGCTGTAATTTTGTGTTGTGAGTGGTGTATGTTTGGAAGAACTCTCATTCCAAAGATTTGACCATTAAATCTTGAAGTGGAAAAGCTTCTTAGGTCTAGGCACACTACACTTACAGCTACTGAATCTGAGACTGCTGAAATGGGTGAGCAGCCTAGATTGTTGAGAGAATATTTTGCACCTGGTGCATATAATTCTCCTTTCTGTATACAATTTCCAGCTATGGAGGGAAATTATGAGATCAAGTCTTCAACAATTCAAATGCTATATTCTTTCCATGGGTTGAGTAAAGAAGACCCATACAAACATGTTGATGAATTTCTTGCTTTGTGTACTACTTTTAATATTGCTGGTCTGGGGCCTAAAGCCACCAAGCTTAGGCTATTTCCTTTTTCATTAAAGGACAAAGCCAGGGCCTGATTATCTATGCTCCCAACCAACAGTATTAACTCTTGGAAAGACCTGCAATGTCAATTCCTAGCTAAGTTCTTTCCCATGAATAGAACAAGCCAGTTGAGAAAAAGCATCATATCATTTTCTCAATTCTCAACTAAAAGCTTCCATGAGGCTTGGGAAAGATTCAAAGAGTTGTTAAGACAATGCCCCCACAATCAAATTTCTCAATGGCAACTTGTACAAAGTTTTTATCAAGGAATTGATTCAAAAAGATGAAATATGGTGGATGCCTCTTGTGGAGCTACATACCTTCATAAAACAGCCGAGGAAGCATGGGAATTGTTTGAGGTTATTGGAGAGAACTCAATGCAGCAGAAGACCTTGTCTAGGGACATTGAGTCTCCAGCTAAATTGGTGAAGGAAACCATAATAAGAGGGAGAATGTATGAGGTCACTGGTTACAATGATTTGGAGAGAGAGGTAAATAGCTTGACTCAGAAGTTTGATAAGCTCATGGGAGCAATGCAGTCACCAATGGCTGCCAAAGTGGAAGAGACATGTTTGATATGCCAGTCTCCCACTCCCTCCCTTGAGGAATGTCCCTCTGTTGCACAATTTCTAGACCTAGTTATGGAGCATACTAATGCTGCTCAGTCTTATGGACAGCAGCCAGCTGCTAGTTACGCTTGGAGAAACCACCCCAACTTGAGGTGGAGACAAGAAAACTTCCAAAACCAGCAAAAACATCAACCAATGCCCTATAGAAATGCCTAGCCTTATCAGTAGAATTTCTTCCCAAAGCCCCAATATTAGGAACCTATGGCCCAACCAATGGCACAACCTATGCATCAAAATGTACCAGCCCCAGCACCCTCTAGAACTCCCTCATTTGAATAGCAGGTTCTGGCTTCATTACAGAACTTGGGCTCTTTGTCTCAAATAGTGAGCTCCCATAGCCAAAGTATTAAGAAGATGGAGGACACCCTTGGTCAGCTATCTAACACTTTGACTAGGAGAGAAGAGGGAAGATTACCTAGTCAGCCTTTGAATAATCCAAAAGGGCAGTATATGGTGGGTGAAGCTTCTTCATCACATGAGGAAGCTAAATCTATCACCACTTTGAGAAGTGGGATGCTAGTTGACAACAAGGTTGATGTTGAGTATGAAAGAAGTGTAAAAAAGGAGAGAAAAACCCATGATGATATGCAGCAGGAGCATCATATGAGATATAAGGGGATATTGATGAACCCCGACAGAAAAATGAAAATAAAAACAAGAAAAAACTGATGAGATTGCTAAGGTAGCAAATGAGAGATCAACCCCTCATTTACCATTTCCAATGAACTTCAAGCACCTTATCCTTTTGATAAGGGGAATGCTAAAGTTGAGGAAATGATGGAAATATTTAAACAAGTAAAGATCAACTGGCCTTTACTTGATGCAATCAAGCAAGTGCCAGCCTATGCAAAGTTTTTGAAGGATTTGTGCACACACAAAAGATAATCTAGGATACACCTATCCAAGAAGGTCTTTTGTGCTAAGAACGTGAGCCAAGTGTTGTCCATTGCAACCCTAACAAAGCTCTAAGACCCTGGAGTTCCCACAATCCCTTGCATCAATGAGGATCACACCATTGAAAAAGCCTTGTTAGATCTGGGAGCCAGTGTGAACCTACTGCCATATTTAGTTTATGAGAAGTTAGGTTTGGGAGAATTGAAACCCACACATGTGGTATTACAGCTGGCTGGCAGATCTGAAAGGAAACCAGTGGGCATGATAGAAGATGTGATAGTTGGGGTTGACAAGTTTTTCTATCCAGTAGATTTTCTGGTTCTTGACATGGAACCAAGCAAGTGCACTACCTCCATTCCTATAATTTTGGCAGGCCTTTCTTGGCCACTGCCAATGCTTATATATAATGTAGATCAGGTGTAATGGAGATATCCTTTAATAATATGAAAGTAAAATTGAATGTATACAATGCAACAAGTCAGCCTCACTTGGATAGTGACGATTGTTTTATGATTGATGTGTTGGATGAGCTTGTGGAAGAAACTTTGCCCAAGCTGCTACATGGTGATGACATGTGTGATGTTTTTTATAATGTTTGAAATCAAATTGTGGAAGAAAAGGCCCCCACACCTGTGATTCAAGAGGTGAAAGCCTTAAATTCTGAAGTGGGGATAGCAGCAAGGTATCCTCCTTGGAAACCAGATGTGTTGCCTCTTCCACCACCTTCTAAGGCACCTTTGCTGCCTTCACTCATAAGTCCACCTGATGTGGAACTGAAATAGTTCCCCAAGTCTTTAAAGTATGTATTTTTGCGAGCAAATCATAAGTTTCTTGTGATAATTTCTTCTTCTCTCACTGATGAGCAAGAGAAAGAGTTGTTGTGTGTGTTGAAAAGGCATAAGAGAGCAATAGGTTGGACTATTACTGATCTTGGAGGAATCAGTCCTGCTGTTTGTATGTATAAGATCCACCTGAAAGAGGGTTCCAAGCCCTCTAGGGAGATGCAGAGAAAGTTAAACCCCCACATGCAACAAGTAGTGATGAAGGAGGTAGTTAAATTGTTACATGCAGGAGTCATCTATCCCATTTCAGATTTTGAATGGTTGGAACCTACACAGGTGGTACCAAAGAAATCTGGAATCACCGTGGTTAAATCAAATTCTAATGAGCTAATTCCAACTAGGAAAACCACTGGTTGGAGGGTGTGCATTAATTATCGAAAGCTCAATTCAAAAACCAGAAAAGACCATTTTCCTTTACCCTTCATTGACCAGATTTTGGATAAGTTGTTAGGAAAAGCTTTTTATTGTTTTCTTGATGGATATTCTGGGTATAACCAAATCCTTGTGTATCCACAAGATCAGGAAAAAATAACTTTCACATGTCCATTTGGCACCTTTGCTTATAAAAGGATGCCATTTGGATTGTGCAATGCCCCTGCAACTTTTCAAAGGTGTATGTATGCCATCTTCTCAGATATGATTGATCAGTTTTTAGAGATATTCATGAATGATTTTTCTATCTTTGGAGACAATTTTAGCCAATGCCTACATCACCTCAGCCTAGTGCTGCAGAGATATGAAGTGACCAACTTAGTCTTAAGTTGGGAAAAGAGTCATTTTATGGTCAATTAAGGCATTGTCCTTGATCATGTTATTTCCCATAGAGGCATAGAGGTAGACCAGGCTAAAATTGATTTGATTGCATATTTTTCCCCACCTAAAACCATCAAACAGGTAAGATCCTTTTTGGGGCATGCTGGTTTTTATAGGAGATTCATCAAAAATTTCAGTAAAATCTCAAAACCTCTTTGTCACCTATTTTTTCAAGAGGTTCCTTTTGTATTCAATGATGAATGTCTCACTGCTTTTGAGTTTTTAAAAATATGTTTGACCTCTGCACCTGTCCTACAAGCTCCTAATTACTCTTTGCCCTTTGAGCTGATGTGTGATGCATCAAATTTTATAATTGGTGCAGTTTTGCGGCAAAGAACAGACAAGTTACCTTGTGTGATTGCTTATGCAAGTAAGACAATGATTGATGCTCAGTTAAACTATACAACAACTGAGAAGGAATTGCTAGCCATTGTCTATGCTTTGGAAAAATTTAGGTCTTATGTGTTAGGATCCAGGATTGTGGTGTTCACAGACCGTTCAGCCCTGAAATACCTTTTGTCTAAAAAGGATGCCAAGCCAAGATTAATCAGATGGATCCTCCTATTACATGAGTTTGATCTTGAGATTAAAGATAAAAAAAGGGGTTGAAAATGTGGTTGCAAACCACCTATCCAGGATCCTAGCTGTTGAGTTTGATAGGCTGCCTGTCAATGACACTTTTCCAGATGAATAGTTGTTAGCTGTCAGCAAGAGTGCACCTTGGTTTGCAAACATAGTTAATTATTTGGCAATGGGTAGGATTCTCCCACATTGGAACAAAATGGATAAGGATCTGTTCTTCTCTCAGATTAGATATTACATGTGGGAGGATCCATACCTCTTCAAGAACTGTACAGATCAAGTTATGAGAAGGTGTGTACCTGAGAATGAATTCCATAACATACTAACAATGTGTCATGAACAGGCTTACGGAGGCCATTTTAGTGGAAACAAGGCTGCTGCAAAAATACTTCAGAGTGGATTTTATTGGCCCACTATCTTCAAAGATGTATGGCAGCATCGCAAGGCTTGTGAAAGATGCCAGAAAATGGGAAGTATTTCCAAAAGAAATTCCATGCCTTTACCGCCCATACTTGTAGTTGAATTGTTTGACATTTGGGAGATTGACTTCATGGATCCTTTCCCTTCTTTTGAGTTTAATTTTATTCTTACGGCTGTGGACTATGTGTCAAAGTGGGTTGAAGCCAAAGCTACAAGAACCAATGATCACAGAGTTTTCATTAATTTCCTGAAAGATAAAATTTTCTCTAGGTTTGGTACCCCTAGAGCTATCATTAGTAATGGGGAAGCCATTTCTGCAATAGACAGTTTGAAAACCTGCTTAGAAAGTACTCTGTGACACACAGATTCACCACCCCATATCACCCACAGACTAGTGGGTAGGTGAAAATTTCTAACAAGGAGATCAAACACATTCTAGAGAAAACTGTGAGAGGAGATAGGAAGGATTGGTCCCTAAAGTTGACTGATGCTCTTTGGACTTATAGAACTACTTATAACACCCCAATAGGGATGTCTCCCTTTAGGTTGGTGTATGGCAAGGCATGCCATTTACCAGTGGAGTTAGAACACAAAGCTTATTGGGCTATTAAGTCATTGAATTTTGATCTAATTGCTGCTGGTATGCACAGGAGGCTGTAGCTGTCAGAACTTGAATGCTGATATTAGATGTCTACTCCAATGCAAGGATCTACAAAGAAAAGGCCAAAGCTTTTATGATAAGCATTTGCTAAGAAAGGAGTTCGTTGCAGGTAACAAGGTATGGCTGTTTAATTCAAAATTAAAATTTTTCCCAGGCAAGTTGAGATCTAGATGGGAGGGACCTTACATTGTAATGCATGTATCCCCATCTGGAGCTGTTGAAATCATGGATCCAAAGGACGGCCGAATCATGAAAGTCAATGGTCAAAGGCTCAAAATATTTGTTGAAAATATAGTAAAGCCTGTGGTGACCATTCACCTTCAAGAACCTCCAAAGTGTGGCTGATTTTCAACATTGTACATTATGTATCATAACTATCAGTTCTATTGTTGTTGCTATTTTCAAATCTATCTGGCATTGTATATATGTTACTGATTTTTCTTAGTTTTTCATTTAGAATAATGAGTCAGCTATGATAAGGGTAGGAAGGTCTCCAATGCATGAGAAATAAATGGGAACAGAGGAGGATTGATGAGTTTGGGTTGAATGGAGACAAGTGTACTGATGAGAAACAATGTTGGATAGTAAAATAACCTGTCGAGAGGTGTGAGGTAATTTTCGACAGGTACTGAAGGTGTTCATGTGAAATTTGACAGGATCTATGTACCTGTCGAGAAGTTGAGAGAGGAAGTCAATAGGTACTGAAGGTGTTCATGTGAAATTTGACAGGATCTATGTACCTGTCGAGAAGTTGAGAGAGGAAGTCAATAGGTACTGAAGGTGTTCATGTGAAATTTGACAGGATCTATGTACCTGTCAAGAAGTTGAGAGAGGAAGTCAATAGGTATTGAAGGTGTTGGTTACATTTTCGACAAGATCTGTGTACCTGTCGAGAAGTTGAGAGAGGAAGTCGATAGGTACTGAAGATGAATGGTGCATTTTCGACAGGTTCTGTGTACTTGTCGAGAGGTTGAATGAACCTCTCGACTTGCAAAGTCTGAAGCCTTTAAACCTGTCGAGAGGATGCATGAACCTGTCGAACTGAACTTTTTGAAGCTTGTTACCTGTCGAGAGGTTTGACAAAGCTCTCAAAACCTTTAGCCTGAGAGTCTGCTTTTTCATATGGTTTTTAATTGTTCAACAGGTTGTTTTCATCTTGTCGATTTCTTCTATCCATCCTGTCAAAATAGTATTTTACTTGTTTTAAATCTTTCGACAGGTCATTTCATCCATTAGACACCTTTTGCTACACGTCTGGTTCCTCCCCTGCCCGAGTTCTCATTTTCTTCTTTATCCTCCATCTCACTAGTTCCAATTCCAAGTACCTTGCCATTGTTCCAGTTGCATTAGCTTTGCAAGGCTGACATTTTGCACCTGGTTTGTGCCGATTTGGTTCTGGGCACTGCAAGTTCTGAGAAGCCCTAGGTTTTTGAATAAGTTCTTCTAACTACATCCTTGTGAATTTCCAACATTTTAGTTCCATATTTGTGGTGGATTTTTCTGTCTATGTGGTAAAGAGAAGATTGTTGTGGTGTTTGAGAAGTATTATGTGAATTTAGAGTCCCAATGGCTGAACGTGAGGATACCTTGGCTGATTTATTTAAACCTCCTTCCAAATCCACCTCAAAATCCACCAGGAAATCTAGTAGGATAGCTTCTCAGCCCAAAGATGACCCACCTGCAAAAAGGAAACTCATTATGGAAAAACCCAAGAAAGCTTAGAAAGCCAAGAAAGCCAAAATAACTAAAGAAATTGTTGAGGATGTCCCTGTGCCTGAACCTAACCCTGAGCCCGAAACAGAGATACCTGTAGCCCTGAAAACTCCCAGTGAGTATGTGGACTCTTTAGATTTGATTTCAGAGACAATCTTTGACTTACCTTATTTTTCTAAGGTAGAGGAGTGTAAGGACACCTTGGCCTACTTGGATAAGGCATCCTTGACACCTCTGTTGACCCCATTACAAGAAAAGGTCTACCTAAGAATAGTCAAGTTATGATATTAGAACATCAGAGAGAAGAAGAAGCCAGGGTCAACTGACCCTACCCTTGTGGTTTTGGTTGACAATTGGGAGGTAGTTGATGATTACAATGATATTGGGTTGGCCTTAGGAGTCCCATCCATATATGACTCAACTTATGGTTTAGGAGCACCTGATAATGTGTCCTTCAGAGCAATGGCCAGACATTTGACTCAAGGCATTGTGGGATCTGGGGAGTCTTTGATGAGAAGAGACTTAGACCCCAACTTGTTCTTCATAGATTCAATCTTGAGGAAGAGTGCCTATGCCAGTGGATATCAGTAGGAGAGAAGAATCCCCATAGTTGATGCCCTTTACTTCTTCTCCAAGGGCCAATTCTTCAATGCCTCTCAGCTGATTTTTGAGGCCATGGTGGATGTAAATGACAAGATCAAGAAGGGTCAGGAGTTGCCAGGGTTGCCTTACAGTAGACTCATTACTGCTCTACTAAGGAAAGGTAAATTTATGATAAAGAAGGATGAGCCTACTGAGGATCTGAGCCCCAAAGAGTTTGGGAGGAGGGCTTGGTCTATTAGCATGACCTTGATTGGGAAGAGTAAGAAGAAGCTAGTTGAGAGTTTTGAGAAGGAAGCACCTCAGGTGACCAGCTCAGCAACTGCACCTGTGCTACCTACAGCCCCATCATCTAGCTCAAAGCCCCTTCCTACCTCTGCTGCTACCAGCTCAGTGCCTCCACCTATGACCTCTACATCCATATCAATCCTTTCTACTACTGTGACCTTGCCCATTGTTAGTTTTGCTATTGCCAACATCCCCATTCAATCACCTTCCATTTCTGTCCCCATCCCTTCCAACAACTCATCCATTCCCTCTCCCATCACCACCATCACCCCTGTGTCAGCTCCTCCTACCACAGACCCAATTTTCACCTTACCTTCACCACCCACACAAACCACCTCCCAGAGAAAATCCAAGCAAACCATAACCCCTCCAACTAGCCCATCCATTCTAAGCCTAGAACCTTTAAGCCCTAAACCAACAGCTCCACTCCCATCTACATCAGCTGACCCAGTTCTTTCATCTCCACCATCCCTATCTTTTGAGACTGACCCCACTACTTCCATGTCACCTATCAATACCCATGAGCTGGAACACTTCACCATAGAGGGGTATTCATCCCTAATAGATTCCATTGTGGACGATATTGGGCATGAGTACTCCCCTTTACCTAACTCTCCACATCCTATCCCTTTTCACCATGATTCCACTTCACCTTTCCAGCCCAGTACAACCATTCCACCTGCTACCCAGATTCCTATCTTACCAGAGGCCTCTACATAAATCCTTTCCCTTCTCACATCCATCCTAGCCCAGCAACAAACCAACACAGCTAACAAATTTGTGATGGCCACCTGTTGTTAAGACGTAAAAAGTACCACTTTTCACCCCTTAACTTAGCCTTTGATTAGACCCTTAGCCACTTAATAAACTCGTCTTAAGTGTTTTGTTCAGGAAATAATCAGCAGTGAAATAAGGCCAAGAATCCTGTTATGGAGCCTGCTTTGGCACCAGATGCCCCTCAGCAAGAATGCACCTTGAAGCCTCGCACAGATCAGCTGAGCTTCCTAAGGCTTTACAAGCAACCTCTCGCGTAGATGAATGACTGGGGAGCTTCAGAAACTCAACTCCGTGCAGCTCTTGCGAAGATCAAGGGTAGAACACAGCGCTCAGTGTCACGCAGTTCAAGGCAGACTTCTCTCAATCTCGCGAAGTTCACTTAAGACAGCTGAGGAGAGAGAGCTTTAGAAGATTTCTCGCGCAGCTGTCACGCAGTCGCCGCGGGGTACAATTCTCATAAGAAGAACGCCTCACACAGTTTGCGCGCCATTCAAGAAAGAAAGATTCCTAACGAAGGCAAAGCCCATCTCGCGAAGATTGAGTGAGACAAAGAACCTCACACAGTCAGAACTCAAAAGAACCTCACGAGGTAACTCGCGAAGTCCAAGTAAAGAAAAGAGCTTGCGCAGTTCTCACACTGCTGCCCAACGAAGACTAATCTACCGCGCGACTGCTTGAATTGCAACCTCGCGACGCGTGAGACTACGTTTTCTATTCAACCTCGTGAACTCCAACTCAGCAATGAGCTACCACGCGAGATGTCTGGGAAACTACAGCTACCTAGCGAGCCTCTGAACCCAAAATTCCATCTCTTCAGCAGAGGGCATTCTGGAAATTTCCAATGATTAGGGCACGCATTCCCACGCTCAAATCTCTGTGCACATGCCCCGAGGCATCCAAGGATCAGTAGAAGGCCACGTGGCATCGTTAAAATTAGGGTTTCCTAACCCTAATGCGCCGCCACCCCACTGCTATATATACCCAAGCCTAGCTTAGGTTTAGGTATCTGGGAACCTATCTCAGATCGCTTTTCTTTTCTCTTTTGTTTTTAGCAGTAAGTAGTTTTTCCTTTTCTTTTTCTTTTCTTCTCTCCATAGTCCAGCAATTGCTGGCTATGACTTTTTATATGTATTTGAGTTAGATTAATGGAAGTTTTGCAATAGGATTTATACTTTGTGGGATTACTGTTAATTTGTGAGATGCTCTGTGCAAGGCTGTTGCCTTGTGATCCTCCATTGCCTAGGCAATGGAGGACTGATTTTAAGGGCCACTCAGAGCCAAGTAACCTGTGTTGCTGGGCTATCATGGTCTTCCAGCCTTAGCCCCACCACAGGACCTATTAGATCTGAAATCCCCATGGGATCCTGAGCTAGTAGCCTGGTGAACATGGTGGTAGCAGCGATAATCTTGTTTTGTTTTGGGCTCCGTGAGGAGGATAACCTCTGGGATAGTCTGTGACCATTTAAGTGGACAGATTATAGCCTTAGGGTGATTCTGATCCACCGATCCAAGATGGATCCTTCTTCTTTTCACCTGAGCTTGTAGAAGCCTGGTGAGGGATTGTACAGAGGCAGACTCCCCCATAGTTGTATAGATCTGCCATCAGATGCCGGATCTGATCTGGTTATAGAGATTGTAGGCTGGTGACTGGACCATTGTAGCCTCTCTCAAGAAGGTTGTACTCAATAAACTTCTTTGGTTCCATGTGTCTGGGCTATCATGGTTTTCCAGCCTTAGCCCCACATATGGAACTTTAGAGGTTGAGGTTCCCTATGGATTCCTGAGCTGGTAGCCTGGATGAAATAGTGCCTGCAATGATTTAATTGTTATGTTCTGACTCATCCCTGGATAGTGGCTCCCCTATGGGATAGTCTGTGACCATTCAAGTGGACAGGTTATAGCCCTAAGGGTGGAGTCATGGCAGTAGCGATGGGTAGGATCCTTTCTCCTCAGAGGTGACAATGTAGCCTCTGGACAGGATTTCTATAGCATCATATCTAAATCTGAGTTACAAAAACTCCTCTGACCTTGACTCAATAACATATTTCTCACCCTTTTTATAATTATTTTCCAAACTCCATCCATCCTCTCAATCCTTTCTGTAATTTAGTTATTAGAATACTTAGAATAAGTGACCTTAAACTCCCCTCCTTTTAGGACTACCAGATCTGGAGGGACTACTAGAGACGGCTCCCTTGGAGCCTTAGATCACCTTTCCCTGTGGGACAAACTCTTACTTATCAAAACTTGCTACAAAAGACCTCGATTTGCAGTTGTCTTAGCTGATTCATCCCCTATTTCATTCTATTTTTTATTCTTAAATACTTTCACCACCAACCAATAAGGGAAGCACACTTGAAATCAACAACAAGTTTTTGGTGCCGTTGCCAGGGAAAGATGATCTAATAGTAGACCCTTAGTTTTTGTATTCTTAGTATTCTTTGTACATGTGAATAATTGATACTGCTGATATAATTGTGATTCTTTCTTGCAGATCTAGACAGCAGCAGTGAAGGATAATTGGAATGCAAGTGGAGCATAGCTACCTCTATTTGCAAACTCTCTGACTCTAAAGCTCTGTCTATCTTTCTTTTTAACAATTTCTTCAACAGTATCTAGGATAGTTTAAATGTATTCTTTGATAGCTGTAACATAGTTAGATAAATTTGTTTGTGTATAAGTATTCTTTTACAATGTGCCTGCAAGAAGCTTTCCTTGCTGTGGGTGTGCTTGTATGCTAGGGAGGAGATCCCTTAGCCCTACTTTAGAGCCTCTAAACCCTGAGCTAGAAAGGGGAAGGAGACTTGAGAGCCCCCAGGAAATTCTGCATCAGCAACTATGGGTGAAGAACACCCCAGAACCCTCAAGGAGTTGAATGCTCCGGATGACTACAACTCCCCTTATAGCATTCAATTCCCTGATGTTCAGGGAAATTATGAGATAAAAACTTCAATCATCCAGATGCTACCAGCTTTCCATGGGCTTAGCAAAGAAGACCCTTACAAGCATATTGATCAGTTCTTGGCTTTGTGCACCACTTTTAATATCGCTGGTTTGGGACCTGAGGCTACTAGGCTCGGACTCTTTCCCTTCTCCCTGAAGGATAGGGCCAGTACCTGGTTGGCCACTCTTCCCAACAATAGCATTGCTTCATGGAAAGACCTGCAGACCAGATTCCTAACCAAGTTCTTCCCTGAGACCAAAACTAGCCAGTTGAGGAAAGAGATTCTTGCATTTTCTCAATCCCTAACTGAAGATTTTAACCAGTCCTGGGATAGGTTTAAAGAGATGCTCAAACAATGCCCCCACCACAAGATCCCTGAGTGGCAGCTTGTACAAAGCTTCTACAATGGGATTGATGAGAAAAACAGAGATATGGTTGATGCCTCTTGTGGTGGATCCTACATGCACAAGACTGCTGAGGAGGCATGGGAATTGTTTGGGGTGATTAGTGAGAATTCTTTTCAAAAGCCATCCCTGGCAAGAACTAATCAAGAATCTGAGTCAAAGGTGGGGTCTGCTGCTGGATCCAAAGGAAAAATTTATGATGTGTCTGGGAACGATGACCTCACTGCGGATGGCAAACCTCTCTATGAAGTTTGATAAATTGTTGATCGTGATGCAACCCGGAAGGGCTGCTCATGTATGAGGCATGTCTCATATGCCAGTCCCACAAAGACACAGTGGAGGAATGTCCATCTCAGGCAATTTCTAGAATTAATGTCATGTCAGCCTTTATGGCCAAGAATAACTGGGGCTATAATCGGTATATATGGATACCAAAGACCAAAATGCTGGTTACCAATGGAGAGACCACCCAAATCTGAGGTGGAAGCAAGATAACTACATGCTGCCCCAGCAGATGTTGGCTTTACCACAAAGGCCACAACAACAGTTCAATCAAGGGCATGCCCCAAGGTCTACCTTCCAAGACCACCAAAGAGCCCCATCAAGAAAGAAAATCAGTTGGTTCTACCTCCTTCTCAACCAAGAAATACTTCTTTCGAGGACCAAGTCTTGGCTTCATTGCAAAACTTGGGTTCCTTGGCTTAGACTGTGAACTCTCATGGTCAGAGCATCAAGAAGATGGAAGAGCATATGGGACAACTGGCGAACACCCTAGCCAAAAGAGAAGAGGGAAGGTTGCCCAGTCAACCAGTGATTAATCCCAAGGGCCAATTTTTGATTGGTGAAGGATCCTCGAACACAGAGGATCTTTCATTGAATTTATGATAAGAACTGTGCATCGTTGTATATTATGTACTCTACAGATTGTAGGAATAGTTTGCAATCTTGTTGGAATTTGAGTTTAGTGCTTTAATGCCTACTTGGATACCAACTTCCCTTGTGTGATAATTTTAAGAGATTGAATGATGATTTGAATGCTTTGCGTGACATGTGATTTTCTCGCCTGGAGAGTATAAGAATTGTGAATGCTTTATAATGACTAGGGGTGTCCCTGGAAGTAAGTCTGTGAGAGAATCCACCCCTTTTTGTAAGGCTCAAACAGCGGACTGGGGGGTGAGTGAATTCTGCCTCGATTAAGCCATCGCGGGGTTCTACACAATGAGTTTGGTCCTGTCTCGCGCAGTTCATAAGGAATTACTTTGTTGTGCTGTTGCGAGTTTCAAAGAACTAGGTGGGCTGCATTGCGCAGTTTCAAGGAACATTTAATCTCGCGACCCATTCATTCCCAACCAGTGACGGACATTTAAAAGTGCTTGAGCCATGATATTTAAATCCCACCCACGCTACTTTTCCATCGCTTTCTCTTCCCTCTCTTACCAGCGAAACCCTAGCTCCCACTTCTCTCCACCTCTCCCCCTTCCCACCCTATCCCCAGATCACTGTTCAGTTCAAACTTCAGGATTTTTGTGCTTCAAGCTCCCCTTATTAGTTGCCCACTGTTTAGAGCTCTGAAGATCCTTTGCGTGTTCCATTAAATAGAACCCTAACTTTTAGGGTTAGACTCAGCTCCTGGTTTTTCCTTTCAAATCTGCAACTCCACTCTCACCAAGGAAATTGGGATGGCTCCTAAAAGCGCTCCTGTGAAGAGAGCCAGGGACAAGGCCACTGTGGAGCCTGCACCTAAGAAAGCCAAGTCCTCAACGGCTCCGCAAAAAGGGAAGGGGGTGGTACCGGAGCAGGCTGCACCCACATCGGATTATTCTACACCCTCTGAGCTCCTCCTTTCCATTCCCCTAGAGCCTGAAGCCATTTTTGATATCTCCTTCTTTGAATCTGAGCCATTGTCAGCACCTGCCATAGAGTTCTTACGCAAGGCTGGTCTGTTCCCCTTGCTGCAAATGATTCCTGCCCTAGTCTACCCTAGGTTAGTGCAACTCTTCTACCAGCACCTTAGGCTCAGACCCGACACACAAGGGCAGCCAGGCCTCCTTGCATTAGTTGACAACTTTGAGATGCTGTTTAACCCGGAGTTGATCGCTGAAGTCTTGGGCATCCCTGCCAGATTTGATCCCAAGTGCGGTTATGGTGCCCCTGTGAGTGCCCCCATTGACACAATTGCCCATGCTATTACCAGAGGCTTGAAGGCCACAGGGGACTCCATCAGAAGAAGAGATTTGGAGCCTAAACTGTTGTTCATTGATCAAGTTTTGAGGAAGAACATCTATTGCTCCGGCCATCAGCAAGAAAGGAGGACACCAATTGTTGATGCTCTATTTTCCTTCTCTCTGGGCCATGGATTCAGTGCTGCCTGGCTGATCTTCGAGGCCAGGAAGGATACAATGGTGAAGTTAGAGCTGCAAAATAAGAGCCACACTCTCCCCTATGGAAGACTCATCACCGGACTGCTTTTAAGGTGAGGATACAAGATATCGGTGGGGGAATTATCTATTGACCTCACTCCCACAACATTTGCTAAAAGATAATGGGGGGATCAGCAGAAGCTTAATGGATCCCCAGAAGAAGAAGAAGAAGAAGACTGAAGCTCAGGAGGTCTCCGAGCTGAGAGAGGAAGCTGCTGTGGCAAGGACCATCCCTACTCCCAAAAAGAAGGCAACAACCCTTGCCCCAAAGAAAGTGGCGCGAGCTTCTGTCACCTCTGCTTCTGCAGCAATTCCTCCACCCACCACTCTGACCTCCCCCCTCCCTTCTTCACCCATTCCATCTTTCACTTCTCCCCTTTCCTCTCCTTTCTCCCTTCCCCCTCCAACTATTATCCGCACCTGGGTAGAAAGTGTTGAACCCCAAGACACCACTCCACCTTCACCCACCCCACCACAATTAACACCCCTAGTCTCTCCCATAGCTCCTGCTCCTCACCCTGACAGCCCTCCCTTGATATCCTACCTCAAAAAGAAAACCTCTCACACTACCCCTGCCCTTCCCACAACCACACCCCTTAGTGACCCAACCTTAGACCCACCTCTCCCACGACTGGACTTCAACCTAGCCACCACCTCTGGGTATCAAGCCTTCATGACCAGTTTGCTGGATACCTTGCCCCCCCACGACATCGCTCTCGCTGAGCCTCCTCTCCCTTCACCACATCATTCACCCGACGCCCCCCCATTCCCCCCCACCACTTTCCATCATGCCCCCACTTCCCTTTCCAACCCATTCCTTCTTACCCTCCTACCCCCCCTCATCCAACCTCTAATTCCCTTACTCAAATCTTTTCCCTTATCCATGACCTCCAAACCCAACTATCCAACACCACACCGACCCAAGACAAAATGCAAACTGACATAAATACCCTCCAATCCACCCTGCACACATTGACAAACCCACCAATCCCAACACAACCCCCTTCCACCTCTGCCTCCCCTGTTCCCACAGCCCCTACCGCATTGACTTGCCTCCATCCTTCCCCCTCCCTGATACCGTACCTGCCCACTCTTTTCCCTCTCTCCCTATCCTCCCACCTCTAATACTTCCTCCCCCTCACTTCACCAACACTGCTACCCAGACAGACCCCATTCCATTCCCATCCACCTATCTCACTCCACCCCCCCTATTTGCACCCCCCTCCCTTCCATTTCCACCCTTCACCATACCCTTCTTCCCTTCCTCTGAACCATCCCCATCAGCTACCCTCCCTTCATTTCATTTTCCACCCCTACCTTCCATTCCCCCCCTTCTCCCCCCCCTCCTAAATTCATTTACCATTCCACCCAGACCCATTTCTTCAACCCCCACCTCCCCCAGGCTCCAAAGAACCTCTCTTCCTTCCACTTCATTTCTCCCTATCTTACCCAGACACTTATATTACACCCCTCCCTACTTCACCCTCCTCCATGCCATGAGGGACAATCCTTACATCAAGAGGGATGTTCTCAATGGCATGGCCCAACTCCGCCAAGCCATTGAATACCCCTTGCTGCAGAAGCTGAGTGATCTGAAGCTTGCTCACAACGAGCAGCTGCGCGATATTTCAAAAGGATGGGAGGCCATTCTGGAGACATCAAATGCGAACAAGGTTGCAGCAACCTACTACAAAGTAACTGCTGACATGGAAAAGGCCAATGCTGAGAGGCTGAAAGAGACTAACCGGTTATTGGAGAAGAAATTGAACAATGCTCAGGAGATCACCCGTCTCAGTAAGGAGCTTGCGGATACCAATCTCTTGTGGGCCAATAAGAAAATAGAAATATTGGAGCAGAGAGTTGCTTTCCTGCTGTCCCAACCTATCCAAGCCACCCCCATCACCACCGCTCCCCCTGAGGCCCCATTTTCTTCCACACCTCAAGGCCCATCTTCTTCCACAACCCCTATACCAACCCCTACACAGTCTGTTCCCCCCACTCCCCCAGCCCTCGCTCCGGCAGCTCCTCCTGTTCCTCCTCCAATGCCTGTTGCCTTCCTTCTGCAGCACCCACAACACCTGTTGCTCCTGCTGTGACCCCTATGGTAACTCCTGCTCCTCCATCAGTGCCCCCCCTATTTCCTCTCCTGTTGTAAAATGGAAACGCACCCCTTCACAGAAAAAGCCCACTTCTAAGAGAGGCACTGCAGCCCAAAAAGGCAAACGACCGGCCCCTCCATCCCCACCTCCAAAGGTCACCCGAGCTTCCGCTCAGGATGATCCCCATGGGCGCCTCCTCTCCAAAGAAGAACGCAGACAGGCTGCTGCAGCCCTAGGCTTGGTTCCCTCTGATTCTGAGTCTGAGGAGGCACCACCTACGGATCTCAGTGCCCAACCTACTATGGCTGCCCCTTCAGATGCCCCTGCCGCCCAATCCTATCCTCAGAGACGGAAAGTTCCTGCTAAGAAGACCACTCCCCCATCTCGCTCTTTGAAAATTCGTAAAGAACCATCTGCCCAGTCTGAGGAGGCACCACCACAAAGCAAGTCCACGAAAGGAAAGAGCCCTGCTGTGCCTCCAGCGAAATTACCAGTTCCATCTCCTGTGGCTCCCCCTCCAGCAGAAAAAGGGAAAGGTCCTCTCCTGTCTCAAATGCCAGCTCCAGCCAAATCTCCTGCTCCCCTCCCCCTCCACCAACCCAATCATCTCATATTCCACCTCAGCCTCAGCCTGGGCAAGCCTCCAAAGGTATGGGCCCCAAAGGGAAATCCCCCACCAAACCCCCTGAGCCACCCACTGTACAATCTTCGGAAATCCCTCCTGAGCTAAAGAAGCAAAAAATGAGAGTCCGGGCTCCTACCATACCCAAAACTCTAGAGCAGAGGAAGGCCGAGAGGGAAAGAAAGAAGAAAGAAGAAGAGGCTATCCTTCAAGAACATGCAAGGAAGATGGGCTGGGATAAATTTTAATTCAAATTCTGATTAGATTGCACCTAGGATTTCCTCTATTTCTTTTACAGATGATCTCTTGTATGTTGTACAGTTTTAATATTTCATAGACTTTTCACTATCTGTCCTGTCTTGCTTTGTCTGTGTGTTTTGTTTTCCTTTTCTGTTATGTTGCAATAACTCTGTTGTGCATAGACCTTGATCCAGTGAGGACACTGCTCCTCATAGGTTTGGGGGTATGACAGGCAAACCTTGCCAATGGAATAGTTAACATAAGTGCATCAGACCCATCTGAGCAATATGGAAATGGACCTCTGTCCACTTAAGAATCATAAAATTAAGAAGTTTAAAATTTATGAACACTATAGACTCCTAATATTCCACATTTCCATAATAATTTCACCAAGGAAACACATGTGTATCTGCACTTAGTGAATCAGTAGAGAGAGAAAAAGGTGAGGACATACTTAAAAGTTCAAAGGATGACCAGAACCAGTGACAATTGGGCCTACAAAATTTTTTTTTTTTTTTTGAGGAGTAACTAAGGAACTTCTTCTAGTTCTAAGGACTGGCTGAGTCTCTGTGCTCACTAGAAGTTAGGTAACTCCAAGTTGAAACAACTGACAGTACTCATGAAACCTAGGAAAGGATCAAGGCCTTCTCTTGGATAGTTTGAGTCTTAAAAGATCAATCCTAAAGCAACTGCCCTTGTCCATACCCCTTTGAGCTTTAAATCCCAAATTTCTTCAAAATACACCTGAGTACTTGAACCTGAACCTATGAACCTGATTCAACCTACCCTCACTCTGAGAATTCATAAGGTAAAGGAGAAAGAGTTGAAGATGGACTTGCTATGGTCAACATTAGGTGAATGGAGAAGAAGCATTTATTCTGGCAGAATGATAACTGAGGACATGGTGGCATGTCTAAGAAGCAAAAAACAAAATAAAATAAAATAAAAAAGGGGAAGAAAACTCCAGTAAAAAGAAACAAAAGAAATAATAATGAAGAGGAATAAGAGAGAGAAGTCAAGAGGAACCTTCATTGGAAAATCAAAATCAAGATGAGAAACTGATCACTTCAAATCTGAAAATCTCAAAGAAGATGAAGGGAGCTGAATTCTAGAAGGTGAAGTCATGAACCACCTCCTACACCCACTGAGTTCTCAATTTTTTTGAACCCGTTTTCAAACCTTCTATTCTTTTCAACCATACTCCATAAGCCACATTTTAACCCAGTTAAAAGCCCTTGTGATCCAAAGATTGAGTGAGCTGTCATGTGAAGATAAGGAATTATCCAATCTATGGTGAGAAACTAACAATGATGCCAGCACTTAAGAACTCTGCCTATGCTCATGCTTACAAACCCAGTTGGGGGATGTAACTGCTCTTGAGCCTGTGAGAAACTGAACCCCTCAACAAACCTTGATGAGAGTACGCCCTGAAAAGCTTTCTTTTGGGTCTGAACTTGAATATGTTCTGTATGACCTTAACCTAATTTTCTGACATGAGGATAAGCTCAGTGCTGACATGCATTGGTGCAATTTTCTGTGATCACAAATTATTTGGAAATGTTGTGCTAACATGCGAATTATGTTGTCTAAGTCCTTGTGCAACCAATGAATTAAACTTCTTTTATGCTGATTAATGAGTAGACTAAATCTGATTCCTTAACTGCTCATTGGAAGACATTGCACTTTAGTTAACTATTTCATTGGAGAAGTTTGTGGGTGTCTTCACTGAAAACCCTCAGGAGACTTCACTCCTCCACTAGGGATCACCTAGGGGTTTAAAAGGCTTGGTACATATGCTAAATGTATCCGTGCTCCCTACGAAAGTGGCATTTAATTTTTAGGATAGATTTAATGTAGTTTACTAAGGGACTAGCAAAGATTAGGTTTGGGGGTGTGTTAAGACCTGAAAAGTACCACTTTTCACCCCTCAACTTAACCTTTGATTAGACCCTTAGCCACTTAATAAACTCGTCTTAAGTGTTTTGTTCAGGAAATAATCAGTAGTGAAATAAGGCCAAGAATCCTGTTATGGAGCCTGCTTTGGCACCAGATGCCCCTCAGCAAGAATGCACCTTCAAGCCTCGCGCAGATCAGCTGAGCTTCCCAAGGCTTTACAAGCAACCTCTCGCACAGATGAATGACTGGGGAGCTTCAGAAACTCAACTCCGCGCAGCTCTCGCGAAGATCAAGGGTAGAACACAGCGCTCAGTGTCGCACAATTCAAGGCAGACTTCTCTCAATCTCGCGAAGTTCACTTAAGGCAATTTGAGGAGAGAGCTTCAAGATTTCTCGCAACACTGGGTACAATTCTCGGAAGAAGAACGCCAGCATTCAAGAAAGAAAGAATCCTGGCGAAGGCAAAGCCCATCTCACGAAGATTGAGTGAGACAAAGAACCTTACATAGTCAGAACTCAAAAGAACCTCGCGAGGTAACTCGTGAAATCTAAGTAAAGAAAAGAGCTCACACAGTTCTCGCGCTGCTGCCCAGCGAAGACTAATCTACCGCGCGATTGCTTGAATTGCAACCTCGCGATGCGTGAGACTATGTTTTCTATTCAACCTCGCGAACTCCAACTCAGCGAGAGCTCAACTCTCTACCGCGCAATTGCCTGAAGAGCAAACCAAGGCAACCTCGCTACGGCTGAAGCTTCAGTGTCAAATCATCCTAGCGAAGAGCAATGAGCTACCACGCGAGATGTCTGGGAAACTACAGCTACCTAGCGAGCCTCTGAACCCAAACTTCCATCTCTTCAACAGAGGGCATTCTAGAAATTTCCAATGATTAGGGCACGCATTCTCACGCTCAAATCTCCGTGCACATGCCCCGAGGCATCCAAGGATTAGTAGAAGGCCACGTGGCATCGTTAAAATTAGGGTTTCCTAACCCTAATGTGCCGCCACCCCACTGTTATATATACCCAGGCCTAGCTTAGGTTTAGGTATCTGGGAACCTATCTCAGATCGCTTTTCTTTTCTCTTTTGTTTTTAGCAGTAAGTAGTTTTTCTTTTTCTTTTTCTTTTCTTCTCTCCATAGTCCAGCAATTGCTGGCTATGACTTTGTATATGTATTTGAGTTAGATTAATGGAAGTTTTGCAATAGGATTTATACTTTGTGGGATTACTGTTAATTTGTGAGATGCTCTGTGCAAGGCTGCTGCCTTGTGATCCGCCATTGCCTAGGCAATGGAGGACTGATTTTAAGGGCCACTCAGATCCAAGTAACCTGTGTGTCTGGGCTATCATGGTCTTCCAGCCTTAGCCCCACCACAGGACCTACTAGATCTGAAATCCCCATGGGATCCTGAGCTGGTAGCCTGGTGAACATGGTGGTAGCAGCGATAATCTTGTTTTATTTTGGGCTCCGTGAGGAGGATAACCTCTGGGATAGTCTGTGACCATTTAAGTGGACAGATTATAGCCTTAGGGTGATTCTGATCCACCGATCCAAGATGGATCCTTCTTCTTTTCACCTGAGCTTGTAGAAGCCTGGTGAGGGATTGTACAGAGGCAGACTCCCCCATAGTTGTATAGATCTGCCATCAGATGCCGGATCTGATCTGGTTATAGAGATTGTAGGCTGGTGACTGGGCCATTGTAGCCTCTCTCAAGCAATGGATAGCTGAATCGAAGGTTGTACTCAATCGCTTGCTGGTTCCATGTGTCTGGGCTATCATGGTTTTCCAGCCTTAGCTCCACATATGGAACTTTAGAGGCTGAGGTTCCCTATGGATTCCTGAGTTGGTAGCCTGGATGAAATAGTGCCTGCAATGATTTAATTGTTATGTTCTGACTCATCCCTGGATAGTGGCTCCCCTATGGGATAGTCTGTGACCATTCAAGTGGACAGGTTATAGCCCTAAGGGTGGAGTCATGGCAGTAGCGATGGGTTGGATCCTTTCTCCTCAGAGGTGACAATGTAGCCTCTTGACAGGATTTCTATAACATCAAATCTAAATCTGAGTTACAAAAACTCCTCTGACCTTGACTCAATAACATATTTCTCACCCATTTTATAATTATTTTCCACACTCCATCCATCCTCTCAATCCTTTCTGTAATTTAGTTATTAGAATACTTAGAATAAGTGACCTCAAACTCCCCTCCTTTTAGGACTGCCAGATCTGTAGATAGATCTGGAGGGACTACTAGAGACGGCTCGCTTGGAACCTTAGATCACCTTTCCCTGTGGGACAAACTCTTACTTATCAAAACTTACTTATCAAGACCCTGTATCTTGCAGGTCTAGGATTTCCGAGTTGTGCTGATTCATCCCCTGTTTCATTCTGTTTTTGATTCTTAAATACTTTCACCACCAACCAATAAGGGAAGCACACTTGAAATCAACAACACCTGCTTACATGTCATTCAAGCCACCCTACTTCCATCTACCTCAACCTCCCAACCTCCTACAACTCCCTTCTTTCCACCCATTCTTGTACCCACTCCACCTCCATCCCCTCAGTTGTCCCCTAAACTTGCTACCACTACTGAGGTGGAAGAACCAATCCCTAAACCTTCTACCCGAGACTCTTCTACCCAAACTGGCCCCATGGAAGATGGTCTACCCTCTCTACCTTTTACTTACCCTTCCACCCCGCCACCTGAGCCAATTACTATGGAAGAGGAGCTGCCATTTACCTTCATCGTACCTTCACCACCACCACCTGACTTGCCCATCACCCCTTCCTCCATAGATGACCCTCACTATTGGGCCATTGTCCCATATGAAGCCAACACCTTTTCACCCTTGCCTTCCCTCACCAAAGCCATTGAGCACAACCCTTATGTTGGGGAGACTGTCAAGTTTCTAGTGGATGCAGCCTTGACTTTGCAACAGCAAGCCCATGAAGAGGAACTTGACACAGTTTTGGAGGCTCACAGGCAGGAAGAATGAAAAATGTGGCAGATGGTCCTCAACTCCCTTGACTTGTACAAGATCTATAGAATAAAATCTGACATGCTTTCCAAACTTGTAGAGACTTTATCCCTTTATCCTGCCCTAAAAGCTACTGAGTCAACTGGCATTTCCATCAAGGAGCCTGGACAAAAGCCAAAGAACAAGAAGAAGCCAATTATAATCTAATCCACACCTGATGCTTTCAGTGTAGAACCAGTGAAGAAGGACAAGAATCCTTATGCATAAAAAAATGCCTGGGACCCTCCTTTTTTTTTAAGTTTAGATACTGAGTATGATTAGGTGTAGAGTAGTTGGTGTGTTTAGATTCTGTAGTACTGTTGTTCTAGGTAGTTCGGTTGTATATAGTTCTCATTTTATATTTTGTCATCTATGTAACTCTTTTGTATACAGTCCATTGTAATGAAATGTTCCTTTTATGTGCAAATTGTATATATCTTTGTTGCTCATTTTTCTCTTACTTTGTGTAGTTTCATTTTGCTTTTACCTTATTGTTTTTAGTTGATATATTACTGAAACAGTGAGGACACTATTCCTCATAAGTTTGGGGGTATAGCAGGGTAATTTTGAAAATTTTGAAAATTTATGAAATAATTACGCCAAGTGTAATGGTGTGAGTAAGATAAAACAAATTTAGCAGAATTCCAAACTGAACAATTTTGAAAAAGGAGAATTTAAAATGTAGGATAGACTATTTAATGTTTGGATCTTTTTGAAAATTTCATCATTGCCATGAAAGATATCATCAAGAAATATTGTCATATTCAGTATGTAGTGAACCATTAAAGAGAGAAAAAGTAAGAACATGCCTTGAAAGTACTAAGGAACACCATACCCAACGAGATTTGGGCCTGTAAAATTCTATTTCAAGAGTGTTTGGCTTTTTTTTTTCCCTAAGAACTGTTTGATTTTAATTCTTTCTCACTAGAAGTTATGCATTCCAAATTGAAACAACTTGACAGTACTCATGACATTAAAGACATGATGTAAGGCCATCCCTTGGATAGTTTGAGCTAAAAATGCCTACCCTTTGAACTGCCTTTGTATATACCATTTAAGCCTGAAAATTTCATTCTTCTTTAACAAAAGCCAAAACATTTTTTTCCTGAACCTCTTTACCTGCTTCAGTTTATCCTCAATCTGAGAATTCAAGAAGTAGAGGGAGAAGTGAGGTTAAAGGAGCAAGGTTTGATATTTGGTGGAAGAAAAAGGAAGAAAATCTAAGAAAACAGTATTCAATTGTGGAGTTGTGGCATTGTGGCACACATAAAAAAATATATATAGAAAAACAAAACAAAACAAAATGCAAAGAGAAGTCACTTCATTTGGAAATTGGAAGAAGGTGAGAAGCTGATCACTTCAAATATGAAAATATCAAAGAAGATAATTGTGCTGAAATGAAGAAGGTGATGTCATGACCACTATTAAGCACTGATTTTTGCCACTTTCTACACCTTTAAACCTGGCTTTTAATAGGACCTAGAGTGGTTAATAACAGTTTTTTTTGTATATTTTGCAGTTAGGGATGAAATATAGAATAATGCAGTTTTCCTATGTAAAATTGTCAAAAAAGAGGACTTGGAACCATCTATTAGAACTGAGGCAAGAAGGGCCATGGTGTGATTGATGTTAGAACAAAACAGTAGCTCGAGATGAAGGGAAGCTACAGCAATGTGGAGTTGAACCATCTTGAGATTTTAGCAACATATAGCAGAGGCAGATGTGTGGTTCAGGCTAGGCTTCAGATGCACACTTCAGCAAAAAGGATTCACCATTAACAGCAGCCACCAACCTATAGAGTGTTGTGGTTTGCTGAACCTGTCGACCACTACTTTTGAACTTATCGAATGCTTAAAGAATGCTGCAATTTTGTACCTATCGAACATTCCCTCAATGCATCAGTTTTGAACCTATCGAATGGAGCAAGGACTATTGACCTGTCGAAAGCTTCAAACATGCAGCTTGAACCTGTTGAACTCTTCACTCTTTCAACCTATCGAATGGTTCATGCAGCTGGAAACCCAACCTGTTGACTTACACTTCATGCATTGAACCTATCGAATGGAGCCATCAAACCTGCCAAGCAGTCCTTAAAGGCAGCAATGATGAACCTATCGAATGGTTCATGTGGTTATAACTCATTCTATCGATTTAAACTTCAGCTCCTGTCGAGTTCTGTTGTACTTAAAGCCTTCAACCTATCGAATGGTTGTTGTAGCGCAGTCATTGCACCTATAGAAGGCTCCATTAATTGAACCTGTCGACAGGTTCTTGATTTAAACTCAACCTATCGAAGAGCAGCAGGCCATCCTCTCAACCTGTCGAATGCTTAAAGAATGCAGCAGCAATCCAACCTATCGAATGGATATTGCCTTTTACAATCTAACCTATCAAGTTCTTCAAGGTTGCAGTGAACCTATCGGTTGGTTCTTCAGCAAACCATTATCCTATCAAATGCTGAAGCTGTACCTATCGAATGCTCCATTTATTAAACCTACTGTAGCACCTATTAACTGAGCAACTTATATTTCTGCAGTAGCTGCATCAGCAAATATCAGTGGCCGGCAGGGGCATTTTTGAGAGCTGTAAGAACACATTAGCTGGGCACAAAACTCTGCACATGGGACAATAGTCCACATGCAATTTTCCTTGGCCAAAATGAAGACACCTTAGCTGTGCATAACAAAACTGAGTCCTCAGCTCTCTGATTGGCTGCAACTCAAGGCACATGGATCGATGCATATGTATAAATACCCATCTATTCTGCTGTAATTTCCCAGCAAGAAAAGTAGGAACAAAGGAATAGCCTGAGTTCTCCATAGCTCATTTAGGTTTAATTTTAGGTTTTATTTTCCCCTTTGCTCTTCTCCCTTCTCTCTCTAATCCAGCCTATTGGATTAGATCTAGGTAGCAGCTCAGATCTGTTTTATAATTGTAATTTCGGCATGAAGAAATATGGATTGATGGATAGACTACAGATCTGGGAACAATGTTATTCTAAGTTGTTTTTGATTAAAGCAATAAATTATTGATTTTAAAGTTTAATTAAATCTAAAAATTTTCTGGTCCCATTAGATTCTCGATCGGATTTTTACACTCGGCACAAGCCCAGGCCCTTTTTCGGTAGATCTCTTGATGACCATCTGATTTCCCTGGGTTTGATATGCCTGTGGGTGCCTGTGCCTGTGGCATTACATCCATAACATCTGTAGTGATTATCTTGTTCTGATCGAAGCCATCGGGATGGAGGAAATCTATTGGATGATCTGTGGCCATTTAAGTGGACAAATCATAGCCTTAAGATCAATCCAAATCATCGATCTAAATTAGATTCATCTACCTTGCATTTGTGCTTGTAGCCAAATGAAGGATTGCTACAAATCCTAAGCTCTTGATCTGTTTTGCAATAAAAAAACCATGCCCTAGCTGTCTATTTCTCCCCATTTTATATTTTATTTTACCATCCATCTTCCTCAATCTTTTAGATTTAGTCTTATATTTCATTTTTATAAATTAGATCTAGTGACACCTGAAAAGCTCTCTTTCTTCTTAGAATTGCCAGATTTGTAGCCAGATCTGGAGGTCTACTATACGCCTTCTAGGTTTAGATCACTACTCCCTGTGGGACAAACTCTTACTTATTAAAACTTGCTACAAAGGACCCTGTATCTTGTAGGTCTAGGATATTTTAGATGTGTTGAATCCATCCTCTATTTTACTTTGATTTTATTTTACTTTTATCATTACACAATAATTAGCACACGGAAATCCCCCAACAACCACCTCCTTACCTTACTGATTTCTCAATTTTGAATTCCTCTTTACCCCTTTTATTATGCATAAACCTCAACCATAAGTCACATTACAACCCAATAAAAAGACCGTGCTGATCTGAAGTTGCTTGAGCTGTCATGTGGAGATGAGGAGCTGTGTAATCTATGGTGAAGAGAGTTAGAATATTTCAAGAACTAAGAGCACTGCCTATGCTCATGCTTGCAGTCCCATTTGAAGATTGTAACTGCTCTTGAGCTGTGTGAAATGATACACCTTTGAAATCATTTGTGAGAGTATGCCTGTGAGATAATTGGGTCTGAAATTGGACTTATTTAGGCTTTGTTTTAACCTGAAACTCAAATTAATGGTGAAGTACATACTATTCTGCACATAACATTCCTTTGATGATTTCAGATTAGTATGATGAGTTTGAAAAAGGATTTAGGTATTAAATTATTTACATTTAATATTTTGAAACTTCTGAATTCGAAGGGGTAAGGTATGGAATAAAGCTAAATTTGTTAGAATCTAACTTGTAACTATTTGCACTTGATTTAATTATGTTCATATTGAAGTTTGTGGGTAACTTCACTGAAAACCCTCAGGAGACTTCACTCCTCCACTAGGGATCACCTAGGGGTTTAAAAGGCTTGATGCATAAGCTAAATGCATCTGTGCTCCTTGCAAAAGTAGCATTTTCTATTTTCAATAATCGTTTTTAATTTCTCCTTTGCTTAGGGACTAGCAAAGCTTAGGTTTGGGGGTGTGTTAATCAATGAAAAATATTATTTTTCACCTCCTAACCTGACCTTTGATGGACCTTTGAGTTGACTAATCATGTGTCTTAAGTGTGTTTTGTAGTTAGTAATAAATTATAGTCATAGTATAAAAATCTATCTAAAAATGCCAAAAAGAGACCTGCTCCTCCAACATGTGCACATACAGCCCAAGCAATCAACCATCAAGCAGATCCATAAAGCCTTAAAATTCTATGGCAATGGCATGTGTCCAATTGTTTACACATGGGAGCAAACCAATAGCTGCAGTAGATGTAGAATGAACCCCTCAAAGGCCACTGAGTGCTGGACAAATGAAAGCCAGCACCCCAAGTTGTGTGCAAGTTGTGGAAACAGAGAACAACAACCTATTGAGAGGTTCCCAGAACTTGTCGAGGAGTTAAAACTGAAGAAATCATCCTATCGAGAGGACCTGAAGCTGAAATACAAGTTGTCGAGAGGTTCTGCAAAAGAGAAATGAAGATATCGAAAGGTTGACACAACCTATCGAATGGTCTAAACTGCAGCAGAAGAACCTATCGACTAGTGCAAATCATCCTGTCGAGAGGTCACCTGAAGCAACCATTCTTGCGAAGTACAGAAGGCTGAAATCAATCCTGTCGAGAGGTTCCCAAAACCTATCGAATAGTCAAAGCCAACCTGTCGAAGACTTACCTGGAGCTGCACTGAATCTCGCGAGGTTGCATCAACCTATCGAAAGGTAGATTCAACCTATCGAATGAAGCACTTAACATACCCAGAACCTGTCGAGAGGTCCTCTAAACCTCTCGAGGCACGATTTGGGAACTTCTTAGTTTCAGCCACATTAGCAACTGACTTCAGTGCTCTATGCACATGTCCCGAGGCACGTTAACAACCCTTGAGGGCATTTTTGGAATACAATTGCACACGAATGAGAAGTCCTCTAACTCTCCCACATGCACTTGTCCAAGCTGAACAAATTGGGGGTAGATTCTAGAAGCAAAATCAGCCACATCAGTAGCTCAGAATAACATAATTATTCCCTCAAGCTCTGATTGGCTAAAACAGATCTGAGACAGAGGGAGAAGGTATAAATAGAAGAGAACTTTTATAGAATAACCATCAAGAAATTGAGGGAGCTCAGAGACCAAATCCGAAATCCTTTTCCCTCCAAAATGCCTTCCTTCTTCCTTCTTCCCCATTCTCCCTTTAGCCCAACCATGGTTGGCTAAATACTTGTAGCAGCTAGGGTGAGGTGGATCTGTCAATTGAGAGGTTGAGAGCATTTGTATGAGGATTAGATGTTCCACAAACTACAGATCTAAGAATAATCTACTGTAAGTTGTATTGAATCAGTAAATTGTTGGTTGTAAAGTTAATTTGAATCTATAGATCTCTTGATTGCAATCTGAATTCCCTAGATTTAATATCCCTCTGGATGCCTAAGATTGTAGCCTTGCATCCACAGCATCTATAATGATTTAATTGTTCTAATCAAAACCTTTGGATTGGAGGAAATCCCTAGGATGATCTGTGACCATTAAAGTGGGCAGATCATAGCCTTAAGGTTAATTCAATTCTCTGGTGTAGATTGGATTTTTCTACCTTGTATTTGTGCTTGTAGCCAAATGAAGGATAGTTGCAGATGGATCTCCTGCTTTGCCTCTGAACCAATCAATTTTTAGTGAAGACCAAAATCCCCAGCTGCTATTCTCCACCTTTAATTTTATCTCCTAAAACCTTTTCTCTATTTCTTCAAATTTGTTTTCCACTTAGCTCTGGATCATTAGTCCTTAGATTTAATTTCTATAGTTTTAGTAAAGTGACAATCCCTTAAAACCTTTCCTCTTTCCTTTCTTTCTTTATTTTAAATTAGGATAGGATAGAGTGTTAGATCTGTTCTAAATCTGGAGATTTACTATATTTTGAAGCACATTTCCTTGTGGACATACCCCTACTTATCTCATTAAAGCTTCCTGTAACAGTCCTGGTTCTTTAGGCCTGGCTGCTTACCTTGGTTCTATTTATCTATGATTTTTTTTTAGTGTGTTATTCTTAACCTCTTAATAATTATAAGGTAGGCAGTACAACATTGTCCTCTGAGCTAGAGTGAACTTGTCCTTCCTATCGAGGCTCATTTTCTTAATGCTCACTGGGGCTGGTAAATTCTCTTCCCTGGACTTCATAGTACGCTGGGACGAGTGCGCATGCACGGTAGGGGGGCTGGTATAGGTAAGAGATGCAAGGAGACTCCTAAGGGCATTCCCATCCTTCTGGATTGGGGTCAGAATTGGCGATAAGTTCATCTTCATGGTCTGACAATGCCTAAAGGCCATGTTAATTTTTTCTGCTAACTCGAGCGCGAGGAGATCTATCCAATAATCTTCGTCATTGCTCGGTGGCGGTTGCAATTCTTCCTCTAGGGATTTCCAAAATATCTGAAGTTACGGTGTGTTCGAAGACTGGGAAATATCTAGTTCGAGTTCCTCCTCGAACTCAATGAGGGTGACGTGAGTTTCTTCTTTTATAATTGTCCGTCGAATCTCTCGTAGGATACCCCTTTCGCACAATATTAGGACAGATACGCACAAGTTACAATATGGTGTCTCTAGGTGAGGACAACGACGTGGGGACCACCAATGATAAAGTACTGGTCGGTAGTTGAATTCATCATCAGATCCTTAATCTCATTCCAGGATCGGTTAATTTCTTGAAGCAATTCCAAGCATTCTACCCTTAGGTGATCTTCTAATTCAATGTTAGTAAGGTTCCTCCAGTGGTCTTCTTCTTCGCTCAACATCAAAAGCTAGTCCTCTTCTGCAGATAGATGAGACTAGGGCAATTGACGAGTTTTGGGGGCATATGATTTCGATTCTCCCTCATTCTCTAGTGTTGTAATGTGGAAGTCTTCCTCGTCGGTTGACCCCCAGTCTTCTATGTTTGGCCTAAGCTCCAGAGATTCTTCCATTCTTTCTTCAATAGATTGCTCAGTATCAAACAGGGGTCCAACTCCTTCAAATGGTTTATCGACATCGTCATTTAGGTTTGTCAGATCCACGAATGCCTTAACCATTTGCTCAATCACGGCTTCCTGTGATTTGGTAAGGGGTATTTCTCTCTGTTTTTGTGTGTTAGCTTTTTCGACAGTCCCATAGACTAAGTGGTCGTACTGAGACCATTTCGGAGAGGTAGGCTATATATCAGTTTGATGATTGTCTGACTCGTAACCTAATCCTATGTGCTTATAAATTTTCTTTAGGATAACAGGCCCTATGCGGCCTTGCTTATTCTTTCCAAGTCCAGTGTGAGGGACATATCATAGTTGGTACATGAGGTCCAACCTTTTTTATCGTAGTAGGATTGAGGTCATAGAGTTTGGCGAGGTCAGGGCTGACCTCTCATTTTATTAATTTCGGTTGATGCATCAGAGGAAGGCTAGGAGGGCTGACTTCTGTGACAGTTGCCTCGTTGAGGACTCGCGTCCTCTTGATGTGGCCGGTGTTCAACATGGAGCCATGGGCTGTAGGGATACTCGCTATGTAATCAGTGTCTATCTCCTGGAGAGGTGCGTCAGCGTATATGCGGACAATGGAATCTTCATATAGAAACTTGACACATTGATGGTATGTGGATGCCACAGCCTTCATAGATTCTAACCATTTCCTACCTCTAGGATAAGATTGTAAGTGTTAAAGGAGTCGGATACATGGAAGATGGCGTCCTTTGTTATGGGTCCGAGGTGGACCTAAAGCTTGATAATCCCCTTGAAGAAACGACGCGAGCCGTCGTAAGCTATGAGGCATAGGGATGAAGGCCTAATATCTTATTCTGTGTACTTGAGAGTCTTTAGTGTAGTGATAGGGTAGATATTGAGTCCTACTCCGGTATCGACTAGTGCATGGGGTACAGAGAATCCCCTGATTATAACTGTTAAGTATATGGGAGCCGAACTTCCTCGGAGCGACTCCTTAGACATGTCTACATCTATGAAGGTAAGTGCTGGAGGTTGAGCCATGACTGAGGTGATTTGATGCAATTCGTTCAGGGTAGTATCTTCGTCTACTTGTGTGTCTTCTAATGTCTTGATTAGTAGTTGATGGTGATTAGGCGACTTCATGATGAGTTTCAGGATTGATATCTTGGCTGGGATTTCTGGAGATGTCGTATGAGATAATACTCCTGTCCCGCTTCGAGCGTAGCCTCTTTACCTGGGCGGTGAGCCTTGTGTACGGGTGGTTGGGAAGGCTAAAGTACGGGAATTGGTGGAGGAATGATGTGAGGCGGGGGAGGTACGTTAGTCTCTTTTTCTCTTGCATTTCTTTTTGGTGGTTGTGCATTCATAGGCTCCTTACCTCGAGGAAATAGTGGTGGGGGAGTAGTTAGTTTCTAATTTAAGGATTGGGCAAGTTGGTTGTTGACTGGGCCAGGAAGCACTTGGCGCCGATATATTAGTGTTAGTGTTAGGCACGAAAGGGGTGAAATTCAAAGAAGGGATGCGTATTTGAGCCAAGCCACTCCACAGTGAGAGGTACTGTGTGTAATCTTCTTCCTCCAGGGAGGCAAAGATCCATGCTTCTTCTTTGACCGGTTCTTCTTTTGAACATTTTGTATCTACCGTCGATGGGAGCTCTTCAGTTGTCTCCTCACGTTGTCGACTGACAATGTTCATGGTGACACTGTCTACCCATGCTGCGATCTATTCTGCGGTTTGAAGGACATTGTCCTCATATTTTGGTTCAGAGTCGGATGATGGAAGAAGTGATGGCGTTTGCTCAGGATTCATTGGGGTTGGAGGTTCTGAAAGGTGACTATGAAGGAAGGGTCTTCGAGCCCTGAAGGACTGAACTCGTACCTGAGTGAAATTCGAATAAGGAGGTGGATTCGGAGGGGCGACCCGTGTAATCAGGGTCGAGGGATGTGGGGGTCAAAAAATTCCTACGGGGTTAGTGAGGGTGCTAATAGGTTGGAGGCGGGTGATCAAGGTGAAAGGCTAAAAAGAGGGTCAACCGGGGAGGTCTACAGTAGTGGCATGGGCTGGTCCACCTTGGTTCTGGTTTGGCATGGGATTGTTAATAATCCCCAGGTTTTGTGATCGTTGGCTATTATTGGGGTTAGAGTTCCTGAGCACTTTTCAATTGATTTGGTTTTGATCGTTCATGTCATAGATTATGTCCCGGAGGACCTAGCAGTCTTCCAAATTGTGTCCTGCATATCGATGAAATGCACAATACTTATTATAATTCAGGTTCGCCAGCCAAGGCCGAGGCCATTCCTGTAAAAATCTAAGAAGTTTGGGGTGTTGAGGAGACAGAAAATGTTGGGAATGGTATCAGGCAATGGAGGATAGTGTTCCCGTCTCGGCTGGTAGGGACCCTAGTTTGTTGGTTAAAGTTTTATGATGGAGGTATGTTGTTGTAGTTCTGGGTGTTGGCGGGCCTATTCTGCATCATATTCTGGTTTTGGTAAGTGTTGGGATATTGGTTCCTATTTTGATATTGCCCTTGATTTTGATTGTGGCCTAGGTTTTGATTCGGATATCTTTGTTGATTTAGGCCCTGGTTTTAATTTGCGTATCGTTGCTGGCCTTGGTTATGCCCGAAGTTCCTTGGCTAAAAGTTTTCGTTTCTTGAATTTTATCTCTGATTGGCAATAGTATTAACCTACTCGGTTCTTAATGCTTTCTTATTTCATTTTTACTTCGATTTGCCTGAAGAGCCTGCTTTTGATGTAACTATGGACAGGGCGAGGTCCCCGTCTTTAATGTGTCTTGCCAAACAAGAGGCTCGGGAATGAAGTGTTGCGAAATCGGGGCAGCCATTTATAACGAGTGCACTTTTTAAGGGCTCTCTAGTGTTGTCGATGATAATATCGATCGAGTCTTTCTCCTTCATTGAGGTACCAGTCCTAGCAACAAGTTTCCTCCATCTTGTGAAGAAATCAGTTAACTCTTCATCAGGTTTCTGCTTTGCAGCCATAATATCGTTAAGGCTGACCGTTTCCTGGATCGGGTGTTTATATTGGTCGAGAAATTGATCAGCTAGGTCGTCGAACATATCTATCTTATGTAGCGGTAGTCCTGTGAACAAGTCTAGAGCTTCTCCTTCTAATGATTGCTGGAAATAATGGATGAGAAGCCCTTGATTATGGCGTATGGGCCGACAGTTGTTGCAGAAAAGGGCCAGATGGTGATTTAGATTCCCAATACCATTGTACTTGTTGAATTTTGGCAGTTTGAATCCTACTGGTAAGTTAAATTCGAGTTCTCGACAAAACTTGTCGAATCCGAATGAGAGGCCAGGGTGTTCCCTCTTAGCCATATATTCGTCAAACATCTTAGGAAGATCTTCGACTCTTACAATGGTATCTCTTTGGGTAGTCCACAAGTGAGCGACCGATCTTACGGGTGACACGTGGGCCGATATCATGCTTGGCGTAGGTGGCGACCTCTCACGCTCTCGTCGTTCTCGTTCATCTGAGTCTTCTCGTCCTTTGACCGTCTCATATGCGACAGCCAATCCTCAGGGCAATTCTTCAACGTCATCATCTCCTTTTTGTATTCTCTGAATGCTGAGCTTTACGATCTGTCGGGCCGTGAGGTTCTATCCACTACTGCTTTGCCCTCTGCTATGGTTATTGTTAGGGTTCGGGGGTAGAAAAGGGATTATCTTGGTCACTGGCCATGTTAATCTCCGGTTGTTGGTTTAAATCATGGGGTGATTCTTCCTCGTATATGGGATTATTGTGGTATCCCCATAGCGAAGGATCTCCTAACCTCAATCTCCGTATCCCGGACCTCTCAAGTCTTTGGCAGAGGTTCATATACTCTTCGCTTTTTTATTTTATTTTATTTTATTTTATGATATATATTTTTTCGTATCTTCTATTTTATTTATTTGTTTGCAACTGGCTAAAAGAACGTAAACTACAACAAAATAAAACTAAGTATCTAGGTAAGAGCGATTTTGACAATAAGAGGTCTCATCACGATCGCCAATCTGTTGGTACACGCTTTTCCAGGGTTCCTTTAGGTCGTCGAAATTAGTGGCCCAATTCGATCCCAAGTGGACTCTGGCGATGGGTGGTGGAGTGATTAATTAGAAAATAATAAGTGCTATAATTAAAGAAGTAAATTCATGATGAAAATACCTGGTTCGTTGCAATCGCCAGCTGCAGATATTTATCGATGTTGCAACACGCACTAATCACGATTATGAGGAGATAAGGGTTCCTTCTTTACTGAATCGTTGGCCTGCCAACATCAGCAGCACTGAGTCACTTAGATGTTTAGATAACCTATTCTCCTTTTGTTGCGTTGATTAATTAAGTTAAGTTTCCTCATTCTACTAGGAGTCTAATTATGCGTAGGATTCCTAGTACTATCCTAACTCTAACTATTCTGTTGGTCTTTTGCTTTTAGTTTGAGTAACTCTCTTAATTATATTTGACTAATCTCAATTTCCTAATTCTGTTATGAGTCTAGTTATTTCTGATGTCTTACTTCTACTAGGATCCAATTACTTTAAGTGTTCTAATTCTATTAGGTGTTTAATTAATTTCAAGTATCCTAATTCTATTAAGAGTCTAGTTAATTGTGAGATGTCTAGTGCTACTCTAACTTTAGTTGTTTTTGGTCTTTTTACTTTTAATCTTAGTCTAATTAACTCTCCTAGTTCTACTAGAAGTCTAATTGATATTTTAATCTAATTGAATCTCCTAATCCTACTAGGAGTCTAATTAATTTAGGTGTCCTAATATTATTAAAAATCTAGTCAATTGTGTCTCCAAATACTACTAGGAGTGCAAATATGTTAATTCTACGAAGACTAATTAGGAATATACTAATTCTATTAAAACTCTAATTTAAAAAATACTAATTTTATTAAAACTCTAATAAAAAATATATAGTGATCTTACTGAAAATAAAAAAATTAAGGGTTTTGGCCTGCAATACTAAGGAGGATCGACCCCGTTCCTGGGTACCCTCCGTCAGCTCCCTTGGGCAAATCAGGTGGCTAAGATTAAAGGAAACTAAATTTGAATTATAAGACGATATTTTTGGATTGAAAAGGCAAAAGTTTTTGGATTATAATTATGGATTAATAAATCGGAATTTAAATTCTAGAACTATAAGGAATAGGTAAATTATGACTAGAATCTAAAATTTAAAGACTGAAATCGGGACCGAAATCAGAAAATCAGACCGTATGATCGAGGACTAGTTCTAGGGACTAAGAACTAGAACCAGAGATTAATGATAGGACTAAAACTTGAGATTTCGAGGTAGAAGTAGAATTTAAAGTAAGATGGATTTTAATGATCGGATAAAAAACTGGTTCTAGAAACTAAGAACTGGAACCAGGTATTGAAATTACGGATTAAAAAAGGGTGTCACTGCCTAAGACTAAAAATTAAAACTAATAGTTAAAATTTGAGATCTAAAAACTAGAACTAAGAATTGAAAATTTAAAAAAACTAGAAGGAAAATGATACCAAAGGCCGAGGCTATAGAGAGGAATCTCGAAATCCTAAGCTTGAAGGCAAGGAACTCGAAACTCGAATCTTGAAGTCGTTGTTGTTGTTTGTTTGGGTCGAGGTAAGGGGTGTATTTATAGGTAATTTACTAATTACGCGCCCTCCGGGGTGCGTGTAATTAGTCAGTCAACTTCAATTACATGCCCTATTCGCAGTGCTTAATTGAGTTGTGCGCCTTGTATCAGGTGCTTAACCACTTTGAGTCGGTGATCGACTCAGTGAGTGATCGGCTAACTAGCTCAGTTGGGGTGTCACAGTCCTAGTCTGATTAGACTAATTACGCGCCCAGTTTAGAACGCATAATCCAATTGAACGCCATACTAAGTGCATTTAATCATGAAGTTTTGGTGGTCTTAGGTGTTAGAGATCAGGTCTGAAACAGACCAATTATGCGCTAGTGACAGAGCGCCTAATCCAATTGTGCGCGTTGGTTAGGGCGTACAACCGAGTCTCGAGTTGGTCAAAGGGAGGGGAAGTTTGGTCTGACAAGGACCGATTATGCGTTGGTGGTGTGGCGCTTAATCGAATTGCGTGATAATTTAGTGCGCGTAATTCAGGATTGTCTCGGGTCTGGGTTGGGTCAGAGGCGCAAGGCTATTATTTCAGCCTGTGTTTTGACTATATACTATTGTTTCAGTATATAGTCCCCTCCCCTAGGGTTATGGGATTTGAACCACAGAGCTATTATTTCAGCCTATGTCCAGCCATATACTATTATTTCAGTATATGGTCCTCGCATTAGGGTTTTAAAACCCTCGAAGAAGGTAAGTCTTTTCTGAAGAGTCATAGTTGAGGTCAAAGGTTGACCAAATAAACTTATATACTATGAGAGGGAAAAATGGGGGTGTCTACAGACTTTCCGTTGCCACACATCGATATCTTGGTAAATAACACTGCCAAGCATGGGATGCTCTCATTTATTGACGGATTCTCCGGGTACAATAAGATCAAAATGGCTGAAGCAGACCGAGAGAAGACAGCGTTCATTACTCCATGGGGAACCTTCTATTACAGAGTCATGTCATTCATGTTGAAGAATGCTGGGGCGACGTACCAAAGGGTGATGACAACACTCTTCCACGACATGATGAATCGAGAAATTGAGGTGTACGTTGACAACATGATCGCCAAGTCACTTGAGAGAGGTGATCATCTAATAATCCTCCAAAAGCTGTTTGAGAGGCTAAGAAAATATAGGTTATGCCTGAACCATCAGAAATGCGCATTTGACGTCATGTTAGGAAAACTACTAGGCTTCATCATCAGCAGAAGAGGCATCGAGGTTGACCCCTGATCAAGGTAAAAGCCATCGTTGAAATGCCATCGCCATCTACCAAGAAAGAGGTTAGAAGCTTCTTGGGCAGGATACAGTACATCAGTCGATTCATCGCACAACTCACTCCTATCTGCACGCCGATCTTTAAGCTACTAAGAAAAGATTCACCAGTTGAATGGAACAACGATTGTCAAGTAGCATTTGATAAGATCAAGGGCTAACTTCTCAACCCGCTAGTGTTGGTACCACCCGAATCAGGGAGACCACTCTTAATGTACCTTTCCACAATGTAAGTTTCAATGGGATGCGTACTAGGGCAGCATGATGAGACAGGAAGATGAGAGCAGGCAATCTACTGCCTGAGCAAGAAATTTTCTAATTACAAGACACGTTATTCTCATCTGGAGAAAGCATGTTTGGCTCTCGTATAAGCTACACAGAGGCTCCGTGACTACTAGCTATCTCAAGTCATTCTACTCCTAGCGCGAATGGATCCGCTGAAGTACCTATTCAAAAAGCCGGCTCTCACTGGCAGAACTACATGCTGACAACTTCTCTTATCTAAATTCGACATCATGTATGTCACTAAGAAGTTAATCAAGGGGCAAGCTCTCGCCGATCATCTTGTCGAGAACCCCTTACTCGATTATGAGCATCGAAGGACCGAATTTTCCAATGAGGATATCTTGTTAATGACAGAGGATGATACAATGGAGACCGAAGTGTCCTGGGTAATGCACTTCGATAGGGCAACAAATACCAAAGGTCAAGGGGTCAGCGCTATCTAAATCTTGCCAAAAGAATCTCATATACCAGTCTCCATCAAGCTCAATTTCCCCTACACTAACAACATGGTCGAATATGAATCATGCTTAGCAGGCCTACAAGTAGCCTTGGACCTGAATGTAACTCATCTCAGGGTGTTTGGTGACTCACAGTTGATCATATGCCAGAAAAATAGAGATTGGAAGATGAAGGATGAGAAGTTGATCCCATACCATGAGCACCTCAAAGATCTGATATCATGCTTTGATGGTGTTACCTTCTCCTATGTCCCGCGAGCAAGAAATCGCTTTGCCGATGCATTAGCAACATTGGTATCAATGGTATAAATCCCCTATGGCGTTAAGGTGAAACCAATCATGATCGAACAAAGAAATGAGTCGACTTTCAGTCTCCGGATTGAGGGGCCCGCAAGGATAGATGGTGAGCCTCCATGATTCTCGGATATCAAAAGTTTACTCGAAACACGAACGTTCTTGGAAGGTACGTCCAAGACGAATGGGCGGACCATTCAACGTTTAGCGGCTAATTACGTCATCTATGGCGAGTGCCTTTACAAGCGATCTTATAACAATATCTTGCTCTGATGTCTAATTGAGGGCGAGGCAGCCAACATCATGAAAGAGATTCATGAGGTAGTATGTGGGGCCCATGTCAATGGGCACATGCTCGCCAAGAAGCTCCTAAAGGGTATTTTTGGACCACCATAGAAACTGACTGTTGTAAGCACATGCAGAAGTGCTACAAATGTCAATAATACTCCAGTCTGATACATGCTCTTGCTATAGATCTACACAATATGAGCACTCCTTGGCCATTTGCCACATGGGGCCTTGACGTAGTCGAAAAAGTCAATCTGAAAGCATCAAATGGGCATTAGTATATCCTCATCTCCATCGAGTACTTCACAAAATTGGTAGAGGTGGCATCCTATGCAAATATCATGACCAATCATGTCAAGAAATTCATCAAAAATAATATTATTTGTCGATTTGGTGTACCCAAGGACATCATCACGGATAATAGCACAAACTTCGTGACGAAGCGCATAAGTGCCTTCTACGAGCAGTATGAAATAAAATATCATAGCTCATCACCATATTGGCCATAAGCCAACAGAGCCATGGAGGCGGCTAATAGAACGGTCATCTGCATCCTTGAGAAGATGGTTGCTACATACCATGACTAGAACGAAAGGTTACCATTTACACTATTTGCTTACCGAAAGTCGATCCATACCGCTACAGGGGCCATGTCATTCTCCCTTGTGTATAGGACCGAAGCCATCCTACCAGTCAAAGTTGAAGTACCCTCACTCCGCATTCTCATCGAATCTTACCTACCGGAAGCCGAAAGAGAGAGGTCCCGCTTTGAGAAACTGAACCTGCTAGATGAGAAAAGGGTCCTAGCCTTGTGTCACACCCAGACCTATCAGATAAAGATCACATGTACTTACAACAAGTGTGTTCACATCCGAGATTTAAAGGTGGGTGACACAGTACTCAAGAAAATCTTCCCTTCTTTCCATGCCGATCCAAGAGGGAAATTCAAGCCCAACTGGGAGGGACCTTACGTCATCTAAGAAGTGCTCCTGGGTATGCGCTCCGCCTCACTACCATGGACGAAGATAATTTTCCTGAGCCCATCAACGCTGGATACATACGACGATTCTATTCCTAAGTCTCCTATGGCAAGGTAAGTATTGATAAAATAGATACGTGACTGCTTAAGGACCCCATAAAAGAGGCCATCATTTCAAAGTCAAGTAATCAAAAAAGCGTCCCTGAACACTCATACCCTTTGCTACACCTATTGAGCCATGAGCCCTTTCTTTTATAAGCCCCTCCTAGAAAGTAAAAAGAAGAGGTAAAAATGTATATAGCGAACAAAAAACAGAGGGAAGAGAAAAGAGTTACCGTCAAAATCCAAAAATATTTGGAAAAGCAAAACCCTAAAAAGAGATTGTCTGAAAAGAAAAAGAACAAAAATATATATATAGACAACAAAAGAGATAGAAATATCATGGGGCATGTACAATGAAAATCCCCCAAGGAATAAGTGTATTACGACAACTGGAACCTAATCATGGAAACCTTTTAATGCCAGAATACCTTCAAAATTCCTAATCTTACCCGTGGCTACGATTCATCCTGAGAGAAAGCGCTCTTTAAGGTCTGCAAGCAGTCACAATATCCATTGCGTCAGCACGAGCCAAGTTGTGAGACAACAAAAGAACTCCATCCAGCCGGCTATGACAGAGTTGACATCCATGTCATGGCCTTTGAAAAATAAAAGAAGAAAAGAAAAAGAAAAAATACAAGCTCAAAGTAAAATGGGCGTGGTGAAAACTCGAAAGGGCACCATGGGTAAAAACTATGAGTGTGCAGACTACGTGAAAACCTAAAAAAGGCGGCTGAGGTAAAAATGCATACCCATGGACATAGTAAAAATCTGAAGGGGTGCTACGGGTAAAAAAAAGGGTGATAATGGGCATGGCAAAAATCCATCTTGGGCACTGTGAGTAAAAAGGTTAAGAGAAAAAGAAAAGGAGAAGAAGAAAATCTTCAGTTACTCCCTTGGTTACATTCTCGATTATCTAGTTGCCAACTGGGCTTCTCATGTTCACTCAATTCAGGTCTTGATCAAGCAGATCCTTTAGACTGTACGATCAGAAGCATGACCCGAGGTAAAGATAAAAGGTTGATTCTATCCAAAGGAATGAATGTTCCGACCTTGGCAAGGATTCTAAACCTCACTTAGGTCCGACCATGAATAGGTTTGACTTTGCTCAAAATGGGACCAGTTGCTTTATCTCACATTTAAAAAAAAAAGAGGATAGAAGAAAAGATACTTATATAAGATAAAAGATTTCCCTTTTTTATTTTTATACATATAAGGAAAACTAGAAAAAGATAATAGATTTCCCTTTTCCATTTTCATCTTTACACTTTACTCGCACCATATCTCAAAAACATAATTGGTATGGTACCCAACACTTTACCTTTACAAAAAAGTGAAAAGAGAGACAAAAAATATATACCAAAAAGATATCTGTCAGGGGTTCTTATGCCCCTCCCTATGGTGTTTGATCTATGCAAAAAGTATATGCAGGACCAGGTCAATGACCCAACTCGTGCTTTAAAACATGAATCTCTGCATGTAAAGCATCCTGGCGAGCATTTCGATCAGTCATCCAGTGACCATGAAGGCCCTTATATCGCTTTCGGGGAGCATCAGTAGCACTAAGAGCATCACTCAGGGCTCCTTCTAGACGAAGAACCTCACACTTTGTAACACCGGCTCTTGTTTTTGCAACAACAGCTCTAACCTTCTCTTTCTCTAAACGCTCAAGCAGGACCCGCTTCTCATCTATCAGTAACTCAATCCGAGTCCGAAGTGCTGACTCCTTCCTCAGCCAAGGGCCCTCTACATCACTGCACTCTGCTTGGTCCAAGCGATGAGCAAAAGGCCTCTCAGATAGTAGCCAAGCCTCATACCCTGAAGAAGTCAAAGTCAGATTTCCTTGCTCTAGATTGCACATATGCATCAACTGATGTATTTCCCAAAGAGTAACTATCCTATCCAAATCCCCAGAAGTCCCCCAAGAGAAAATCAAGGTGCATAGGGGTGGTTTTGTAGCACAAGGCACTTGCTGAGTATAACCAAACTGGTGTAGCACCCGAGATGGGAAGTAATAGGTACTACTAGTCCAGCCGAGAAGGGTGATAGCCTCGTGGTCTCTAGATCGAATTGTTGGGAAGGTCCTGTTAAGCCATAGAAGCCTCCATACCAACTCAGCCTCAGTCAGCCTAAGATGCAGCTAGTGTGTATTCCCCTGTGGAAACTTGAAGCATCGGCCCAAAAAGCAGCGAGCCTCCTCTCTCTTGGACAACATAAAAGTGGGACACGAACCCCAAAATGGCAAGATGCTCCCCAAGCCAGACTTGAAGCAGAATAGGGCATCCCTGGACGCACTCTACCTTGCCTAAGGTAAAGGTGTCAAGAGAATGGTAAAGCTCAGCCAATACCAAATGCATCATGGAGCAGCCTCCTTCAAGCTCCGCCAGTACATAACAGAGCACAAGAGAGAAGCTCTCCCCCAGTATAAAAAATGGCCTCTAGGAGAAGGCAAAGATCAAAGGCTTTCACATTATGAATATTCTTGATCGACAATTTTCGCAAACTTTCGTCATCAAAAAATTCTCTTAGGAATTTCACCAAACACCTGGAGGGCCTATCAGCAAGGCTTTTCTCATAATCATCTTTTTTCAAGCCTAAAGTCATGTGGATGACCTTAGCATAACCCAATTTTGGTACCACTTTAGAAACACCTCGATGTAGCCTCAAACCTAAAAATATGGAGAGCTCTTCAAGTGTTGGAGTTAGCTCACGGGTCCCAAGGCAGAAGACAAGGGTTTCCACATCCCAATGCGAAATTACCGTGTGAATGAGGTCCCAAAACAGAGGAACATCAAGGAAAGATGAGAGACGGGCCAGCCCAAGTTGATCCAAACCCGCAAGTTCACACTCATTTAAGCTATCAAGGCATTTCTTTAGAAAATTGAGCCCTACACCCATGGAGGGAAGTATAAAAGTCTCAGATCCCCCCGGAGGGGTGGGGTCGTAAAGTGGGTCCATAGTCATACAAAGCCGTTTAAAGGAATCACAATTCAATGTAGGACAATGGACCCACTGTTGTTGATTCTAAGTGTGCATGATTTATTTGTATTTCAGAAACAGATTTATAGATGATGAATTGTCCTGAATTTAGAAAACTAAAAAGAATAAAGAAATATCAGCACAGAGAGAATTTAATTAGCCTGCAAGATCAGGGCCAATTGTAGCAAGTTTTAAATGTAAGTGAGTAAAAGATCGTCCACAGGGAATTGATTTAAAATGTAAGATAAACCTTCAGATCTGAGCTACCAGATCTGACCTCTTATCCTATATACAAAGCATATGAGGTTGAATTTGTCACATTAACTAAATGATAAAAGTAAAAGATTAAAACTAAATGATCCAGATCCGAGTTGGGGAGATTTGATGCAAATTAATAAGAATGGAGAAATAATATCTAACTTCGATTTAGTACTTGATTGCAGAATGAGAATAAATGTAAAACAAATGAGATATTATCCTATCTTCATCTGGTTACCAGCACAGATGCAAGAGAAAGTAATCCAACTCAAGGATTGGAATTGAGTTGGACTTATGGCTATGGTCTGTCCACTTCAATGGACACAGATCATCCAATAGTCTTCAATTCGAATCCGTGATTCAGAATAAAAAAAATACCACTACAAATGCTGTGAGAAATTAGGTTACAAACGCCAATTCTCACAGGGATAATGAATTAAGGAAAATTACTTTAAAAACAGTAAATCTAAAGGAATCTAATGAAATAAGGAGAACACAGGGAACCCTTAACACGAATCCAATTGAGAACGTACGGTTCACAGCAACCTTTTCAAATTCATCATTACAATTATAGAGCACAGCTTAAGCAGCTCTCGGATTTGTAGTCTTGAATACAATTCTCACGTGAAGTACAGAGATATCTCACAGCTCTCAATTACAAATAAAAGCTAGGCTATTACAGAAATTTTAGACAAGCTATCTGAAATGGAAAGGAGGCAATAGAAATGAAACTCAAAATCTGGATACCCAAATTGGGCAAGTGGTTCATCTATTTATAGTTTTCCCCAAGTCTAGCTCAGATGTGTATCAACCAATCAGAATTGGTTAGATCGGTATCAACCAATAGGAGTTGAGCACAAGGATCCACATCTATTTTGGCCAATCAGAACTGCTTGATCTGGTTCAGCCAATCAGATGACAGAAGCATCAATTCTGTTATGTAATTTAAAAATCTGTTAGAGCTTTTAGAAGTTCCCGCCAAGTGATTTCATCTTCGGGTGTTCACATGGGGTGGAATATGCCTTTGGTTCTTGCTCAGAATCTTTCGGAATGCCCCCAAATTTTTAAATGCATTGGGGCGCGTGCAGAGATTACTGAATTATCCTTGCAGATGCTGGGAATCTTCAGAATGCCATTTCGCATAGTTTGGAGAACTTTTCGCAAGGTACTGTGACTTCTGAAGCTCTTTTCGCACAGTTCTGGTACTGTTCACAAGGAGTTCTCTTCTTTTTGAATACGTCAGAAATCCTTTCGAAGAGTTCAGGTGCTCTTTGAAAGCTAAGCCTAGAGCTTTTGGTTCTTTTTGTAAAGTTTAGGTTCTTTTCGAAAAGCAATCTGTAATGCATTCTTCTGTTCGAATAGCTCCATACCTCTTTCCAAGTTGAAACCAAGCCTTTGTCCTCTTTAGTTTAGGCATTTTGACAGCTAGTGAGATTGTCCCTTCTCCTTCTTCCTCCGGATCAACATGGATCATCATCTTTTTGGCACTTTTAAGCTGCTTTCAGGGTTAAGCCTGCCTTTATTGTTAGCTGTGAAACAAACACTTAAAACACTTATTTAGTTCTCTCAAAGGTCTATCAAGACCCAGGTTAAGGGGTGGAAAATGGTATTTTACAGTTCTCAACACCCACCCTTGGGAAGAAAAGATAAAAAGTTTAGCAAAATCCATAACCCAACTTAGAATAGAGAAAAAAGAAAGCTTTCTCGGGCCTTATAGGCCCACCACCGCCAAAAAGCACCTAGCGTGTGTAATATACATGCTAGTTTAAAATTTTTCAGAAATTTCCTAGCATGTGTATTACACACGCTAAGCAAAAAAATTCCCAAAAGATACTTAGCGATTATATTACACACACTAGGCGAAAAAATGTCCAGAAATGCCTAGCGCGTATCATACACACGCTAGTGTTGGTGTGTGTGTTTTTTTGGGTCCCTTTCGGTCCCTGGAAGAAGTGGCCCAATTCGGTCTGAGTGAACTCTGGTAAAGGAAGTGGATAAGATATATTAAATACTGAAAATAAAGAGGTAAATTCTAAGTGAAAAATACCTGTTTGGTTGCAATCGTCAGCTACAGATGCTTATCGATGCTGTAATACATCATCGATCACGCTTTATGGGGTGTGAGTTGACTTCTTTGTTAAACGTCGGCCGACCGACTTCAACAGCTCTGGGTCTCCTGGGAGTTTAGTTAATCTAGTCTTCCTAATCCTGCTCTAATTCTAATTAGTTTACTTTCCTAATACTACTCTGACTCTAACTAATTTTAATTTCCTAATACTAATATATTTCTAATTAATTTAATTTCCTAAGTCTACTAAGATTCTAATTAATTTAGTTTCCTACTTTTACTATAAATCTAATTAATTTAGTTTTATAATTCTACTATAAGTCTAATTAATTTAGTTTCCTAATTCTACTATAAATCTAATTAATTTACTTTCCCAATTCTACTATAAGTCTAATTAATTTAGTTTCCTAATCCTACAATGATTCTATAAAAAAAGGGGTTGTGGCCCGTTATGCTAAGGAGGATCGGCCCCGTTCTAAGGTACCCTCTATAAGCTCCCTTGGGCAAATCGGGTGGGTAAGGGTTAGTTTTAAAATATTATGGATTGAAAACTGAATTTGAGTTGAAAAGTTAAGATTTTAAGGATCGAATTAAGAAGTCTGAAGGTTGAGATTTAAAATTAGAACTGAGAATTATGAACTATGAAGAAAACTTATGAACTAGAACTAGGAATTAGGAACTAGAACATAAAAATAAGAATTATGATTTAGAACTTATGATTAAAAAAAACTAGAAATTAATGACTAAAAGCTAAGAACTGGTTCTAGAGACAAACAACTAGAACTAGAAACTAAGAATTAAGAACTAGAAATTAGAATTAGAAATTAAGAACTATGAATTAAAACCTAAGTTCTAGAACTAGAAACTAAGAACTAGAAACTAGAACTAGAACTAAGAACTAGGACTAGAAATTGAAAACTAAAAAAGATTACCTGAAGTCAAACACCGCAGAAGGGGGTCTCGAAATCTTAAGCTTGGAAGAGAGGAACTCAAGGCTTGAATGTGTTAATGTGTTTTGGTTCGAGGTAGGTGGTCTATTTATAGATATTCGGGTAATTACGCACCCTATGGGAGGTGCGTAATTAGTCGGTTGGATCCAATTGTGTGCACTATCCGAGGTGTGTAATTCAATTATGCGCCCTATCTCACACGCTTAATACACACTTTGAATCAGTCACGAACTCAGTGAGTGACCGACTGACTAGCTCATTTGGGTGTCCTATTTCCAACTCACTTGAAACTAATTGCATGCCCTGTGTAGCACGCACAATCCAATTAAGCACCCACGTATAACTGCTTAATTAGGGGGCGGTCACGGGAATTAGAGACTAGGTCTGACTAGGGATCAATTTCGTGCTAGTAATGGGGCATGCAATCGATTACGCACGATGGTAAGGGTGCATAATCGGGTCTTAAGGTGGTTTAAGGAGGACGGAGGGCTGGTCCAAGTGGGACCCATTGCGCGCCAGTATGTGGTGTGGAATCTGATTACGCAGCCTATCTAGGGCACAAAATTGGGTCCTAAGGAAATCCGTGGGAAGAGCAGATCTGGTCTAAGTGGGACCAATTGCGCGCATGTGTCTGGGTGCGTAATAGAATTTACGAGCAGCCGTTAGGGCATGTAATTCAAAAGCTTCCCCGGGCTAAGTCGGGTCTGAGTCACAGGGTTATTGTTTAAGCTTGGGAATCAGCCATATATTATTGTTTCAATACATAATCCCATCTTTAGAGTTTTAAGGTCTTCGGAGAAGGTCAGGCCCTCTCTAGAGATTGTGGGCAAGGTCAAAGGTTGGTCGAACAGGTTTGTATACTCTGAAAGGGTAAAATTGGGGGTGTCTACAGAGGCCCCTCTTCGGCGCGTTCTTATGGAATAAGAATGTGTTAAAGAAGTAGACACCCCTCTTCCGAGGTGCCTTCTTGTTTCTCTGGGAAATCACAAGTGTGAACTGGGGTGCTGACATTAAATGCTTGACTTTCTTATCTATCGGCTATCGGTGCATGCTAAAGGAGCATTCGAGAGCCCAGTGGTAATTGTTGAGAGGTGTATCCTCATCCACGGGTGCAAGTGGCATCCCGTCGCATGTCGCGACCTACTGTAAGTGACTACCAAAAAGGGGAAAATGACGCAATTGAGAGGTATATCCTCATCTGCAGGTGCAAGTGGCATCCCATCACATGCCATGACCTATTGCAAGTGGCAGTTAAACAGCGGGGAAAGTGGTCATATCCTGATCCGTGGGTGCAAGTGGCATCCCATCGCATGTCGCAACCAGCTGCAAGGGGCAATCAAACAACAGAAAAATAGTGCTAACGTGGTAGCGGGGGGCGTCATACGAATGTCCTGAGACAAGGTCAAGTGACCAAATGATAAGATGTAATATCATGTAATGGTAAAGGCTTTCGCAAGTCATGTCAAATAGGGTGCATCATTTCTCATACCAATGGCACGTCAGGTGTCCTTTTCTAGTGGATATTTGTGATTTCTCAAAGTTGAGCATACTCAGTATTCAATTTCTTGGGGGAGAGAACGGATTGGGGTGATGAGAGATAGAATTTTGATAGATAGGTCTATTATTATCATTATTATTTTTTTTTTTTTTTTTTTATGTTTTGAAGGTTTAGGGATTTTAACTTAAGATCAATTCAGTGGTAAAACGATGAAAAATGTGGCTTCCGAGACGTTGCTGAGCATATCTACCTATACGAGATTTGTGGAGCAAACCATTTATGCGATTGTCAAGACAACACTTGGTATGTTGAATAATCCATCGGACCTTTTCGACGAATGCTGGTGATTGTCTCTTATGGGAGGACTACAATGATTCATGAGTTGAGAGAGACATGTTTTGAAAATATTTGACTTAATATTATCTAATTATATTTTACAAGGAATATCGAGTGAAAGAGAGGGGTGATAGTTACCTGATTTGGGCAGAAGACCCTTGTATTGCTCACGATGGGATGTTCGGATCGCCTGACGAGATGTTTGCAATGAGACTTGATAATTGATGGGTGCGATGGGACATGGAAGAAACTTCTCTCCTCTTCTATTGGTGATCGTGCATTTCTGCTGTGGTGGAGTCTGGCGACTGTCGCGTGATAGGGCATTTAGGATTCATCATGATGGGATGTGATGATTGCCCTAGTGAGACATCTGGAGGGAGGTTCGGCTTGATGGAACATTAATTAAGCCTCCCTTTCTAGTTGCGTGCCGTGGTGGGTTACGACAAGACTTGCCTTTGACCTTAGTGGGGTGGCGGGGTTTTAGCGTCATGATGGGACATGAGGGCGTGTGACGAGGCATTAATGTCTTTTTGTCTCTCTGATCTGTGTGATGGGACAAGGGAGAGTGATTCTGATCGTGATGGGACGAGTAGCGTGATTGGCTATTTTGTCATCATTATTTTTTTGCTTTGTGTTATGATGGGACTTTTATTATTTTATTGTTATTTTTATTATTTTTTTGGTTCCCTTTTTTTGGATTTAATTATGATCAGGAGGTGTGTTATTGCAATGGGACTGTGAGTAGTGATTTTATTATTTTTTTTCTTATTTTGTTTAATTTTGTTGTCTTGTTTTGTGCAGCGGAGTGAGTGGGGGACGTTGCGGGGGTGATTTGCTTGCGATGGGACTATGAGGGGCAATTTTCCCTTTGATTTTGTTGTGATTTTATTTTATTAATGTTGTATTTCTTTTTATTAATTTCTTTTTATGAAGTGATTTTGTTCAGTTTTTTTGTCTAAATGGGCTGGGATTGTATGTTATTATTATTAATGGAGCTTTATGGCAAAATGGGAAATTTGGGTATTTGTTTGGTTTAAGGTATGATTTTTATTTTAGTTTTATGTTTACTTTTGAGTGACACTTTTTAGAAATATGTGAACTTGAATTAAGGCTTGATGGGGTGTTAGATGTTTTAATCCTATTGGTTTGTCTAGTTTGTGGTAGATTTGTATTTCTTTGAGGGGTAACTGTTTTGTAGCTATTAGATAATCTAAGTTTGTCATAGATTGTGGTTCTTCTGGGGTGTTAGATGTTTTAATGTCTTTCCTGGGTGTTATGCCCTGGAAAGATTTGTAACGGTAATTTATTTTATTATTATTATTTATTTTTATTTTTGGGAATGAGCGGTATTGGGAATGAGGAGTAGCGCTAGGGTCGATGATATTAATCTGACCCGAAGTGCCACCTTATTGAGGGAAGAGATGGAAGAGTTAAAGGTGGGGGAAAGAAAACCAAGGATTAGAGCTATGTCAGAGTTCACGTGATCGGCGCCAGTTACTCCTTGGTAGGTTTTGTGGATCAACCTTTGGTCGCCCCCCCTTTAGGATTTTCCAAGATCGACCTTTTAGGGGTGTAAGCCATAGGTCTTGGGTGACTTTCTGTGAGACACTCTTTCTTTTCTGCCAACTCAAGGCTCCGCGATGCTGACATTTTATTGTGTGAATTGGAAGATTTCATCATACGCAGCATCTCAAGGGGAAAAGGAAGTGGAGATGAGATTTTTGTTAGAATTCGTTCAGCGTATGCTTCCTCTCCGGGTCTCTCCATCATCTTTCCCTTGTTTATGTATTTTTATTTGGGCTCCCTCCCCTGAGTGTTTGCAGATTCGGGTGTCTTTGGGTGTTTGTCCTAAATTCAAATTCATTTTTCGTTTCGAATGGTGTATTTAGGGGGTATGCCCTCGGTGTAATTTATAATTAATTTCATCATTTTTATAGAAGTATATTTTTTTATTTATGACTTGTTTTGAACTTCTTAAATTTTGGCTTGATCGGATTCTGCTTGGTTGCGGTCTAGTTTGATCTTTATTTGGTTCGGGGTGAAGTTTGGTTTAGTTTGTGTTGGCGTAATATCAGTTTGATTTTGATGGGCTTTGATTTGATTTAGTGTTTAAGTGGCTATTTTTGGAACACGCGTGCGCGTATAGGTGGTTTTTTTATTTTATTTTCAAGGCATATATGCCTAAGTCAGAGTGCGCGTGTGAATTCTGTGTTGTGGGTGCTGTTTGGTTTAGGTATCTAAATCAGTGGGTTCATCTCTTGCAGCTGCCATTTGCCTATATTTTTTATGTCATAGCTGGGAAATTACGCTCCCCATGTAGGGCTTTTAACTCAATTGCACACCAGGTTGGGTGCACACGATTGGAGATTTAGTGGGGTCATTACGCGTCTGAGTGTCTACGTGTAATCCAATTAAACGCTCTGATTATGGTGTGTGATTGGGGGTCGCCTGATCACTGTGTGGGTGACCTTTCGAATTGTGCGTGTGGTGGAGGGCGGGGGATTGATTTGTTGTGCCTTTTGGGCGGACAAAATTTTAATTGTGCGCCCTGTATAGCGCGCTTGATTAGGATTATGCGCAGGCTTTATTGCCCACAATTCAATTGCGCACCTATGGCCGAGCACACGATTGGCCCACACTCTATATATGCCATGAAAACTCTTATTTTTCTTACGCTTTCTAGTTTGTCTTCGATCCTTTGTTTCCTTGCTTCCTAGTGCTCCAATTTTCGTGTTTCTGCGATATCTCACAATCCGCTTATTCATTTCGAGCGTCGTTTCTTGTGTCCTCAATTTTTTGAGCTCTTTGTTCTGAGATGGCGTCTGAGCGTAGTGACCAACTTTTCTTGACTGCTTTAGAGTTAGAGCAGATGGTGGGAGAGGAGACTCCTGAGATCGCTACTGACGCTAATGCCAATGTTGAGAGTGGTGCTGAGATGGTCATCGGGGAGGGCGCTCCTGAGGATGATGAGGACACTGAGGATGACGCTACTCTGCATCGCGTTTCACCTCCGATTCTCATTCCATTGGAGGAGTTCTTCGCGAGGGATCTGGTAGGTGCCCGCGAGAAAGAGTTTCTTCTTTTCATTTCCTAGGCATTTAGGTTATGACATAGATTCCTAAGATCTGGAAACCCTTTTACTTTATATTGAACTTGTATCTAGCCTTAGTGTGCGTGCGCATTCATGCATCATGCTTGTATCTAGTTCTAGGTCATGTTTAGTTACTATTTTGCATTGCCTTTACCATATTATGTGTGCTTTATTGCGGTTTGTTATATATTTTTATTGGTTTGTGATCATTTTTTTTGTTAGTATTAGGTTTACTTATCGTCCGTAGTTGCTGCTAGTTTTCTCGTAGTTGTAGGTTGTAGTATTACGTTATTCTTTTTCATTTTGTCGCTCCCCATGCATGGTATCGTGCTCTACCTAAGTTTCAGCGGGCACGGTTGGTGTCTTTCGGCTTGAGGCTGATCCTGGAGCTCGAACCCTCCCCGGTCGATCAGGGTTTGATCGGGGCTATTCTGGAGTGCTGGAGGGAGGTGCATCAGGCACTGCTCTTCCCAGTAGGGATGTTGCTGCCGACCCTAGAGGATTGGGTCCGCATCACCGGACTCAGATTCTAGAGGGAGCCAGTGACAGGGCAGATGGAGGGAGACTATCGGGCGGTATGTGAGGACGTGCTCGGAGTCGAGTACCGATTCAGTGGGTCCAGGCCAGGGGTGGTCCGAGTTACATGGTTTTTTTATACATTTTCTAGTGGTTTTGTTCCTCTGAGGCATCACTCGGAGAAGAGGGCGGTGTTCCAGGCGCACCGCGAGGAAATGGCGCTTCGAGAAGCTGTGACCGAGCTAGGAGTTGTGACGGATTGGGTCCTCCAGGCATTTTTGATGCACTTTATTGATGCAGTTCTCTTTTCTTCTTCGACCCAGGGCTGCGTGACAGGTTTATTTCTGACGCTTCTTGGGGACCTTGACTGGGTGCCCACCTATGCCTGGGGTGCGGCGGCGTTGGCACACCTCTATGAGTAATTGTACCATAGAGGGAGAGGTGTCGCCACCATCGGGGGCTTTCTCCCTTTCCTTCAGGTGAGTTTTAGTTGATCGTTAGACTCTATAACGTCTTAGTTATTTCATCTTCATTTTAGTGATTGTTTCGATGTTTGTGTGTGTTTAGTTTTGGGCGTATGATCGCTTTACGTTCTTATGTCCGCGAGTTCTGACGAAGACTGATTTCACCTTCCTGCGCATGCACATGTGGCAGAGGGCGATAGGGCGCCGCTACCAGTCTTCAGATCTATAGACCATGCGAGGTCTCTTTGAGGGCATGCATGTGGGGCATGTACGTGTTGTCCATGTTGTTAAGGGGTTTAGGTTTTAGGTTTTAAATTTTTCCAATGGGTTGTCTTGTTTATTTATGGTTATAGGTCATTTGGAGGCCCTATGACCGATCAGCCCTTCTTCGATGTGGATATCTGGGACCACTGCTTCGAGAAGGTGGAGCGCATCCACCTGTCTCACGTGGTTAGGCAGTTGGGGCTCCCTCAGAGAGTTCCTTCCGAGATTCGCCCCCAGGTCGGGACTTAGAGTCATGGATGAGGGCTCAGATTGATGATTTTAGAGCCGAGGGGACTAGGCGACAGGGGCACGCGATGAGGCGGATGCCCGAGATTTTGTGAGGTGGTTCCACGGGATCGGCAGTGGCTGTCTCTTTACGCATCCCTTCCATAGGAGTGGCTCTTTTGCGGTTGGCGGTCTTGTGTCTGCCTTAGCATTGAGGGAGAGGCTGACTGTGTTAGAGTAGGGCCATCTGGGTTCGAGTGTTCGCTAAGCGATGGACGCTCACCATAGGGCAATGGAGTAGATGGGATGCACTCCTAGGCTCGATGAGGAGATGCTACACTCCTTGACGTTATCTTTCAGGCCAGAGCAACGGAGGACGAGTTGAGGGCCCAGTTGGCAGAGACTCGACGATCTCTGGTGAGTGAGTTTATTTTTATTTAGTCATTAAGGCATTCATTTTACTTCTAGTCAATTTAATATGGTTGTTTTGGTTTTGTTTCTTCTTTATTTGTTAGACTGCGAGGGAGAGCTAGGTCTCCAGTCAGGCGACATATATCGAGCTATGTCGAGGTTAGCAGCAGGCTAGCCATGAGATACAGGCCAGCCTACATTCAGAGATAGATAGACTGGTAAGTGTTTACCATTTGGTTTTAGTGTTATTGTTCTTCGCTATTTCTGATGTATCTATTATGTGTCATACTTGCAGAGGGCATAGTTCTCTGTCGCTAGAGTGTTTGCCCCAGCATTTGATCCGTCTTCGACTGTTACCTGTACTTTTAGAAGAGGTTAGGTGTTCTACCAGTCTTTTTGATCAAATCGCCTGAGTAAGAAGGTGGGCCATGTGTCAGAAATCTTCAAAGGATATTCTTGAAAATAATGACGTATAACTGGTGAATGGGTCACGATGACTATGCGGGTGGTAATTTTAAGTAAGTACATCTGACTATGAGACGTGACGATCATGGTGCTAGGGGTAGTATTTTCTCAGGTACATGGCATTCCATGGGTTAGGAAGTTTCTCCCTATCTTGGTTTATCAACTTGTATGCGTTTCTTGGGTATGTGGCTATTATAACATAGGGTCCTTCCCAATTCGATTTCAATTTTCCTTTGTGATGAGCATGCTTGGAAGGCATGCTTTTCTTCAAGACCAACTCTCCAAACTCAAAAGTTAGCTTAAGGACCTTCTTATCGTCAGCCCTGTCCATTCTCCTCTGTTGCACTTGCGCGTGATCAACTGCCCTTAGACGCGTTTCATCGAGTTGCTCTAGCTTAGTGAGCAGAGCAATCCTCCTTTCATCTAAGGATAGCTCATCATTGAGTTGGATTCATAGGGACGATAACTGTATCTCATAGGGTAGGATTGCTTCCATTCCATATGTGAGGAGGTAGGGAGTTTGGCTAATAGTCGTGAGAATAGAAGTCCTATAGGACCAAAGTGCCTCTGGTAGTCGTTCAGGCCAGTCGGCTCCATTGTTTTTCTCCACTATTCATTTTAGAATTTGAATGAGCATTTTGTTTGTGGCCTCTACTTGTCCATTTCCCTGGGGATAGAATGGTGATGAGTGGTGTAGGTCGATGCCGTATTTCTTACACAACTTCTTCGTCTTCTCTACAATGAATTGTGGTCCGTTGTCAGTGACGAACATCATGGGTACTCCAAACCTAGTGATGATGTTCCGAATAATGAACTTTATGAGTGTCAAAGCAGTGATTCTGACATATGATTCAGCTTCTACCCATTTAATGTAGTATTCGGTCACAGTGAGTATGAGCGTGTGCTTGTGAGTGTTCCCGACCATGTCCGTGAAGGGTCCAATGATATCGAAGGCCCACATGGAGAACGACCATGGTGAGATTATGGGATTCAATGCAATTGATGGGGCTTTGATAAGCGCGACATGTTCTTGGCATAATTTACAACATTGGACGTAAAGGTGGCAATCTCTTGTCATTGTCGGCCAGTAGTAGGCTTGCCATATGATCTGGTCTGTGAGTCTCTGTCTATCGACATGGGCACCGCAAGCATTGGCGTGTGCTTTTCAGATGATATATTATCCTTCGGCTGTCCTGACACATCGAAGTAGTACTCCTTAGGTGAAGGCTTCTTTGTATAATGTCTCACCCAGGATGTAGAACCTTGCGCATTGGTTCCTTATGGTGTTTCGTTCGATCTTCGTAGCATAAGGAGGGACATGTCGATGCTTCAAGAAGTTCCACATGTCGAAGTACCATGATTGTCCATCGTCGGTTGGTGATTTCTTAAATCTAAAGGTTACATTGACTTCTTTCTTCGTGGAATCGCCTAGGGTAGGTTGCCCTTCATTCATGATGGCTTTTGGTCTAGTTGGCAATTCCAGTTTAACTTGTCAGGTGCCTTCATGTGCTGGTGTGATCAGCTTCTTGATGAAGAAGGGTTTCGTACTTTGTCCAATTCGTATCTGTATGACTGAGGCTAACGTGGCGAGGGAATCAGTGAGTTCATTCTCTAGTCTGGGGATGTGCGTGAAAGAGATTCTTTCAAACTTTTTTATTAGGAACTGAGTTGTTTCTAAATATGTCATCAGTCTTCCATTCTCTGATGACTTGTGATATCACAAATTTGAAATTGTCGATTATCTTCAACTACTTGATGCCCGACTGTAGCACTGCTCGTAGTTCGGCAATTAAGGCTTCATATACCACAATGTTGTTGGTGAGCAGGAAGTCGAGTTGAAAGGCTTTTGGAATGACAACTCATTCTGGGCTTAGTAGGACTATCCCGATGCCTTTCCCTTTGTGATTAAGAGCGCCATTCAAGTAGACAATCCATGAAGTCTTGTCGGGCTCTTTGTTATGAATCGAGAGTAGGTCTTCGTCAAGAAAGTTTGCACATACGAGCTCATTGCCTGGAAGTGGAAGGTTAGCGAGATAATCGGAAATCGCCTGCCCTTTGGTGGCTTTTGCATACATAGGTGATGTCAAACTCTTGTAGTAGCATATGCCAGTGAGCAATTTTCCCGAATGTAGTGGGCTTCTCGAAGCTGTACTTCAGAGGGTCCATACGTGCTAGTACCAATATCTTATGCGCTTTGAAGTAGTGTGGTAGTTTTGTCGAGGCCAACACTAGTGTGAGGTATGTCTTCTCCATTGCTGTATATTTTCATTCATACTTGACCATCGTCCTACTGAGGTAGTAGATAGCCTTCTCTCTCTTGCCGTCTTCATCCTGTTATCCGAGAATTACTCCCATTGCCTTATCGTTTGATGACACGTAGAGGATCAGGGGTCTTTTGAGAACTGATGGCGATAATATCAACGGGTTGAGGAGGTATTTTTTAATGTTGTCAAAGGCTTGTTGACATTGGTCATCCCATATGTACTCGACTCCTCCTTTAAGTAGTTTGTAGAAAGGGTCGCATTTGTCTGAGTGTTGGGAGATGAATCTCTTGATGAATTGCAGCCATCCTATCATACCTCATAATTCTTTGATGTTGCTGAGAAGTGGAATCTCGAGAATGGCTTTGACCTTTACCTGATCGATCTCAATTCCTCGCTTACTGATAATGAATCCTAATAGTTTTTCGAAAGTCACTCTGAACACGCATTTCTTTAGATTTATCTGTAGTTGATATTTTTTGAATCTTTGTAGTACCAGTCGTAAAGCTTCAGCATGTCCTGCTCGTGTTTGAGATTTCACTAGTATAGCATCGACATATACTTCCACACACTTGTGCATCATGTCGTGAAAGTTGGCCATCATGGCGTATTGATATGTGGCTCCTGCATTGTTGAGCCCAAAAGGCATGATGAGTAGCAGTAGGTTCCCCATGGCGTAGTAAAGGAAGTCTTCTCTTGGTCGGATTTTGCTAGTTTGATTTGGTTGTATTCGAAGAATCCATCCATAAAGGATAACATCTCATGCCCAATGGTGTTGTGAACCAGAGTGTCAATGTGAGGTAGAGGAAAGTCATCTTTCAGGCATGCCCAGTTGAGGTTCCGAAAGTCGATACATACCCTTACCCTACTGTCCTTCTTGGTGACAAGTACTATGTTTGCAACCCACTTAAGGTAGAGGACGACTGAAATGAACTTAGCTTTGTGTAGTTTGTCGACTTCCTCCTTGACTTGTAGTGTGGTCTGCCAGTACATTCTTCTGAGTTTCTGCTTAACGGGCATTGCATTGGGTTCTAGGACCAAACGATGTTCTACTAAGGTCAGGTCCAGACCAAGCATGTCTTCATAAGACCATGTGAAAGACCTGAGGTGATTTTAAAGGACTTGGATGATTTGTTGCCATTCCTTGGGGCTGAGTGTTGCATTGATTAGCAACTTATTGGGCTTGTCCTCGGTGTCGAAATTGATTTCTTCGGTCTATTCCATGGCAGCTTGAGTTTTCTTGTCAAAGCGCATAATGACCCATTGGAAGTCCTGTGTCTCCTCAGCGACTGGTGCTCTGTCTTCATTGTCATCTATGAGCTCATACACTACAAAATCACTACATTGGGGGGTTAGTTTTGCGAGAGGTAAACCCTTCATCAGTGTAATTGATGACTGCGACATCCATAGTGAGGTACAGATCAAGGCTATTCATTCTCCTCTCAAAGTCATAGAGTATCACGTCAAGTATGATCACATGCTTCTTATTTTGCCGGGATGCTCGCACCTTTGTGAGGGAGGGGGGGTAGGATCGTGCTAAGCATAATCGAGGTACGACTCCTTGGTGTTAAGCGTAGGAGGATGACTGTGCATGTTCATGTCGATCATTACTTCCTCGACTTTGTTGGCCTGACCGCTACTCGTAGCCTTATGAGAAGGATGTTTTTGTTGGTCGCTAGGCGGGTGTGGGATGAAGGGCTCCCTCTCTTTCGAGATTTCCTAATTTCTTGGGGTTTTCCATTTTTAAATTTTTAAGGGTTTTGGGCTTTCTATTTTTTTAATTTTTGATAAGAGATATGGTATAGGGTATGTTGCCTGAAGAGGAACCGGGGGGGCACTTCTCCTAGTTGGGGAAGCGGAGTGGCTACCGAAGCCGTTTGTGTGAGTGTTCGGATGATGTGGACCCATTTTGAATTTGACATTTATTTTATGGTCCTCACTCAGTCTAATCTTCCTGATGAAAGATGAAGGCGACAGTCTGGTTGATGATCTAGCTTCTTCTAGCATGTGAATGGTTTCATTTTTCTTGTCGGTTGGCTAGCCCTTTGACACTTCTTCTCCTTGTATCAGCGAGGTACACTCTTCGATGAGTTCTATCACTAGGTTTGGCTCGGGAGTAGTTGGTTCCTGACTACTGTTGATTCCTTCGAACATCACCCATAGTGCGGGAAAAAGATTAATCTCGCCTTTCTATTTGAGCTCTTCTAGTATCACCGTACAGGTTCGGCAGTGGGGTTGATATGGCTAAATGATACATGGAAACTACCGGGGGCATTCCCATCTTGTAGACACCCAAATTTGGCCCAAGGCCCGATCAAGATACATTTCGAGAGAGGCGCACCTCCAAGCTTTTGATGGCATGTATTAAACTCTTAGGAACATTTTTGAACCTTAGGAACCATTTCAAACCTTTAACAATCATCCTAGATCCCTTAGGAACCTTCCCAAACTCTTAGAAACCCATCCCGACCCTTAGAACCCATTCCGGACCTAAACCTAGCTCTCCCAAGCAATGGATGAAGAGTGGTGTACTGGGAGTAGCTGTGGCCTTCTACTATGATCGAATCTCATACCATTGAAAAGTAGAAGTCCTTATCTTTCTAACGAGCCAAGAATCACCCCAATCGGAGTTGTGGACAAAAAGATATCACATCCCGAACTCGAAGGGCAGAATGGTAATTGCATGTGACCCCCTAAAGGATTTGGTGCAACTAATAGTTGCGCCAGCTAGAGGTGAATTTGGCGCAACTAATAGTTGCGTCGTCTATAGGTGGGTGCCCCCGCGGGAAGCCAACTTCCCAGGCACTGTTCAAGCACTGTTTTACTATGCATTTACTTGGCGCAGCTAATAGTTGCACCAGGCATATGAACAGTAACTGTATATTTTTACCTCGAAAATCAAGATTGGGGTTTGACTTGTTGACCATCTTGACCTTTGAGGTGTGTTTTGCTAGTCCTGTTGCACCCATTTACTATCTATGTGCAACCCCTTAAGTGGTTTAAAGCCTCACCCTATCATCCACCATTGGAGGACCTTCTCACATTTTCAAGGCTCCAAAAACCATAGGAAACCTTAGATGGCCCATTACCTAATTGCTAATCCCAATTAGCCTCTAAGCACCCTCCTAACCTCTCTTTTTCCTATAAATATAGAGGCACCCCCCTTACAAATGGTTTGAAAATTTTATAATTAAGAGATTAAGGAATCCCTTCTCTCTCTCTCCTCTAGTGCACCTTTCCCATACAAATTCTAGAACTCTAAAAACCCCTTTAGACCTTAGCATTTCATCCATAAGCTCTAGGTTAGAGGTGTGTTATCCCCTAGCCTTCCCTCTCTACCTCTTAGCCATCAAGCCTTAGGAGTTAGAACCTTATTCCATACCATATAAACCTTCAAAAGCTCTCCGAAGTAAGCCAACGCAAGGCTCCACAGTGGTGCAACAAGGGCCCGAGAGCTCCGGATCTCCCCTCTATTCTTATACCTGCTCAGTTGTTCCTCCATCCTCCCATTTGTGTCGTTACGCCACCAAATTTTCGGTAGGAAGGGAGGGGCACAAATAGGATTTTAAGACCCATTTGGGCAAGAGGAAGCCTTTTTCATTTCTTTTATATGATTCTTGTTTTGGCCATTAGTAGAGACCGCATTAAGTGAGTTGATTGGGTGGCTAACACCTCCTCAATCGATAACCGAAGCCCCTACCCAAGAGCCTTTGGTGTAGACCGGATTCAAAGTCATATTTGTGGCACTTTGGTGCTTATAAAAATGATCTATATTTGTTAGGACACCAAAAGCTCCGGGTGGTGACTTTATAACATCATTAGTGAGCATATCGTCACGACGGGATCGTAAAAAATCCCACTGTTACACTGATGGCGACTCTGTTGGGGATTAGCTAGTAGAGCTTCCCCTTGAACTTGGCCTCTTTATTTTTTATTTTACTAATCTTTTATTGCTATTTTTTTATTTATTTTTTCTAATTTTTTACTCACCCCTCCAATTACGTCATTTTACTTACCCCTACTTTACGTCATTTACGAGCCTTAGCCGATTGGCGGGCCTACTTGCACGCCGCATTCAATTTCTTTACGATTCTATCGTTTTAAGCACCTTAGCCGATCGGCGGGTCTACTTGTGCATTGTCATTTAATTTCTTTACATTTCCATCATTTAAAGTGCCTTAGCCATTTGGCAGGCCTACTTAAACTTTTAATTTCGTAATCATATTCTGCCAGTGAACGCCGGCTCGTAGAGGCGGCATGGAATTATCACCCCCGGTCTTTAAACTTAAGAAAATTTCCTTAAAAGTAAAAAATAAAATTGAACCAATAAGGGGGATCTAAATTAATTTTTGCGGGGTAAATTTTTAAAGGGTTGGGTTATTTAGGCACACATACAACCACCCGGGTCTTAGTACGGCGGCAGCCCCTATTGGTGAGATCTGGAAAAGTCCCAACCCACCTAGTACCTAAGAAAAGTGCTTGCACTTGAGGTATATCGGGTGGGTAGCCTTCTTATTCCAAGCTTAAAACCCAGGAAAAAAGAGAGCGACAGTGAACCCGATTTGGCCTCAAACCCTTAGGTTCGGTGAGAAAGAGAGCGGGTCATATAAACAGTCGGTCCCCAGAAGCCTAGCTTCCACCAAAAGCCAGTTTGGAGACCCATCCCAAACTGAGGTTGCTGCTGTCAAAGATACTGGGGAACCATTTTGCTATGGTGTAAGTATTAGTTGTGCCAATGAGCCAATGCAAAAATTCCCAAAAGTACACTGGCGTAACTATTAGTTGTGCCAGCTTTAAATCTAGACTTTTTGCTCTAGCGGCACTAATAGTTGCGCCAGGCTGGTTCTGAATAGCAACAGTTCGAATATGTGGCCTATTTTACCTCTCGAACTCTTCGATCAGTGTGTTTTGTGCCTCTGTTTAAGCCCCACAATTTTTGACACCTAATACACCCTCACCGGTCAAAAGAAGGTGACTTCTTTTTTATTTGTTTTAGGGAATCGGTTATTTACATTAGTTTTCGTGCCTTCAATAGATCGAGGGATTTCCCTATGATTCTTCTGAAGTGCTTCGGAACCTTTATCGCGGGACCTATTTAGGGTGCGAGAGCCACTCGAGAAGGGAATTCAAAAAGGCCTCAGAATCCTCATTTGTTTTCACTTACAAAAATCCAAAAAAATTAAAATAATTTTTTTATTAAAAATAAAGTCTTGATTGGTGCCAACACAACAACATCAATGTACCCTCTGTCATCCCGTAGGGAAAGAAGGAGGAGACTTTACAGACCCCATCCGAGGCACCCATACCCAACCCGATACTGAGACATGTCGTGGGTCGTGGACCCGGCTTACGCCGATCCTGACTCATCCCCGCCACATTCTCCAACCCATTCCCACACTGAAGAAGCCTTCAATTCCACCCCCCTCACCCATTCAACCCTCACCATAACCGGCCCGTTCGATGCCCCCATTTTTCGTTCCACCATTTCCCAAAATACCCAATGTCCAAATTTTCTATCATTTTCCCAAGCCATGACTTCATCCATGGCCATCTCCAACCCATCCCACTCCCATTCAAAACCCATCCTCTACCTTGACCCACATGCCCCATTTCTCATCTTCCCAACCCGATCCACCCACATCCAGCCATACCACATCCAATCCCCCACACATCCCTCCATGCACCCAAGCCATGCCTATCTTTCCCCAAGCCATGGCCAATTTTCCCCTCTCATTTTTCACATCCATGCCCCATACATCTCTCCCATACATACCTAATCCATCCACCCATGCCCCACTGCACTTCTCCAATCCACCCCATATCCCACCTCTTACCCGTGCCATGCCCAATTTTACCGGGGCCATGCCCAATTTTTCCTCTTCCCACACCCCTCCAACAATCAAATAGCCCATCTCCATCCGATCCTCCTTCTATGGCCATGACAGAGGAGATGTTCCACACCTACAATAGGTGGAAGGCCTCCCAACACATCCCCTCTCATCCACACCGCACATCCATGGATCCATCTCATACCTTATCAAGCCTCCATGCCTCACTCCCTCATAATCCCCATCAACCCCCAATCATCTATGGATCTATCTCATACCTTATCAAGCCTCCATGCCTCACTCCCTCATGACCCCCATCAACCCCCCATCATCCATACCATTCAAGCCCCCACTACCCTCATGTCCCAATGCCCAATGGCCCAAGCCCCCACTACCCTCATGTCCCAAGGCCCAATGGCCCAAGCCCCCACTACCCTCATGTCCCAAGGCCCAATGGCCCAAGCCCCCACTACCCACCTATCTCAAAGCCCAATGGTCCAAACACCAATTCCCTACATGTCCCAAGGCCCAATGGCCCAAGCCCCCACTACCCACCTATCTCAAAGCCCAATGGTCCAAACACCAATTCCCTACATGTCTCAAGGCCCCATGGCCCAAAACCCCATAACCCACACCTATCAAGGGCCCATGGCCTAGACCCATCAAGGGCCCATGGGCCATACTCATCAAGGGCCAGACCCACCAAGAGCCCATGGCTTAGACCCATAAAGGCCCAATGGGCCAATCCCATCAAGGCCCAATGGCCCAGACTGATCAAGGGCCCATGGCCCAAACCCATCAAGGCCCATGGGGTCAGACCCTCAAGGGCCCATGGCCCAAACCCATCAATGGCCCATGACCCAAACCTTTCATGGCCCAAAACCAAGCCTAAAACCTTGGAACCTCACACCAATACCCTTCACAATTTCTCTAAAATTTCGTCCACTCACAACCTTCATACCCAGCTCAAACCCATGCCTTACATCGACCCCAATTTATCCATATCCCTACATCTCAATGTCAGCTTCAAACCTTCCCCCATGCTCAATGGCCTCATCAGGCCCCACCCCAAAATCTAACTCCCACTCATCTCATCACCCAACAAACCTTCCCTCACCCACAATGGACTCACCCAACCCCCACTCATGTCATTCCCACCCAGTCTATGCAACACTAGCAAGAGAATCCCACCCTCACTGCGCACTATGTCGACCAGCAGTATGAAGAAGATGAGATTAGAAGCAATGGAGCCTATGCCGAGGCATTGACCAGCCTTAACCTCCTCCTATCATTTCCCACCCCCTAGTAGCACAAAGTGAAATCCAATCGACTATCGAGAAAGTGGCCCCCATATCTAAGGCGTTAGAGCAGCTAAAAGAATAGCTTGAAAAAATACAGAAGCAGTTGATGAAAATGGGTGGTGCTGAAATCCACGTCACGGACTTCATAGATTTATGTTTATTTGTTGAGGTCCCCTTACCTCCCAAATTCAAAATTCCAGTGTTTGACAAGTACAATGACACCGGCAATCCTATTGGACACCTCAAGTCCTACTGTGGGGACATGCGCCAATATGGAGGGGATGAAAGACTGTTGATAAAAGTCTTCCAAAAGAGTTTGACTGGTCCGGCCCTGAAGTGGTTCACATCTTTAGAACCATCTATGATGAAAACTTGGAAGGACTTAACGCACTTATTTTAGGAAAAATATGTCTATAATATTGACATCGAACCGCGTAAGTCTGACTTGGCCCGGTTAAAGCAGAACCCAAATGAGACCTTCAGTAATTATCTGAGGTGTTGGAGAGCACTGGTAGCTCAGGTTAGGAATAGAATACCTGATGATGAACAAATTGAAATAATTTCCAAGAATACTCTGCCAGTAATCTCAGACTTTTTAGTATACCAGCAGCAGTACAACTTCAATTATCTAGTAAGGAATGCTAATCGATGTGAGGACGCGTCGCTTGAATAAGAATGTACCAACTTGAGCCAGTGGGGTTAGAAGGTTTTCGGAATAGAGGAACGATAAGAGAACCAGAGCCGACATCCAAAATGTTGCCAATACCAGGTCCAATAATAACATAATCTTGTTCTAATTTCAAGCAGCACAACCAGCGCCAATCAGAAGTGAGCAGATGCAGAGAGCAGGGAATGGGCAAGGAATACAGATGACTCCGAAACAAAAGAGAGCCGTTATGACTGAGTGTTTATACCCCTGGGACAATCATTAAGTGTACTTTTATCTTTATTAGTAGAAAAGGGATTAGTCACTATTCGTCAACCGCAACCTCCTCCTCACCCGATCCCAAAGAATTATGATCCTAATACCCATTGCAATTTTTATCAAGGCCCAAGTCACTCGACTGATCGCTACTTCCCATTGAAGCACGCAATCCAAGATCTAATCGATGTCAGGAAAATCATCCCACCGGCACCTTCTCAAGTAAACCAACACGTAAACATCCATCAAGTGTTGTTGCCCCCACATCCCATCGGAGGAGGAAGTCCCAGACCCACCATCGAGATGGTAGAGGGACATGAGGGAGAGTTTGAGTTTGACCCATCAGACTACATCAGTGATCGGGAGAGCTATGTGGTACCATTGCCAAGGAACTGTGAAGAAAGGAATATTGGGGTGATTGAACTCCTGAATTTATCAGACTACTTTCCCAGCCTAACACCACAAGCCGAACCCTTACATCTTAGGGTTTATTTTCCATCACCCACTCCTGTCAATTATGTGCATATAAATGCATACCAACCATACACCACCACCCTTATTAATTACCCGATAGCCCATCATACCCCCAATCCCCCGTCGGCACCTATTAGCTACCAATGGCCTAATCTTACCCCTTTTCCCCCAGTACCACCACCCCCATTTGGCCTAATTTTGCCACCCAACTAGCTATCACCGAGGTAAATCAAGTGTTACCCACACCCCCGGAGCCCGCAGTGCAAGTTCATTGGAGTCCGGCAGCTATTCCATTTCAAATCTCGAAACCAACCTATGATCCTCATCAGGTCTCGCTGAGTTATGAACAAATGAATATTAACGCCGACCGCCACAGAGAAAGAGCAGTGGACTTCATTACCCGATCTGGGAAGATCTCAAAGTAGTCAGGAGCACCAACAGCAGCACAAGCCCAACCTAAGGGGAAGAAAGTGCAGTGAATCCTTTTAAGAAAATGAGTCTAGAACATATCCTGGAGACTTAGCTAAGAAGAATGCCTGCCCATATTACTGTATTAGATCTATTGATGACATCCCCACTCCATTTCCAAGCATTAATGGGGGCATTAAAGAATGCGCATGTGTCACGTCAGGTTAGCCCAAATGAAGTTGGGCAAATAATTGGTCAAGTGATGGCTCCAAATGCCATGTCTTTATCTGATACCAATTTACCTGAGGAAGGAGGTAGTCACTCAAAATCTTTGAATATAATTGTTGAGTCCAGAAATATGATTATCCCCCTAGTGTTGATCGATAATGGGTCTGCATTAAACATATACCCGCTGAGAACCGCTACCAAGATTGGGGTAGATCCTTACATGCTAAGACCCACGAGAACTAGTGCCAGAGGTTTCGATAACACACGAAGAGAAATAATGGGAGAAGTTGATCTTAAGCTATTAATTGAGCCAATGACCTCTCTATCTTGTTTTAAGTAATGGACATCAAATCCTTGTTTAATCTGCTGCTAGGGTGCCCGTGGCTACATGAAGTCGAAGCCCTACCCTCCACATTGCACTAGAAACTCAAATTTATATCTGGGCATAAGATCCTCACAATCATTGGAGAGGGGCACAGTGAGAAAGAAAAGGCCACCAATAGCGTCGAAAAACCCAACATGTTGGATGTACTACACATCATTGAAGATGTCGACCTCCACAGTTTCAAATATGAGGTGTCAACGATACTCTTAGAACCCATCGAGGGCATCATTCCAAGAACCGGAGGTGGTATGGTAGCAACAGTGGCTATGCTCCAAAAGTGGGGCTATAAAAAAGGAAGGGGTCTTGGGCCCAAATTATAAGGAATGAGGGAGCCCATCATAGCTAAGGGCGGTCAGAAAGTCAAGTTTGGGCTAGGTTACAAGCCCATGGAAGAGGAGGTGCGAGAGGCTAAAGAAAAAGCCTGCGCAACAGCAGCTGTCAAAGCTAGGGGATACACATAGAGGAAAAACCCCGTCCTAGGCCTCACATTAGAGATTTATTCGTGAGTGTCGGGGTTGTGAAGATTGACTGGAATAGGGTAACCCGATTAACCCCACACAAGCCTACAACACCGGATCACCCCACCATTCCTCACATCACCCTTCCTAGCCTCAAGATAGACTTGGCCGCGCTATCCCTCTTTGAGGAACGACGATCCATACCTGAACAAACTCCCCCTGTGGTGAATCACCACAACACTGTGTTATTGTTTAAGGATATCATCTCAGACGAAATGAGGATCAACATGATGGAGGTTGACTCCAAAGAATCGTATCAGTCAATACCATCCATCCAAATAGGTAAAGGAGCAACCTCGCAAGTACGCAACTGGGCAACTTTGCCCCAAACCCTAGAAGGGGGGAGTGGCCTAACATTTGACACCCATTTTCCTAAAAAAAAAACCTATAAAAAGTGAGATAAGCCCTTGGAAGGCAATACCTTGTATATACACAGACTCGTGCTGCCAAGGGTCCACCTCCAAAGAAAATAAAAATCTAAAAAACATTAAAAAAATATAAAGTCCAAAAATATTGTCATTTAAAATTTCAAATAAAATCCCACAAAAAATGCTTTAATTGAAACACCCGTCTCACGTAAAATCGACCCCTTTCTTATAGAAATACAAGAAGAGGTAAGAGTTACGAGTCTGGACAAGGATATCTCGTTGGAGGAGCTCCCTAATGAGCTCGTTATCCGGTTTGCTGAGTTTAAGTATGGCCCTACCCCCATTATCAAAGAAACCGAGGACGTCAATTTAGGAACTAAAGAGATTTCCTGAATCACCAAAATTAGAACGTCGCTATCTCCCGGAGAAAGAAAAAGCATGATCGACTTCCATCAATCATACCAAGACATTGTTGCCTGGTCGTACAAGGACATGCCTGGTCTGAACATTGATTTGGTCGATCATGAGTTGCCTCTCTACGCTGATATGAAGCCGGTTAAGCAGAAGCTGAGACATCTCTGACCTGAGTGGATGTTGAAAGTCAAAGATGAGGTCATCAAGCAGTATGATGCCGGGTTTCTCATAGTATCTAAATACCCACAGTGGCTAGCCAATAGTGTACCGGTGCCAAAGAAGGATGGAAAGGTCTGCATGTGTATTGATTTTCACAATTTGAACAAGGCAAGCCCGAAAGGAGATTTCCCATTGCCACACATTGACATCTTAGTCGATAACACTACTAAGCACGAGATGCTTTCTTTCATGGATGGATTCTCAGGATATAATCAGATTAAGATGGTAGAGGCTGATCGAGAGAAGACTACATTCATCACTCCTTGGGGAACCTTTTGCTACTGAGTCATGCCGTTTGGGCTGAAGAATGCCGGTGCAATGTACCAGAGAGTTATGACTGCACTGTTTTAAGACATGATGCACCGAGAAATTGAAGTGTATGTCAATGATATGATAGCCAAGTCACCGGAGTGAAGCAATCATTTGGTAAACCTTCATAAGCTGTTTGAAAGACTGAGAAAGTACAGGTTACGTCTGAATCCACAGAAGTGCACATTTGGTGCTATGTCTGGAAAACTGTTGGGATTCATAGTCAGTAGGAGAGGGATCGAGGTAGACTCAATCAAAGTTAAAGCGATCATCAAAATACTACCACCATCTACCGAGAAAGAGGTTAGGGGGTTCTTGGGCAGAATAAAATATATCAGTCGATTCATTGCACAACTAACTCTAATCTGCACGCCGATCTTCAAGTTACTAAGGAAGGACTTGCCCGTTGAACGGAATGATGATTGTAAGGTAATATTCGATAAAATCAAAAGCTACCTCCTTAACCCACCTGTGTTAGTACCACCCGAGCCAGGGAGACCACTCTTGATGTATCTCTCCACAACAGAAGTCTCGATGGGATGTGTCTTAGGGCAGCATGATGAGACAGGAAGAAGAGAGCAGGCCATTTACTATCTGAGTAAGAAGTTTACTGATTATGAGACGCACTATTCTCATCTGGAGAATGCATGCCTAGCTCTTATATGGGCTACTCAGAGGCTCCCCCTTTACTTGCTATCCCAAGCCATTCTACTTTTGGCCCGAATGGACCCGTTGAAATACCTGTTCGAGAAGCTGGCTCTTACTGGGCAGACTGCATAATGGCAGCTTTTATTATATGAGTTTGACATCACATACGTCACTTAGAAGTTGATCAAGGGCAAGCGCTCACCGATCATCTTGCCGACAATCCTTTGCTAAATTATGAGCCTTAAGAACTGAGTTCCCTGATGAGGACATCCTGTTCATGACGGAAGACGATACTGAAGAAGCAGAAGAATCTTAGGTAATGCATTTTGACGGGGCAACAAAAATACCGAAGGTCAGGGAGTTGGCGCCATTCTGATTTTGCCGAAAGTATCCCATATACCAGTCTCTATCAAACTCAACGTTCCTTGCACTAACAACATGGCCGAGTATGAAGCTTGTGCCAATGGTTTATAGGCGGCTCTTGATCTAAACATAACTCACCTCTGAGTATTTGGCGATTCGTAATTGATCATATGCCATACGAATGGAGATTGGAAAATGAAAGACGAGAAACTGATCCCTTACCAAGAGCACCTCAAGGATCTGATTGCTTGCTTCCAAGATGTGACATTCTCATATGTCCCTCATGATAAGGAATCGCTTTGCCAACACATTAGCCACCTTGGCGTCAATGATTGAAATCTCGTATGGTGTTGAGATGACGTCGATCATGATCGAGCAAAGGAATGAGCTGTCCTTCTGCCTCCAGATTGAAGCCTGATGATGACCCACCTTGGTTCTTAGATATTAAGAATTTCCTTGAGACACTAACTTTCCCTGAAGGTACGCCCAAGATAGACCGATGAACCATTCAACATTTAGTGACAAGCTACATCATTTGTGGGGAATGCCTTTACAAGCGATCATACAACAACATTTTACTCAGGTGCCTTATTGAAAGTGAAGCGATCAACATCATGAAGGAGATCCACGAGGGAGTATGCGGTGCCCACGTCAGCGATCACATGCTCGCTAAGAAAATTCTATGGTAAGGGTACTTTGGACCACTATGGAATCGGATTGCTGTAAACATGTTCAGAAATGCTACAAGTGTCAGGACCACTCTAGTCTGATACACACTGCTACCATCGATCTACACTACATGACCACTCCTTGGCCATTTGCTACCTGGGGCCTTGACGTTGTCGGAATGATTAATCCGAAAGCATCCGATGGACATTAGTTCATCCTCGTTGCCATTGAATACTTTATCAAGTGGGTAGAAGCAGTGCCATATGTCAACATCACGGCTAGTCACATCGAGAAGTTTCTCAAGAGTAATATTGTGTGCTGAATTGGAGTACCCAGGGATATTATCACGGACAATGACGCAAACTTACGAATAAGCGCATCCGAGCCTTCTGTGAGTAATACAAGATCAAGCACCATCGCTCATCACCTTATCGGCCTCAAACTAATGGAGACATGGAAGCTGCGAACAAGAAAGTCGTCCGCATCCTAGAGAAAATGGTCGTCACTTACTGAGATTGGAACGAAATGCTGCCATTTGCTTTATGGGCCTATAGAATGTCGATCCATACCGCTACAGGGGCAACACCATTCTCCCTTGTGTATGGAACCGAGGCTTTCCTACCGATAGAGGTCGAAGTACCCTCACTCTGAATCCTTATGGAATCAGGCTTAACCGAAGCAGAGAGAGAGATCTCGCTTTGAATAATTAAACTTTTTGGGCGAGAAGAGACTCCTAGCCTTGTGTCATACTCAAGTTTACCAGGGGCGAATCGCACGCGCTTACAATAAATGTGTCCGTGGTCGAGATCTAAAGATAGGAGACACTGTGTTGAAGATGATCTTCCCATCCCTCCATGCCAATCCGAGAGGAAAATTCAAGCCGAACTGGGAAGGACCTTACGTCGTCTAAGAAGTGGTGCCAGGATACACCATCTGCCTCGCCACCATGGACGGAGATCACCGTCCTGAGCCCATCAAAGCTAGATACGTCCGACGGTTCTACGCTTAGTTTATCGTGATAAGGTAAGTATTGGTGAAACAAATACGTGACTGCTTAAGAACCATCCAAAAGAGGCCATCATTCCAAGCACAATAGCCAAAAAGCATCCCTAAAAATGATGATATCCTTTCCTACCCCATTTGAGCCTGATCTTTTCTTTCAATAAACCCCTTTCTCGAAAAAAAAATGTGTACATATACAAAAAAGAAGTAAAGTTACCATCAAAATCCAAAAAATTGGAAAAGCAATACTTCAAAAAGAGATTACCTGAAATAAGATAAAAAGAAAAAGAAAAAATAGAATAGTGGGGCATGTACAGTAAAATCCCCCAAGGAAGAAGAGTGTTGAGAAAAACTGAAGCCATATCAAGAAAACCCTATTTAGCCCAGCATACCTTCAAATCCTAACCTGACCCATGGCCAAGCTACACCCTGAAGGAAGTCCTCTTTCTAGGTTCACAAGCAGTCATAGTATCTGTTAAGTCAACACAAGCCGAGTTGTGAGATGACACCGGAACCCCATCTGATCGGCTATGACGGAATCGACGTCTATGTCATGACTTTTGATAGAAGAAATAAAAATAAAAAATAATAATAAAATAAAAATGCAAGCTCAAAGCAAGATGGACGTGGTGAAAACCTGAAAGGGCACTACGGGTAAAAACAACTAGTTTGTGCGGACCAGGTGAAAAATCGAAAGGACACTTGGGGTAAGAGAGCTAAACCCATGGACGTGGTGAAAACTTGAAAGGGCACTACGGGTAAAAAGAGGGCAAAAAACGGGCACGACGAACCCACCTTGGGCGTTGTGAGTAGAAGAGTTTTAAAAGAAAAAGATTAAAAAGAAAGGTTTGAATTAATGGATAACATTAATGTTGGTGGAACCCTCTTGGTTAATCTCCCTGATACCCTTTTTCGACTGGGCCGCTCATGTTAACTCGAATCGGGCCCCGACTGGAATTGTCTTTGTGAAACTACTTCGTCGAACGTATAACCCAAGGTAAGGAGAACGGTTTGAATCAGTCCAAGGGGATTGACGTTCCAATCTTGGTAAAGCGGCAGAAACTCACCCAGATTTGACCATTTAAAATAGGGTTCGACCATGCTCAAAAGGGGACCCGATACCTCACCCGGTGATTGAGGCATCATACCGAACAAAAAGAGAATAAAGAGCAACGTGAAAAGCCCTCTTTGTAAAAGGGACCCATTAATCAAAAAGGAAAAAATAAAAAAGAGAAGTCTTTGTCAATATAATAGATTTTCCTTTTCCATTTACAAATGCACCGCTTATATCACATCCCAAAAAATAGTCGGCGTGATGCCTAGCTTTCTTTCTTTCTTTCTTTTACAAAAGAAGAAAAAACAAAAACATAAAGAAAATATGTGTGTATCTGTAAAGGGGTTTCTTATGCCCCTTTTCTGTGTATCTGATCTATGCAAAAGGTTATATGTACAGGAAGGAATCAACGGCCCAGCTCGCGCTTCAAGGCACTAATCTCAATGCGAAAACCATCCTCCCTGACATTCCGCTCGGTCAACCAGCGACCATGCAAACTCTTGTACCTTGTTCAAGAAGCATCTGTGGCTCCAAGGGAAACACTCAAAGATCCTTTCAAACGAAAGACCTCGCCCTCTGTTATCGCTACTCTAACTTTCTCTTATGCTAAAAGTTCGTGCAGGACCCTCTTCTCATCAGTCAACCACTCAATACGGGCTCAGAGCGCCGTCTCTTCCTTCGGCCAGGGGCCTTCCATGTCAATACTCTGTCTAATCCAGACAATCAACAGTAGGATGCTCAGCTAATAGCCAAGCCTCGTACTCAGGGGAAGACTGAATCGAATCTCCCTACTCCATATCACACATCAGCGTAGACTGACGCGTCTCCCAAAGAGCAGCAATCTGATCTATGTCCCTAGAGGACCCCTTAGAAAAGATCAAGTCACATAGAGGGGGCTTTGTCTCACAAGGCACCTGCTGAGAACAGCTAAACTGACGCAACACACGGAATGGGAAATAGAAGGTGCTGCCAGTCAATCGTAGGAGGGTGATGCCCTCATGCTCTCTGGAATGAACTATGGGAAAGGTCCGATCTAACCAAGGAAGCCTCCATGTCAGCTCGGTGTTGGTCAACCAAAGCTTCAGAGCTGACGAGTCGCCCTGTGGAAGCAAGTGACACCTACCTGAAAAACATCGAGCGGCCTCACCTCGGGCAATATAAAAGTGTGGCACGGGTCCCAAGACAGCAAGATGCTCGCCCAACTAGACCTGAAGCAACAATGGACATCCCCTGAGGCTCTCCACCTTACCCAGAGAAAACGCATCAAAGCACTAGTATAATTCAGCAAGGACCAAGTGCACCACCGATCGACTCTTTACCAACTCAGTCAAAACATCACAAAGAGCCAGAGAGAAGCTCTCTCCCCCAGTAAATAAAAGGACCTTCGAAACAAGACTGAGAGCGAAGGCTCTCGCGTTGAAGATATTCCTAACTAGAAATTGTCGAAGACTTTTATCACCAAAAAGTTCTTTGAGAAATATGATCGAACACCTTGTGGGCCCCCCAACGAAACTTTTTTCGTACTCGAATTTCTTTAAACTGAGGGTAAGGTGAACGGATTTGGAGTAGCCCGACTTCGGCATGACTCTTGCGAGGCCTTTGTGAAGCTTCAAATCGGATAAGTTGGATAGCTCCTCAAGAGTAGGAGTTAGCTCCCGCTTTCCAAAACGGAACACATGAGCACTTGTGTCCCAAAGAGAGGCTGCCGTGTGAAGTAGGTCCCATCGTAGAGGAACCTCAAGGAAGAGGGGAAGACGTGATAGCCCGAGCTGCTCAACTTCGACGAGCTCACTCTGATTCAAGCTCTCATGCCAACTTTTAAGAAAAATTGGGCCCCAAGCCCAAAGAAAGGGGTAAATTAGTCCCAAGCCCTCCATATAAGGGAGGATTGAAAAGCGGGTCCATGGACGTACATAGATCTTTCAAAAATATAAAATTCAATGTATATTGATGGAATCGCCCTTGGGAAATCAAGGAGAGAAAAAAATCACTCAAAAAGGCCAAGTGAAAAAGAAAAGAGAGAATTTGGGTTATATCGGGCATATAAGGCCTCACAGCTCCCCAGGCTAAAGCTAGCGCAACTGTTAGTTGTGCCAGTGCAAATTGTCCTCAATTTAAGCCTGGTGCAACTAATAGTTGCGCCAGCACAAAACGGCCCCCCCTTATGCCTTTTTGAGCTGATTTAGGGATTTTGTGGGCCTTTGATGGCCCCCTTGACCCTTTAACCTAATTCACCTGATTTATGCTACGAAGGCATTCAAACATGAAAAGATTAAAGGGGCACCCAACTCTAAAAAAGTTTGACCTTTTTGTGCAAGAGAAACCTGCACCTAGGCAAGCGACCTCAAGGGCTCCTTTCATGAGCAATCACCAAGATCATCCTGCAAACAGTTGGATATATACAAGAAAAGGGATAACATGCAATCAAAGGAATAACGGCGCTAAATATTTCTAAGCAGAAAAATCATCAAAAATGCCACAATCATTCATCACAATCTATTTAAAACATCCCAAAATTATCCTAAAATGTGTTAAAATGTTTGAATTGTGCAAAATGCAGAAACTAGGGCCTAATCTTTGTTGGCACCCTTTGACTTCTTCCGCCGATGTGAGGAGCCCTGGTAAGTCCGCATATCTCCCACCCAAGACCATGCCTGGGAAATCTTGCTAAGCAAAGAGCGCGACTCCTTGGCGCATGCACGTTGCGAGTCATAGTTAAAGTCAGAGATCATGATTAATTAAGGAACAAAGGATAGAAGAACCAATGAGAAAAGCTAAGCAGCAAGATACTCACCACCTCCACGTCCTGAAGCTATGCGATGTTACGGTAATACGCCGCATGCTCCATAGCTGAGTCAAAGTTCTGCATTCAGAGGGATAGGATGTCAGTTACCGGGGCAATCATAAGTCTAGTAATAAATGCATGTATTGATCAAAGGAACCAAGAAAAGGGAAGAATGATCGTAAGAGGGCTTACCCCTAGAATCACCTCAAGAGGAGGAACCCGGGCCACTTCAGCTGAGATACGCGCCTGCTTATCCACATCAGCACACATGCCCAAGAGAAAGCTATCATCTAGGAGTTGGAAGGTCCCATAGACCACAGGCAGATCACCACTAAGGGTACCAGCATGAGAGGTACCCGACGGACCAGCTCCCGAAGAACCCTCACCGGAGGGACCCATGTCGGAGGGGTTAGCACCTGAAGGACCTGCCCTTGAACTATCAGCAGTACCCGCCACCGCTCCACCTCCATCATCCGAGTCATCCCCTTGAGAAAACTGTAAACAAAATAGAAATCCGCTCAGAAGGAACAAGGGCTGAATAAGAACAAAGGGGGGACTAATCTAAAAAAGAAAAGGAGAATTACCTGACCCGGCAGGCCACCGAATGTAAACAAGTTGGTGCTAGGGATGAAGCACTGCAAGATGAACCAATACGGTAGGCACTCGTGCCAAATATGATAATCTCCGAGCACAAGAAGGGCATTGGTAGGGAGCCCATTATGAAGGAAGGCCACAGTAAGATCCTCAACGCTACCAACATGATCCAAAACGTCTGCGGGAGGGTCCATGGGTATGACAGATAGCCTTGGTACTGGTGCACCACCCACTCCCCTAGGTAGTAAGCTTTGGCCCACGCCCCATGTAAGAAAACAATGCGACGGTTGTTGAATAGTCGTGATGGGCCTACGGCTGCCCGATTCCAGAAAATGGACATAGGTACGGGTCGTGGAGGATCTATCCAAGTCAAGAGGTGGCCAATCAATCAGACATACAGCATAATAAATCAGGGAGAATTTCTGAACTGGAATAAATGAGTTGAAAAGGGCTTTACCTGCTCAGGGACCATCAGGTCGAGTTGGGACCTCAGGCCCATCGTTGGGTGCTTTATGCCCACGTCACGATGCCGGGCTTGATTCCAATTGCTGAGAAGAGGGTAGGTGTATGCATCCAAGTGGAGAAGCAGGTGCCCAGTGTGAAAGTGGTGGTACCCCCATACCTAAGAAGAGCAGTGCACAAAAGAATAAGTCAGTAGCATAAAAGACCATTCAAATAAAACTGACGAAAGCAAAAGAGTTAGGGATTACCTCAAATGCTGCCAAAAAGCCAACAACAGATTTGGAATCCTTGGTGGTAACCCAAGCTACGCCATGCATCAACCACGTGTATCCGACACCACCCTAGTCGTACCTATGGACGTCGTCCCAGTTGTCCATAATGCTCAACAACGCTAAGCTGACTCGACCGCCGCTCGTATTAGTAAAGAGGGTCTTACCCAGCAAGAGCAGGAGAGTGATGCAAGCCAGGATGATTGCCCGCTCATGCATAATCTAAAGCACCCTATCTGGCTGGCCCAGATCCACTAACTCATCAGCCACAAAGAAGCTAGATAGCCAGCCCATCTTGACCTCAGTGCCATGCATCTGCCCACGAGGGGGATGCGCCCCTATCAATTGGATGATGTCCTCTCTGCTCGGCATCGTGAGACTGGCTATCAGTATACCCCCAACCCTGATGTCAGTAATCATCACCCAATCTATTGGCGTCAGCGCCATCTCGGCATAAGGCATGTGGAAGGTCATGGTCTCAGGACGAAACCGCTCTATCAGTGCCTTCAGATACGCGACATTGGCCCTCATAGGAGGGGCAAGATAGGAACTCCCCAAAGCCCACCTGCCCCAGCAAGAATTTCACCACAAGGGAACATAGCGGTAGAAATCATGGAAATCCAACCACCCCTCACGGAATACAATAGGGGGCAGGTCCTGCGTCCAAAGAAAGAAAAAATGCATCAGATCTTGGAAATAAAGAAAAGCTACACAAAGAAAGGAAGAATTGAACCTATCTTTTACCTTGCCCACTATGCCGAAATTTGAGATGTGAATGTACTGTTGGTGGAGGAGGCCAACTCGGGCGGCCTCACCCTACTTCTCTAGCCAAGGACCTGCCTTACAATCCACCACAAAAAGTTGCTCCCCTCGCGGACCATAGACTACCTCAGGCCCCTCCTCATGGCCCTCCTAAGACACATATTCTTCGTCGTCGGACATTCTGAGGCAACAGGAAACAATCACATTAGAGCAGATCAGTGATAAAGAACTATTTTTTTATGCTACACGCCAAGGGAAGGTAAATACGCTCACCCTCTTTCTGTTCATTGAAGAAAATGAAGATACAAAAAAAAAGAAAATCTCTTTTAGATTGAAAATATAAAAAAATCCCTTCCCTTTTATTTCCAAAAGAAAATGAAAAATAAAACAAACTTCCCTTTTTCTATGTTTAAAAATAAAGAGAGTTAAAGTGAAAAAATCATCATCATTTCTTTATGCTTTTAAAAATCAAAAACCAAAAAAAAAGTCTTTCTTTTATGATTAGAAGAGCAAAAACAAAAAATCCTTGCTTTATGTTCCAAAAAAAAAAAAAAAGAAAAAAAAGAAAAAGAAAAAGGGGAGAAGTCTCATCTTTTTAGGTCCTTCTTTTATGTTTAGAAAAACAAAAAAAAGAAGATTCACTTCCTTATGCTCCTAAAATCAAAAACCAAAATAGAGGAGCCTTTCTTTTATAAAAACAAAAACTATAAAAAAAAACCGTAGTTTATACCCATAAAAAAAACCAACACAAAAATAATAAATAATAGTAAATCAATGCCTTAGTTTTAAAAAAAAAAAAAAAAAAAAAAAAATCCCTTCTTTCTTTATTTTAAGAGAAGTCAAAAATCATTTTCCTTAAATAAATTTCAAAAAAAGGAACTGAAAATCCTTTTTTCATTTTTTCCTAATTTAGTGTTTAAAAAAATATACATAATAAAAGAGAAAAAATCCATTACTTTATATGCAAAATAAAAACAAAAAAAACAAACAAAAAACAACAAAAAAAAACTATTCTATATACACAAATAAAAACAACAAAAAATATATATATTAAGGCACCAATAAATCCAAAAAATAACAAAAATAGGGCATTGTTCACAAAAAATCATCCACACATCATCAATAAACATACATACTATAAAAATAAACCATTACTCATCAAAGAATGCAAGATCATGATCATATTTGCATGAAAAAGCAAGAAAAATCAAGAAAAATGAGTTTTAAATGGTTACCTTGTGAAGAAGATGGGGTCTTTGATCTAGCGTGATTCAGACGGTCAAACGGCACGAGCGAATGCTGGCAATGAGGCACGCATAGAGGCGATTTAAAGGAACCCTATGGAAGATCCGGTTTTCAGTTTAGAGAGGGGGAAGAGAGCAATTTCGAAAAACACACTGGCTGCTCGAACTCTCGGGCAGTTTAAATTTGAAACCCACGCATACCTGGTGCAACTATTAGTTGCACAGGTCATTTTGAGCCTCCTTTTAGCTTGGCGCAACTAATAGTTGCACCAGCCACTTACGGGTCAGGTTTTGGGCCTAGCACGAGTCAAATACATAACCCGGTCCCCCCCTCTCATTGTTTTGTTTTCCCCGGCAAATGCACGCGCTCCCAAACAGTGTGTCGATCCTCATGTGACTTACCCAGGAAGTGTGAAAATGTGAAAATGTCTAAAAAACCGAGAGTAGTAGGCGTCCCGATCGTACATAGAAAAATGTGAAAACGTCTAAAAAATGATGAAAAAAATCCCCACAGAAAAAGCCAAAAATGATAGAATAATTCACATAAAATAATAGTTCAAAAAAAAAAAAACCAGAAAAGTCCCATTAAATGATAGCTTTAAAAAACCAAAAAAATCACGTAAAATAAAAACTTGAAAATCTAAAAATCAACAAAAAAGATAAAGAAAATCCTAAAAAAAAATTGCATAAAATAATAGAAGTAATAAAGTAATAAAATAACATGAAATGATAACTTAAAAATAAAAAAATCATCAAAAAATCACATAAAATGATAACTCAAAAATCTAAAAATACATAAAATGATAAATAAAAAAAAATGTAAAAAATTTCCTACATAAAATAACAAAGATATATATTTTGGAAAGACAACACACCCTCCCAAAAAGCGTTGTTACATCTATTCGCTCCGTTCGAGTAGTCGTGCTAAATAAACTTTGGGATCAATGGGTTTGCCCAAAGACCTCGAACCCCTGCTTCAAGCAGAGACTCCCGTGACTAGTTAAATGAGGCAGTCTATGTCTCATGTGATTAGGCGCGCACGCGTGTTCCAATGCAGTAAAATGTCAATATTTTATCTGTAATGCAGTTGTGCCATATCAATGTCCTAAGTCTAAAGGTTCACTTTGGATTTTTGGATCCTACTTCGAAGTAGGAGCAACGGTGTCAATTCCGGTCAAATAGTCAATGTTTCGGTCAAGTCGACGCCACTACTAAACTTTGTGACGAGCGCTCAATTAGTAGATTCATATGAAAGTGATTGTTTAACTTGAGATTTCTCACAAGCTATTTCGAAGGTGTGGACTCTCGATCTGCGCAATCTGGGCATGCTCCCTATGGGGTTTGAGGTCCGAGTAACTCCGTTATGAAAAAGATCGATTGTTGGTTGAAACCAACCTGTTGAAAATGAAACTACATGTCAACCAAACTATGTGTAAATATGCATGCAGAAGGGTTTATTTCCCTTTATTTTTACAGGCTTGAAACCTGTATTGGCACAGTATCCCTGTAAAGTGTACGCCTTGTGTCTAGGTATCCGTAGGATGGTCATTTGTTCTCATAAATTATACTAGCACGGGATTTGGATCGAGATTTTCATCGCCTCTAATGGGTGCATATTTATGCATAGTTAATTGATTTATATGATCATTGTTGGCAGAGGTCGGGATTGGATGCCCCATTGGGGGGCACCTAATTTTTTGCCAGATCTGCTCTGTGGTATTTAAGGTTGGATACTCTAGGTCACGATGATCCGAGGCACGTTAGAAAAATAGCACACCCTCCCAAAAAATGTTGCAACATTTATTGGCTCTGCTTGGGTAGTCATGCTAAATAAATTTCAGGATCAATGGGTTTACCCAAAGACCTTGAACCTTGCTTCGAGCAGGGACACCCATGACCAGTCAGATGAAGCGGTCAATGCCTCACCTGATTGGACACAAATTGTGGAATCTCATGTACTTGCATTGCGCCTATCTTTGAATGTGGGTCGATCACCCTCCTTACTTACGAAGCTATTGTATTCAGAATGAATCATGGACATTGAACTCCTTCAAAATATCTCGAGAAGCGACCATTTTTCTCAGCTATTAGGCTTTCACAACTCATTCCACCTCGGTTTTGCCCAGTAATGTCGCTAAGCACTTGGGGACCGATTACCTTGAGAAACAACCATTTTTTCTGACATACAGGGCTTTCGTTTTCTCACCTTGTTACTCATTTGATATTTGAAGTTCATTATGAATGCAGCAGACCTATCAGTAATGCCTTGGGCCTCTTCGTATGTATCTTTTCTTTGGCATTCGATCATTAGTGATCGGATACCAAAGAGGGGCATCTGTAGACACCCAAATTTGGCCCAAGGTCCGATCGAGACACACTTCGAGAGAGGCGCACCTCTAAACTTTTGATGGCATCTATAAAACCCTTACGAACCTTTCTGAAACCTTAGGAAATATTCCAAACCTTTAGAAATCATCCTAGATCCCTTAGGAACCTTCTCGAACCCTTAAAAACCCATCCCGACCGTTAGAACCCATTTCGGACCTAAGCCTAGCTCTCCCGAGCAATGGATGAAGAGTGGTATACTGAGACTAGTTGTGACCTTCTACTATGATCGAATCTCATACTATTGAAAAGTAGAGGTCCTCATCTTTCCAACAGGCTAAGAATCACCCTAATCGGAGTTGTGTATAAAAAGATATCACATCCCGAACTCGAAGGGCACAATGGTAATTTCATGTGACTCCCCTTAGGGATTTGGTGCAACTAATAGTTGTGCCAGCTATAGGTGGGTCCCCCCCCGGGCAGCTAACTTCTCAGGCACTGTTCAAGCAATGTTTTACTGTGCATATGCTTAGCGCAACTAATAGTTACGCCAGCCATATGAACAGTAACTATATATTTTTGCCTCAAAAATTAAGATTGAGGTTTGGCTTGTTGACCATCTTGACCTTTAGAGTGTGTTTTGCTAGTTCTGTTGCACCCATTTACTATCCATGTGCAACCCCTTAAGTGGTTTAAAGCCTCACCCTATCATCCACCATTGGAGCACCTTCTCACATTTTTCAAGGCTCCAAAAACCCTAGGAAACCTTAGATGGCCCATTACCTAATTGATAACCCCAATTAGCCTCTAAGCACCCTCCTAGCCGCCCTTTTTCCTATAAATAGAGAGGCACCCCCCTTGCAAATGGCTTGAAAAATTTTGCAATTATGAGATTAAGGAATCCTTTCTCTCTCTCTCCTCTAGTGCACCATTCCCATACAAATTCTAGAACTCTAAAAACCCCTTTAGACCTTAGCATTTCATCCATAAAATCTAGGTTAGAGGTGTGTTACCCCCTAGCCTTCCCTCTCTACCTCTTAGCCATCAAGTCTTAGGAGTTAGAACCTCATTCCATACCATATAAACCTTCAAAAGCTCACCGAAGCAAGCCAATGCAAGGATCTACAGTGGTGCAACAAGGGTTCGAGAGCTCCGGCTCTCCCCTCTATTCCTCTACCTTCTCGGTTATTCCTCCATCCTCCCATTTGTGCCGTTACGCCGCCGAATTTTCGATAGGAACGGAGGGGCACAAATAGGATTTTAAGACCCATTTGAGCCAGAGGAAGCCTTTTTCATTTCTTTTATATTATTCTTGTTTTAGCCATTAGTAGAGACCACATTAAGCAGGTTGATTGGGTGCCTAATACCTTTCCAATCGATAACTGAAGCCCCTATCCAAGAGCCTTTGGCATAGACTGGATTCAGAGTCATATTTGTGATACTTTGGTGCTTATAAAAATAATCCAGGTTTCACGGGACACCAAAAGCTCCAGGTGGCGACTCTATAATATCATTAGTGAGTGCATCGTCATGACAGGATCGTCAAAAATCCCACGGTTGCACACATCTGGTAGGCAAGTGCTCTGGATCACCATTGTTGGTGCTGAAATATTCTTGGTGAGGTTTGTCTTCTTTGGGTGAGCCTGGCTGATCTTCTTTCGGGCTCGTAAGTTCTTTCGCTTGGAATTCGTAATATGCCAGGATGAGTATGCATGCCCAGTAGCCAGGTTGGTATGGGTACGAGATGCAGGGGTGTCCCCAAGGGCATTCCTATCCTTCGAGATTGGGGCCAAGGTCGTTGCTGTCAAAGTCGGGCTCGTCTTCTCCACTAGATAGCCCTTGAAGGCCTTGGTCTAACTGTTCTGCCAACTCGAGGGTGGGGAGATCTATCCAGTAATCTTCATCATCGCTCGGAGACTGTTGCCATACATCCTCTAGTGAGTTCAAAAATATTTGAAGTTGTGGTACATCTAGAGATTGGGGAGCGACGAGCTCTAGTTCTTCTTCAACTTCTATAAAGGCGATGTGAGAATCTTCTGCGCTAATGGTTTGCCAGATTTCGTCCATGATAGCCTTTTGACATCGTAGCATCATAGTCCTACACATGTTGCAGTAAGGTTGCTTCGGGTAAGGGCATTGACACGTGCATCACTAATCATCAAGTACGTGCTAATAATTAAAATCGTCATCAAGATTTAAAGTCTTATCTCAAGAGCGATTATCTTCTTTGAAACATTCTAGGTGATCAGCTCTTAGGAAGTCTTCAAGTTCTATGGTGGAGAGGCTTGCCCAATAATCTTCCTCCTCACTTGATATTGAGGGTAAATCGTCCTGTGTCAGTGATTGAGGCTGGGGTAGCGAAAGAGAGGGGGAAGTATCTGGTTGCCGTCCTCTTTTAAATCCTATGGACATGATGTGAAAGTCTTCTTCATCGGTTGAATCCCACTCTTCTACCTGCAGTTCAAGTTTTGGAGGTTCCTTCCTTCCTTCTTCTGGGTATTCCTCAATGTCGAACAACGGTCCGACTCCCTCAAGTGGCTTATCGATGTCATTGGTCAGGTCAGTGAAGGCCCTATTTATTTGCTCGATTTCTATCTCTTATGGTTTAGGGAAGGACTCCCTCTTTTTCTTCAACACATTAGCCTTTTCGATGGTTTCATAAACGAAAAGGTCATATGGTGACCACTTAGGTGAGGTTGGCAGGAGTTCGGCTTGCTTGCCTTCTAATTGGTAGCCTAATCCTATGTGTTTTCTAACTTTCTTAGGGATGACAGGCCCTATGTGTCCTTGCTTATTCTTGCCGAGCCCGGTGTGAGGAACATATCCTAGCTAATACATAAGGTCCCATCCTTTTGTTGCAATTGGATTTATGTGATAGAGTCGGGCGAGATTAGGACCGGCTTCTCTTCTTGTTCATCTCGACTGGTATGGCAGAGAAGAGCTGGGGGATAAGTGATTTTTGCCACTACCGTGTCATCGGGCGGTTGCACTTTTATGATGTGGCTGGTGGATAGGACAAAGTTGTGAGTTGTCAAAATACTTGCTATGTAGTCAGTGTCTATCTCCTAAAGAGGCGCGTCAGCATACATTCTGACGATGGAGTCCTCGTGAGGGAATTTGACACACTGATGGTATGTAGACGCTACAACTTTCATGGATTCCAACCATTTCCTTAAGTTGTAAGTACTAGACGAGTCGGAGACGTGGAAGGTGGCATCCTTTGTTATTGGCCCGAGATGAACTTGTAGCTTAATGGTTCCCTTGACAAAGCGCCGGGAGCCATCATATGCAATCAGGGATAACGACGAGGGCCTTATATCTTACTCCGTGTACTTGAGAATCTTGAGCGTCGTTATGGGGAAAATATTAAGTCATGCTCTTATTTCAACTAGCACATGAGGGACTGAAAACCCTCTGATTATAATAATCAGATATATGGCAGCGCGCTCCCTCACAGGGATTCTTTTAACATATCTATGTTTGTGAAGGTAAGGGTCGGTGGTTGCGCCATGATGGAAGTGATCTGGTTCAGCTTATCCAAAGTGGCGTCCTCATCTATTTATGTTTCTTCTAGTGTCTTCATCAGTAGACGATGATGGTCTGGGGATTTCTTGATGAGTTCGAGTATCGATATTTACGCTGAGATCTTCTAGAGATGCCGTAGGAGGTCATACTCTTGACCTGATTCAAGCGCATGTTCTTTTCAAGGTCGATATGCTTTACTTACATTTTTCTGAAGTGGCTGAGGCACCAGAATTGGTGGTGGGTGAATGATGTGAGGCAGGGGAGGTAAGTTGGCTTCCTTTTCTCTTGCTATCCACTCTGGCGATTGTGCGCCGATAGTTTCTTTCTCCTGCGAGAATAGTGGCGGTGGGTACGTGGTTCCTGATTTGAGGACTGGGCATGCTGATTGTCGATCTTTAAGCCATGTCGTGGCTTGAGTTGATGAGCTTGTTGGAGAGTTCGTCATGAAAGGGGTGAAATTTGAAGAAGGGATACGTACTGCAGCAATGCCGTCCCAAGGTGGGAGGTATTGTGTGTAGTCTTCTTCTTCGAGGAAGGCAGAGATCAATGCTTCCTGCTTGTCGAATTCTTCTGGTTGTTGCTTCGTTTCTATACTTGGTTGGTGTTTGACCACTGTTGGGGATATTTCAGTGCTGATTTATTGTGTGTGGTAAAAACAAATTAAAATCAAAGTAAAACAAATGATGGAATCAGCATACTGAAATTATCCTAGACCTGCAAGATACGGGGTCCATTTATAGCAAGTTTTAATAAGTAAGAGTTTGTCCCACAGGGAGTGATCTAAAACCTAAGAGGTGTATAGTAGACCTCTAGATCTGGCTACAGATCTAGCAATTCTAGCCTAGAAAATAGGGAAAAGAAAGAGACTTTTTCTGGTGTCACTAGATCTAATTTACAAAACTAAAATATAATACTAAATCTAAAAGATTGAAGAAGATGGATGGTAAAATAAAGTAAAAATTTGTGAGAAATAGGCAGCTAGGGATTGGTTCTTACTGAAAATCAATTGGTTCAAAGGCAAAGCATAGGAAAGATTTGCTACAATCCTTCATCTAGCTATAAGCTCAAATGCAAGGTATAAGTATCTAATCTTAACCAAAGAATTGGAGCAATCCTAAGGCTACGATCTGTCCACTCGAATGGTCACAGATCATCCCAGAGATTGTTCTAATTCAAGGATCTTGATTGGAACAGGTAAGCTATTATAGATGTTATGGGTGCCAGGCTAAAAGCTCAAGCATCCATAAGAATATCTAATCCAGGGAAATCAAGTACGAAAAAGTGATCTTTAGAATAGAATCAACTTTAAAAACCACAATTACTGTAATTATACAATTTACAGCATATTGTGCTCAGATCTACAATCTGTGCAACATCCAATCCATTTACAAAACTTTTGAAACTCTCAATTTACAATTACAAACAAGATCTGGACTGCTTATCTGGATCTAATCAGGCAGGATGGATTAGAGAGAGAAGGGGGAAGAGAAAATGGAAAAATAAAAGCTAAACTAAACCTAAATGAGCTAAGGAGAACCAAAGTTATTCTATGGATTCCTTGCTGAGAAACTACAATATCAAGGAGCTTTATTTATACAAATGCAGTCATCCAAGTGCTTTGGATTGCAGCCAATCAGAGGAGAGAATCTTCAATTCAGTTTATGCTAATCCATGTTTTAGCATTTCAACCAATCAAAGAGAAGAGAAAGAGATCCAGTTTTGTTTATGCAGCTGAAGTAGTTTGCATTCCCGCCAAATATTTGAAACTTAGTTATTGCCCATGTGCAGCCATCTCTTATGCCTTGGACTTCCCAAAAATGCCCTTGCCAACCAAGAATATTTGCTGCTGAAATCCAAAATGTTCTAGCTGCAGCTGTTATCAAAAATAACCCTCATGCTTTAGATTTGATGGAGCCCAAGTTAGATGAGTTGCAGAAGTATGGGCTGATGAGGGTTTAAATCTGCAACTCTATTAAAACTCTGCATCTTCAACAGTGAGAAGATGAACTCGAGATGGTGGAGTTGAGTGCAGCAGCTTCAGGTACCTTATCGTGAGGATGGTAGTGGTTTTTGAGAGGTTGTGAGGACTGCTGGAAGTAGGTGTCAAGAGGTGGGCTGAAGGTAACATTGGAAACTCAAGAGGATGTGGGGCTGATGCAGCTTCAGGTAAGGTGTCGTGAGGACAGGAGTGAATCTCGACAGGTTGCTGATGGTTTAGAGGTTCCTTTTGTGAGGATAGCTGAAGGTTTTAAGTGCACTTCAACAGGTTCTGAATGGGAGCTTGAAGTTCTCGAGAGGATGCTGCACTTCAGATTCCAAACTGCTCCACAGGATTGGATTTGGAGCTCGAGAGGTTGGAAGATAGGGTTGCAGATGTCAATAGGTTTGGCTGTCAGCTTCATAACTGCTCGACTTGATTGCCCGGGAGTTGCTGAAGACACCTACAAGTTGACAGGTTGCTGGGGAGTTTGTTGGTGCAACTCGACAGGATCACAGCTTGGAGGCTTGATCTTCTCGAGAGGTTAGAAGGGCTGGGAATTCTACATCTGCTCGATTGGATTGATGGGAGGATGCATGAACAGTTTGAGGGGTTTGAATGCTCCTGTCGACAGGTACAAGTGGATGAGTTATCTACTCGAGATGTGTTGAATGCAGCTGCTCTTAGTCGATAGGTTGCTGGTATAAAACTCAACAATTTTGCTGGGGGTCTTCACTACACATCGATAGATTGTTGGCAGCTTTGATGGTGCAACTCGACATATTTGGAGATTGGAGTACTCAAGCATTGGTTGAAGATGCTGAGTGTGCAGCCATCTCTTCGACAGGTTGCTTCCATGCATGCTGTGAGGTTGCAAGGCTTGGAGCTTAGCTTGCTGCAGTCCACATGATGCTGGAACTCCACATGTTTGTACTAGTTTTAGCAAGGTTCATCTCAGTCCTTCAATGAAGTTTCTTTCTCAGCCATTATACCACACAATCAGTTTACTTGATGGCTACTTGGATCATCTGCACTCTGCTGAAACCTATGCGATTGCTGCAAGCTTTGTTGTGCACACCAAGTGCTCTATTTCTCTGCAGCTACTTGGAGATGATGAATCAAAGGAATGTGCACACATCTCAAAATATTGCTGAAGTGATTGCTACCATGTGTTAATTCCAAATGTTGCTGAGCCCCTTGGTTGCTTAAGTCCTCAATGTGATAGCTGCTGTGGCACTTCTTCTTCATGTGTGAAAGCACATCTCTCTCTCTGCTCTTAAATGATTTCAAAACTCCTCCTTAATGGCACTTTTTAACTGAAAACTACACTAAGGCTACAATTTCTTCTTTACTGCAAAACAACACTAAAATGCAATGATTAAATATTCCAAGGCTTAGCAAAAGTTAGGTTTACGGGGCATAAAATGGTTTAAATCATTGACTAACACACCGCCAAACCTAACCTTTGCTAGTCCTCGAGCAAAGTGAAATTTAAAACAATTAACCTACAAAACTAAATGCCACTTTCATAGGGAACATGGGTGCATTTAGCATATGCACCAAGCCTCTTAAACCCCTAGGAGATCCCTAGTGGAGGAGTGGAGTCTCCTGAGGGTTTTCAATGAAGGTACCCACAAACTTCTCCAATAAAATTAGTTAATACCAATGCAACAAAGTTCAAGTAAAATAAAATTCATTTCACACCTTGTTCATTCAATTTTAGAGGATTCTTAGCAGAAAAACATCAATTTAAACCTAGAATTCTACTGTAATTCCTTCACTATCAATCAGCTTATATCAAGGCATTGTGCATGAAAATTAATGCAAAGCTCACCATCAATTTAAGAATTCTATTTTGATAATGCCCCCAACAAACTTAATTTCATACCCAAGTCTTACCAGGGCTGTTACTCACAATCAAAATAGAAGGGTGCATCATTTCACACAGCTCAAGAGTAGTTACAGCCCTCAAACAGGGCTGTAAGCATGAGCCTAGGCCTTGCTCTAGGTTTTGAAATTTTCTAACTCTTTTCACCATAGATTAAACAAATCCTCATCTCCACATGATAGCTTAATCCATTTCAAATTAGTAGGGTTGTAATGTGGCTTATGGGTGAGGTTTATAAAGAATGAAAGGGTAGAATGGGATTCAAATTTGAAAAATCAGTAAGATAAGGAGGTGGTCATGACAACACCTTCATTTTAGCTCATCTTCATCTTCTTCTTGAATTTTCATATTTGAAGTGATCGGTTTCTAATCCTCTTTTCAATCTTTCAATGAAATGACTACTCTTTCTCATTCTTTTGTTTTGCATTTCTGTTTTACTTCTCTTTTTCTTTTTATATGCTTTGCCTTTGTAATTTTTTTAGGGGCTGGAATGACACAACTATACATCTGATACACAACTACCTTTTAATGTGTTTTCTTCTCCTTCCACCAAATATGAAACCTTACTCCTCCAACCTTACTTCTCCCTTTACTTCCTGACTTCTCAGATGGAGGGTGAACTGAAATAAGTTAAGAGGTTCAAGAAAAAAAATACTTTGGTTTCTTGTCAAAGAACAACTTCGATTTTCAAGGCTCAAATGGTGTGTATCAAGGGTAGTTCAAAGGTGGGAAATTTTAAGCTCAAACTGTCCAAAGGATGACCTTACTTCATGTCCTCAATGTCATGAATGTTGTCGAGCTGTTTTAACTTGAATTTGTCTAACTTCTAGTGAGTAAAATTAGATCCAATCAGTCCTTAGAGCAGAAAAATTGCCAAGACACTCCTCAAGGAAAATTTTCAGGCTCAAATCTCATTGGCTATGGTCTTCCATCAAATTTCTGGATATATCCTCACAATTTCACTCTTTTCAAGTTCACTAAGCATCAATTTTTGAAAATTCTTGACATTTACTTCATAAAAGTGTTAGAACTACAACACATTTCAGTTTTAAAAAGTTATTAATTTCCTCTATTTCAAAAAAAAAAATTAGGTGGGAAATCACTTTATTTTCACAAATTTTATTCAACATAGCTGCACTAGCATTAACTACTCCATTGGCATACCTGCCATACCCCCAAACCTAAGATGAACATTATCCTCAATGTTTACACAATGAGTAACCAGGGGCAGCAGAGTAAAGTAAGAAAGAACAATAAAAGTAATATGCAGCAAAGAAGAATGCAAAACTGAATATATGAACAGAAAAAATAGAAAAAATGATATATAAATGCAAGAAAATTACTGCTAAAAATAGAAAAACAACAAAACAAAGATAAAAAAAACTAAATACAAAACTACAAAAATGAAGAAAAACAGTAAAACTAGGACACACATTAACCTAAGAAAGAAAAATCAGCAATCTAAAAACAATATTTAAACTAAAATTCCTAAAATAGAAAATCCTAAGAATCGGATCTGATAAAGTCAAGCCCCTTGTGCATGAGTTTGTGTTCCAAAAGGATAAACTAGTTTGCCACTTATGAATCTATGTGAATTTGCAAAATGATCAGCAGGAATAACACATAGTGAAAAGCAAGATTCATAAGACTGAGCCCTGTGTTGATGATGTGTATGATCAGAAAATTTTTCAAAGTAATAAACCGTGAATGCACACAGAAAGAAGCAGGATTCATACACAGCTGAGACCCATTAATGGTGAAAGAGTCTTGAAAGTAAATAAAATCAGAGGCTCCATTGAATATACAAAGCAAAAATATGATCCACTGTTCATTATCTAGAATCCTCAAAATTTAAAACATGATCTCAGCAGTTCTAGATGGGAGTTTATGAATGCAAGCAAAGGAAAACAGCCCATCTGAAAAAAAATTATGCTTTTATGAATTTTTTTATTTTTTATTTGTTTTGGATCAATCGAGGCTCAACAAGAGCCCTTATTTACTACTGCTGAAGAATATAAATGAGGGAAAACAAATCTGAAATTTTTATTTGAGTTTACAATTTCTTTCATATTTTTTTTTTTTTTACAAAAAATCAGCATGCCTAAATGATAGCAGGAATAAAGATAAACACAGAACACAGCAAAACTGTTGGTTTTAAAGAATTTAAAATTTTTAAATGAATGCAATGGAGAAGGGGATACAAACTCACGCAGATCTGCTCCAGCTGCAATCCATTTGCTCCTCTTTTGGCTGCTGCTCTAGATCTGCAAAAATTCAAAAACTGCAGCAGTACCTTATTCAAGAAAAGTGAATGTAATAAGCAAAACAAAAAGAAAAACTCAGGCTACTGCCATATTTCTACAAAAATGCAAAAGGTAACAACATCACTTATTCAAATAGCTAGAAGGCACAAAATAAAACTCAGAAAATTCAAAATTACTGCAATTTAAAACAGATATTCTATACAAAAACTGTAGCAAGCATTTATTCAAGCACTTTGAATGTAAAAAACTAAAGGAAAATCAGATCTAGAAAAATGAAAAACTCATATCTACTAACCAGATCAAAACTCTCCGGCAGCGGCGCCAAAAACTTATTGGGGATATTTCAGTGCTGATTTATTGTGTGTGATGAAAATAAATTAAAATCAAAGTAAAATAGAGGATGGAATCAGCATACTAAAATTATCCTAGACCTGCAAGATACAGGGTCCATTTGTAGCAAGTTTTAATAAGAGTTTCTCCCACAGGGAGTAGTGATCTAAAACCTAAGAGGTGTGTAGTAGTCCTCCATATTAGACTACAGATCTGGCAATTCTAGCCTAGAAAATAGGGAAAAGAAAGAAAGTTTTTCGGGTGTCACTTGATCTAATTTATAAAACTGAAATATAAAACTAAATCTAGAAGATTGAAGAAGATGGATGGTAAAATAAAGTAGAAAATGGTGAGAAATAGGCAGCTAGGCATTGGTTCTTACTAAAAATCAATTGGTTCAAAGGCAAAGCGTAGGAAAGATTTGCTACAATCCTTCATCTGGCTACAAGCTCAAATGCAAGGTATAAGAATCTAATCTTAACCAAAGAATTGGAGCAATCCTAAGGCTATGATCTGTCCACTCGAATGGTCACAGATCATCCCAGAGATTGTTCTAATTCAAGGATCTTGATTGGAACAGGTAAGCTATTGCAGATATTGTGGGTGTCAGGCTATAAGCTCAAGCATCCACAGGAATATCTAATCCCAGGAAATCAAATACGAAAAAGTGATCTTTGTATCAGAATCAACTTTAAAAACTATAATTACTGTAATTATATAACTTACAGAAGGGGGAAGAGAAAAAGGAAAAATAAAAGCTAAACTAAACCTAAATAAGCTAAGGAGAACCAAAGTTATTCTATGGATTCCTTGCTGAGAAATTACAGCAGTAAGAAGCTTTATTTATATACATGCAATGATCCAAGTGCTTTGGATTGCAGCCAATCAGAGGAGAGAATCATCAATTCAGTTTATGCAAATCCTTGTTTTAGCATTTCAACCAATCAGAGAGAAGAGAAAGAGATCCAGTTCTGTTTATGCAGCTGAAGTAGTTTGCATTCCAGCCAAATATTTGAAACTCAGTTATTGCCCATGTGCAGCCATCTCTTATGCCTTGGACTTCCCAAAAATGCCCTTGCCAACCAAGAATATTTGCTGCTGAAATAAAAAATGTTCTAGCTATAGCTGTTACTGAAAATAACCCTCATGCTTTAGATTTGATGGAGCCCAAGCTGCAGGAGTTGCAGAAGTATGGGTTGATGAGGGTTTAAATCTGCAGCTCTATTAAAACTCTGCAACTTCAGCAGTGAGAAGATGAACTCGAGATGGTGGAGTTGAGTGCAGCAGCTTCAGGTACCTTCTCGTGAGGATGGTAGTGATTTTTGAGAGGTTGTGAGAACTGCTACAAGTAGGTGTCGAGAGGTGGGCTGAAGGTAGCATTGGAAACTCGAGAGGATGTGGGGCTGATGCAGCTTCATGTAAGGTGTCGTGAGGATAGGAGTGAATCTCGACAAGTTGCTAATGGTTTAGAGGTTCCTTTTGTGAGGATAGCTAAAGGTTTTAAGTGCACTTCGACAAGTTCTGAATGGGAGCTTGAAGATCTCGAGAGGATGTTGCACTTCAGATTCCAAACTGCTCCATAGGATTGACTTTGGAGATCGAGAGGTTGGAAGATAGGGCTGCAGATGTCGACAGGATTGGCTGTCAGCTTCAAAACTGCTCGACTTGATTGTTGGGGAGTTGCTGAAGACACCTACAAGTCGGCAAGTTGCTGGGGAGTTTATTGGTGCAACTCGACAGGATCACAGCTTGGAGGGTTGATCTGCTCAAGAGGTTAGAAGGGCTAGGAAGTCTACATCTGCTCGATAGGATTGATGGGAGGGTGCATGAACAATTCGAAGGGTTTGAATGTTGTTGTCGATAGGTACAAATGGACGAGTTATCTGCTCGAGATGTGTTGAATGTAGCTACTCTTAGTCGATAGGTTGCTGGTATAAAACTCGATAATTTGGTTGGGGGTCTTCACTGCACTTCGACAGATTGTTGGTAGCTTTAATGGTGCAACTTGACAGATTTGGAGTATTGGAGTGCTCGAGCATTGGAAAAAGAAGTTGAGTATGCAGCCATCTCTTTGACAGGTTGCTTCCATGACCTTTGTGAGGTTGCAAGGCTTGGAGCTTAGCTTGCTGCAGTCCACAAGATGCTGGAACTCCACATGTTGGTAATAGTTTTGGCAAGGTGCATCTTTGTCCTTCAATGAAGATTCTTTCTCAACCATTATACGACACAATCAGTTGACTTGATGGCTACTTGGATCATCTACACTCTGTTGAAACCTATGCGACTGCTGTAAGCTTTGTTGTGCACACCAAGTGCTCTATTTCTCTGCAGCTACTTGGAGATGATGAATCAAAGGAATGTGCACACATCTCAAAATATTGTTGAAGTGATTGCTGCCATGTGTTCATTCCAAATGTTGCTGAGGTCCTTGGTTCCTTAAGTCCTTAATGTGATAGCTGCTATGGCACTTCTTCATGTGTGAAAGCACATCTCTCTCTCTGCTCTTAAATGATTTTGAACTCCTCCTTAATGTCACTTTTTAACTGAAAACTGCACTAAGGCTGCAATTTCTTCTTTACTGCAAAACAATACTTAAATGTAATTATTAAATACTTTGAGGCTTAGAAAAAGCCAGGTTTGAGGGGCATCAAATGATAAAAATCATTGACTAACAACCACGGCCTCGCGCTTCTTTCTTGAGGTATTTTGGGAGAGTCCCTCTACCCATGCCATGATTAGGGTTGCAATTTGGACGACATTATCCTCATTTCCTGGTTCAAACTCAGATGAAAGAGGCTATGATGGAGTGGGCTCAGCGTTTGGAGGGGTTGAGGGTTCTGACAAAGGTTCCTCAAGGTTTGCTCTCTGAATCCTAAACTTAGATTTTAGGGAAGTTTGGGTAAGGAGGGGGACTTGGAGGTGTGAGCTGAGTGATTGAGGGCGAGGGGTGTAGCCGAGTAGCCGAGTGATTGAGGTCGAGGGGTGTGGTCGAGTAGTCGAGGGTCTAGGAGGCTCGACTAGATTTACTGAGGGATCAGAAGGGTTGCAGCGAGTGATTAGAGTAGAAGAATGCATGGGGAGTTGACTAGGAGGTCCACCGTGGTGATGTGAGCTATCGCTCTCTGGTTATGGTTAGGCATGGGGTTGTTGATAATCCCCAAATTCTGGGGAGGGTGGTTATTGTTGGGGTTAGAATTTCTGAGTGACTCCCAGTCGATCTGATTTTGATCTTTCATGTCGTAGATCACATCTCAAAGAACCCAGCAGTCTTCTAGGTTGTGACCTATAAATCGATGGAAAGCATAAAATTTACTGTAATATAGGTTTGGGGGCCAAGGTCGAGGCCGCTCTGGTGGAAATTTGAGGAGGTTCTTATTACTAAGGAGGCATAAGACATTAGAAATAGTGTTGAGTAGCTAAGGATAGTGCTCACACTTTGACTGGTAAGGGCCTATGGTTTGTTGGTTAAAATTTTGAGGTGGGGGTACGTTGTTATAGTTCTGAGGCTTGGCCATCCGAATCTGTGTCACATTTTGATTCTGATAGGTATTTTGATTGGGGTACTGGTTCTTGTTCTGGTACTGACCTTGGTTCTAGTTTTGGTTTGGGTATCATTGCTAATTTTGACCCTGGTTCTAGTTTGCGTACCGCTGTTGGCCTTGGTTTTGTCCGAGATTTCTCAGCTGAAAGTTTTCATTCCCGAAATTCTGCCCTTGGTTGGTGATAGTGTTAACTCGCTCAAATCCTGAAGCTTTCATACTGTTCTTCATCTTGGTCTCGTTGAAAGAGGCTCCTCGTGATGCTACTATGGACAAAGCGAGGTCTCCGCCCTTGATGTGTCGTGTCAGACGGGAGGCCCGGAGGTGAAAAGTGGGGAAGTCTGGGTAGTCGCTTATTATAAGTGTGCTCCTCAAGGGTTCTTTGGTGCTGTTGATAATGATGGCGATAAAGTCCTTTTCTTTCATCAAGGTTCCAGTCCTTGCAGTGAGTTGCTTCCATCGTTCGATGAAGTTAGCAAACTCCTCATCAGGTTCTTGCTTTGTTGCTACCACATTGCTGATGCTAACTGTCTCCTAGGTCAAATACTTGTATTGATTGAGAAATTGACTGACTAAGTCATTGAATGTGTCAACCTTGCACAGTGGCAGCTCGGCGAACCAATCGAGAGTTTCTCCTTCTAGTGAACTTTGAAAATAGTGGATGAGAAGACCCTGGTTATCACATATAGGTTGGCAATCATTGCAGAAGAGGACTAGATGATGATTTAGGTTCCCCGAGCTGTTGTACTTATTGAACTTGGGTGGCTTAAATCCTGCGGGTAAACTGAACTCAATGTCTTGGCAGAATTTGTCAAATCCGAATGAAGCTCTGGGATGCTCTCTCTTAGCCATGTATTCGTCAAGCATCTTAGGAAGATCCTCCACTCTTACAGTGACATCTTTTTTTATCGTCTGGGGATAAACTCTTTCCTGTCGATTGTTGCTAAGGAGTGTGTGAAGCGTGTGCCTTGGTGGTGACACCTGCGGCGATATCGTGCTTGGAGTAGGTGGCGGTTTCTCTTCCCTTTGTCATTCTTGCTCCTCTCTGTGTTGTTGTTCCTTGATGGTTTCGTATGCAGTTGCTAGGCTTCGAAGTAGTTTGTCGACCTCTTCTCCTCCCCTTTGTATTTTTTGGACAATGAGCTCTAGAAGTTGTCGAGGTGGGATGTTTTGCCCAATGCTGCTTCCATCATTATTACTTGCGCTCGGGGGAGTGAAGGGAGGTTCCTCACCATCGGCCATGTTGATCTCTAGGTTGTATTGAGCTGAGTCATAAGATGGATCCTCATTGTACACAGGATTGTTGTGGTATCCCCACAATGGTGGGTCACCAAGCTTCGGTCTTCATATCCCAGACATCTCGAGTCTCTGGTGTATGTTAATATACTCTCGGGAAATTCTCGACAGTGCGAGTGTGTGCGAAGAGAAATAGAGCAAAAAAAAAAGAAAACTATGTATGTAGTAAAAGAAAATTTGACTAGACAAAGGCGACTTTAGCGACAAGAAGTCCCACCATGATCGCCAGTCTATTGGTGCAAGCCTTTTCTGGGTCCCTTTCGGTCCCCGAAAGAAGTGGCCTAATTCGGTCCAAGTGAACTCTGGCAAAGACGGTGGATAAGAGATATTAAATACTGAAAATAAAGAGGTAAGTTCTAAGCTAAAAATACTTGGTTCATTGAGATCGCCAGCTACAGATGTTTTTTGACGCTGCAACACGTTGTTGATCATGCTTTATGGGGTGCGGGTTGACTTCTTTCTTGAACGTTGGCCAGCCGACTTCAAGAAGAGATAAAGGGGTATGTGCTCAACGCACAAGCTAGAGGAGGTGAATCTGGAGTCACATACACCTATTCGGGTGTATGTGCTCAACGCACAAGCTAGAAGAGAGATAAAGGGGTCTAATAACCCTAAAATCAATGTTGAGTTGTTGGAGAGAGTTAAGAAGAGAGAGAGAGAGAGGAGTAGAGGAGGGTAGTGATCAAGGAGTTATTGCAACTGATTAGAAGGGGGGATTGAGCATTTAACGCCAGATTCGACGCAAGGGATCCGCTAGAAGCAAAGCTGGAACCATAGCCTTTCCAACCACTTGATTTAATCAATTTGAGATTGATTGAAGGTAAAATTCTTATAGATTAAATGCATAGATTAAACGGTTTAATTGTAGTTAGAAATAACTAAAATCATAGGATAATGGCTTAGAAAAGAAAGAAAAATTAGTTGAAAGAAGATTGGGAAGAACAGCCCAAAAGGGGGCTGAATCTGACCAATTCGATTAATCAAAATTGAGGTTTGATTGATCGATTTTTGCCAAGAAGTTGAAAAGTCAATATGGACCGAATTCGATTAATCGAACTGAGTTTCGATTAATCGACTTGATATTTCGATTAATCGAGATTGGTGTCGATCAATTGACTGAGAACCTCCAGTGGGCTCCAATGGCTGGAGGAAAGTGACCTGGGGAAATCGACTAGTCGAAATGGGTTTTTGATTAATCGATTTCGAATTTTGATTAATCGACTTGAATATCGATTAATCAATTTTGGGGATTCGACTACTTGAATTGAGAATCGAATTGATAGAGCAAGAATTTCGATTAATCGATGTGGGATTCGATTAATCGAATGGGGACCTCGATTAATCAATTTTGGGAATCGATTAATCGATTTTGAATCTCGATTAATCGATTTTGGGAATCAATTAATCGAATCAGATTCGATTAATCGACTTCAGAGTTCGATTATTCGAATGTGCCAGTTTTTGTTAACTTTTGAGTTTGACTTTAAGATTCTTGGAGGGCCTTGGACCTTCTTTGTTACATCTTTAGTGATGTACTACATGTGTTATGTTGTACCATAGGTGGTACATGTGATCAAGGACACAAGGAGCCACGTGGGACCTTGATGCATGATTTAGCAGAGACTTGAGGTAGGGAACACCTTGAACATGTACTTTAATTTGCAAGAGCATGTATGTAGTGATATAGAATCAAGTTGAGATCTGTTTTATTGCTAAAGTGTTTGTGAAAAGTGTGTGAGTGACATCAATAAGAGCACCTAATAATGAGCCAACCCCAGGGGATGAGGAAGTAAAGTAATAAGAGCATCGGGTGTGATGTAACTGAATGGATACATCCCAGGGATGTATCCAAGATTGAATAATGTCTGATAGGGCCTAACTGATATAAGATACCACACTTACATGGTGAATAACTATATATAAAGCACCTGATATTTTTGTTATTTGAGGTTTGATAGGATACCCCACCGACGTGGCGGAATACCCACGACTGACGCGGCAAGATATCCTTGTCCAATACGGCAGCGAAATCGTAAGCCAGTGCGGAGGCTTATCCGTACACAGTAAGCACACCCTAGGGGTGTTGAATTGAGATAAGTTGAAACCCCGCCATCGATCCCCAGGGGAAAAGGGCTTGAGTACTTTTGGTATTCCCAGGGAATACGTTTGAAACTATCTATATAGATGACGATGATGGGTATCTCATTGGGGCTCGATGCTATATTGCTCAGGGATTACTTAAGTTGAAAGGTCAAGTTTTGCTTTAGGCCTACTCAGTGTCATTCATGATTAATTAAAAGACATGTGTAAACTACCAGGAAAATGTGATTCCTTTTCAACTATTTTCTCAGTAACTGCATAGACACATCATGCATAAGCATATCATGGAATATATGTGAGTTTTAATTTATATGTTCACTGTGTTTTGTTCCCTATTGAGCTATTATGTAGTTCATCCTTTAGACTATACATTGCAGGTCTACTATTCGCAGCTGCTGAGGCTTCAGGGGACGTTGACCCTGGTGAGTCGGACCTTGCGCCTAGTGACGAGTTGGAGCCACCTCCTGAGGACTTCTTCTAGAGGACTCCGTTGTGCAGATTTGAAAGTTTTGTGAGCTTATTATTATGGCTTGGTATGTCAAGCCTAGTTTTGTAAACAATGTGATTAAATGTTAGGATTATTCTTTTGGGCGAACCATCCTTGATGAGCAGCTATCATCGATGGTTCGGATCGGTTCTCCATTCATGCAGAGGCATGAAGGTAGAACCGTCTTTTGAGCAATATTTAAATAGTGAATCATTTTCACAGTTATTGTTATTATTTTTAGTTTATTTCTATTGCTTGATATACCAGTGTTCCGTGTTTAGCCAAGGGGCATGGTCAAGATGATCGTGCCGATGGCACGGGTTTCGAGGTGTCAAAATCCGAGCTATCACAGTTGGTATCAGAGCAATTTCTTTTAGCAATTCTAATAATCATTCTTTTATCAGAACATAGGGACTTCTGTTAACAAAACTTTAGTTTCAAATGCAGTCGTCAATGTCATCTAGGGGAAGAGGCCGACCGAGAGGAGGCCAACAAAGAAGTTTGCATAGTGGAGATGGTTACATCTCTCCTACCAATCGAGTACCCTTCGGGGGTAGTGAGGCCCCAGGGGGCAGCAGTAGTAGACAACAAGAGGAAGAGGATCGAGATCTTCAGGATCAAGATCTGAGAGAACAATAAAGAGTGAGAGAAAGACAGGAAGATAGAGAGGAACGCCAAAGGATGATGCACACGATGGAGACTATGGCAGCTGCCATGGCACAACAAGCCGCATCCTTTGTAGCTCATGCAACGAGAGAGCAGCAACCACCTACACCGCCTGTACGACCTACATTGTCTGTGCCTTCATCTTTTACTAAGTTCTGGAGGATGAGACCTCCTTCATTTTTCCGGGGCAAAGTATACCACGATGGCGAAATGGAGAAGTTGTTCAGCGTGCTGACATGCACGGAGGATGAGAGTGTTAGATGGGCAGCCTACAAGCTAGATGGGGAGGCTGGGCCTTGGTGGCAGTCCGTGATACGGAATAGGGCCCAGGAGACCCCAGAGTTGTCGTGGACTTGGGAGGAGTTTGTTGAGGAGTTCAACAAACAGTATTTTCCAGAGGTGGTGAGGAACCAAATGGAGGTTCAGTTTCTACAGTTAGTGCAAGGGAGGATGAGTGTGAGAGAGTACGGAGTGGAGTTTCTACGACTCGCCCGTTTTGCTCCTAATTACGTCGCCATCGACGTGATAAAGTCAAAGAGGTTTCCGCAAGGTTTGAAGCCTGAGGTTAAGGGAGGAGTAGCTCCATTTCAGTTGAAGACCTATGAAGAGGTTATGAGTAAAGCACTTGTGGTAGAAGAGGAGAATAACAACAGATACAGGCAGAGAGAGCAACAAAGAGGAAGCAATGATCAAGGAAGAATGGTGAACTACGAATCGGTGAATAAAAAGCCGAGGTTCGTGGCTCAAAATCAGAGACCACAGTTCCAAGGGTGTTTCGGAAGACCGGCACAGCAGCACCACCAACAGAGATTTTCACTACTTGCGTCGGGGAGACCTTTACGCTATGAGAGCCCTGCCATGTCTACTGGCGCTATCGTCACACAGGGTTCTCGTACAGTTTCTTCCGCGCCTCGAGAGACTTGTGCAAAGTGTGGAAAGCCTCACAGGACCGTGGATTGCAAAGCAAGGACTAGGGGTTGTTTCCGATGTGGCAAGGTGGGCCACTTGATCAAGGATTGCCCCGAGGTTGATAAGGGGAAGACGGCTTCAGTTGCAGCGCCACGACCCATTCAAGCACGGAAGCCGGTCGTTCATGGAAGAGCCTATGCAGTCACTGCTCAGGAAGCAGGGAACATGCATGACGTCATCCAAGGTGAGATCTCTTTTAAATAAAGGAATTCAACTTTCATGGAAATTTTAGATAGAGAAGGTGCATTCATTAGGAATAGTGTAGTTCTTGTTCTAAACACTGTATTTGTATGTGAATTAGGAGTGTAAATTGATATGTAAATCATTGTATGTATGTATGTATACTATAGGTACGCTAACTGTATATGAGAAAGGATGCTTCGTTGGATATGACGCTAGAGTGTTGATAGACCCAGGGTCTACCCACTCATTCGTCACTCCACGACTTGCCAAGAGGATGAAGGTTATTCCAGAGGCATTGGATTTTGTCCTATCTGTGTCTATTCCGACTGGAGAGTTAGTGGACACGGAGCTAGCTTGCAAATCCGTCATTGTAACAATTCGAGACCTGGATGTGCATGAATTAGAGGAAAAGTTGATACTGCTGGACATGCAAGGGTTTGATGTGATCCTTGGCATGGACTGGTTGGCGCAGCATTGTGCAACGGTCGATTGCAAGAACAAGGTTGTCATTTTCAGACCCAACACAAGAAGATCATTTCAATTTCAAGGAGTGAGGTCATCACAAATGCCACTGATCTCAGCAGTAAGGGCCAAGCGAATGATCAGGAAGGGTTGCAGTGGATACTTGGCTTTCTTAAAGGAGGACAAGGAAGAAAAGAACGTCATCTCTGAGATAGCAATTGTGTGAGACTTCGCCGATGTTTTTCCAGAAGAGTTGTCTGGATTACCTCCAGAGAGAGAAGTAGAATTCGCCATTGACTTAACACCGGGAATGGAGCCTGTTTCAAAAGCACCATATAGAATGGCTCCTGCTGAGTTGAAAGAGTTGAAAGAGCAACTACAAGAGCTAATGGATAAGGGATTTGTCAGACATAGCATGTCTCCGTGGGGAGCACCGGTCTTGTTTGTTAAGAAGAAAGATGGGTCAATGCGTCTATGCATTGACTATCGACAACTAAACAAACTCACTGTCAAGAACCGTTACCCTTTGCCTAGAATCGACGATCTGTTTGATCAACTGCAAGGAGCGAGATATTTTTCCAAGATCGACCTGAGATCTGGATACCATCAGTTGAGAGTCAAGGCAGAGGATATCCAGAAGGCAGCTTTCAGGACACGGTATGGACACTATGAATTCCTTGTAATGTTGTTCGGGTAGACGAATGCTCCAGCGTCGTTTATGGATTTGATGAATCGAGTGTTTAAACCACACTTGGACTCCTGCGTAGTAGTATTCGTTGATGATATTTTGATATACTCCAAATCCAAGACGGAACACGAAGAACATTTGAGGATTGCTCTACAGACGCTACGTGAACACCAATTGTACGCCAAACTCAGCAAATGTGAGTTTTGGTTAGAAGAGGTTAGCTTTTTGGGACATGTTGTCTCAAAGCATGGTATCATTGTAGATCCAGCAAAGATAGAAGCAGTGGTTCAATGGGAGCAACCAAAGATAGTGACCGATGTCCAAAGTTTTCTTGGGTTAGCAGGCTACTATCGACGTTTAGTCGAGGGGTTTTCAAAGATTTCGGGACCTCTCACGAAGCTGACATGAAAGGATTCAAGATTCGAGTGGAGTGAGGCATGCAAGAAGAGTTTTCAAGAACTCAAGACGAGACTCACTTCAGCTCCAGTGCTAGCGATTCCTTCAGGCAGTGGAGGATACGCAGTGTATAGCGATGCGTCATATAATGGTTTGGGTTGCGTGCTCAACCAACACAAGAAAGTGATAGCTTACGGGTCAAGACAACTGAAAGAACACGAGAAAAATTACCCGACTCATGACTTGGAGCTAGCAGCAGTCATTTTTGCGCTAAAGATTTGGAGACATTACTTGTACGGTGAGACATTTGAAATTTTCACCGACCACAAGAGCCTCAGATACCTGTTTACACAATAAGAGCTCAATATGAGACAGCGCAGATGGATGGAGTTCCTTAAGGACTATGATTGTTCTATACAATACCACCCAGGCAAGGCTAACGTAGTGGCCGATGCCTTGAGTCAAAAGAGTTCAACTCAGTTAGCTTGTTTGATTTTGGGTATGCAACGGTGGAAATTATTGGAAGACCTGGCACTCTATGATGCAAACATTGAGTCGAAAGCTACAGGATCCTTTTTGGCTAACATATCAGTGAGACCAGTAATATTTGAGCATATCCACGACCTACAGATGAAAGATCCGATGTTAACAAAGATTCATCAAGACGTGATGGAGGGCATCAGGCCGGACTTCTCAGTGAAAGAAGATGGTTCTTTATTATTTAAGGGCCGTCTCTGCATTCCAAACAATGTCGATCTAAGACGAACGATTCTTGATGAAGCCCACAAGTCAAATTATGCTATCCACCCTGGTAGCACCAAAATGTACCAAGACTTGAAAAAGAACTATTGGTGGAGAGGTTTGAAGCAAGACGTGGCCGAATACGTATCACGGTGTTTGACCTGTCAGCAAGTGAAGATTGACCATAGGCATCCTGCTGGACTATTGCAGCCCTTACCAATTCCAAAATGGAAGTGGGAATAGATCTCTATGGATTTCATTGTTGGATTACCGCGTACTGCCAAGAGACACAATGCCATTTGGGTAGTCGTTGATTGATTGACAAAATCAGCTCACTTCTTACCTTATAATATGATGTATACAGCAGGAAGACTGGCAGACTTATACATGAAGGAGATTGTAAGATTACACGGGATTCCGAGCAGCATAGTTTCAGATCGTGACCCACTGTATACGTCTAAGTTTTGGAAGAAATTTCAAGAAGGAATGGAAACGCGACTAGATTTTAGTTCAACTTTCCATCCTCAAACTGATGGGCAGACAGAGCGAGTAAACCAAGTGATAGAAGACATGCTCAGAGCGTGCATGCTAGATATGCAAGGGTATTGGGATCAATATCTACCATTGATCGAATTCGCATACAACAACAGTTTCCAAACGAGCATTGGCATAGCACCGTATGAAGCTCTGTATGGACGACGATGTAAATCACCCATCAACTGGGAAGAAACAGGTGAGAAGTTTATTTTGGGGCCAGAACTACTTGAAGACAACGCCACTGTCGTATGCATAATCAGAGAAAGACTGAAGTTAGCACAGAGCAGACAGAAAAGTTACACTGACATCAAGCGGACTAGTGTCGACTATAAAGTGGGTGAACATGTGTTTGTTAAAGTGTCGCCTATGAAGGGCGTGATGAGGTTTGGCAAGCGGGGGAAGTTAAGTCCCCGTTATCTTGGACCATTTGAAATTTTGGGTTGCGTAGGCGAAGTAGCTTACCGCATTGGGTTGCCACCGTTATACGATCGGGTACGTAATGTTTTCCACGTATCGATGCTCAGAAAGTACGTGAATGATCCATCTCATGTGTTAGGAAGTCAACCTTTGGAGATGTGTGAGGACATGAGCATGATAGAAGAACCGGCGGAGATCTTGGATCGAAAGGAACAAGTACTACGTACTAAAGTGATCCCCTTAGTGCTTGTTCGATGGAAAAATCACCCGACCAAAGAGGCTACGTGGGAACGGGAAGCCGATGTGAAGGAACAGTATCCGAGCTTGTTTGCGACGACTTGAGAGTCAACATTGTAACACCGCAAGCTTGTTCGCGGATTCTCATCGTCCATGTAATTCAATGATGACCAGTTGGTCAATATATTCAATGAAAATCCGAAACAAATTTGAGATAAATATCACCATAGAAAGTAAGGACAAAAAGGAGACAACAAAATTCGAGAAGTCGGGTAAAACCGATTAATCTATTTTCACATCGATTAATCGAGTTTTGGTCGACTAATCAACTGGCATCAGCCAGTGAGGAAGAACTTAGGCAAATGAAAAATTTAGGAAATTTCGATTAATTGAGGGGATTCGATTAATCGATTTGGTAACTCGATTAATCAAAAGTGGAATTCGATTAATCGACTGACAGAGGCCAGTGGGCCCAATAATTGAAGAAAATAAGTTATGTTTAAATTCGACTAATCGATCTAGCTTTCGATTAATCGAATTTGGAATTTGATTATTCGATCTTGAGATTCGATTAATCGAATAACTTAAGAGATTTTAGATGAAAATTTGAATTATAAGCAATTTCGACTAATTGATGATGAATTCGATTAATCGAATTGTAAATTCGATTAATCGAACTGGGAAATTTGACTAATCGAGTCATTTAAGAAATTGGGAAAATTTTGAAGGACCATGCGATTTCGACTAATCGAAGTAAAATTCGATTAATCGATTTTAATATCTCGATTAATCGAAAACGGATTTCGATTAATCGACTTTGTGTTTCGACTAATCGATTTTGATTATCGATTGATCGATTTCGAGCACCTTAGCTAATTTTGCAACTCGATTAATCGACTTTGTGAAATCGATTAATCAAACCAGGGCCTATATATATGAGTTGGGGTTTTGGTGCTCATTCGAAACTTTTACATTTGGGTGCCATTCTTCTTCCTCTTCTCCAACTGACCGAGCACTCTAGGGTTTGCATTTTCCATCAATTTCAGATCGGATTCGCGTGCCACCTCATCCAAAACCCACGGTAAACCCTAAATTTGCGTTCTTTCTTCAATTTGAGTTAGGGAAACCTCAGTTTCCTTGAATTTTCACCACGATGCCGCCGAAAACTCGGCTGTCTTCAATGAAGGCAACCTCCAAGCTATCGGTCCAGCGTAAGAACGCCGCACCGCCACCACCGACCCCATCACCCGTGAGGACCCCATCGCCATCGGCATCGGACACCACGTCCGGGTCGATGGGCGCATCTTCACGTGAACCTTCACGTGAATCCACACCTATGCCACCACCACCACCCACCAATGTGGTTCAACCCAATGAGTGGTGGGCGGCTAAGACCATTGGGATCGATTACATTATCGACCAACTCTATTCATAGACCCTAATGTGCAAGGCGAGACCAATTGGGCTCGTAAGTACCTTGAAAATGTCGGACTCGGCAATCTTTTGAAACCGACCCGTGGGTCCTATTACCCTCAGTTGGTTCGACTGTTTTACCAGGGCCTTACCGATGGCCCTACTGACGACGTGGTCTTGACCAAGATAGAGGGTCGAGACTACACCATTACACGTCGCCACATCCATGAAGCACTTGAGTGCTATTTGGATTTTATACCTGAGACCACCCTATTTCCACCATTCCCAGAGGAGGTGGATGTCGAGGAGATCATCCGCGACATGACCAAAGGGAAGAGGGGTTCGGGCACCTCAATCCAGAGGGTAGACTTACCTCCGTATATGTGGATGCTCGACTCCATCATCAAATGCAATCTGTACCCAATGCGCCATGACACCGAGCGCGTGGAGTTGGTGCAACAGGCACTATTCGCGGCTTACAAGGGCCGTTGGTTCGATGCCACCATGATCATCCTCGAGGGGATGAGGTACATGAAGGGCAAGTTGATGAAGGGCAACCTAAGGCCCAAAGAAAAAATGCCCTATGCTCGGCTCATCTCGAGCATATTGGAGAGCTATTCTGCCGCTCCGGCGTACTTGATATCGCCCCATGAGGTGCAAGCGACGGATAAAATTAAACGATTTTCACACTCCTCGTGGAACCAGAGTTACAACCTTCTGAAGAAGGCATTACCAGCAGTCGGCACAGCTGTAGCACCACCACCACCCCCACCACCACAGCCTGACCTACCCGCCGGCGGAGCACCACCAGAGGAGGCTCCACTTGTTATCCCACCTCCAACCACAGCAGCTACACCACCACCTCGATCCACCCCGGCGACGTCAATGTCATCCCGTCGCCGACCCGCAACTCCTTCCGGCCCTACTATAGAGGATGTGTTGGCACGTATGGACGCCAACAATGAGAGGATGAATCAGAAAATGGACTTCCTGATATTCCATACCCTCCGCTACATCTACCCGTTGGACTACCAGTGGCGCCTTGCCCAAGAGGAGGAGTGGACCGCTGGACGCACTGCCTTTCATCGGGGTCCAGTCTTCCATCCCACTACTGTAGCTACCAACGCAGCGAGCTCCGCACCATAGCCACCAGAGGAGCCAGCACAGCCACAGCAACCGCCGTTACCTCAGACCAGCCAGCCTCCATGGCTCCGCCAGCTCAAATGGAGCAGCCTGCTCCAGCACCGGACCAGCCTGGCGAGGGGACGGCATGAGCTTTGGACTGCCATGCTTGGCATTGTATTTTTGGTAATATGACGAATTTCGGTTGTACTGTGGATTATAGTGATATACAAATTTTGTAAAATTTTCGTTAATGAATACGATGTTTTTTGTAAAATTCTAGTACAATTATTTTTTGCATTGTCTTTATCCATGATATGTGAGTTCCTCGACTGGACCACCTCACCCCAGAGTGTGGGGGGGGGGCAGACCGACGCACCTTTGGGTTATTTTCGAGGACGAAAATTCCCAAGGTGGGGAGGATGTAATATCTCAAAAAATCACTTTAAGCAGTGACCTCGGGATCCGTGCCTGACTAGTCATAAGTTGACTATGTTGGAGTTCACTAGCTGACGTAAGATAGGATGAACGGATGAGATGTAAGAATTTAAGTGAGTGTGTGGAGAGTGAGGTGAATCTGGAGTTACATACACCTATTCGGGTGTATGTGCTCAACGCACAAGCTAGAGAAGAGATAAAGGGGTCTAATAACCCTAAAATCAATGTTGAGTTGTTGGAGAGAGTTAAGAAGAGAGAGAGAGAGAGGAGTAAAGGAGGGTAGTGATCAACGAGTTATTGCAACTGATTAGAAGGGGGGTGATTGAGCATTTAACGTCAGATTCGACGTAAGGGATCTGCTAGAAGCAAAGCTGAAACCATAGCCTTTCCAACCACTTGATTTAATCAATTTGAGATTGATTGAAGGTAAAATTCTTGTAGATTAAATGCATAGATTAAACGATTTAATTGTAGTTAGAAATAACTAAAATCATAAGATAATGGCTTAGAAAAGAAAGAAAAATTAGTTGAAAGAAGATTAGGAAGAACAGCCCAAAAGGGGGTTGAATCTGACCAATTCGATTAATCGAAATTGAGGTTCGATTGATCGATTTTCACCAAGAAGTTGAAAAGTCAATATGGCCCAAATTCGATTAATCGAACTGAGTTTCGATTAATCGACTTGAGATTTCGATTAATCGAGATTGGTTTCGATCAATCGACTAAGAACCTCTAGTGGGCTCCAGTGGCTGGAGGAAAGTGACCTGGGGAAATCGACTAGTCGAAATGGATTTTCGATTAATCAATTTTGAATTTCGATTAATCGATTTGAATATCGATTAATCGATTTTGGGGATTCGACTACTCGAATTGAGAATCGAATTGATAGAGCAAGAATTTTGGTTAATCGATGTGGGATTCGATTAATCGAATGGGGACCTCGATTAATCGATTTTGGGAATCGATTAATCGATTTTGAATCTCGATTAATTGATTTTGGGAATCGATTAATCGAATCAGATTCGATTAATCGACTTCAGAGTTTTATTATTCGACTGTGCCAGTTTTTGTTGACTTTTGAGTTTGACTTTAAGATTCTTGGAGGGCCTTGGACCTTCTTTGTTACATCTTTAGTGATGTACTACATGTGTTATGTTGTACCATAGGTGGTACGTGTGATCAAGGACACAAGGAGCCACGTGGGACCTTGATGCATGATTTAGCAGAGACTTGAGGTAGGGAACACCTTGAACATGTACTTTAATTTGCAAGAGCATGTATGTAGTGATATAGAATCAAGTTGAGATCTGTTTTATTGCTAAAGTGTTTGTGAAAAGTGTGTGTGAGTGACATCAATAAGAGCACCTAATAATGAGCCATCCCCAGGGGATGAGGAAGTAAAGTAATAAGAGCATCAGGTGTGATGCAACTGAATGGATACATCCCAGGGATGTATCCAAGATTGAATAATGTCTGATAGGGCCTAACTGATATAAGATACCACACTTACACGGTGAATAACTATATGTAAAGCACCTGATATTTTTGGTATTTGAGGTTTGATAGGATACCCCACCGACGTGACGGAATACCCACGACTGACGCGGCAGGATATCCGTGACCGATACGGTGGCGAAACCGTAAGCCAGTGCGGAGGCTTATCCGTACACAGTAAGCACACCCCAGAGGTGTTGAATTGAGATAAGTTGAAACCCCGCCATCGATCCCCAGGGGAAAAGGGCTTGGGTACTTTTGGTATTCCCAGGGAATACGTTTGAAACTGTCTATATAGATGACGATGCTGGGTATCTTATCGGGGCTCGATGCTATATTGCTCGGGGATTACTTAAGTTGAAAGGTTAAGTTTTTCTTTAGGCCTACTCAATGTCATTCATGATTAATTAAAAGACATGTGTAAATTATCAGGAAAATGTGATTCCTTTTCAACTGTTTTCTCAGTAACTGCATAGACACATCATGCATAAGCATATCATGGAATATATGTGAGTTTTAATTTATATGTTCACTGTGTTTTGTTCCCTATTGAGCTATGATGTAGCTCATCCTTTAGACTATACGTCGCAGGTTCACTATTAGCAGCTGCTGAGGCTTCAAGGGACGTTGACCCTGGTGAGTCGGACCTTGTACCTGGTGACGAGTTGGAGCCACCTCCTGAGGACTTCTTCTAGAGGACTCCGTTGTGCAGCTTTGAAAGTTTTGTGAGCTTATTGTTACGGCTTGGTATGTCAAGCCTAGTTTTGTAAACAATGTGATTAAATGTTAGGATTATTCTTTTGGGCGAACTATCCTTGATGAGCAGCTATCATCGACGGTTCGGATCGGTTCTCCATTCATGCAGAGGCATGAAGGTAGAACCGTCTTTTGAGCAATATTTAAATAGTGAATCATTTCCGCAGTTATTGTTATTATTTTTAGTTTATTTCTATTGCTTGATATACCAGTGTTCCGTGTTTAGCCAAGGGGCATGGTAAAGATGATCGTGCCGATGGCACGGGTTTCGGGGTGACGAAATTCGGGCTGTCACATTAGTTAATCTAGTCTTCCTAATCCTGCTCTAATTCTAATTAGTTTACTTTTCTAATACTACTCTGACTCTAACTAATTTTAATTTCCTAATACTACTATAATTATAATAAATTTAATTTCCTAATTCTACTAGGATTCTAATTAATTTAGTTTCCTAATTCTACTATAAGTCTAATTAATTTAGTTTCCTAATCCTACTATGATTCTAAAAAAAAGGGGGTTGTGGTCTGTTATGCTAAGGAGGATCGGCCCCTTTCTCGGGTAACCTTCGTAAGCTCCCTTTGGCAAATCGGGTGGCTAAGGGTTATTTTAAAAATATTATGGATTGAAAACTAAATTTGAGTTGAAAAGTTAAGATTTTAAGGATCGAAATTAAGAAATCTAAAGGTTGAGATTTAAAATTAGAACTAAGAATTATGAACTATGAAGAAAACATAGGAACCAGAACTAGGAATTAGGAACTAGAACCTAAAACTAGAATTATGATTTAGAACTTATGATTAAAAAAAGCTAGAAATTAATGACTAAAAGCTAAGAACTGGTTCTAGAGACTAAGAACTAGAACTAGAAACTAAGAATTAAGAAATAGAAATTTGAAATTAAAAACTATAAATTAGAATTATAATTAAGAACTAAGAATTAAAACCTAAGATCTAGAACTAGAAACTAGAACTAGAACTAAGAACTAGGATTAGAAATTGAAAAACTAAAAAGATTACCTGAAGTCGAACGACGCAGAAGGGGGTCTCGCAATCCTAAGCTTGGAAGAGAGGAACTCAAGGCTTGAATGTGTTAATGTGTTTTGGTTCGAGGTCAATTTATAGATATTCGGGTAATTTCGCGCCCTGTGGGAGGTGCACAATTGATCGGTCGGATCCAATTGCGCGCACTATCCAAGGCGTGTAATTCAATTATCCACCCTATCTCACACGCTTAATACACTTTGAGTCAGTCACAGACTCAGTGAGTGACCGGCTGACTGGCTCAGTCGGGTGTCGTAGTTCCAACTCACTTGGAACTAATTGAGTGCCTTGTGTAGCATGCGTAATCCAATTAAGCGCCTACGTACAAGCGCTTAATCAGGGGACGGCCATGGAAATTAGAGACTAGGTCCGACTGGGGACCAATTATGCGCTGGTAATGGGGTAATGCGCTGGTAATCAAGTCTTAAGGCGGTTTAAGGAGGACGGAGAACTGGTCCAAGTGGGACCCATTGCACACCAGTTATGGGGCATCCAATCTGATTACACGACCTATCTAGGGCGGGGAGTTGGGTCCTAAGGCAGTCCGTGGGAAGAGTGGATCTAGTCCAAGTGGGACCAATTGCGCACATGTGTCCGGGTGCGTAATCGAATTACGCGCGGCCGTTAGGGCGGGTAATTCGGAAGCTTCCCCGTGCTAAGTCGGGTCTGAGCCACAGGGCTATTATTTCAGCTTGAGAATCAGCCATATACTATTATTTTAGTACATTGTCTTGTCTTTAGGGTTTTAAGGTCTTTAGAGAATGTTAGTCCTTCTCTAGAGATTGTGGGCAAGGTCAAAGGTTGATCGAATAGGTTAGTATACTCCGAGAGGGCAAAAGTGGGGTGTCTACAGCTAGACCAAAAAAGAAAGAAAGAAGGAAAAGAAGGAAAAGAAGGAAAGGGGAAGGTTTATCTTCCCATCCCTTAGGACCAATCCATCTGCATATAATAAACTAACTTCTCTTTTATGGCACCCCAGGACACGAGCTAGGACACCTGGTTTACTACTTAACCTGTTTTACACTCTCCTTTTACAGGAACCATTCTCACAACAAATAAAGGAGAAGTGCATGGACCCTGACCATTTCAACCAATGCATAAATCAGGGGGCATTCCCCGCCATCTAACCTATCTTTCATTTTTCAGGCAAGCAGGTCACATCCAAAATGGGAAATAACAATCAAGAAGGAAAAACAAGGATGTCCATTCAAGAAAATATCTAGAATGCACCAAGCAGTCACATTGCTATTACAAATTGTTTCAAAAGTACTCACAGATCAAATGCTCATAAAAGAAAAAAGAAAAAAAAAAGCAACAGAGGCGGCCTCCGATCATGCTCCAGGTCCTTGAGAGTCCTTCTTCCGCAAGTGGTTAGTCTTTTGAATGTCTAGGTATCCCCCACACAAGACCACGCCTGGGACAGCCGGCTAAGTAGTGAACGCGACTCCTTCTCCCGAGCATGCTGAAATCATCACGCCAGAAGGATCAGTTAGGGGAAAGTATAAACTGACAAAATGCAGAAGGGACAAACCAACATCATACTCACCACTTCAACCTCCTGAAGGTCAACAATATGATGATAGTAATCCGCCTGCTGAACGGCTGACTCATAAACCTACAAAGGGGAAAGAATGGAGAAGTCAGCAACACAGAAAGATAGAAGAGGGCATGCATACCCCTAAAAAAGGGACTCACCCCTAGGATCAGCTTGGGGGGAGGAGGTACTCTAACCGCCTCGGTAGAAAGGCGGGCATGCTCAGCCACGTAGGCACATAGACCAGAAACAAATGCATCATCCATGTGCCTAATAACACCTTGGGTCCCTGCGGCAGACGTCCCTAAAGGTCCTGCATTAGAAGTGCCCGAGAGTCTTGTACTTGCCTCCTCCGAAGGTCTCGCCTCTAACTTGCATTGGGTCTCACTGCCTCCTCAAACTGAAAAAGAAAAAGAGAGGAAAAAAACCTATCAGTAAAGCACTACCTTAGTGAATCAAAAAGATGAAGTGACAAGCAAAGGAAGGGTAAGAAAAAGTACCTGGCTCCATGGCCCTCCAAATGCCAAAAATTTAGCATCTGGAACAAAACGTGGAAGGAGGGTCCGATAAGGGAGAGACTCGTACCACTGTTGGTACCCCCCATACTGGAAAAGGTCGTCAATAGGAATCCCATGATGGATGAATCTCCCGGTGAGCTCCTCGACCGTACCCTCTGGTGCCATAACATCCTCAGGGAGACCCAACGGTACGACAAAGAAATCTCGATACTGGTGCACGACCCTCTCCCCGAGATAGTAGGCTCGGACCCAAGCACCATAGAAACACAATTTAGAAAAGGGAAGCCGACATATGGGTCGAACATGATCTGCATAAGAAAGAAGAAGCCCATTGGTCAATCAATGCAATTATAACTCAAAAGTCTAATCGATAAAGAAAAGAGAGAGTCAAACCTACTCAGGGATTATCAAGTCGAATTGAGACCTCAAACACACTTCTAGGTGCTTCATCCCCGACTCCTGGCGACGATTCCTGAGCCATCAACTCATGAAGGGGTACATATACTCATCAAAAAAGAGCAGGGGGCGGCCAGGTTGGAAGGGCAAGTACCCCCAAATTCGAAAAGATGGACAAAGAAGGAACATATCAAATCAAAAATAGAAATTGAAAGTCAGAAATGACGAACCAAGAACGAAAAAACCAAATGGGTTACCTCACTCATGGGCCAAAAACTGAGGACTGAAGCAACCTTCCCAATTGAACCTCTGGCTAGGCTATCCATCAACATCGCGTACCCGACGTCGTCCCAATCAAAGCGATGCATGTTTGCCCAGTTCTCAATCAGACAGAGAAGGGACAGTGCGATACAACCCTGACCGGCTTATTCTACGTATATATTAAATTCAATTCAAGCTTTAACCTATTGCAAGCGCACAATGGAAATTATAGCACTAGTGTTAGGATCATTCCCACGAATAAGTGAATTATCTTGTACATTTGTATTTTTATTTATACCTATATTCTTATTTCGAAAACTTCTATATATCTTTAAGATCTAAACTACTGGAGAAATATGAATAAAGAATAGTTTTTATACTAAGTTGTAGAAAATAAATCTAAATCCTCCTCTTTCCAGATTATGGTTGTTAGGCACAATCCTTCAAGCCTCGGATGCTTACAAATTTAAAATACCGTTACACCATATTGCAGTCTTCTAGAATTGGGTCGTCAATCAAAGACTAAAATTCCTTAACATAGATTTAATCTAATCAATAATCTCCTAAAATCTGGGCGTCAATCAAACTCTAGAAAATTGAAGATGGAAAAGTAATAGCCGTAACACTAATCTATAAATTCTAACCTGAGTTGTCAATTCAAATTAAAATCTGGAGATGTTTACAAAGTAGTAAAATCTAAACTAAAAATAAAATAAAATCTAAACTAGAAAGCAAATGTAGAACCATCCAAAGGGTTGATCTTTCAGCTTCCTCAGCCTTGGTTGTCAGGCAAAACCTCAGAGAACTATGGACGATGCTACTTTGTAAATCCTAAACTACTTTGATCGAGAGAAAACACAGACCTCGGTTGTCAATTGATGCTGTGAAATTCTTCGATGGTTTATTCCTACACTGGGCTCTCTTATTTATAGATCATAAGGAGTCGGTTTACAGAGTTCTAATTCTAATAAAAGAAACTACTAAAATAAAAGATTCCTAGTATAATTATAATTCCTACTTTTATTCTTCCTTGGACTTTCAAAGATTGATGTGTTTCAGATTTCTTTCGTTGATAACAGCAGCAGAGATCTTAGGAGTCTATCTTCATCAATCTTCTCAGATCCGTGACTTCTAATTCTATTCATAGCGGTGATAGTCTTCACTCTCGTGATTAACAGCAATAGTAAGGAAAAGCTTATATTCATACAATTGTAAATCACGATTGTTCTTTTTCTTTAGAAAATCATAAATCACGATTTTCTATTTCTTCAACTCCCATGACTTTCATACTAGATAATTCTCTATAACGAACAATCGCTTTCTTCTGTATCGCCTTTTACTCTTTTGTCGCTTTCTGAAGAATTGTCTTTTGAAGAATCGTAAATTACGATTTCTCATTTTTCTTTTCTTTGGCTTCAGTGTTAGGGCTCAATCGTAAAATATAATTTCTCAGCTTTCAGTAGGTGGCGAATCATCTTACGCTCAATCATCTTTTTACTGCTTTTTGAGTTCATTTTGATGAATATTAACACTTTGGCTCTCTTTTACTATATTTCTTTAATATTTGCACATCAGCATCTTATTAGTAGCAAACTAAATCCTAGCATTACTAAGTTAAGGGTATTATGTGACTGATCAGACCCCCACTGGCATTGGCAAGAATGGTCTTGCCCATAATATAAAGAAGGGATATACAAGCCAGCACCAAGTCATGGTCAGGTTCGACAACAATTTTCATATCAGGCTGGTGCGGATAAACCAGCTCGTCGACCTTGAACATACTCTCCAACCAAGACAACTTGACCTCAGATCCGGTCATGTTGTTGGAGGAAGGGTGGACCCCAATCAATCGAGTCACCTCCTCACGATCAGGGACATGAGGATAGAACACTGGCACCCCTCCTATCGCAATCCCCGTGATCATGGACCAAACCACGGGAGTAATGGTCATCTCGGCTACAGACATATGAAAGGTCATCGTCTTCAGACTAAACCTCTCCACCAAAGCTTTCACATAAGCCTAGTCACCCCGCATATCAGGGCAAGATAGAAAGTCTCCAAAACTATCCTAGGCCAGGAGAAACCTCATGGCATGAAGGAGGTGGGCATAGAAGTGTTGGAGGTGAAACCAACCCCCACGGAACATTATCTGAGGCAAGGGCTGCATCAAAAGAGTGGAAGATGTCAGAGCCTGAAACAAAGGAGCATGAACAAAAAGAAGCAACCAAAGAACTCTTCTCTTTACCTTTCTAGCAATCCCAAAATTGGAAATGTGGGTATATTATTGATGGAGCAACCCACTACAAGCCGCCTCACCCTGCATCTCGTACCAGATACGAGAGGAGTGCCCACCTGGATAAGACGCTCACCCCGGATACCAAAGATCACGTCAGGGCTACCCTCGCAGGCCTGGTCCTCATCGCTTGATTGATCATGTGCCATCCTGAAAAGTGATACACCACCAAATATTACTGGATGATGAACAAGATGAAATCAAACGCTTGTCTAAGAAACATGAAACCGAACGAAGGTAAGTATGCCTAATTCATGCCAAAATGTTCAAGGAAAAAAAGGGGGGGGGGGGGGGAGGGGAGATACGTCCCGTCATTTCAAAAATAAAAATAAAATAAAATAAAATAAGACAAAATAATAATAATAATAATCTCTCTTTGCCATGAAAAATCGACGATTTTTAACCCCATACATCTTTCAAAAGGGCCACCATTTATCAAAAAAGAGAGAGAGGGGGAACGGGTACAAATCGACCAATCTTTTGCCGAAATCCATTCCAAACATGCATATACATCACTGAATCAATCAATGGCAATTTCTTTCATGGAATAAAATTCATTTTTTCCCTAGATACCGAAGCCCTAATGCATTGATAAAATAAAAGTCAAGAAAATCTAAAAAACGGGCTCGAATCACCCAAGTTTTCACCAAAATCCCTACAAATATACACATAAAATCACAATAGGGATCACAAAGGATCACATTTACGAGAAATAACACCCCTTTATCATCTAGATATAAGAACCCTAACCACATTGGTATAAAATCAAAAGAAATTCAAAAGAAAAAGGGTTTTTAAATGATTACCTTTGTGAAAGTTGGAACCCTAGATCCGGCATGGAATACGCATTCAATCAGCGATAACAACACCAGCGCAATGTTGAGGTTTGAATCGGATCTATGAAATGCAAGATAGAACTCCCATTTCGGTTTAGAGAGAGGGAGAGGAGAGAGGTTTGAAAAATGAGCCTTTTCGGGTCTCTGGTCGTGCCCGGCCACTTTAAACCATAGAATGGCCTAGCGTGTCTAATATACACGCTAGGCATGATATTCCCAGATTTTTCCTAGCGTGTGTATTACACACGCTAAGCTTAATTTCCCCCCCGGGTTGGCCTAGCGTGTCTAATGCACATGCTAGGCTTATTTTTGCCCTCGATCGGCTTTGTTTCATTCGGGTCTGGCCCGACAACCAAGTTTGATTGGCTAGACAAAGAGTTACACATGTTCCCAAAAAGCGCATCAACCTTTATTTGATCCGCTCGGGAAACAATGCTAGAATAAAGGTGTTTAAAGGTCAATGAGCACGCTCAAAAAACCTCAAACGAACAAATAAAAATAAAATAATATATAAAATAATATATATGCATAGAATACATAAAAACATAAAATAACAAAAATATGTGACCTGATAAATGGCACACACTCCCAAAAAGCATTACGACATAAATATTTGCTCCACTTGGGTAGTTGTGCTAAATTAAGCTCCGGATCGATTGGTTCGCCTAAAATCTTGAACCCTACCTCGCGTAGGGGCACCCATGACCAATCAAATGGGGCAATCAATGCCTCATAAGGTTGGGCACAAACTGTTGATCTTTGTGTCATTTGCTTTACGCCCATCTTGAAGTATAGGTTGATCACCCTCCCACTTACGGGGCTGTCTTGTTCAAAATGAAACTCAAACATCACACCTCACTAGTCATATTGAGGAGCAGACATTTCTTTCCAACACGTTGGCCTTTCGCAACTCACGCCATATCGGTCATGCCTGGTAATGTCGCTAAGCACTTAGGGACCAATAGCCTTGTGGAACGGACGTTTTTTTCCAACATATAGGGCTTCCATATACTCACCATGTTACCATTTTATGTTTGAATTTCAGTTTGAATATGGCAGACCTGTTAGCGTTCCTTGGACCTCCTCATACATCTCTTTCTTTGGCATGCGATCATTAGTGATTGAATACCAAAATGAGGCATCTGTAGACACCCAAATTTGTCTCAAGGTCCAATTAACTTACACTTCGAGAAAGGCATACCTCCGAGCTTTCTAGAGCACTTCCCGAACCCTTAGAACTTAACCCAAATCCTTAGAAGCCTATCCCACCCTAACCTATAGTACCCCTCCCAAACCCATTTTAAACCCTTCCAGGCAGTGGTTGAAAAGAGGAGTACCAAAGTTTACACATGCCTCTGCTAGAGCTGAGACCTATTCCATCAGAAATAGGATGTTCCCAGCTTTCCAATGAGCCAAGAATCCCCTCAATCTGAGTTGTATACCGAAAGTTATGGCGGTTTTAAAATCGAGAAAAAAGGCAGGAAATTAGCCTAGCATGTGTTTTACACATGCTAGGCCAATTTTGACAAATTTTGGCCTAGCATGTCTAATAGACATGCTAGGAAAAATTGGCTTTTGTGGGCCCCATGGTGGATTTTGAACCTCCAGGAATCTCAGAGAATTCTATTCCCAAACCTAGTGTGTCTAATACAAATGCTAGGCTTAGGAACATTGATTTTTAGGGATGTGGTCAGATTTCAAATTTAGAGTTTGACTTGTTGACCACCCCATCCATTGGGGTTAGTTTCATTAGGACTGTTACACCCCCACTAGCCCTCTTTTTAACCTTTTTCCACTTAGAACCCCACCCTATCATCTACCATTGAAACCTAACTCCCACGTATCTAAGCCCTAGAAAATCTTAGATCCCTATTATGCAATTCCTAACCCAATTAGCCCTTTAACCCTTCACTACCCTCTTCTCTTCTATAAATAGAGAGCCACCCCCCCCCCCCCCTTGATTAAAGGCTTGAAATTTTTCCAAAAGAGAGAAAAGCATTAGAGACTTCCTCCTCCCTTTTGAACACCAAACCCTTAAATTCTAAAACTGGGTTCACCCCTTTTGATCCCATTTTCCATCATCAATCTCCTAGTTTTGGTAGGAACTATGCCTTAGTATTCTTTTGTTATCCTCTAGCTTCCTAGCCTTAGAGTTTTAGAATCCATCCTACAACTCGTTTGCTATTGGAAGCTCACCAGTGTCGCTCTCGTGTGAAGGTCCATAGCGGTGCTACAAGGGCCCGAGAGCTCCGGCTCTCCCCTCTATTCCTCTACCTTCTTTGCCTTCCCTCTATCCTTGAATTGAGCCATTATGCCACCCAAATTTCATTGGGTATGAAGGGCTCAATAGGATTGGAGTGCCTTCGGGCAAGGGGGAGTGCTGCCTTTTTTATTCTTTTTCTTTTTATCTATAATTATATATATATATATATATATATATTATACACATCCAAGCAGCCATAATAAAGACCGCTTACGAGCGAGTTGATCGGGTAGCTAACACCTTCCCGATAGATAACCATAGTCTTTGCTCAAGAGCCTTTGGTGTTGACCAGTAAATCGAAGTCATATCTTTCACTTTGGTGCTTAGAACATTGATTTGGTATCCCGGATCACCAAAAGCTCTGGGTGGCGACTCCATCCTTTGTTCAAAGGGAGCACATTGTCGCGACGAACCCACAAAGTCCACAGTAGCACAACTGAGTATACTCAACTTTGAGGAACCACAAATGGCCACTGGAAAGGGACCCTTGACGCATCATTGGTGTGAGCAATGACACATCCAGCCTGACATGACTTGCGAAAGCCTTCACCATCATATTACATCATATTATTCAGTCACTTGACCTTGTTTTCGAACATTCGTACGACGCCACCCATACCTTGATTGTGTCAATTTCCTTCTGTTTGACTGCAATATGTAGCAGGTCACAATATGTGATGGGATTCGATATGCACTCAGGGATGAGGATATACCTCTTGACAGCTACCATTGGGCCCCTGAATATCCTTTTTAGCTTGTGCTAATAGATAAGAAAGCCAAGCATTTCATGTAAGCTCCCCAGTTCACACTTGTGATTTCCTAAAGAAACAAGAAGGTACCTCGAAAGGGGAGTGTCTACTTCTTTGACACACTCTGGGATGAAATCTCAGCTCCTAGACTCAAACCCGGACCCGACCCGAAAGGATCTCAAATTATGTGCCTGCACATAGGCGCGCAGCTTGATTGCATGCATGGATACATGTGTGCAATTGGTCTAACTTGGATCAAGTTTCTCCTTTTCAAGGACCTCCCTAAGACCCGATATCACGCCCGACCCAGTGCGCGCAATCGATTACACGCCCTATCACCCACACATAATTTGTCTCTAGTTAGACCAGGTCTCTAATTCCCAAGACCGCCCACCCCTCGATTCCAGGCTTACACCTGCATGCACAATCGATTATAAGATAAGCCAGTAGCACGCAATTAGTTCCAAGTTGGACCAGGACTTTGAACTGTAAACCACCCAAACTCCTCTATTATGCGCATTGATTTAAGCACATAATTGGATTGTGCGACCACCATGGCGCACAATTAGTTCCCTTGCATGTTTTAACTAGGACACTGGTTGAGCTAGTCAGCCGGTCATTTTTGAGTCGGTGACCGACTCAAAGATGGATTAAGTGCCTGGGAGAGGGTGCAAAATTCAATTAAGCGTCAGAGAGACTGCACTCAATTGGTAAATTATGCACTTGCCCCTAAGCGCGTAATTACTCGTATACTTATAAAAAGAGCCCCACTCCACGCCCAAACACAACCAATTCACTAGTTTTTTTCTCTCTTCTCTTAAGATTCTCCCTTTTAGAAAATTTGAGGTTCTCTTTGGGGCTCCCAAAGAAAGGGGTTGAGCTACTTTCTAGACTTCAAGAGTTGCAAACTCTTCTCTAGGATTCCCAGGTAGTCAACTAGTGGGACTGACCCACTAACCTTGACTCTCGAAGGAGTATTGAAGGAGGAAGCGCCTAGCCTTAGATCCCTTATGAAACCCCTGCCCAAAATTCTTAGCTTAGAGCCAATTAGGTCCCTAAGCCCTCTTAACATTTTAAAAATAGCCTCAGCCATCCTAATTTTCCCTATGGAGCTTACGGAGAGTACCCGAGAATGAGGCCGATCCTCCTTAGCATAGCGGGCCACCACCCCCCATTTTAGATAGGTCCCCTTAGGATTAGGAAAGCAAGCTAGTTAAACTATAGGCAACCCATAGTTGTTGAAGTCTACTGGCCGACATTCAATAAAGGAGTCAACCCACATCCTGTAGAGCATGATCAGTGACGTGTTGCAACATCGATAAATATCTACAGCTGGCGATCGCATCAACCTAGGTATTCCTCATTTAGGATTCGTCTTTTTATTTCATCACTTTAATATTTCATAGTCTATTATTCTATCGCCCTCAGCCAGAGTCCACACGGACCGAATTGGGCCACTTATTCCGGGATCCGAAAGGAACCTAGAAGAAGCGTAAACCAACAGGATGTCCCCATTTGATGCGGGTGATGGTCGGTCACCGACTAGGGAATGACCAGCTGACTGGCTCAGCTGGTGTGGCATAGTCCTAGTTCACTTGGGACTAATTATGCTCAGGCGGGAGCACACATAATCAAATTATATGCCTTCTTGCTTGGGTATAATTCCAAACAGTCCAATTTTGACAAATTGTGTGCACCCATGGTGCGCATAATCCAATTATGCGCATAGGTGTATGCGCATAATTCGAGACTTAATTCAGTCCAATTTAGACCGATTATGCACGCCCAGTGGTGCGCGTAATCTAATTATGCGCATAGTTCTATGTGCATAATTTGGGATCTTGTCGGGTTCAAATTTCTGAGCTGAGGTTTCAATCCAGGACTTGATTATATACTAGGTGAATAGCATATAATCCCCAACTTATAGGATTTTAGGACTCTCAGAGGGGGTTGGTCCCCTTCCAGAAGCCATGGGCAAGGTCAAAGGTTGACCGTATATATTTGTATACTCCGAGAGGGCAATAATGGGGTGTCTACACTCATGTATTTGTTTACGTTCTATAGCCGGTAATGGGACCTTTGAGATCAAGCCTAGTGTAATTCAACTACTTCCAATCTTCCATGGGCTTGGTAATTAGGATCCCTATATGCTCTTAACGAGCTTTCTAGAAATTTGCATGATCTTTAGGATCAAGAACTTGTCGGAAGAGGCCGCTCGTTTGAGGTTGTTTCCATTCTCTCTAAGAGACAAGGCAAAGCAGTGGCTGAATTCTTTGTCCACTAATTCGATTGCTAATTGGGAAGAGTTACAAAACAAGTTTCTCATCAAATTCTTCCTAATTTGCGAAACGAATCAAATCAGGAAGGATATTGTATCGTTTAATCAATTCCCAGATGAGTCTTTTCAAGAGAGCTGGAAGCGTCAAAACAAACTTCTGTACAAGTGCCCTCATCACAAGGTCCCGCGCTGATAAATAGTTCTTAATTTCTATTAAAGCATGAATGACCAAACCCAACATATGATTGATGCTACTTGTGGAAGGATGTTTCTTATGTTGACTGCAGTGGATGCTTCGAAACTGTTTGAGACCCTCGGTGAGGACCCGGTGCAACTTGACTCATCGAGTGGGGCTGAGTTGGAGGGATTAGGGAATACATCTCTTGAGCGAGGAGAATTGTTTGAAATAATACCAATGATGAATTACCTTCCAAAGTTGATGATTTGGAAAGCAAAAATTCAGTCCCTGTTTGGTATAAAATCACACCCAACTTCTCAAAGAAGAGAGGCTTATTGCAGCTACCATGACCCAGCTCAATGGATCTCCAGTGTCTTGTTGCTCCTCTATACCCCTCACTGACCCAATCTATGTTGAGGGGACAAGTATTTAAGGGGGTAGCATCAACCCCCACTGACCAAAGTTGAGTGCCCCTCAAAACCGCTGAGCTATCAACTCATCCGTAGCAGCATCTTGTAAATACGTACATTAATTTTCTTGTTTGGGAATTATTGTTAAGAAAGCATATTACGATTCAAATCGTGGCAAGACATGATCAATCGTAATGTATTCTCTATTGTATACTATTGTGTTACAAGTGGCCGTATAGACTTATGAGAGCTTATAACTTTTGCTGGCCAAATCGTAGTGATTATGGTTTAGTTGTTAAAGAGTCTATTCCGTCGAGGAGCTATTATCTAGAATCGTAACTTACAATTCTAGGGAACAGGCAAAGTGTGACCAGCCTTATCGGTCACCTTGGAAGTCAAACCCATTTAAATCATAGAGGAAGCAAACACGCATCACACTTATGACCGCCAACTCCCACCTATCCCACCTTCTCGAGCTTTAATGCTTAACCTTCAAAATTTATTTCGAAGTGCCGGTTCGAGACCCAAGCCTTTTCCCTATATAACCATGTCCCTCCATAGACCTTTCCCATTCCAAACCTATCTCTTTCATCTTTCATTTTCAAACCCTAACCCCATAGTGAGAGAACTAGACCATGATGAGTTCAATAGAAGACTTGACCGAATTTTGGAGATACAAAGGGTCGAACTTTTGGCTGCAATAAAGAATTAGAAAAATTGAGGAGCCAATGACCCATGCCAGACGTTGATCATCCACCACAAAACCCTTTAACCCTAAAACTAACCAAAACTTGAAACCTTTTTCCTACATCCCATCTTCCCCCACTTCTTAATAGTTTCGCCATCCCAACCCACACCAAGTGCGAGTTCCTATACGAGGACGGTGGGTTGGAATTCTTCTCGCCACCCCTCCATTGCTCATACTCTCCCCCTAAGTGCATTGCATTCTCTTCAGAGAGTCTTGCAAGAGAGTAGTATAGGCTGTTTGGACGACAGGGGGTGCAACTCCATGAAGAGAGATGACTCTCTCTTGAAGGAGGGAGGGCTCTGACGGTGCAACTCCATCAAGGGGTGGATCATTGTTTCGACAGACAATTTTGAAGACCTCGAGGCCGTTCTCCATTGCAAACTTTAGTGCCTCGATGGTCGCTGCCGATGTCTGTATCAATTCGTGTCTAGATTTTTTCTAGGTTTCTTCTTGATGTAATTAGTTTCCTTTTTCTTGGAATCTCTATAAATATTTTCTTTTCATATTAATAGAAATTTTCTTTTTACTTATAATTTTGTCTACTATTTTTGCTTCGTGTTGTGCATTTGTAATATGTCAGATGTGATTTCTCCCAAGTTTGGGGGAGATTATTAAATTTTCTCTGCAGATCTTGAACCAGATACATCTTGGTACCATGTTGAATTTTTTTCGTATTCACTCTTTTTGTGCACAATGAGGACATTGTTCTATTTAAGTTTGGGGGTACACACTCTCAGTGTATATTATATATTATTTTTGAAAAAAAAAAGAAAAAATTAATAACTTGTTTATATTTTGCATTTCTGTTTATTTTTAGGTTTTATTCTTAGATTTTTAAGTTTGTTTTTGTTTTTCCTATTAAACATCACATGTGAGTGATGAATAGATAAAGTACGATTCCAGAAGCTTCACCATCATCTTAGTAGAAGTTCAAACATCAATGACAAGAAGCAGTTATGATTTATGTATAGTTCATTTATACACTGTATCATAATTGAATGCCTGAAACTATACTTTACTTTAAAATTGCAGAATTTAGATTATAGATTTAGAATCGTATAACCAGTGAGCTTTTGAACTTATTCACCTTTCTTTGAGAGAGACCGCTAGACCTATCCAACGCTAATTTTTCTTGAACTTCTTGACTATATTTTTAAATGAGATCTCATATTGCTGTAATATTGAATCAAATACTCTATTGTTGTGATGAATATTTTTCTAGAACTATTTATAGTATACATTGAAACAATATGACAATCTTGCTAAGTAAATATGGAAATGATTTAACGCCATCTTTTGATTCGTTTGAGCCAAAATGCCAAAATCCCAAAATAATTCACCTCTTGAACCCATATTAGAGCCTAAACTGATTTTCTTTGTACCAAATATTTTAAAATCCTTAACCATATGTACTACCCAAATCTTCCGGTCTTTACCCTTGTACTTCTGAGAATTTAGAACAAAGGAAAAAATAGGAAAGTGGAAGGAGTATGCAAAAATAGATAAGGAGAATGCTAAAAAGGGTACGTCTGAGAAAGAAATAAGATTCTGAAAAATATGGGTAGGAAAAGTTTGAAACAGAGAAGCAAAGAAGCTTCCACAACTGATAAAATTCAAGAGGGAATCTAAAAAAGAAACAAAAATAAAAAGGGATTTACTTGAAGAACAAAATAAATATATGGGAAGAAGTTATCCAACATTTTGGATACTTGTTGAAGCAGAAAGAAGAAAAAGATGATAAATAGGTGAGAGATAAAATAAATTCTCAGTACTTTGAATCCCTTTTACGTTTCTTTGGAGCCTTTTAACCCAAAGCCCCATTACAAGTTGAATAAAGACCTTTTTTATTCACGATTCATGGGTGGTTTCTCCAGATATAATCAAATCAAATTGGAAAAATTCAACCAAGTGAAGACTTCGTTCACAACACCATGGGGAACTTACTGCTACGTCGTCATGCCATTTGGCCTAAAGAACGCAGGTGCCATGTATCAACGCATCATAATGGCTATATTCCACGACATGATGCACATGTGTATAGAAATCTACGTTAATGACATATTGGTAAAGTCACAAACTCAGGCAGGCCATGCCGAAGCACTCCAACTGGTGTTAGAACGATCCGAGAAATATCAATTGAAGATGAATCCAAAGAAATTCGTATTTGGGGTCACCTCCGGAAAGCTGTTAGGATTCATAGTCAGCAAGTGAGGAATTGAAGTTGATCTGGCAAAAGTCAAAGCCATTCTCAAAATGCCATCTCCCAATAATATCAAAGAACTACGAGGCATGATAGGAAGATAATAGTTCATCAAGAGATTCATCTCCCAACACTCAGACCGGTGTGATCCTTTCTACAGACTACTAAAAGGAGGAGTTGAGTATATATGGGATGACCAGTGCTAGCAAGCCTTCAAAAATATCAAGAAGTATCTCCTTAACCCTTCGATATTATCACCACCAGTCCCTGAAAGCCCTTGATCTTACACGTCTCAGCCAATAATAAAGTGATCAGTCACATAATATACCATTTTATCACCCTTAACTTAGTGATGCTAGACCTTAGTTTGCTACTAATAAGTTAATGATATGCAGATATTAAGGAAAAATAGTAAAAGAGAGCCAAAGTGTTAATATTCATCAAAATGAACTCATAAAGCAATAAGAAAGATGATTGAACGAAAAAGACAAATCATTGCCTACTGAAAGATGGAAAATCGTACTTTACGATTGAGCGGAATGCTGCAAAGGAAGAAAGTAAGAAATCATAATTTAAGATTCCCCAGAAGAAACGTTCAAAGCAAAATGTGATACAAAAGTGAAGACGATAAATCGTAAATAAGGAATCGTCCAGAGAGTAAAAGCTATAAAATCGTGATTTACGATTTTACAAAAGGGAAGCTTTTTGAAGCTTCTGATCACATGAGGATTTACACCGCCATGCATATAATTAGAAGAATTCTTGAATTAAAAGTCTGGCTAGTCACGGATCTGAGAAGATCGAAGAAGGAAAACTCCTAAAGGACTCTGTTGCTAGAATAAAGGAGAAAATCCAGAAGAACATCAACTATTAAAAGCATGGAAAGAGAAGATTAGAAGTAGAGTTATAATAGGAATCTTTTATTTTAGTAGTTTCTTTTGTTAAAATTAGATCAATGTAAATCGACTCCTTATGATCTATAAATAAGAGAGCCCGGTATAGGAATCATTCATCGAAAAAATTCTCAGCATCAATTGACGACTAAGGTTGAGTTTTCTTCTGATAAAAAATTTAGAGTAGTTTAGTTTAAATATCCAAGGTTTCTCGATCACAATTGACAACTAGATTGAGAGTTGAAAGATTAGTGTATCTATCTGTAGTTTCTCAGAAGTAATTGACGCCTGCCGCTGAGGGATGAAAGATATAAATTTTATTGCTTTCTAGTTTAGATTTATTTTTATTGTAATTTATTGCTTTGTAAACATCTCTAAGTTTTAATTTGAATTGACGACTCAGGTTGAGATTTGCAAATTAGTGTAATGGTTTTTACTTTTCCATCTTTGATTTTCTGGAGTTTGATTGACGCCCAAATTTCTGGTAGATTAAAGATTAGCATAGATCTATACTAAAGGATGCTAGTTTTTGATTGACGCCCAAATTCTAGAGAACTGAGATATAGTATAACGTTATTTATAAATATCCAACAACTAAAGATTATGATTGACAACCACAATTTGAAGAAGGAGGATTTAGAATTTATTTTTCTACAAATTCGTTTAAGAAACCATTCTTTCATTCATATTTCTCAAGTAGTTTAGGATCTTAAAACATAAATATAAGTTTTCAAAAAATTAATTAAATAGATAAAACACTTCCTTGTGGGAACAATCCTATGCTAGTATTACAATTTTCATTGTGCGCTTGCAATAGGTTAAGACTTAATTAGAACAACATAAAGTTCATGCCTAAAAGTTTTTGGCGCCGCTGCCGGGGAAGCAAATTTTATCTTTACATTAGTTTAAGAAAATAAGTATTTATCTTTCTCTTTTTATATTTATTTATACTTTTATTTTTCTTTGGTCACTTCTTAAATCTTTTGCAGGTTTATTTGGAGTAACGAATCAAGGTTTCAACTTCCCCTGATTAGAGAAGCTAGAGGCTTAGATTTGTTCTCTTTCTACTTTCTAAAGTAAAAATTAGATAAAACTGAAAATAAAATAGACATTTATGATAGCTATTTTAGCCACCCTGCTCTGTGCTAACTCAATTCAGAATGGCAGGAAAAGACTAATATGTGGCTAAGATAATGGGGGAATACTTTACATTCACACCTCTTACACCTCCCCCATGTATTCAAGTACCTCCTACAGCCGGTAATAGGACTTTTGAAATAACGCCCAATGTGCTTTGAGTACTTCCTATCTTTCATGGGCGGATGGATGAAGACCCCTATATGCATTTACATAAGTTTCTAGAAATATGCACTATCATTCGAATTAAGAACTTGTTAGAAGCATCCACTCGGTTGCGGCTGTTCTCATATTTCCTTAGAGATGAAGCAAAGCAGTGGATAAACTCTTTGCCTCATAATTCAATTGCTAATTGGGAAGGACTGGAACATATGTTTCTTACAAAATTCTTTCCAATCTGCAGAACGAATAAAATTTAACATCTTATTATAACATTTCACCAATTCCTGGATGAATCTCTTCAGGAATGTTGGAACCGTCTTAAGGGGTTACGTGCTGACAACTTGTACTTACTTTCTATGAAGGCCTTGAAGATGCAACCCGGCATAGGATTGGTGTGGCCTGTGAAAGTATGTTATATAAATTGATAGCAGAAGAAGCTTGGGAACTATTTGAGACCCTTAGTGAGGAATCGGTGCAACACCACGCATCGGGTGAGATTGATTCGGAGACTTTAACAAATATACTTTCTAAGTAAGGAGGATTATATAAATTAAAGTCAATGATGAAAAGTATTTCAAGGCTGAAGCTGTGAAAAGCAAAAATTTAATCTCTGGTGGGTATAAAATCGTACCTAGCATCTCAAAAAGGAGAAGCTTGAGGTCCTACCCATGGCCTAACTCCGGCAGTTTCCCAACCTCCAACTGTTTCTCCTTAACTCACAGAAACCCAAAACCACAATGTTGCAGAGGAAGCCTTGTTGTAAATAGCTGAAAGCTAGATGCAACATGACCATATCCAAACACAGTTACTCAACTACCTTCGGCAATCTATCGTCAGGTTAGAAACTCAAATTGAGAAACTAACCCTTTTTGAGAGAGAGAGTAACTTATCTTCTTCACATGTAGATGGTACATCTAGAGGACGTATATTTATGGGAGGCACATCAACTCCCTCTGATTTAAATTGAGTCCCTCTAGAACCTGTCGAGCTACCAACACACCCATAGCAAACACCTATAACATATGTATATAATTAAAAAGTACTCTATGATCTACAGTGTACAAGCGTGCATTCAATCGTAAAGACCTTCCTGTCATGTCATAATCACTTTGAACATATGGATTTATGATGATTTAAAGGCTCAAATCGTAAAGATTACAATTCGAGGCCTCATAGAATCTCATTTTCGTTCTACAGAATTGCAAACGACAATTCTAGGGAACACGCGATTCTAGTGATCGGTCTTATTGATTACTTTGGAATTCAAACCCATTTAATTCATAGAGGAAACTGACACACATCGCATTTGATTCACGACTTGCCAACTACCCAAGCCTACACCTTGACACGTGAATCCTTCCCTTCCCTATAAAACCAGACCTTTATCTTCCCAAGAACCCATCTCTTTCTTCTTCCTTTCAACCCTAATCCTTATGGAGAGAGAACCCAGCCAAAGCAATTTCAGTAAAAGACTTGATAGAATCCTTGAGATACATAAGCCTGAGCTCCTGACTGCAATACAGAGAGTAGAAAATTTGAAGCGTCAGCGACCTATACCAGATGCTGAATCGTCTGCCGAAACTATCCTTTACCTTAAACCTAACCCAAATCCGAAACCATATTCCAAGAACCCATTTTTCCCCACTTACTAACCTTTATACCATCATCATCCACCTCGAATGCGAGTTCCCATATGATGATGGTGGGCCGTCCCTCACCACCCCTCTCCATTGCTTATCTTCTCCCTCTGCCTGCATTACAATCTCTTTATAAAATCTTCGCAGGAGAGCAGTATAGGGTGAAGGGTGATCTGGAGATTCACTTCCCCACTCTTCATAGGACTTCCATTGGGGCATTGCATTTCTTTTATGGAAGACCTGTGATGTGCTCTATTTGGGAGAGATTTTGAAGGGCAGTGGGAAGTGTTCCAACAGCTCTTGGAGTAGCAACCCTGCCAAGGTGTGGATACTCCTTTGGTAAGAAGGAATACGAGACTCTAATTAATGGTGATTAGAAGCCGAGGATCAATCTTTAGGACGTGGCTACCAGTGTCATAGATAGTGTGTCTAGATTTTTCCTAGGTTTATACTTTTATGTAATTAGTTCTTACTTTTTCAGTACTTTATATCTATAGATTTCTCTTCATGATCATTGTAAATATTTTGACATTATATAAAATTTTCTTTTGACTAACTTCTCTAATTTTTCTTCTCAAATTTTTATTATTGATATCTCTGAGAATAAAACGGATGTATTTTTCCTCAAGTTTGGAGGACATTCTTTAAAGATTTTTTATCACATCCGGTACACGATTGGTAATACTAGTAATCACAAGTATGTAAATTTTGAAGGTTGAATCTCCCCATGTTTTTTGTGCCAATGAGGGCATTGTCTAGTTTAAGTTTGGGGGGGGGGGATACACAACTTCTGTGTATAGTATAGTAGTTTGTTTTATTTAGTGTACTTTTTATATAAAATATATATATATATATATATATATAATTTTTTCTGTGTTTAGAATAGTTTACTAAATAGTTAACCATTATATGTGAGTTATGATAAAAAAATTTATGAATCTATATAACTAACGATCCATCGTAATAGAAGTTCAATAATCAAAGAATATAGAACAATTAAAATTCATGTTTAGCACTTTGAACACTGTATCAGAATGAATATTTGAAATAATAGATTAATCTAAACTGCAATATTTAGACTATAGTTTCAAAATTATATAAACTAGTGAGCATTAGAGACTAATTTTTTCTTTCTTTGAGAAAGAGACTGCTTCTATTCAAGTCAAAATTCCTTTGAACTTATTTACTATTGTTATGAAAGAAAAAATCTCATATTGCTGAACTTAGAATCAAAATATTCTATGACTATGATAAGCTTATTTTTTTTTAGAACTATCTATTAATTGTATCAAAATAATAAGGCATCTATGCTAGTAAATTGTAAATATGATTAAAGGCCATATTTTATTTAAATCAGAGCCAAAAAGTCAAAATCTCATAAAATAACTTATTCTTTTAACTCATATTAGAAGCCTAAACTGAAATTCTTTGTACCAAAAATTTTGTAATTATGTACTAACCAAAACTTTCAACCTTTAACTCTTACATTTTCTGAGAGTTTAGAATGCAGAAGAAGGAAAGAAGAGGGAGTGAAAAGAGCAAAAGTTAATAGATAAGGGATATACTGGAAAAAGGGGTACAACTTAAAAAAAAAAAAAAGAATATGGGAAAGAGTCAAAAACCGTAACACACGATTCTATACGAAGAAGCAATCAAAAGGATAAAAAAAAAAAGAAATCGTGAAACACGATCTTACAAGTCTGAGAAAAGAAATGGGATGTTATAAAAATAAGAATTTGTAAATGGGAAGAAGCATCTAAATTCTTAGATACTTACTGATACTAAAATAAAGAAAGAAGAAGAAAAGATACAAGAAGAAGTAAATTCTCATAAATATTTTGAACCCTTTTCTACCTTTCTTTGACACCTTCTATAACCTAAAGCCTCATTACAAGCCGAAGGAAAGACCTTTTTTATTTACGATTTGCAAAAGCATAAGCCTAGTAGAGATATGAATAATAGATATTATGAATTACACAGGGAATCATATGAATAGAATAGATTATCTTTTCTATGAGATTAAAATTTTTGGCCATTACCCTTTGAATAAATTCTTCTGAAAATATATTATACTGTGAGAACCCAAATTTTGATATCTTTTCTGAGAGTATTCCAATAGTGAGAGTTTTTTGAATGAAAATATTTTCTAAAACTATAATTTAGAAAAATCTATGAAGAATAAACTATTTACTGATGCATACACTCCCTGCTCACTATGAATTGAAATTGTTGGAGTTCTAATCAAGGATAACTTCTATGATAGAAAGTAAAGATAAAAGATTGGTAATTCTAGAAAATCGTAACAACCATGTAATGATCAACTTAGTTAGTGTATAAAATTAATTTAGATTTTTAACCTTTTATTTTTTTTATAAATTTTGAAAAATAATAAAATATTTGAAGTTTGTAGGTAATTTCATTGAAAACCTTTAGGAGACTACAACTCCTCCACTAGGGATCACCTAGGGGTTTAAAGGCTTGTTGTATCTGCTAAATGCAGTCGTGCTCCCTACGGAAGTGGCATTTAAATTCTTAGTATAGGATGTTTTATATTTCCTTGTTTGCTAGGGACTAGCAAACTATACGATTGGGAGAGTGATCAGTCACATAAAATACCATTTTATCACTCTTAACTTAGTGATACTAGACCTAAGTTTGCTACTAACAAGTTAATGATGTGCAGATTAAGGAAAAATTACAAAAGAGAGCCAAAGTGTTAATATTCATCAAAATAAACTCATAAAGCAATAAGAAAGATGATTGAATGAAAAAGACGAATCAATGCCTACTAAAAGATGAAAACCGTACTTTACGATTAAGCGGAACTCTCCAAAGGAAGAAAGTAAGAAATGGTAATTTATGATTCCTCAGAAGAAACGGTCAAAGAAAAGTGCGATATAAAAGTGAAGACGATCAATCGTAAATAAGGAATCGTCCAGAGAGGGAAAGCTATAAAATCGTGATTTACGATTTTACAAAAGGGAAGCTTTTTGAAGCTACTGATCACATGAGGATTTATACTGCCATGTATATAATTAGAAGAATTCTTGAATTAGAAGTCTGGCCACTCACAGATCTGAGAAGATTGACGAAAGAAGACTCCTAAAGGACTCTGTTGCTGCAATAAAGGAGAAAATCCAGAAGAACACAGACTGTTGAAAGCAAAGAAATATAAGATTAGAAGTAGAGTTATAATAGGAATCTTTTATTTTAGTAGTTTCTTTTGTTAGAATTAAATCAATGTAAACCGACTCCTTATGATCTATAAATAAGAGAGCCCGGTATAGGAATCAATCATCGAAGAAATTCTCAACAGCAATTGACGACTGAGGATGAGTTTTCTTCTGATAAAAAATTTAGAGTAGTTTAGTTTAAATATCTAAGGTTCCTCGATCACAATTGACGACTGAGATTAAGATCTGAAAGATTAGTGTAGATATCTGTAGTTTCTCATAAGCAATTGACGCCTGCGATTGAGGGGTGAAAGATATAATTTTTATTGCTTTCTAGTTTTGATTTATTTTTATTGCAATTTACTGCTTTGTAAACATCTCCAAGTTTTGATTTGAATTGATGACTCAGGTTGAGATTTGCAGATTAGTGTAATGGTTTTTACTTTTCCATCTTTAATTTTCTGGAGTTTGATTGATGCCCAAATTTCTGGTAGATTAAATATTAGTATAGATCTATATTAAAGGATGCTAGTTTTTTATTGAAGCGCAAATTCTAGAGAACTGAGATATAGTGTAACGCTATTTATAAACATCCGATAACTGAAGATTATGATTGACAACCACAGTCTGAAGGAGGATTTAGGATTTATTTTTCTGCATATTAGTTTAAGAAACCATTCATATTTCTCAAGTAGTTTAGGATCTTAAAAGATAAATATAAGTTTTCAGAAAATTAATTAAATAGATAAAACACTTCCTCATGGGAACGATCCTATGCTAGTATTATAATTTCTATTATGCTCTTGCAATAGGTTAAGACTTAATTAGAACAACATAAAGTTCACGCCTAAAATAAAGCAATGGGGTAATCTTGGGATATTACGACGAAGATAGGAAGAAGGAAAAGACCACCTACTACCTCAGCATGACGATGGTTGAATACGAACAGAAATACAAAACAATGGAGAAGACTTGCCTAACATTGGTGTGGGCTTCAACAAAATTACGACACTATTTCGGGGCACACAAAATAATGGTACTTGCACGCATGGATCCCCTGATGTACATATTCGAGAAGCCCACAATATCCAAAAAACTTGGTCATTTGCATATGCTACTACAAGAGTTTGAGATCACCTATGTCACGCAGAAGTCAATCAAAGGACAAGCGATCGCCGATTACCTCATAAATCTGCCACTCTCGGGCATTGAACCGATATGTGCAGACTTCCTCGATGAAGACTTGCTCTCAATTCAGGAAGAAGAGCCCAGTAAGACCTCATGGACTTTATACTTTGACGGGGCTCTCAATTAGAAAGGCAAAGGCATTGGGATAGTCCTGTTGAGCCCAGAAGAAGTCATCATACCTAAAGTTGTCCAATTCGATTTCCCAGTCACTAATAATGTTGCAAAATATGAAGCATTCATCACCGGACTACAAGCTGCATTACAACTGGGCATGGAACAGCTAAAGACCATCGGCGACTCCAAACTGGTGATATCACAAGTGATCGGAGAGTGAAAGATGAAAGAAAGAAGACTAATGGCCTACTTAGAGATAACTCAATTTCTAGTGAAGAAGTTCGACAAAATTTCCTTCACCCATGTTCTGATTAAGGAGCGAGCTAGCAGATTCTTTACCCACCTTAGCTTTGGTTATATAGATACCAATCAGACAAAGCACCAAATCCTTTATCATAAAGAAGCTAACCATGCCTGCCCATGAGGTAGCTTGGAAAGTCAAACCAGATTTACCCGTTCTCCCGAAGACTACTGAGCAAGGAAAGGGAGCTGTCGCAGAAAGTCCCACAAAAAAGGAGGCTACTGTACAACATTCCAACAATCATTGACCGACGACACACAACCATGGTATTATGATATATGAAACTTTCTAAAATACCAGCACATCCCTCCTTACGCAACAAAGATCGAACGAAAGACTATAAAAAACCGATGTGTCAGATTCTGCATCTTAGGGGAGGTACTATATAAAGAAGCCTTCAATAAAGGAGTCTTATTACTGTGTGTCACGAAAGCCGAAGGACAATACATCATTTGCAAAGCACACGCCAGTGCCTACAACACTCATACTGGAAGCCAAAGACTCTCAGAAAAGATCATATGACAAGGTTACTATTGGCCCACAATGACGAGAGATTGTCACATCTATGTACAATGCTACAAGCAATGCCAAGAACATGCTGCATTCATCAAAGTCTCATCAGTTGCACTAAACCCCATCGTCTCACCATGACCATTTACAATGTGGGCTTTCGACATAATAGGGCCTTTCACAGGCATAGTCAGGAACACACACAAGCATGCCTTCATCCTTACAGCAACTGAATACTACACCAAATGGATAGAAGCCGAGTCATATGTCAATATCACTGCTTCAATGTTAGTGAAGTTTATCATTCAAAATATCATTATAAGATTTGGAGTTCCCAGAATGTTCATCACCGATAATGGACCACAATTCATTGCTGAGAAGACGAAGAGACTATACAAAAGATATGACATTGATTTACAACACTTGTCGCCTTTTTACCCTCAAGGGAATGGGCAAGCAGAAGCCATAAATAAAACTTTGATCCGAATTTTAAAATAGTGGAAACAAGCAATGAAGCCGACTGGCCTGATCAATTACCAGGGGCACTCTGGGCCTATAGGACTTCTATTCGCACGGCTACTGGCCAAAATCCTTATCTCCTCATGCACAGGATGGAGGCAGTCCTACCCTAGGAAATACAAGTACCATCTCTGCGCGTACAGCTCGATGATCAGCTATCCATAGATGAAAGGAGAGTTGCTCTGCTTGCCCAGCTAGAACAACTTGATGAGACACGTATAAGGTCAGCCAATAATGCGCAAGTATATCAAAGGAGAATGACCAGGGCTTACGAAAAGAAGGCCCTCGAGCGAACTTTCAAATTTTGAGAGTTTGTCTTGAAGAAAATCATGCCCTCCAAACATGCTAACCCTAAGGGGAAGCTAAAGCCGAATAGGGAGGGACCTTATGTTATAGTAGTGACATACCCCGAACATACATACAAACTAGTAAACCAAGATGGGGAGGAACTTCCTAACCCATGGAATGCTATATACTTGAGAAAATACTATCCTTAGCATCGTTGTCATTGTGTCCTGTAGTCAAACATAAGTACTTATATTTATCACCCTTGTCTCCAACATGAGTTATTCATTAGTCGTATGTCATTATTTTTAAGGATATATTTTAAAATCTTCTTACTCATCACCCACCTTCTCATTCGGGCGATCTGATCAAATACACCTGATTATCCCACCATTGGAGTCGATAATAGGGCATAAAAATAAAAATGTTAAGTTCAATCAAAACTCACTATTCTTATGTTAACAAGCTATTTTAATGTATGCTTCGAAGAGAGAGACATAAGAGAAACCAAAGAATGAAGAAGCATAACCGAACAAGAGCATACGTCGAGTGAACAAGTCAATGAGTCTAGAGAAGCATAAGTAAACTGTGAGGACATTCCTAGTGTTCTTATTAGGAAGGTATAAGCAAACTGCGAGGCATCCCTGGTATCTTCATACTTCTAGATATCGTCATACGTTGGTGGGAGGAGGATAAGTTCCTGCTAACTATAGAATGTGAGACTTTGATGGTGCTGAAACATGATGGAGAGCTCAACTATGGCACCATGCACCACCCGAGAAAAAGCCTGTTGACTATCTCTTTTAAAAGTTGTTGAATAAGAAACTAACCCAACATCATCGAGCCTTACCCCTCTTTCACGCCTTTATTTTATTTTTGGATGATGAGTCAAAACCTTTTCTAAGAAATTTTTAAAAATAAAATTGAAAACTTGTGAATGATGAACGATGCAATCATTTAGTACTTATTGCTCACCCCCTCTTATCGAAAATACGGGATATGATGATCGTTGTCAAAGGAAAAAACTGATATACGACTAACATAACCAAACATCCCCCTCGATGCAGCAACACTATTAGGGGATTTTCTTCAAAACTAACCCATCAAATACACGCATAGGTCTCCACAGCCCCAGGTGCTTACAAAACTCAGGGAAGCTCCATTGTAACTTGGCACTGGGGCATTTTTATTTTGGAAAAAGAGTCGTGGTACCATACTCTGAAATAGCATTAAGGGCACCCTTTTATTTAGTAGTTGGATGCATAACAACAAGATCATCACCTAAGGAAGATAGCTAGAGATATCACACTACTAGGCCTACACCGGGGCAACTTTTAGGATTTTATTTTTCAGTTCTTTGCTTTCCCTGTTGCATTATTTTCTTATAATGAAAAGTAAATAACAAAAGAAGAAAAAATAATATTTCTTTTGTTACCAAACTTAGGTTTGAGGAACCACCCCCCTTGACAATTAGCAAGGGTGAAAATAAAATTACTGATAATTTTGTTTCCCTGTGCAGATATAAATAATCATCAAGTGCTATTAGGCTAGCTCTAGAGCATCCAAGTCCCAATAATAGTTGACGGCATCCAAGCAAGCACCTAAAGTATAAAGGATAAAGAAATGTGAAAAAAGGAAGGAGAATACATATGAAGAAAAGGATATATATATGTATCACAAAAAATTTGTACATGAATCACCGGGGGCATACCCCCTATATATACAATAAAAGAAGGTAAGAACAAAGAAAACAAAAATGCCCTACTCCCGCCGCTACCTCTGGGATAGGTGACCACTGTTGTCTCCAGTATCACTAACTCGTGGATTTGGAATCTGATCCACCAAAGCCTCAACTGAAGCCCTAGGGGTAGCCGGAGGCTTCCTGAGAGAAGAAAGCCTGATGACGAAACCCCCCTCACTCACCTGACTAATAGACCACCTAGACCGCGAGCACATGGGACCAGTCTAGAACAAATCGCAAAAAGCAGACTCATCCTCACAGACATAATCCCTAACACACTCGCAAGTTGTACAACGAGGCTGACCAGCCAAAGAGCCAGTAGCCACTGACTCCGACTGGGCAAGATGACCAACCACACCCCGAATCCCCTAAGCCATCCTCTTCAACTGGTACTGCAAGCGGTCTATAGTAGCCTACATCCTAGCGTGCACTGTCTGACAAGCAATCTCCAACTCGGTCATGTGAGTCTGCTGACTGATGACAAAGTCAATAAGCAAGTCCTCGGGACTTTGCTCTAGATCACCTGTAATAGCCCGTCTCACCTCCGAGTAGGCACAAACGTGTTCAACCTCTATGTGGGATGCCTCAAGCTATCGGGCCTACATAAGAATAAATAGTCTAGGACTAGACGCACATGCAAAGGAAGAAAATGTTGAAGAGGAAGATGAAGCATACCAGATCAGCTGTGATAGCCCAGATTTTCCTAACAAAAACTCGTGTTGTTGGATTGTAGATCACGTTCCATTAAAGATATGGCACATCATAAGAGAAAACAAACTGAAATTTTCAGGCAGCGCAAATGGCAGAACAAAATCTCAAGCTTTATACATGTAACAAACAAAAGAACTACCGGTGATGACTGACCGTCACCTAAATAGTGGTGAACACAAAATGTATCCAAAATCTGATTTACAAACTTATTACATGTACCGATTCTCAAGTTTAACAATACCCAAATTAAAACCAAGGCCTCCGATTAAAATTTCTCGGACGGGAGTCTACGACACGGTAGGATCCATCAAAAACTCCAGGTCCTGCTCAAGACTTGTACTTGTGACGTATAATCGAGGGATGAGCTAACAATCCAAGCTCAGTAGAGAAAAGCAGTACCAATATACATATTTTCATACAAAAACACTGAGTTCATTGATTGCAATCTAATCAGTGAAATCAAACTTCAATTGCATTTTTTAGGTCAACACAAAATTGAATTTGAGAAAAACATCATCATGTACTTCAAAATCAGAGTGTGCAAGCGAAATTCTCAATTTCTAGTTCACTTGTGCAGATTCGGTCAGTATTCATTCCATTTCAATTTCATTCAGTATCTTTCGTATACAGTGTAACCCAACGTGTCAGTCCAGTATCAATTTCTAGTGTCCAATGCAATGTCAATCAGTATAGTAATGCAGTATATGATGTATGGTTTAACCCGTTGTACTAGTCCAATATGTGGTGTGTACGATTTAACCCGTTGTACCGGTCGATGCGATATCTGATGTCTAGTATGCTTGATCAGATATACGGTTTAACCCGTACCGGTCGATATACGATATACGATTTAAATCACCGTACCGATCGATGCACGATGTATGCGGTTTAACCCGCCAGACACGTCCGATATCTGATTTGCGATGTCGATGTATGCAATGCAATGCGTATGGTTTAACCCGTCGTACCGGTCCAGTATGCAGTGTGTACGGTTTATCAACCATACCGATCTAGTATGCAGTATGCAGTGTCCAGTATGCAATGCAATGTGTACGATTTAACCTGCCGTACCTGTCTAGTATGCAATATGCTCAGTGTATGCAGTATGCTTAGTATATGCAGTATGCTCAGTAATGCAGTATGCTTAGTCCAGTGTCTAGTTCAGGTTTGCATTCTTATTCACAATTCAATTTTTTATTCACGTTCAAAGTTCGAGGTTTCATTTCAAATTTTCATATTCAGAGTTAACTTTCAGATTTCGGATACACTTTGGATTTCAAGTTCAAATTCAGAGTTTTCAGCTCAATCACCAGTTTCAAATATCATATTTTGATTCAAATTTTTATGTAGATTTACACTCTCAGATTCTTATTGGAACCGAAATTCAAAGACGATTTTCATTTCTGATTTCAGATATATAATTCATATGTCAAAATCACGTTTCATATACGGAGTTCAAATCAAGGCACGTTTCAAATCATATGTTTCAAAATCAAGGCATGTGTTAAAATCGCGTTTCATATACGAAATTCAAATCACGAAATTCAAATCAAGGCAGGTTTCAAAATCATGTACTAAGCTAAAAGTTCGAATCATTCAAGCATAAATCAACAATTTCAAGGATTTCAAAGCTCTATAAGATTCAAGTTCAAAACATAATCAAATCTATGAATCAGCATCAAGACAAAGTTGTGTGTTGAATTTCCCTACCTCAAAGTCGAAAATGTGCTAATACACGTGCATGAATCTAAGTGTATTCCTCATCAAAGATCATCCATTATTATCTTAGATCATAGAAAGTACACATACCACACATTAGTGAACCACACTTAACACATACAAGGCCTCACGCGGAGCAAAATACACCAAAGCCCAAGCTCACATAACAAGATATCTCTTCGCGGTGAGAATCAAGGTTGCTGCGGCGAGGTGCCTAGAAGTCATATGGCACACATCGTCTCGCCACAGCGAGTATTCGCAATGCCATTTTGGTGTTCAAATCCATGAGGCACTCGCCACGGCAAGCAGTTCAGGTCATACCTCGCCACGGCAAGGTTCAAAGTCGCTGTGGCGAGCCTGACATAACTCGCCACTTTTATTTCATTCTTCTAACTATTAACCCTTAAATTTCTTGATTTCTCTACACGCCAAAGTATAAATCTAACCTATTTTCATGCGCAAAATTAAATCTTGATCTCTTTCCCTAATTAAATCTTTCATGCATGCTTCAAACATCAGAAAATGAAGGAATGGGCTATGAAGCCTCTCATGCGTCCGATCTTCGAAGCTTTCAGTGTATGGGGTCAAAATTCCCCAACGTTTCCAGACCTACATACCGAATCGAGTGGGGTACAACCAGATTTTATACATTTACCTTCACGGATCGGGCATGCAGGGTTTGAAAGATCGGAATCGATCGTGGCGGCAAAATTTGGTGCGTAGCTTCACGCTCGACCACTCAAAAGCTTCGATCTATCGCTTCGGTCCTGACAACATCAATGATGTGATTATCATGCATTGAAGAACCAAATCAGTGGTCCTTGCACAAGCTCTGGGCGGGTTCGAATGGCTGCAAACAAAGGCAAAAATGGGTTTCTTTGTGAAAAAGGAGATTTCTAAGATGGAAATCAAAAGATGTTTGTGATCTCCGCAAGGACAAGAGATGGTGGGTTCAAGGGTATGGGTTTCAAGGAAGAAGGAAGAAGAGGATGCTCGGTTCTCCTTCTCAGCTCCTCTCCTCTCACAATGAATTTGCAAATGAAAAAGTCTAAAGGGTCTTTGCTTTTATACTTAGTGCACATTGACTCGGTGTGGGGCCGGTACACGGGAATTGGTGTATGGGTTTTTATCCAAGGGATCAAATCAACTTAAACATCTACTTAGCAACACAAAAATAAGCCTATGCGGACACTTGGAGATTGATGTCAAAATTTCAGGTCAATGATTCCATGTTCGTCCGAGTAAACGGGTCACGTTCATGAGATCAAACTGGTCAAAGTAATCGTCTCAGTGTTAAGGTCAACAATGTCAAATGTCTCTAGTGTGTCTTGAGACGCCATCAATTATTTAAATCCCTATTTGAATTAGTGACTGATTTGTCTAGGATATAAGGAAAGGATTGTTTTCGGTTAGGGAGCATGCATAACGCCCAGAGAATCGGGTTCGGGAATTCGGGGGTGTTACATCCTCCCCACCTTAAAGAATTTTCATCCTCAAAAATTTTCAGGCGAAAAGTAGGGTCAATACATTCTACCCACCATTAAGGAATTTTCATCCTCAAAAATTCATCATGGGACTTACCGGGGGTTTAATGCAAGAGATGTTCAGCATCAAGGTCAATATGTCGAACGAATGGGGAAGGTAAGATTTGTGTGTTCGGGGTTCGACAGATAAGAAATTTGGATTATCCTCCGACAAGGAGCCATGTTGGTTTTGGTGTTCAGACTGCTTGCTACTATTTTATTAGAAATCAGTGGAGAAAATAAATCAAGAGTGGAGATGTGGAGATGGGTCATTACAGCAAGCCTAAAACACACACAATCCTGCAAGATACAGGGTCCTTTGTAGCAAGTTTTGATAAGTAAGAGTTTGTCCCACAGAGAAATTGATCTAGAACCCAAAATGGGTTATAATAGTAGGCCTCCAGATCTGGCTATAGATCTGACAATCCTAAAGAAATGGAGTTGGGTGTCATGACTACACTAAATTAACCCTAACAAAAGAGAAATAAAATGTAACCCTATCCTAAAGAAATGGTTAAAAAGAAGATGGTGATGGTGTGTACCAAAATAAAATATAAAAGTTGTGAGAAGTAAGCAGGTTAAGCTAGAATTACAGCATTGATGTAACTCAGATTTAGTCTATCTCTGCAGTGGTCCTTGCTGAGACGCTATCAAAAGCCTCAATAGGGTAGGAATATCCAATTTAACTCATGCCATTTGGGGTGCTCTTAGGGCCATACCCTGTCCACTGTAATGGTCACAGGGTATCCGATAGAGTCTGTCAAATTCCATTGGTTAAAGCAGAAATTGCTAATCTGATCCAGAGGAGTGGACTGATCATTTCCCCAACCACTGGACCATATCATGCCATGAATACTATTGTAGCACTATGTAATGCCAGGCTACAAGCTCTCTAGATTTGTGCACAGATCTAGCTGACATCCATAGGTATTCCAACCCGTAGATCCTAAGTGCTTTGCCAAGGCCAACGGCTCACCGTGCCAACAAAAAGGACCATGTAACAGGTTGAATAAGGCTCTAGATTCAGCTGGTCATTGCTATAAAGGCCTGCAATGGCCGAGCCTTAAGCTACAATTACTACAGAGAAATTAGATCTAACCTCTGATGGCAACTAAGTAAAACAGAGGGGAGCCAGTTCCTGTACAAACCTCCTCACAAGGCTCTAAAAACTCATGTGCAGGGGAAAAGAATCCTTCTTAAACATGTGGTTGGACACAACCTTAGGGCTATACTCTGTCCACTGCAATGGTCACAGGGTATCCCATTGGTCTGTCCATACCATAGAGGTCTGAGAAAGAACATGTAAATAGTTACAACCACCATGGTCCACAGACCTCCAAGCTCCTCAGATCTCACTACAGATCTAACATTGCTTTCCATGGGTCTTTCAATAAGCTCAAATCCTAAATGTATGCTATAGCCCGAACAGAACTATGGACAGATAGGAAGATAACAGATTGAGTAAGCATTAAATCAACAACCCATTAATGAAAGCAAAACTTACAATGAATTGCCTCTAGGCTACAGCCTGTACACAACTGCTCATCCAAAATCCCAATGTATACTAAGCCTATTACAAAATTGCAATACAAACTAAACCTAGCTGCTTATAAGAGGATTAGTCAGGAAATGCTGGGCTAAGAGAAGAAAAATAAGAAAAAGAGATGATCAAACCCTAACCCTAGCCTGCTAGAGCTCACAGCCGATAGAGGATAAAGGAAAGATGAAAATAATAAACTCTAAGTACAACTTATATACTTTGTCCATAAGGCTTTGGCTCTGAAGAGATTAACCCTAATTTTTCCAACAGAGGTGGCACTGTTTCAACCCTTGGATGCCTAGAGATATGTGCCTCAAAATCCATGCCTCAGGAAGTGTGCCCTAGCCTTGGTAAATTCCTAAAAAGTCCTTAAGTTAAAACTGAGAAGTGGAGAGCCCGAGCTTCGTGGGGCTGGCAGCTGCATTAGTTCATTCGCACAGTTGCAAAGCCTTCGCAGAGTAGCCTTTAGTTGGTGAGTAGTGCTTACTAGCGCAGTCAATCTTCAGTTCATCACGCAGTTCCTTAGTGTTGCATTGCTTTCGTGGAGATGATCTAGAGCGCCAGACTCTTCGTGCAGAAAAAGCTTTAGAAGCTCTCTCTCTCTCTGAGTACTCGCGCAATAAGGCGCCTGCGCTCGCGTAGTAACTGATTAGGCTCCAAGGTGCGCGAGAGAAATTCTAGGCGTCTCTCTCTTCATTGGCTACGTGATAACTCTGCGAGATGACAAATTATTCTTTGTGCATATGAACTCGCTATGTTCTGTGTGCAGCTGCTTTGGGGGCAGATCTTTGCGAGAGCTTCACGAGGACAAATTCTGAGAGTTTTAAACCACGAGATCTTCGCGATGTCTTTTCTGTTCTCCTCTTGACTGCATGGACGATCTATGTGAGGGCAACTTTCACTGCATCTTTAACTTAGCGAGGGGGATCCTCAACTCTGCGAAATGATTCTTTTGACACTCTGATGCATTGCACTTGCTGCTATTGTAGCTTCCTCCATTCTCAGCTAACTTCTTCCATCTGCTAGGCTTTTGGTCAATGATGACCAGCAATTGAATTACCATGGTGAGCACTACGAGGGTGTTCCATTAGACTTTGGCTAGGCTATCATCTTTACATGTGTTGTCTCTCTTCTTTAGGCCAATAAGTATGGATTTTGTATTAAGCTGCCCAGATTATTGCTAACTACAAAATAAACTTAAAACATGACTATTAGTGAGCTTCAAGGTCCAGCAAAGGGTAGGTTAAGAGGTGAAAAGTGGTACTTTTTAGTGAATAACAAGCCGTAGTGATCTTAGCTCGTTTAAGTGTCCTATCACTTGATAAGTGTTCGGTAAAATGTGTCGATTCTCATCAATCTCTCTCAACATTTGCGTTGCGGGTTGTCACTTCCCTGCTTTAGGTGTAGGGTCGCTAGATTTGTATGCCGATGAGTTAATGGAGAGTGTACACAACTCAAGAAGTGTCAAATAGAAATGAATTTCACATATGATCGCCAATTGGTGGTTGCAAAATTAGACAAAGCAAAGAGGAAAGGAACCTCGAAGGATGCTACTATTGTGTGGAGAAGGCAAAAGGCGCCTCTACCTAGAAGATCGAGAGGGCCCCTGTGTAATGGCCGCTATTGTTGTTTGCTCCCTCGGTTCAGAACAATCTCTCACTTGGTGTTCTTGTACGCCACATCTGAGGCATGCACTCGTGGCCCATCGACACACCTCCATCTTAGGGTGTTTTCCACATCTTGAGCATAGCTCATCTGGTGTGGATGAAGGGATGGGAGCTGTTTGTTGCACCCTTGCTACTCCGGTAGTAGTAGAACGTGAAAAGAGAAAAGGCGTAGTAGGTGCAACTGAAGGTGGTTGCGACTAAGTAGTCTGAGCCGGCTGACTAGGTGTTGGCATCAGGAACCTTGGTCTCTGGCTCGCAGGCTCATGGACATATGGCTGCACTTTATTTGTCCGAGTTTGACTTTGTTCTTCGCTTCTCTTGTTCATATTTTCGATGCCTCTTTCGGCGATGAGTGCCAATTTCATGACATAGGTTGTAACCTCAAACAGGGAAATCCGCTCCTTGATCATCAGCCTTAGTCCGTACTCAAACTTTTAGGCTTTCATAAGTTCAGTGGCCACAAGAAATGGTGCGAACCGAGAGAGTTTAGTGAATTCCGACTCATACTCCCGCACAGTCATTTGGCATTGCTCGAATGTCACGAATTGGAGTGGGAAAGTACTTCTCATTGAAGACTTCAGTAAACTCAGCCCATGTCCATGGTGTCCCTGCCGCTCGGGTTCTCTCGGCGGACTTCCACCATGGATCTGCCTCTCCCTTGAGTTGGAATGTGGCCCAAGTCACTTTCTCTTCTTCAGTGCATGGGATTCTTTGAAGAACCTTCTCCATCTGGTTTAACCATTGCTCTGCTTCCATCGAATCAGTTTGACCATAGAAGCTAGGAGGTCGCATCCGTCTAAACTCCTGGAAATATGAGGGTTGGTGTCTCTCTGGTAGCAATGAAGCTTATTGGTTGACCATAGTCTCAATCAATTACTCGAGACGACGGTTATTGCTTCCTTCTCCCAAAGGAATGCCGTTGGTACGGTCAGCTCGAGGACGACCTCATGGAGGCATACTGATCTGTCATGATAAACTAAGATTTCAATGCGAAGTGCTTGTGAAGATCAAAAGCATGACCAATTCAAGTTCCTATGTCTTGATCACATATGCCTAAATAAAGACATGACTCAGAATCCTTAGAAGACCTAGAGAATAGGGATCGTGGATCCCTCCTACTTTCGGATTGAATGTATTGCCAATGCATTTAAGTCCCAAATAAGACCTAACGCCTAAGACTCTGACACCACCTGTGACAGCCTGGATTTTCCTATCACAAAAACTCGTGCCGTCGGATCGTAGATCACGTTCCATTACCGATATGGCACATCAGAAGAGTAAATAAACTAAAATTTTTTGGCTGCGCAAATGGCAGAACAAAATCTCAAGCTTTATACATGTACCAAACAAAAGAACCACCGGTGGCGGCCGACTGTCACCTAAATAGTGGTGAACACAACACGTATCCAAAATATGATTTACAAACTTATTACCTGTACCGATTCTCAAGTTTAATGATACCCAAATTAATACCAAGGCCTTCGATTAAAACTTCTCGAATGGGGATCTGCGGCACGGTAGGATCCGTAAAAAACTCCAGGTCTTGCTCAAGACTTGTACTTGTGACGTATAGTCGAGGGATGAGCTAACAGTCTAAGCTCAATAGAGAAAAGCAATACCAATATGCATCTTTTCAGACAAAAACACTGAGTTGATTGATTGTAATCCAATTGGTGAAATCAAACTTCAATTGCATTTTTCAGGTTAAGATAAACTCAAATTCGAGAAAATCATCATGATGTACTCCAAAATCAGAGTGTGTAAGCGAAATTCTCAATTTCTAGTTCACTTGTGTAGATTCGGTCAGTATTCATTCCATTTCAATTTCATTCAGTATCTTCTATATACAGTGTAACCCGATGTGTCGGTCCAGTATCGATTTCTAGTGTCGAATGCAATGTCAATCAATATAGTAATGCAGTACATGATGTACGATTTAACTCGCCGTGCAGTTGATGGCGTATGTATGCGGTTTAACTCATTGCATCCGATATGGTCGGTGTGTATGATTTAACTTGCCATACCGGTTCAGTATGCAATATGCTCAGTGTATGCAGTATGTTCAATATATGCAATATGATCAGTCCAGTTCAGGTTTGCATTCTTATTCACAGTTCAATTTTCTATTCATGTTCAAGGTTCGAGGTTTCATATCAAATTTTCATATTCAGAGTTAACTTTCAGATTTCAGATACACTTTGGATTTCAAGTTCAAATTAAGAGTTTTCAGCTCAATCATCAGTTTCAAATATCATATTCCGATTCAGATTCTTATGCAGATTTACACTCTCAAATTCTTGTTGGAACCCAAATTCAAAGATGATTTTCATTTCTTTCAGATATATAAGTCATATGTCAAAATCACGTTTCATATACGGAGTTCAAATCAAAGCACATTTCAAACCATATGTTTCAAAATCAAGGCACGCGTCAAAATCACATTTCATATACGGAATTCAAATCAAGGCAGGTTACAAAATCATGTAAGCTGAAAGTTTGAATCATTCAAGCATAAATCGACAACTTCAAGGATTTCAAAGCTATGTAAGATTCAAGTTCAAAACATAATCAAATCTATGAATTAGCATCAAGACAACTTGTGTGTTGAATTTCCCTACCTCAAAGTCGAAAGCGCGCTAATACACATGCATGAATCTAAGCGTATTCCTCATCAGAGATCATCCATTATTATGCTAGATCATAGAAAGTACACATACCACGTATTAGTGAACCACACTTGACACATACAAGGTCTCACGTGGAGCAAAATACACCAAAGCCTAAGCCACATAACAAGATATCTCGCCACGATGACAATCAAGGTCGCCTCGGCGAGGTGCCTAGAAGTCATATGGCACACATCGTCTCGCCGTGGCGAGAATTTGCAGTTCCCTTCAAATCCATGTAGCACTAGCCGCAATGAGCGCTTTAGGTCATACTTTGCTGCGGCGAGGTTCAAGGTCGCCGCAGTGATCCTGACAGAACTCACCGCTTTTATTTCGTTCTTCTAACTGTTAACCCTTAAATTTATTGATTTCTCTACATGCCAAAGTATAAATCTAACCTATTTTCATGCACAAAATTAAATCTTCATCTCTTTCCCTAATTAAATCTTGCATGCATGCTCCGAACATCGGAAAATGAAAGAATTGACTATGAAACTTCTCATGCGTCCGATCTTTGGAGATTTTAGCGTATGGGGTCGAAATTGCCCAACGTTTCCAGACCTACATACCGAATCGAGTGGGGTAAAACCAGATTTCAAACATTTACCTTCACGGATTGGGCATGCTGGGTTTGAAAAGATCGGAATCGATCGTGGTGGAAAAATTTGGTGCGTAGCTTTGTGCTCGATCGCTCGAATGCTTTGATCTATTGCTTCGGTCGCGACAGCGTCGATGATGTGATTCTCATGCATTGAAGAACTAGATCAATGGTCCTTTCACGAGCTCTGGGCAGGTTCGGATGGCTGGAAACAAAGGCAGAAATGGGTTTCTTCAAGGGTTTCTTTGTGAAAAGGAGATTTCTAAGATGGAAATCAAAAGAGGTTTGTGATCTCCACAAGGACAAGAGATGGTGGGTTCGAGGTGTAGACACCCACATTTGCCCTCTCGAGATATACAAACCTATTCGATCAACCTTTGACTTTGCCCATGATCTCTGAGGAAGGACTAACCTTTTTAAAGACTTTAAAACCCTATACGGGGACCATACACTGAAACAACAGTACATGGTTGAGACCCAGGCTAAAATAATAGCTCTGTGGCTTAGACCAGGCTCAAACCTAGGAAAATCTCAAATTATGCACCCCATACAGCGTTCACAACTCGATTGCATGCCCATGGTTGGTGTGCAATTGGTCCCTCTTGAACCAAGATTACCCTTCTTGAGGATCGCCTTAGGCCTTAATTATGCACTCTACCAAGCGCGTGTAATCCTATTGCACGCTTTGTACCGAGCGCGTAATTAGTCCTTTTTGGACTGGCCTTGTACACTTCTGGAAATCGCCTAAGACTCGATTGTATGCCCTACCTAGAGCGTGTAATCAGATTATGTGCCTCAGTGCAAGCATATAATTGGTTCCTAAGTGAACCCGACCTCTAACTCCCTAGACCGCCTGAAATTCCCTATTAAGTGCAAGAATTCAGACACTTAATTGATTGAGTGCACTAATCGGCATGTGCAATTAGTCTAATTAGACTAGGACTATGCTACCTGGCTGAGCCAGTCAGCCAGTCACTCACTGAGGTAGTCGCCGATTCAAAGTGATTATGCGCCTGAAATAGGGCACATAATTCAATTGAGCACACCAGACAGGGCGCATAATTGAAATTCACAGACCAATTGAGCGCATCCCATAGGGCGCGCAATTGACAAAATACCTATAAATAGGACCCACCACCTCATTCCAAAAACACATCACAGAACATCACAACGCAATCAGCAATCAAATTTTCGAGTTCCTCACTTTCAAGCTTAGGACTTTGAGATTCCTCTCTACGGCTTGGCCTCAAGTATACTTTCCTTCTGGTTTCTAATTCTTCTAGTTCTAGTTCTTAGTTCTAGTCCTTAGTTCTAGTTCTTAGTTCTAGATCATTAGCTCTAGACTTTAGGTTCTTAAGCTTTTAGTTCTAGATCTTAGATTTTAAATCTCTTTAATCCTTGATTCTTACCTTTTTTTCCTAGTTCTAGTTCTCAGATTCTAGAATCAGTTCTTTTTTTTTTCAGTTCTAGAATTAGGTTCCAGCCCTCTAGTTCTTAAATTCTAGATCTTAGATCTTAGATTTTACTTTAAATTTCTAGTTTTCTGATTCTAGTTCTTAGTCGCTAGAGCCAGTCCTTAATTTCAGTCATAGATTCGGTCTTAAAATTTCCATCTCTGGTTCTAGAATTTTAATTCTAATTTTTAAATTTGATTCTCCATCTTCAATCCGTAAATCCATAATTTCATAATAAAAATCAGTTTTTCAATCCACATTATTACTAAAATAATCCCTAGCCAACTGATTTGCCCAAGGGACCTTACGGAGGGTACCCGAGAACGAGGCCAATCCTTAGCATAGCGGGCCCAAAACCCCTTTTTTTAGATTTTTAGTAAGATTAGTATATTTTTAATTAATTAAAATTTTAATAGAATTAGTATATTTTTAATTAATTAGAAAATTAATAGAAGTAGTATATTTCTAATTAATTTTCCTAGAAATTAAGGACTGGTTCTAGCATAGAAAAGGAAAAGTAATTAGAAGAGAACTAAGAAAACTAGCTTAACTAAACTTACAGGTGACCCTGTGCTGCTGACATCGATCGGCCAATGATTCAGTAAAGAGAACAACCCATATCTCCACCCTGAAAGGCGTGATCAGTGACGTGTTGCAACGTCGATAAATATCTGCAGCTGGCAATTGCAACAAAGCAGGTATTCTCCTGAGATTTACCTCTTTATTTTCAATACTTAATTACATATAAAACACCGCCTTCGCCAAAGTCCACTTGGACCGAATTGAGCCACTCTTTCAGGGGACCGAAAGGGACCAAGAAAAGCGCGTACCAACAGACTAGCGAGCGCGATGGGACTCTTTTCGTTGCTAAAGGTGCCCATATTTTGTTAAGTTTCCTTTTCTTCTAGTTAGTCTTTTTTTAGTTATAGTTTTTTTACTTTTTACATTTAAGTCTACTATCAAAAGTACATGAGCATACACCAAGGCTCGAGATGTTAGGAATACGAAGGATTAGAATCAGTGACCCACCGTTATGGGGGTACCATAATAACAAACTATACCATGAGCAACCCCTCGAAGACTCAGCACAATACAACCGAGAAGTCAACATGGCCGGCAGTGAGGAAACTCCCTTCACACCCTCGAACACCAACCATAATGACGGACAAAAAGACAATAGCTTCCGACAGAACTTCGCAGCTCGACAACTTGTAGAGCTCAGCGTCCAAAAATTGCAAAGGGGAGGAGATGAAGCTGACAAACTACTCCACGGCTTAGCCGCGACATACGAGACCATCAAAGAAAGATGGGAGGTGGAATAATGAGAGCAACAAAGACAAGAGAGGCCACCCCTGTTGGTGCGCACTTTTTCAGGGTTCCTCTCGGTCCCCGTTGAATTAGTGGCTCCAATTCTGTCCAAGTGGACTCTAGCGATGCGGCGTTTGGAATGTTAGAAACAAATGATTTTCTAGGAAGGTTTCTAGTTTGTTGTGATCGCCAGCTGCAGATATTTAATGATGCTGCAACACGTCAATGATCACCCTTTAGAGCGGGTGTGGGTTACTTCTTTACTGAATCGTCCACCAACGTCAGCAGCTATGTCTTTTCTTATAATTTAGATAGTTTAATTTTTCTTCCCTTCCCTTGTAGTTCTAATCAGTTTAGACTTTCCAATTCTCTTGTGAGTTTAGTTATGTGGGAATCTATTATGGTTTATTTAATATAGTATTCTAATTCTATTTGGAGTCTAATTAATTTTAGTTTCCTAGCACTACTAGAATTCTAATTAGTATAGTGTCCTAATACTACTAAAAGTCTAATTAATATCAGTCTCCTAATTGTACTAGGAATGTAGGTGTATTAATTTTAATGAAACTTTAATTAAACCAAGCATGCTAGGTATACTGAGATTCTAAGTAAAGCACGTATACTAGTTGTACCAGAATTCTAATTGAAATAGAGAACTAGTTTTACTAAAACTCTAATTTAAGCAATGAATTAATTTTATATGAATAAAAGAGAAAAATCTAATTGAGGGAAACAAACTAATTTGATTAAAATTCTTATTAGAGCAATGAATTAACTGTACTTGAAATCTAATTAAAGCAATGAATTAATCATACTAAATTCTAATTAAAATAAAGGACTGATTTGACTAGAATTATAATCAAAGCAACGAATTAATTATACTAAGATTCTAATTGAAATAAAAGGACTAATTACTGATACTGGGGTCTAATAAAGCGAGGAATTAACTATGCTAGAATTATCTAATTAAAATGAAGGAACTAATTTTATTAGAGTTCTAATTGAAGCAATTATTCTAAGGATTTAATTAAAATAAAGCATGTAAATTGACTATACTAAAATTCTAAGAAGAAATCATAGAACTGATATTATAACCCTAATTAAAGCAACTAAGTAATTTGAAAAAAAGGGATTTAGGCCCGCTATGCTAAGGAGGATTGGCCTCATTCTCGAGTACCCTCCGTAAGCTCCCTTGGGCAAATCGGATGGCTGAGATTATAGATAAATTGGATTTAGGATTATAAAATAGTATTTTTGGAATTTTCAGAGTTGATTTCGGAGTAATAATTATAAATGAAATTGAGAAACTAGAATTATAGAAACTAAAATTAATATTTAGGATTTTTAGAAATATTAAACTAAGAAATTTCAATTTCAATTTAAATTTCTAGGATTGAATTCAGGTCCGAAATTAGAAAATTAGACCGTATGATTAAAGACTGGTTCTAGAATAAGAAATTAATGATAGGACTGGAAATTGAGATTTTAGAACGGAATTAAAGCCTAGGGTCGGTAAATTAGACCGTAGGATTAATAACTAGTTCTAAATTTTGAGAACTAGAACCAGCTATAAAAAATTTGTTGTCTAAAAAAAGGTGCTACGATCTCGGACTGAAAATTAAAACCTATAATTAAAACTAAGAGAGAGATCCTAAGTCTAAAACTAAGATTTTTACCTAGGACCGGGGCTGCGGAGAGAAACCTCGAAGATTCTATACTTGAACTTCGAAATCATGGTTAGGTTGCTCTATGTGCTCATTCTCGGAGTTCTCTGGTTTCGAAATCCCTAAAAAAAGTCTGTTATGTTCTCTCTCGCTCTCCTCCTTTTTTTGGGTCAAAATTAAAAAAGCTTTATAAGTTTTTCTTTAATTAAACGTCCTATTTTCGGCATTTAATAAAATTACGCGTCGGTCTCCCAATGCTTAATCACTTTGAGTCTGTCACCAACTCAATGAGCGACCGGCTGACTTGCTCAACGAGTTTCCTAGTCCTAACAGCGTCAGAACTAATTGCGCGCCCATTTTGGGGTGCGTAATCCAATTAATCGCCACTCTCAAAGCTTTTAATCGAGGAAACTTAGGGATCAAGAATGGTGAGGCTAGGCCGGGCGTAGGGCAATTGCGCGCCGGTGATGGGGCACTCAATCTGGTCACGTATCTCATGATAGACGCGTGATCGAGTCTCAAATTGGTCTGGGGAAAGGAAGTCTGGTCTGAGAAGGGACTGATTGCGCGCTTGTGATTTGGCGTGTAATCGAATTGAGTGCTTGGTTTTGGGCGCTTAATTCGGGGTTGTTCGGGTCGGGCTTGAAATGCCAGGCTATTGTTTTAACTTGTATTTCAACTATATACTATTGTTTCAGTATATAGTCTCCCTACGTTGGGATCTGAGCCACAGAGCTATCATTTTAGCCTGTGTTCAGCCATGTACTATTGTTTCAGTGCATGGTTCCCACGTCAGGGGTATGGGGCCTAAGCCACCGAACTATTTTTTTAGCCTATGTCCAGCCATATACTATTATTTTAGTATATGGTCCCACATCAGGGTTAGGGGTCTAAAATGCGAGACTATTGTTTCAATTTGCATTCTGACTATATACTATTATTTTAGTATATAGCCTCCCTATGTCGAGATCTGAGCCACAGAGCTATTATTTCAGCCTATGTTCAGCTATTTACTATTATTTCAGTGCATGGTTCCCATGTCCCTGAGCCACAGAACTATTGTTTCATCCTGTGTCCAGCCATGTACTATTGTTTCAGTATATGGTCCCACATTAGGGTTAGGGGTCTGTAATGCGAGACTATTATTTCAGTATGCATTCTGACTATAAACTATTGTTTCAGTATATAGTCTGCCTATGTCAGGATCCAAGCCATAGAGCTATTGTTTCAGCCTGTTTTCAGTCATGTACTATTATTTCAGTGCATGGTTCCCACGTCGGGGGTAAGGGGCCTGAGCCACAAAACTATTATTTCAGCCTGTGTCTAGCCATATACTATTGTTTCAGTATATGGTCCCATATCAGGGTTATAAGGTCAAAGATTGACCAAACAAATTTATATATTCTGAGAGGGAAAATGGGTGTGTCTACAGATGCCCCTCTTCGACGCGCTCTTGCGAAGTAAGATCGCGTCAAAGAAGTAGACACCCCTCATTTGAGGTGTTTTCTTGTTTCTCTTGGGAAATCATAAATGTGAATTGGGGATGCTGACATTACATGCTTGGCTTTCTTATCTATCAGCGCAAGCTAAAATAGGGCATTCAAAGGGCAAATGGTAGCTATCAAAGGGCACATTCTAGGTCTGTGGGTGCATGGCGTATCCTACCGCATGGCGCGGGCTAACAGAGAGATTTTATGCAATCGAGGTATCAGGGCATCAATCAAATGTCCAAAACAAGGTCCAGGGATCAATAATAATAAAATGAAGTATCATATAATATCGAAGGCTTTTGCAAGTCATGTCAGACCGGGCGCGTCATTGCTCACACCAATGTGCGTCAAGTGTTTCTTTTCCTATAGGCATTTATAAGTTCTTAGATTAAATATACTCAATATTCAGTTTCCTAGGAGAATGGCCAATTTGGGCTGGTAATTAAGGTGAGGGTCTTGTGAGGTGTGCTTAATTGAATTCTGCACAGTGGTGCATGCGCTTGATTCATCTGGAGTCGGCCTCTAAGTTGGGAATTCTAGTTCTAATGTGTCTGAACAAACAATTCTGCATAGTGGAGTGTGCGTTTGATCTAATTCTGTACAGTGGGATATGCACTTGATTGCGAGTTCAGGGGTCTTAGGAGTTAAAGGTCAGGTTTAAGTGTAATTTATTATGCGTGGGTGATGGGGTGCTTAATCAATTTTTTTTTTGGTATTTAAAGAAAGGTGAGTTGGGTCTATTTATCTTGTTGCTTTGTTCTTCTTTTCTTCTCTCTCTTTTATTTATTAATTTTTTTCTTTTTCTTTTTTTTTTAGTAAGGGGATTTTGAAATTTTGGGAGTTTTAAAAATTTGAAACTGTAGGGATTTTAACTTAAGATTAATTCGGTGGTAAAACGGTAGAAGATGTGGCTTTCGAGATGTTGCTGAGCAGATCCACTAGTACGGGATTCATGGACCCAACCATTATTGTGGTTGTCAATATGACACGTGGCATGTTGGATACTCCGTCTAACCTTCTCGGTGAGTACTAATGATTGTCACTTATGGGAGGACTATAGTGATTCACGAGTCGAGCGAGATGGGTTTTGAAAATATTTGACTTAATCATAGCTAACTATATATTTATGAGGAATATCGAGTAAAATAAAAAAGTGGGTAGTACTTACCTGGGGGTGATACTTACTTGGATTGTGCGTAGCTTGTACAGTCTTGTGGCACAGTAGTGTCGCGATGGGACTTTGGAGATTTCTTCTCTTCAGGTCTGCTGTGGTAGGGCTTGGCGGTTGTGATGTGATGTCTTGGGAGAAATGATGTCGCGATGGGACCTGGGGATTCTCCCTTTCTTTGGCTACGTGCTGGGTGAGTCCTGGTGGGACGTGGGGATCAATTCAGGAGAGAGAGAGAGAGCTCTTTGCCTTAGCGATGGGACACGCTCAAGCTTTCCCTCTTTTCGTCATACGGCGTGGCATGTGTTGTCTGAGCTTTTTTTTTCAGATAGTGATGTTCGCAATGGGATGTCGATTGAGCATAGTTAGCGGTGGCGTGCTCGCGTTCTTGGGAGATTTGCTTTTGGCTTCTCGCGATGGGACATGAGGGTATGGTTAATTTATTATGATGGGACTGGATATTGAGGTGATATCACATGTGTACACGTTATCGTGATGGGGATGGGTGTTGTTGATGCTTCCTTCTCATGCAAGGGTTATAGAACGAGTGAATTTTGATCAAAGTGTGATGCAAAGTTAGGCATTGAGTGCCCATTTTAGGTCACTTAATATGATTGCGCGCCTATTTTTGGGCATGCGATGTAAGGCTTGAGGGGCCGTTTATGCGCATGTAAGTGTGCGTGTGATTGTATTATGCGCTATAACCGCAGCGCGTGATCGAGGCGTCACTAGGTCAATGTACAGGTGACCTTTCAGGTTGCATGGCAGCAATGTGTCATTTGATAAATTTGCACGGTTCATGGAGTGTGCACGATCGGAGAGTCGCACGGTTTGCGTGGGCGATGGCTTATTTACGCGCTTTGGTTAGGGCACGCATTTTAGATTGTACGCATCATGTGTGACGCATGATTTGGTTAAATGCTTGTGCTTTAGCGCATGATTGAGTCCACACTCTATATAAGTGAGGGAGCTTTTATTTATTTTTCATTCTCTAGTTTAGTCTCGAGTTTTGACCTTTTTCCTGGATATCTTGTGTTATGAAATTTGTGTTTTAGCGATATTAGGTGATCTAACCGTCCGATTGGGCTATCATTTTTTCCTATATTCACTATCACGTGATCTCCATCCCGAGGTGATGCTCGTGGACAGCGTTATTCTGGGAGTGGGCGGTATTGGGAATGAGGGTGCTAGTCTTCACATCGGTCCCTTTTAGGGAGCAATGAAGGCAGTGTTGAAGAGGCGGTGGTGGAGGAGGTGAAGATAGCAGAAGAGAAGGAGTAAAAAGTGGAGGGATGTGTTTCTCAACCAATTCTCCCTGAAGCCTTCAATTGGACACTCCGAGCAGAATCTGCTCCTCGCTTCGTCTCAGTTTTGAACCCAGTCTTCGTTTTGGGTTGTAAATTCAGGAGGTATGCCTCCGATGATACTTGTAAAACTTTTGAGTTATGAGTAAAGAGACATTTTTTTTTTGTTGTACTTGTTTATTTGTTTAAACTTTTTAGCGGATTAGCTAGATTTATCTGATTTGTTTGACTTATTTCAGGATTTACTTTAGTTCGGAGTTCAGTTTGTTTTATGGGGTTTGTTTAGAGGGTTTACTTGGTTCTGATGGGTTTGGTTGGGACATTTTTCTTTGCTGGGTCCCAAAAAATTTAGGGTTTCATTTTTTAGAGTGAAGTTTAAGGTATTTTGTTCTAGTCTTTTATTTGACTTGAGATGATACTTGTTAAAAGGTGTGAGTTTTCAAAAGTTTTGGAAGGGTGTTAAGTGTTCAAATCTTATCGGCTTGTTTACTTTGCTTTGGGATTTGTATTTCCTTGAAGGGGTAAGTGTTGTGTGATTATTGGTTCATCTGAGTTGTCATGGATTGTGGTCTTTCAAAGGGGGTATGTGTTTGGTTTAGATTTAATAAGATTAGAAGGGTTTAAAGGTGTGACACTTGTCATTTGGTAATTCAGGAGGTATAGTTTATAAATGTGTGAGCTAAAAGTTTTGGGTTCTTGTTGTTTTGAATTTTATTCCAAGTTTGGGATTAAAAGTTTTGGGGCATTATTTTGTTTTAGACATTTTCTTATTCATTAATGTCTTTTCTTCCTTTCTTTTTTGTATCCCAGGTGTTGGACCCGAAGAGTTGCATTTACTGAGTGGATTATTGAGAATGGACGGGATTAGGAATGCAAGGTAGCAGTTTAATTGTTGTCATGCTAAGTGAAGAGGTGGAGGAGAAAAAAGTGGTAGAAAGGAAACCCAAGGATAAGGCAGGTGCAGAATTCTTGTGACCGATGACTATTTTTCCTCGGTAGGCTCTGCGGATTCCGTGTTAGTTGCTCTCCCTTGTTATGGTTTCAAAGGTGAGCTTCTAAGGGTGGATCCCGCAGGTCCTGGGTGGCTTTCCGTGAGCTATTCTTTCTTTTCTGCCTGCTCGGGGCAAGGGGAAGAGGTTATTACGGCAAGAATTCGTTCAAGGTGCTTCCCCCCTCTGGGCTTCTCCGAAATTTCTATTTTCCCGAATAAATTCGGATTCGGGCATTGCCTGAACGGGCTATTTTTTTTTGTTAGTTTCTTGTTTCAAGTTGTATATTCAGAGGGTATGCTCTTAGTGTATTTTGTAATTATTTTATTTATTTATGAAGAGATTATAATTTTAATTTCTTTTTGTAAATTCAAGTTTAGTTTATTTTGTAGCTTATTTGATTTGTTTTGAGTGCGAGGTTTACTTGTTTAATTTATTTATTTTGGATCGGGGCATGTTAGGAGCATTTTTTTATTTTGACTTAGTTTGGGCATAGTTGGAGTGTATGAACGATGGGGATATTTTTCTTGTTTAGTTTTACCTTAGTTGGGGCAAGTTTTTTTTTTATTTTTTATTTTGGTTAGAGTGTGTAAACGATGTCAGGGCATTTTTTTTTAGTTTGGTCTTAGTCTGGAGCATTTTCTTTTAGTTATCGGACTGCATATTTCTTTAAGTCAGGAATGTTTTGGATCGGGCTTAACAAGGGCGTGGTTTAGGCTAATAATTAGTGTCAGAGATCACCCAATTTAAGCCTGTGAACGTGTTGTCCTAGGCATTTTTTCTTTGTGTTTCTGGAGAATTGTGCACTTCACTCCGAGCGCATAAATTAATTGTGCGTCAAAGAGTGGACGCGCGTTTAGAGTGTCAGAACATCGTTAAGTGCCTATTTCTGGTCATTTGATAGATTTAAACGCATGCTACCGGGTACATGATTAGGGCGGAGGCTGGTTACTGTACGTGTGACCATTGGCATTTGCATGCCACTGTTTGGACGCTTGAAGTGATTACGCACTTAGTAGGCTGCGCGCAACTAGATGGTCGGGTTGGTTTGAGTGGACGACAATTAGGTTACACGCTCAAGACCGGTCGTGTGATCCGAATTAAGCATGGTGAGAGTGGTGCGTCATTCGTTTGAGCGCATGAATTTATGTGTGCGATTCTGACATGTCCTATAAATAGTTCAAAACTTTTCATTTTTGTCGCACGATCCGTTTTAGTCTTCGATTCTCTATTTCCTTATTTCTTTGTGCTCTAATTTTCATATTTTCATGATATTTTACTATCCGGCCATTTGTTTCGGGCACCGTTTCCTTCGTTCTCTTCAGTTTTTTGAGCTCTTCATTTTAGGATGGAGGGTGAGGGTATTGGTGGGCACGATCTTACTATTTTTGAGTTAGAGAGGATGTTAGGGGCAGAGATGAGTGAGACTTCTGAGGCTCGGACCGACGTTGTTGGGGAGGTGGTTAGAGAGGAGGTACTGAAGGTTGACTAGTCGGGGGTTAGGGAGGAGGTGCTCAAGATTGAGCAGGGGGTCGCTAAGGATGAGGGTGAGAGGGTTGAGGGTGAGAGAGCTGAGAGTGCGACTGAGGAGCACCAGGGTGAGGAGCATCGAAATCACAGATACTTCTCGCTAGAGGATTTCTTTGCTCGAGGCCAGGTAAGCACCCATGAGCAAGAGTTCTCTCATTTTCTTAGCCATTTAGGTTATGACATAGGTTTATTAGGCTCTAAAAACCCTTCTAACTTATGTCGAACCTGTATTGATCCTTGGTTGTGTGCTCACTCATGCATCATGACGACATCTAGAGATAGGTCATGTTTCTATTCAGTTGCTCTTATCACGTTTTGTGTGTTTGTTGTAAGTTGTTATTATGTTTGGGGCATATTTGATTTGCTTTTAGTTCTAAATTCATTTATCTTTTGTCATAAGTATGTGTTAGTCTTACTGTTATTGTTTGTGTTTCGTTTAATAGGAGCCCCCGCAGCTGGCTATCAGCTCGGCATGGACTGAGTCTCAAACTTGGTACCATGCCTTACCCGAGTTTCAGCGGGTGAGGCTAGTGTCTTTCAGTTTTGGACTGATCCTAGCGCTGGAGCCCTTTTAGGTCGATCGTGGCCTGATCGCGATGATCTTGGAGAGGTGGAGGGAGAGGCATCAGGCGCTTCTCTTTCCAGTTGGTATGATATTACCGACTCAAGAGGATTGGGTCTGCATTACCGACCTTCGTTTTGAGGGTGAGCCGATCACAGGGCGGATGGCAGGAGAGTATTTAGCAGTGTGTGAGGAGATTTTGGGTGTGCCATATAAGTCGAGCGGATCGGGGCTAGGTGTAGTTCGAGTCACTTGATTTTTTGATACGTTTGCGAGTGGCTTTGTCCCCCCGAGGTGCCATTTGGAGGCGAAGGTGTCTTATGAGGCGCGTTGTGTGATAGTGGCGGGCCGGGAGCCCGTGGTGGAGCCGAGGTTGGCTGCGGATAGGGTACTTTGAGCATTCTTGATGCACTTGTCTAAAGAGCGACCCGTGAGCAAACCTTGTCTAAAGACTCATCGTTGAAGAATGTGTGGGCAGGTTGTCTCAAGGTGTGGCGTGGGTTGACACCATGCTCGGGGTAGGAGGTGGCCTCTCTTGTCGCTTATATTCTTATGAAAATAGTCATGACTAATGGTTTCGTATGCGGTGGCCAACTCTCGAAGCAATTCCTCGGAGTCGTCATCTCCTCTTTGTATTCTTTGAATACTGAGTTCTACAATCTATTGAGCGATGAGGTTTTGTCCGGTGTTATCATCTCTCCCATTATGATTATTACCAGTGTGTGGGGTGGAGAAGGGATTTTCTTGCTCGTCGGCCATGTTAATCTCAGGTTGTCGTGGGTTGAAATTGTGAAATAGTTATTCTTCGTACGTGGGGTTGTTATGATATCCCCACAATGGTGGGTCTCCTAAACTCACTCTTCGTATACTAGACATCTCGAGTCTTTGACGAAGACTCATATATATATAAAAGGAAATCTAAATGACACGATGGAAAGAAAATAGGGAGAGAAGATGAAAACTAACTATCTAGAAAAAAAGTTTACAAAAGGGTCCCATCGCGATCGCCAATCTGTTGGTGCGCGCTTTTTCTAGGTTCCTCTCGGTCCCCGTTGAATCAGTGGCTCCAATTCTGTCCAAGTGAACTCTAGCGATGTGGCGTTTGGAATGTTAGAAATAAAGGGTTTTCTAGGAAGGTTCCTAGTTTGTTGCAATCGCCAACTGAAAATATTTAACGACGCTACAACACGTCAATGATCACGCTTTAGAGTAGGTGTGGATTACTTTTTTACTTAATCATCCGCCTGCGAACGTCAGCTGCTATGTCTTTTCTTATAATTTAGATAGTTTAATTTTTCTTCCCTTCCCCTATTATTATTATAGTTCTAATCAGTTTAGACTTCCCAATTCTCTTGTAAGTTTAGTTATGTGGAAATTTATTATGGTTTATTTAATTTAGTATTCTAATTCTATCCGGATTTTAATTAATTTTAGCTTCCTAGCACTACTAGAATTCTAATTAATATAGTGTCCTAATACTACTAAAAGTCTAATTAACATCGGTCTCCCAATTGTACTAGGAATGCAGGTGTATTAATTTTAATGAAACTTTAATTAAACCAAGCATGCTAGTTATACTGAAATTCCAAGTAGAGCACGTATACTAGTTGTACTAGAATTCTAATTGAAATAGAGAACTAGTTTTACTAAAACTCTAATTTAAGCAATGAATTAATTTTATATGAATAAAATAGAAAAATCTAGTTGAGGGAAACAAACTATTTTGATTAAAATTCTGATTAGAGCAATGAATTAACTGTACTTGAAATCTAATTAAAGCAATGAATTAATCATACTAAATTCAAATTAAAATAAAGGACTGATTTGACTAGAGTTATAATCAAAGCAATGAATTAATTATACTAAGATTCTAATTGAAATAAAATGACTAATTACTGATACTGGGGTCTAATAAAGCGAGGAATTAACTATGCTAGAATTATCTAATTAAAATGAAGGAACTAATTTTATTAGAGTTCTAATTGAAGCAATTATTCTAAGGATTTAATTAAAATAAAGCGTGTAAATTGACTATACTAAAATTCTAAGAAGAAATCATAGAACTGATATTATAACCCTAATTAAAGCAACTAAGTAATTTGAAAAAAAAGGGTTTAGGCCCGCTATGCTAAGGAGGATTGGCCTCATTCTCGAGTACCCTCCGTAAGCTCCCTTGGGCAAATCGGATGGCTGAGATTAAAGATAAATTGGATTTAGGATTATAAAATAGTATTTTTGGAATTTTCAGAGTTGATTTTAGAGTAATAATTATGAACGAAATTGAGAAACTAGAATTATATAAACTAAAATTAATATTTAGGAATTTTAGAAATATTAAACTAAGAAATTTATATTTATATTTATATTTTTAGGACTGATTCGAGTTCGAAATCAGAAAATCAGACCATATGATTAAAGACTGGTTCTAGAATCCAAGGACTAGAACCAGAAATTAATGATAGGACTGGAAATTGAGATTTTAGAATGAAATTAAAGCCTAGGGTCGGTAAATTATACCGTCGGATTAAGGACTAGTTCTAAATTTGAAGAACTAGAACCAGATATAAAAAATTCACAGTTTAAAAAAGAGTGCTATGGTCTCAGACTGAAAATTAAAACTAAGAGAAAGATCATAAATCTAAAACTAAGATTTTTACCTAAGACCGGGGCTGCGGAGAGAAGCCTCGAAGATTCTGTGCTTGAACTTCTAAATCATGGTTAGGTTACTCTTTGTGCTCATTCTCGGAGTTCTCTGGTTTCAGAATCCCAAAAACAAGTCCGTTCTCTCTCGTTCTCCTCCTTTTTTTTTGGGTCGAAATTAAAAAAAGCTTTTATAGGTTTTTCTTCAATTAAACGCCCTATTTCAAGCATTTAATAATATTGCGCGTCAGTCTCCTGGTGCGTAATCACTTTGAGTTGGTCACCGACTCAGTGAGCGACCGGTTGACTTGTTCAGCGAGTTTCCTAGTCCTAATAGCGTTAGAACTAATTGCGCGCCCATTTTGGGGTGCGTAATCCAATTAAGCACCACTCTCGAATTATTTACGAGGAAACTTAGGGATCAAGGACGGTGAGGCTAGGCCGGGCATAGGCCAATTGCACGCTGGTGATGGGGCGCTCAATCCGATCGCGCGTCTCATGATAGACGCGTGATCGAGTCTCGAATTGGTCTGGTCTGAGAAGGGACTGATTGCGCGCTTTTGATTTGGCGTGCAATCGAATTGAGTGCTTGGTTTTGGGTGCTTAATTCGGGGTTGTTTCGGTCGGGCTTGAAATGTCAGGCTATTGTTTCAGCTTGCATTTCGACTATATACTATTGTTTCTGTATATAGTCTCCCTACATTGGGATCTGAGCCACAGAGCTATTATTTCAGCCCGTGTTCAACCATGTACTATTATTTCAATGCATGATTCCCACGTCGGGGGTATGGGGCCTGAGCCACAGAACTATTGTTTCAGCCTGTGTCAAGCCATATACTATTGTTTCAGTATAAGGTCCCACATCAGAGTTAGGAGTCTGAATGCGAGAGTATTGTTTCAGACTATATTCCAACTATATACTATTATTTCAGTATATAGTCTCCCTACATCAGGATCTGAGCCACAGAGCTATTATTTCAGCCATGTACTATTGTTTTAGTGCATGGTTCCCACATCGGGGGTATGGGGCCTGAGCCATGGAACTATTATTTCAGCCTGTCTCCAGCCATATACTATTATTTTAGTATATGGTCCCACATTAGGGTTAGGGGTCTGAAATTTGAGATTATTGTTTCAGTGTGCATTCCGACTATATACTATTGTTTTAGTATATAGTCTCTCTACGTCGGGATCTAAGCCACAGAGCTATTGTTTCAGCCTGTGTTCAGCCATGTACTATTGTTTCAGTGCATGGTTCCCATGTCGGGGGTATGGGGGTCTGAGCCACAGAACTATTGTCTCAGCCTATGTCCAGCCATATACTATTGTTTCAGCATATGGTCCCATATCAGGGTTATGAGGTCAAAGGTTGACTAAACAAATTTGTATATTCTGAGAGGACAAAATGGGGGTGCCTACAATCCCCTACTCTGAAGATGATATAACCACACGTGTCGCCACCTAGGCACACTCTCCACACACTTGTCAGTAACGGAAGTCAAGACAGAATCTGTTCTTAGACCGCTAAGCAAGATGTTGTCGTAAGGGTAGAAGATTTCCCCAAGCTGATCAACGAATACATGACTAAGAAAAACTGCCCTGGTTTATCATTTGGATTCGACAATTTCTGCCGAAACCTTGAATTTAATCTACCTGCGAGATTCAAGCCCCCGAAATTTAGCAAGTATAACAGCACCGGGAGTCCGAACCATCATCTGGAATTGTTCTGCAATGACTGTCGAGAGACTATATACTCAACTCGAAAAAGATAGGGAACTCTTCATCATTAAAATACTCAACTCCTCCCTTAAAGCTACGAGTAATGATCATGCTGATGGAATCAAGGGCGAAACGCTCAACACACTCCAGCCAAGCGGCGACGCTACTTCCGCCGCCACCATAAGACCACCCCTTGATCTTTCTCAGCACAATCTTACTACTTCCCCCCCCCCTCCCGTCTCATGAAGACACAAAGCCTCCTGACAAAGGCATGAACAAGTAATCATACCCGATGCGATACTTCGCGACTTCCTAGTGTAGCAATTATGCAATCTATTAGCTTACAGATGATGAAGAAGGAGAGGAGCAAGCTACTGAGGAAACACAGTACTTCCAACGGGTCATCAAATGCTTCGACGAGCAAACTCAAGCCATCGCGGAACCCACAAAGGAAATCAACTTCGACACCGAGGGGAAGCCCAAGAAGCTGCTAATCAGCGGAATGCTTAGCCCCAAGGAACGACAACAGATTATCCAAGTCCTTTAAGATCACCTCAATTCCTTCGCATGGTCCTACGAAGACATGCCTGGTTTATACTCGAGCTTAGTAGAACATCATTTGGTCTTGGAACCCGATGCTAAACCTGTCAGGCAGAAACTCAGAAGAATGCACCCTCAAATAGCACTGCAAGTTAAGGAGGAAGTCGACAAGCTACACAAAGCAAAATTCATCTGAGTCGTCCTCAAATATTATACTAGTTGCCAAGAAAGACAGTAGAGTATGAGTATGCATCAATTTCTGAAGCCTCAACCAGACATGCCTAAAAGATGACTTCCCTCTATTGCACATCGACACACTGGTTGACAATACTGTCGGGCACAAGATGTTATCCTTCATGGATGGCTTCTCCAGATACAATCAGATCAGATTGGCAGAGTCAGACCAAGAGAAGACTTTGTTCACCACACCATGGGGAACTTATTGTTATGTCGTCATACCTTTCGGCCTCAAGAATGCAAGAGCCATGTATCAACGCGCCATGATGGCTATCTTTCACGATATGATGCATAAGTATGTGGAAGTCTATGTCGACAACATATTAGTGAAGTTGCAAACACAGGCAAGACATGCTGAAGCACTCCGACTGGTACTGGAATGATTCGAGAAATACCAGTTGAAAATGAATTCGAAGATATGTGTGCTCAGAGTAACCTTCGGGAAACTACTAGGATTCATAGTCAGCAAACAAGGAATCAAAGTCGACCCAGTAAAAGTAAAGGCCATTTTTGAAATGTCGCCTCCAGTAACATCAAAGAATTACAAGGCCCTATAGGAAGACCGTAATTTATCAGGAGATTCATCTCCCAGCACTCAGACCTATGTGATCCTTTCTACAAACTATCCAAGGGAGGTGCCGAGTACATATGGGATGACCAGTGTCAGCAAGCCTTCGACAACATCAAGAAGTGCCTCCTAAACCCTAATCCTCTATGTATTAGCCAATGATAAAGCAATGGGGTAATCCTGAGATAATATGGTGAAGATGGGAAGAAGGAGAAGGCCATCTACTACCTCAGCAGGACGATGGTCGAGTACGAGCAAAAATACACCGCAATGGAGAATACTTGCCTAACACTAGTATGGGCCTCGACGAAACTACGATATTACTTCAGAGCACACTAGATAATGGTACTCACACGAATGGATCCTCTGAAGTATATATTCAAAAATCCTGCCACATCTGAAAAGATTACTCGGTGGCATATGCTACTACAAGAGTTTAACATCACCTTTGTCACCCAAAAGTCGATCAAAGGGCAAGCGATTGCCAATTACCTCCCAAATCTTCCACTCCTAGGCAACGAGCTAGTAAGCACTGACTTCCCCGATGAAGACTTACTCTTGATTCATGAGGAAGAGCCCGACAAAACCTCATGGACCTTATATTTCAATGGGGCTCTCAATCAGAAAGGAAAAGGTATCAGGATAGTCCTTTTAAGCTTAAAAGGAGTCATCATACCTAAAGCCTTTAAACTAGACTTCCCAGTCACCAACAATATCATGAAATATGAGGTCATTTATCACCAGACTATGAGCAACACTGCAATTGGGTGTCAAACAGCTGAAGACAATCGGCAACTCTAAGCTGGTGATATCACATCATTGGAGAGTGGAAAATGAAAGAGAGAAGACTGATGGCATACTTTGAGATAGCTCAGTTCCTGATAAATAAGTTTGAGAGAATTTCCTTCACTCATATCCCAAGAAAACGAGTTGGCAGACTCTCTGGCTACACTAGCATCAGTCACATAGATACCAGTCGGATGAAGGACAAAATCGTTCTTTATTGAGAAATTGGCCACATCGGCACATGAAGTGGCATGGAAAGTCAAGCCATAATTATCATTCCTCCCGAAGACCACGAAGCAAGAGGAAGCATCCGCTACAGAAAGTCCCGCAAAGAAAGAAGCCATCGTCGTAACCTTCGAATTTGAAAAGTCATCGACCACGATGGAAAACCATGTTATTACGATATTTGGAGCTTTTTGAAGTATCGACACATTCTCCCATACACTTCAAGGATAGAAAGGACAACCATAAGGAATCGATGCGCTAGATTCTACATCCTAAGAAAGGTATTATACAAGGAAGCCTTCACTAAAGGAGTACTACTGCAGTGTGTCACAACAGTCAAGGGATAATACATCATTCTTGAATCACATGCCAGTGCCTATGGTGCTCACGCTAGCAGACATAGACTCACAAACTAGATTGTACGACAAGGCTACTATTGCCCCACGATGACAAGAGATTGCCACCTCTATGTCCAATACTGCAAGCAGTGTTAAGAGCACTCTGCCATGGCCATTTACAATGTGGGCCTTTGACATTATTGGACCCTTCACAGACACAGTCGGGAACACACACAAGCGTACGTTCATCCTCACTGCAATTGAATACTACACCAAATGGGCGGAAGTCGAATCATATGTCAGAATCACTGCTTCAATGCTCGTGAAGTTTATTATCTGAAATATCATTGCAAGGTATGGAGCTCTCAGAATGTTTGTCATAGACAACGGACCGCAATTTATCGCAGAGAAGAAGAAACTATGCAAGTGATATGGCATCGACCTACACCACTCGTCACCTTTCTACTCCCAAGGGAATGGACAAGCAGAAGCCACGAACAAGACACTGATCTGAATTCTAACATGAACAGTGGAGAGCAATGGAGCCGACTAGCCTGAACGACAGCCAGAAGCACTCTGGGCCTATAGGACTTCTATTTTCATGGCTACTGGTCAAACCCCCTATCTCCTCACATACAGGATGGAAGCAGTCCTACCTTACAAAATACAAGTATCGTCCCTGCGCATACAGCTCGACGATCAGCTATCCATAGACAAAAGAATGGTTGTTCTGCTCACTCAGCTAGAACAACTTAATGAGACTCGCCTAAGGGCAGCCGATCACACTCAAGTATATCAAAGGAGAGTGGCCAGAGCCTACGATAAGAAGGTCCTCGGGTGAACCTTTGAAATTGGAGAATTAGTCTTGAAGAAAATCATACCCTCTAAGCAAGCTCACCCCATGTGGAAACTGAAGCCTAATTAGGAAGGACCTTATGTTATAGCAGTCGCGTACCCTAGAAACGCGTACAAGTTGGTGAACCAAGATGGGGAGGTACTTCCTAACCCGTGGAATGCCATGCACCTAAGAAAATATTACCCTTAGCATCGTGACCATTGTATCTTGAAGTCAGAAATTACCACTTACAACTACCACCCTTGTAGTCATCCCGAATCATTCATTAGTCGTACATCATTATTTTCGGCGATATCTTTTTAAATCTTCTGACCCATCACCACTTTCTTATTCAGGTGATGTGATCGAAAGGACCAGTGGAATACCCAACTTCTTTTAAAAGCATAGGCAACACCCCCTTCCTCCACCACTGGAGGAGATGTTAGAGCATAAAAAATGAGGATGTTAGGTTTAATCAAAACTCACTATTCTTGCGTTAACAAGATGCTTTCAAAAATATACATGCTTCAATAGAGAGACAAAAGCAAGAGACCAAAAAAGAGACGGGTATTAGAAGCATAACCGAGTGAGAGCAATACAGCGAATGAACAAGTCAATGAACCCAGGGAAGCATAAGCAAACTGTGAGGACATTCTTAGTAACTTTGCTAGGGAGGTATAAGCAAGCCGCGAGGGCATCCCTGGTATCTTCACAGTACTAGATATCATAGTAAGATGGTCGAAGGAGGACAAACTCCTGCTAACCTTAGAATGTGAGACTTTGATGGTACCGAAACATGACGGAAAGTTAAATTATGGCACTACATACCACCTGAGAAAAAGACTGTTGCCTACCCCTTTTAGGGCTGTCAAAGTAGAACACTGTCCCCACATCATTGAGCTTTACCCCTTCTTTCACCTTTTTTTACTTTTGGACGAGGAGTTGGAACCTTTTTAAGGTACCCTCAGGGGTAAAACCGAAAGCTCCTGAATGACGACTGATGTAACCACCAATTGCCGACCGCTCACCACCCATTAAGACTACGGGATATGATGGCCACGGTCATAGGTAAAGCCCGGTACACGACCAATAAAACCAAATTGTAACACTATCAGAGAATTTTCTTCGAAACAAATTCATCAAACATGCGTAGCTCTTCATAGGCCCAAGTACACAAAACCCAAGAAAGCTCCATTGCACCTCGACACTGGGGCGTTATTTTTATTCGGAAGAGGACTCACATTGAGACCCCTACTGGGCCAAGGATTAGATGCAGAACAACAAGCTCATCACTTGAGGAAGACTACCAAAGACATCACTCTCCTACACTATGCATTTTTTTAAAGTTGTAGTCTTAGGATTTTTTTTTTTAATACTTTGGTTTCCCTGTTGCATTTTATTTCTAAAAAAAAAATCATATTCCCTCTTGTTACCAAACTTCTGTTTGAGATGCCTCCCCCCTTGACCATTAGCAAGGGAGAAAATAAAATTATTAATGACTTTGCTCTCATGTGCAGACACAAACAACCTTCAACTGTTACTAAGCCCGCTCGAAAGCGTCCAAGTTCCAATAACAGATGACGGTGCCTAAGCAGACAACTGAAGTATTGAAGGTAAAAGAAAGGAGTGAAATGAGGTACATCTGAACTAAAAATCTCCATATATATTAAGAATCTCTTTTACATAAATCGCCGGTATATAAGAGACCCATACTTCCTGGGATGCCTCTGGGATGGTCGATCGTTGCTGTCTCCAGTATCATCGACTCGGGGATCAGGAGTCTGACCCATCGAAACCGTAATAGAAGAGCCCGGAGTTGGCAGACACACCCTGGGAGAAGATGGCCTAACAATCAAACACCCCTCGCTTGCCTAACTAGCCAATCGCCTGGATCGTGAGTGCGAAGGACCGTCCGACATCACAGCATGAAAGATAGAGTCCTCATGAGCACAGTCCCTAACATGCTCACGAGTCATACGACGAGGCTGACCAGCTAGAGAGCCAGTACCCACCGACTCTGACTTGGGTAAATGACACCCACACATCCGCTCAGATGACCCCTCTTGACCTTTCAATCACGCGCAGTTGTAGGAGCGCGTAATAAAAATCACACGCCTTACCCTCCGTGCATAATTCAATCATCGCCCGCACGCCAACCCTGATGACCCCTCTTAACCTTTCAATCATGCGTGACTGTATCAGTGCACACAGATGACATGACCACTCAGAAATGCGCAAAGCACTTGCTAACCCCCCGATCGCGCTCAAGTCACCCAGCGCGCAATTGAATTACACGTATTGACTACAGTGCATAATTATCAAACCCGAGAAAAAAACTATACATACAGGTTGAGAGGGCCCTTAAAACGCATATACACATATAAAACTAAAACAAAGGAAACCCAACCCACCCACACATGCACATTAATTAAAACAAAATAAAAAAAGGGAGAAGATAACAATATGTTAAGTACATATTTATTCATAAATAAAAAACAATTTACAGATATCACCGGGGGCATACCCCCTGAACATACAACCCAAAATGAAAAGCCGAAACCTAATCTACAACCCAAAATGAAAATTGAGAAGCCCAAAATGGACACAAACTCAATAACCGGTGCGCAGGAGTGTCTAATTGGAAGCAACAGAAAGGCGAAAGGAGGATTGGTCGGGTAACACCCCTTCCATTTGAAGGACTTCCCTCCCTTCCGCCATCTCCACCTCCTCTGCTGTTGCCACCTTCACCTCTTACTATCAAGAGGGATGGAGGTACACCGCCCCTCGTGTCGTCGCATCGACCACGGCGGCACCTCTAATGCACCACTTCGACCATAGAGACACCTCCAAAGTAATGCCAACATCCGGAGTCATCTCAGGCAGAAGAAAGCGAGAAACAACGAATAAAGGAAGAAGAGACATCAAAGTCAGCCTCCAAACCCAAAGGGGAAAAGAACATGAAGAGAATGAAGAAAATTGAAAAGCCCCACCGATCTACAAACATTCGCCTAATCGTGCGCCGTCCGAACCACCAAAAGGAAGAGAATAAGAAAAAGTAAAAAGCCTCACTAATATATAGACATTCGATCCGTCGTGCGCTGTCCATCCAGCGCGCAATCTAATTGAACGCCCTCCCCAGCGCACACATTTTGAGTCACGAGCCAACTCTTGAGCACGTAATTCAACCGTCATCGAACAACCAAAGTGACGAATTAGTCCCACGCCAACCGCATGATGCGCAATTCCGAATTCGCACATGAACATAAGCGCAGAATTCGAATCGGCGCTTGAATGTCCATGCCAAGTAACGACTGACTTTTCAATTACACGTTCCTGGTAGCGCGCGTATTTGAATTACATGAACGCTAGCTAGCGCATAATGAAACCCTTAACCCCTCCATCCCGCGCCCTTCTGCCCACGCGCAATTGAATTATGCCCCCGGCCCCCAGTGAGCAATTCCCCAGGTATAACAAAAAATATACACAGGAACGAGCACCAGCTGGGGATGAGACCACAAAATTATAGGGACACACAGAATGACACCTACAGTACAGAACTCACACATACACCTATGCCACTCTAGACATTCCAAAACTCCAGGAGAAATCGAAAAGTCCTCACCTATACGTGCACTCTGAACATAACCATTGATCGAACCCACGTGACTCCAAACGGAACTAAAACACACCCAAGATTAACCATCAAACCATCAAACTAAATCAAACCAAGCTAAACTAAATCCAATCAAACAAAAATTCATGAAACTCGAAATGAAGTAATAAAAATAGCGATAAATAAATAAAGTCACTTTTATAAATATGAGAAAATCATTACAAATTGCACCGAGGGCATGCCTCCTAAATATACAACTTAAACAAGAAACATAAAATCAAAATGTTTAGGCAATGCATGCCCGAATGAGGGTGCTCAGGGGAAGAAATGACTGAGTGGCCCAAAGAGGAAGCATAGGCTGAGCAAGTTCTAACATGAATCTTATCTTCACCTCCCTTGCTACCTAAGTTGCTGCTTATGATGCAATCTTCCAAATTTAATGAACAAGCAGCAACACAGTGGAACCCCGAGCCAGCAGAAGAGAAAGAGTGACTCACAGGAGGCCACTCATGAGCTAAGGAATCCACCTATGGAAGGCCGATCTAGGAAGCCCCCAAAAGAGGGTTGACAAAAGATCAATTGACAGAGCCTACCAAGGAGCAACTGGGACCGATCACGAGAACTTTGATCCACCTCTTTTCCTTGGTTTTCCTCCCTCCACCTTTACCTCTTCCATCTCCTTCCCCAACACAGTAGCACTTTGAGTGCTACATTTCGTTCCCAATACCGCCCACTCATAAAAAAAAATCACCACAGCACAAACTGCTTTAGGGTATAACACCTAGGAAATGAAATAAAAAGAAAGAAAAGGCATCAATAAAAATAAATTTTCAAAAGCTAAAATTTATTACAAGCCCACAAAACAAATAAAACTCAAAGTAAAACCCAACCCCTAAGGACCTATTTATAAACAAAGAACCCTTAACCACAATGAGACAAGCATCACACCCATAAGCACCCCCCATCTAATTATATCAAAACAAGACACCCAACCTTGTAAACAAAGCACAATCCATGGAAAACGGTGATAAACCAATAATCACAAAACACTTACCCTCCTAAGAAACACAAATCCACGACAAATTATATAAACCAATCACACTAAAGCACCTAACATACCCATCCAATTTAAACACAAACTCAGATTTTTAACAAGTGTCATCCTAAGATCCAAACAAAAATCCATACCTTAAACAAAATAAAACACATGAAATCTCCTTTTCTACCATGAATAAATAAAGGAGATAAAGAAATGACTAGCTTTCACAGCCCAAAAAAAATATATTAGAAAAAAAATAAAAAATATATATATAATAAAACAAAATAAAATAGCATAAGACCAGAATAAAACAGGAAAAAATCACCCCCACAATCCCATCGCGACATATAACTCAAAATAAAAGGGGAAGCCACCCCCATGGTCTCATCACGTGACCCCATACGGCACCGGGAGAAAAGACCCTCGTACATCCCATCACGACCTTAGCACACCACTCAAACTAACCCTACCCATCATATAACCCAAGATCTGCCAAAGAGAGAAAGAAGCAAACCAATTATCCCATCGCACAACCCAACCAATCATATAACCCAAGATCTGTCAAAGAAAGAAGAAAATGATCCCAACATCCCATCACCTAACCATCGGGTCCCATCGCGTAAGGCAAACTTGAGTCCCCCAATGTCCCATCACATTAAGCACAGGCCCCATCGTGACCTACCCCAACTCCCCAAGTGTCCCATCACGCCAACAATCATCAGGCCCCACCATGGCATAAACAAAAGAAGAAAGGGAACTCTCTGATGGCCCACCGCATGGCCACTGCACCCATGGACACCCAAAGCACAAACCAGGTAAGTATCACCTTCCCTCCACTCGAGATTCTTTGTAAATATAATTATCTAACATTAAGTTAAATGTTTTCAAAACTCGTCTCTCTCGACTCATGAAACACTGTAGTCCTTCCATAAGAGACAATCATCGGTATCTGCGAAAAGGTTAGATGAGTACTCGGCATACCAAGTGTCGTCTTGACAACCAAACAAAGGTCGGGTCTCCAAATCTCGTACCGATGGATTTGCTCAGCGATGTCTCAGAAACCATGTTTTCTATAGTTTTAGCACCAAATTGATCTTAAGTTAAAAAAAGAAAGTTAAAACCCAAATTTTCAAAAAACCCTATCTATCAAACTTTAACTTCTCATCACCCCAATCCATTCTTTCCCCTGGGAATCTGAACATCACGCATACTCAACTTTGAGAAATCACAAATGTCCACTTGAAAAGGACTCCTGATGCGTCGCTGGTGTGAAAAATGATGCCCCCGGCCTGACATGACTTGTGAAAGCCTTCGCCATTATACATGCATCATATTATCTGGTCATTTAACCTTGTCTCTAGACATTCGTATGATGCCCTCGGGTACCTCGTTTGTGCCAATTTCCCCTCGTTTTACTACCACTTGTAGCAGGTTGCGATATGCGACGAGATGCCACTTGCACCAGCGGATGAGGATATACCTCTTGACGGCGACCACTGGGCCCCCGAATGTTCCCCCTTAGCTTGAGCTGGTAGATTAGAAAGTCAAGCATCTCATGTCAGCTCCCTGGTTCACACCTGTGATTTCCTAAAGAAATGAAAAGGCACCCTGAAGGGGGGATGCCTACTTCTTCGACGCATCCTTGTTCCATAATAACTCGCCAAAGAGAGGCATCTGTAGACACTTCATTTTCACCCTCTCAGAGTGTACAAACCTATTTGATCAACCTTCGACCTTTCCCAAGAATCTCGTAAAGGAACCAATCCTTTCTAGAAGTCCTAAACCCTCTAAGACCATAAATGTGAGGACTATACATTACTTACATAGTGTATGGTTGAGACACGGGCTGAAATATCAACCCAGGAGCCCAGCAAGGCCCGGGAGGTTCCCCAATTAAGTGCCCTAATAGACACGCGTAATTGATCGCACGCATGGACACATGGGCATAATTGGTCCAAATCAAACAAGGTCGTTCCCTTCCGTGCATCACCAAATGACCTGAATCACGTCGTGTCACAGGGCTCATAATTCGATTGCACGCTAGCTCACGAGCGTGCAATTGGTCCCACTTGGACTAGGTTTCCACCTTTCGTAGGCCGCCCTAAGACCTAATTCTACATCCACATTAGAGTGCAGAATCTATTGCATACATCCACAATCATGTGCAATTGGTCTCGAAATGGACCAGATCTCTAAATTCCAAGACCGCCCAAATTCCCTAATTAAGCGCACTAATTAGCACACTCAATTGGATTGCACGCTGGTCCATCAGCATGTAATTAGTCCCAAGCATATTAGAACTAGGACTCCCCAGCTGAGCCAATCAGCCGATCATTCGCGAGTCAGTGATCGAATCAAAATTGGATTAAGCGCACTTAATAGCGCGTGCAATCCAATTACATGCCTAGAGACGAGCGCAATCCACCAATTGCGCACTGGCCACAGGGCACGTAATTAGCCTGTTACCTATAAAAAGACCCCCCACCCAACGACCAAACTCGCCAATTCACTATTTTCACTCCTCTTTCTCAAACTTCTCCCTTTGATAAAGTTTGGTGGTCCTCTCTGCGGTGCTGGAAGAAGGAAAAGCAAGGAGGAGGAAGCGCTCAACTTTAGGTAACTTCTCCCTTAGTTCTTAATTCTTAGTTCTAGCTCGTCGTTCAAGTTCTTAGTTCTTAATTCCTGGTTCTTGATTCTTAGTCCTTAACCCTTAGTTCTCAATTTAATTCTAGTTAAATTTTTAATTTCCAATATTTATAAAAATTACCCTTAGCCTAATGTTGGGGATTTCTAGTGTGCTAATTTATAATGTAAAAATCAGGAGAAAACAGAGATGGATTCAGCACATATGAGATATCCTAGACCTGCAAGATACAGGGTCCTTTGTAGCAAGCTTTAAAAGAATGGTGAGTAAGGGAATGTCCACAGGGAGGCTGGTTAGAAATAGGATAAATCTCTAGATCTGTGAGAGATCTGACACCCAAGCTATCTCTACTTTGGTTAAAAGACAGGGGAGAGTTTTAAAATGAGTTGTCACTTAAACTAAACTACAAATAAAATGCAGATTGTTTTGGATCAAATCTGGAGCCTTAGATCTTATAGATGGAATGGTTTAAAAACTCAGAAAATGGAGAAGAACAGCTTGGAGATTGTCTTCACTGCAATCAGGTTAAGCTAAGCATATTACAGGGGTTCAAAAGCACACAAGTCCCTCAGCTGGCCACAGGCACTGTCCGCAAGCACAACTACAGGGTATAAATTCCACTTCAAATCACTGGATCCACCTGGCCTTAAGGCTATGATCTGTCCACTTTAATAGTCACAGACCATCCTATAGGCTTTATCGAATCCATGGATTGCAGCAGATAAATCCAATTAAGGCCTGAGCTCAGATTCACCTTAAGGTTATGATCTGTCCACTTTAATAGAGATCTCCTACAAAGCCAGAGTCTCAATTAGAACAATTAAAACTACTACAGATGCTGCAATTTCTAGATCACAGACACAGGGAATTACAGGGATATCAGATCCAGGGAATTCAGATGACATCCAAGAGGTCTACCAGTTAAGTGGGTGAGCTGATCAAGCAACTCCTCTACACAAATCCGATTGAGCACCAAAAGGCATCAAAAGAGCTTTAGATCTAATTAAAACATTGAAAACAACATTTACATTGCAAACAAGGTCACTCTTACAATGGAATGCTCTCAGATCTATAGTCTGTGCAGCAATTAACCCCAGCAACACTCTTAACCTTACCCAATTACAGATCTAACTTACTCCTTGCTGCTCTTAGGGATTTAGCCAACCATAGTTGGGCTAAAGGAGGGAAATGGAATCTCGCTGTAAGCTCTGATCTCTAAAAAATTGCTCAGAATTTTGATCCCCCCCAATAGTAATTGGGGGTCTCAATATATAGCTTTCTCCTCTATTTTTCCCTCCAAAAATCCATCCTAGAAGGTTGTCAGAGTTTGTTAGAGTTCTGTTAAAGCACATGTCAGTTAGGGCTTTCTAGGGCATCTTCTAGAACATCGCGCTGGTCACCAAAGTGCCTCGGTTTGCATGCGATAGGTCACCAAGTCTCAGCGTGTGCATAGCATAGTTTTTGAGAAGTTCAGCACACATTTTCGACAGGTTGGAGAAGCTTCCGATAGGTTAAAAGTAAGCTTGTAGTTCCTTTCGATAGGTTCATTGGTGTCTTCGATAGGTACCGATAGGATGAGTCCTCTCTTTGAAGCTTCAGGGTCCTCAGCCCAATATCTGGAGTATTTGATAGGTTGGCTAAGTAGTTTGATAGGTCCAGTGGTCCTCTTTGACAGGTTCATCTCTGTGTGCCATCATCCCGATAGGTTGGCTCCCATTCCTATCGACAGGCTTAAGCATCCTTCGATAGGTTCAATTTCAACATCTTCATTTCGATAGGTTCAGGGAGACTTCGACAGGTTGGAATTAAGCATTTTAGTCCTTTTGCTAGGTTCTCAGATCCGTTCGATAGGTTCCTTTTACACTTCAGGCAAGTTTTCGACAGGATGGTTTCTTCTTTCCTTTCTTTGCTCGATAGGTTCTGAAATCCTATCGAACTCCTCAATCCTTGCGACTTCATCCTTCTTCTACCTTCGGATCCTATCGAACCCTTCTCCAACTGCACAAATTTTTTCCGTTTAATCCTCAGCTCCTATTGAAGTCTTCTGGCATCCTCTCGATAGGATGTTTTGAACCTATCTTCACTTCTTTCTCCTTGTTCTATTGCTGGGTCTGCATGGTGCTGAGAGATGACTTCTTTGTGGGCATTCTTAAGTGGTTTGCTGCATTATTACCAGATTTCCCTGCTATCTATAAAATGCACTCACATGAGGCTTATTAGTGTGCTTGCAGGTCCATGAAAGGTCGGGTTAAAGGGTGCAAAGTGGCATTTTTCACCACTTAACACACCCCCAAACCTAAGCTTTTCTAGCCCCTGAGCAAAGGAGAATTCAAAGAAAAATAAAATGCCACTTTCGTAGGGAGCACGGATGCATTTAGCACATGCACCAAGCCTTTTAAACCCCTAGGTGAACCCTAGTGGAGGAGTGAAGTCTCCTGAGGGTTTTCAGTGAAGGTACCCACAAACTTCTCCAATAAATTTAGTTAATAATAGTGCAACCTGTTAAAGAAGAATTTAAGCAAATCAAATAAATTCAAATCATGCCCATTCATTAAGGGAAATTCAACAAAAAAAAAATCCATTTGGAAACATGAAAGTTTGATGAAATCTCTCCATCATCACTCAGTTCATGTCCAGGCATTGCTTCTGAAGTTTTATGCATAACTCACCATTAATTTGAGGATCCTGCTTAGATACTTCCCCCTTCAATCTGGATTTCAGACCCAAGTCTCATTAGGGCTATTCACTCATCAATACAGAGAAGATGGGTAAATCATATCACTCAGCTCAAGAGCAGTTACAGCCCTCAAATAGGACTGCAAGCAGGAGCATAGGCACTACCTGAATTTCTGACTTTTCCAGCTCTTTTTTACCATAGATTAAGCATATTCTCATCTCCACATGACAGCTCAATCCACTTTCAGATCAGTAAGGTCTTTTTATTGGGTTGTACTATGGCTTAGGGATGAGGTTTGTGGAGGAATAAGAAGGCATAACAGAGTTCGAAATTGAAAAATCAGTAGAGGCTAGGAGGTGATTTTGACTTCACCTTTTATTCAGCACAATTCCATCTACTTTTTGAATTTTCAGAGCCAAAGTGGCCAACTTCTTCTCTTTTTCCAGTTTTTTTTTTTTTATGTAGTGCCACAACTACCACCAACTGCATTTTTTTTCTTTCTTTCAACCTGATTTAGGACCTTGCTCCTCTAACCTTTCTCCTCCTTCCTCTTCCTGATTTCTCAGATTGAGGGTGAAATGAAATAGGTCAAGAGGTTTTGGGTTTAGACTTTCTAGTTTTCATCAAAGAAAATTAGGGCTTTTAAGGCTCAAGTGGTGTGCATCAAGGGCAGTTCAATGGTGGAGAATTTTAGGCCCAAACTATCCAAGAGATGGCCTTACTTCATGTCTTCCATGTTCTGGGTGCTGTCAAGTTGTTTCAACAAGGATTTGCCTAACTTCTAGTGATCTAGATTAGGTCCAGTCAGTCCTCAAGGCATAATGAATTGCCAAGACACTCTTCAAAGAAGTTTTTTTTTCAGGCCTAATTCTCACTGGGTATGGCCTTCCATCCAATTTCTGGAGAGTACTTCACAGTCTCTTCTCGTTGTTGGTTTATCATACATCAAAAACTTCCTGCAAAAATTCTTGACATTTTCTTTATGAAAAACGTTAAAACTTCAGCTTACTCCCGTTGCAAATGGTTATTTAAAATTTTTCTTAATCAACAATTATGAGGTGAATTCATTCTCTTTTCGATTATTCCTTTTTAACTTGGCTGCACTATAATTAGTTGGTTTATTGGCATACATGCTACACCCCCAAAACTAAACTAAACAGTGTCCCCACTGTTTCGAGCATAATGGGTTTAGTTGTGTAGACATCCAGAGAGAAATAAATTGAACAAGAAATAAATTGGGAAACAACCAGTGAAATGCACAAAACATTTTATTATAAATAATCGTAAAACAACCATATGGACAATCATATCCTGCGTCAGGTGGAAGAGGAAGTGCAAGCCAAGGGGGGAAGAAAAGGAAAAAGAGTGGGATCAGGGGGCTAGTGGTGGAAAAGTATAGAAATAAAAAGGTAAATTCTTGGAAGAAAATACCTAGTTCATTGTGATTGCCAGCTACAGATGTTTATCAACGCTGCAACACGTCACTGATCACGCCTTTTCGGGGTGTGGGTTCGACTTCTTTACTGAATCATTGGCCTGCAGATGTCAGCAGCATTGGGTCACCTGAGTGTCTAGTTTATATAGTTTTCTTATCCTACTCTAAGTCTGATTGCTTTGGTTTTCCTAATCCTATCGAGAGTCTAATTATTCTAAAAGTGTTAATTATTCTAAAAGTTTAACTAAACTAGGCTCCTAATTCTATCAAGAATCTAATTAATCTAAGTATCTTGATTAACCCAATGATCCTAATTCTGTCAGGACAATTTTTAATTTAAGTATCCTAATTTTATTGCACCTCTAATTAATTTAAATATTCTAATTCTATTAGAACTTTAATTATTTTAAGTATCCTAATCCTATTAGAATTTTAATTCATTTAAGTGTCCTAACTCTATTGAAACCCTAATTGACTTAAGCGTCCTAATTCTATTGGGACTCTAATTAACTCAAGTATCCTGATTCTATTAGAACTCTAAGTAATTTGAATATTCTAATTCTATTAGAACTTTAATTATTTTAAGTGTCCTAATCCTTTTAGAATTTTAATTAATTTAAGTGCCCTAACTCTATTGAAACTCTAATCGACTTAAGTGTCCTAATTCTATTGGGACTCTAATTAAATTGTGTATCCTAATCCTAAAAAGTCTAATTACTTTAACTATCCTATTTTTACTAAAAGTCTAATTAACTTAGATGTCTTGATTCTATTAGAACTTAGATTTTCTAAGTTTATTGAAAGTCTAATTATTCTAAATATCCTATTTCTACTAGAAACTTAATTATTTTAGGTTTCCTACTACTAAGAATCTAAAAAGGGGGGGTGTTGAGCATTGAAAAATATCATTTTTCACCCCTCAACCTAGACTTTGATGGACCTTTGAGCATATTAATAATGTGTTTTTAAGTGTGTTTGATAGATAACAGGAAATAAGAGCTTAATGAATCTATGCTTTTTCAAGCCAAGAAGAGTGAATTTGATGTCAAGATATGGGGCTGAGGTAAAACCAGAGAATGCACCATGGTGACCATATTGCATGCCAAGGTGGGTCCTAGAAGTCCAATGGATGAGAGGAAGGTGGACCCAAAGAGAGGAGGTCGCTGTAGCAGGCTATGCATAGTAGCAGAGAGCCATAGAGAGCCCTCACGAGGCCTCACTTGAACCTATCGCGAGGTTCATTTTACTCAGAAGTTACCTCGCACAGCTGTCGCAAGGTTTATAGGCCAGCAGCATTTAAATCACTCGCGCAGTCCTCGCACAGTTCAGAATTATCAAATTCTTAGGCGCTCGCGTAGTTCTCGTGCAGACAGAACCGCAGGAAATCACATCATGAGCCTCTCGTGCAGTGACCTCGCAAGGTTCAAAGTCAAATCCAGCCTTGTGAGTAGTAGAAAGTGGCACACAACATTGAGCCTAGCGAACCTCTTCAGCATGCACTTCAGCCTCATGACAACCAAGTGACTGCCTAGCGAACCAAATCACCTGGAGCTCATCTGCACGAGCTATACTGTTAACAGCTAGTGCATCCTCGCAAGCTGTGTTATTCACGCCACTTGAACCTCGCGAGGACTCTACAGCAATAAAGTGAGCCACGTGACAGTTGCACTAGAGCCACGCGAGAAGCTTAAAAGTAGCAATTCAACTGCGCGAAGCTTGGGATTCCAACTTCCCATCTTGTTGTTCTCCACTTCCAGGGACTATTTGGGTATTTTCCCACTTCTAGGGCACACACCCCGAGGTTTCAATCTATGCCACACACTTCGAAGCATACAAGGGCCACAAATGAGCCACTCCAAAGCATCTCTCTTCTGATTGGCTAATGCACATTAGGGTTTCAAGGGTTGCATATATATAAGGGACTATTATCTACATTTGTAAATTATCTAGGAATAGCCTAAGATCTGAGCTAGGGTTTCCTGTGCTTATTTAGGGTTTAGTTTTCTTTTCCTTTTCTATTTTCTTCCTCCTTAGTCCAGCATTTGCTGGCTAAGTTCTATGTAATAGCTAGGTTTAATTTCATGAAATGCAATGGGTTTTGTATGAAATAGAGGGAGCTGATTTAGGGTTTGCACAGGCTGTTGCCTTGAGGGCAGAACATTGTAAGTTTCATTTCAATCAATGCAATGCCTATTTTAATGTTCATTCAATCCATTATTTTCCTAATTGCCCGTAGTTTTGTTCAGGCTATAGCATGTATTTAGGATTTGAGCTTATTGAAATTCCCAAGAAAACTTAAGCTTATAGCCCTGGGACCATGGTGGTAGCAGCAGTTTACATGTTTTATCTCATCATTTGTGGGTAAGGCAGCCTCTATGGATAGCCTGTGATCATTTGAGTGGACAGACTATAGCCTTAGGGCAGGTCTTGGTCACAAGTCTGAGATGGAATTCTTTTCTCTGCACTTGAGCTTGTAGCCTAGTGAGAGATTGTGCAAAGCCAAACCTACTCTATTTTGCATCACCATTATCAGTGTATAGATCTGAGTTGTTGTAGAGATTGCAAGCTTGTGAGCTGGGTCATTGCAGGCCTTTTGTAGCAATGACCAGCTGAATCTAAGTCCTCATTCAGCTTGGAATTTCTTGTGGCTTCCACCCGATTTTCTAGATCTGTTTGCCCCTGTGAATGCATGAGCTTGTAGCCTTGCAAACATAGTGTCTGCAATCGTATTCCTGCCCTGACTTAATTCATTGGTTTTAAGAAATCTATTGGATAGTATGTGACCATTGAAGTGGACAGATTATAGCCTTAAGATCAATCCATTCCTTTGGGTGAGGTTAGTTTTCTGACTTGATCAATAGGATTTGACAAACTCTATTGGATAGTCTGTGATCATTTAAGTGGAGAGTTTATAGCCTTAAGAGCAGTCTAAATGGTATGGGTTAAGTTGGATTTTTTTACCTTGCAGGTGTGCTTGTAGCCATCTAAAGGATTGCTACAAATTCATGACTAACACTGAGTTACATAACTGATTTATCCCTAACTGTGTACGTCTCTATATTTTATCTTTATTTCTTCGCACACATCATCATCCCTCTTTATCCCTTTCTTTTAGCTATAATTTATTCCTGTTTTTCTTAGTTTTTAGTATAGCTTAGTGGCACTTAAACACCCTTCCTTTAGGACTGCCAGATCTATAGCTAGATCTGGAGACTACTATACAACCCTTGTGGTTCAGATCAATACTCCTTGTGAGACAAACTCTTACTTCGTAAAACTTGCTACAATAGACCCTAGATTCTTGCAGGTCTATGATTTGGTTTTGTGTTGTATTCGTTTCCCTTTTTTTCGCCTCATTTATTTTATCTTTATCATTTTTATAATAAAAAGAAGCAGTAAAAACCTTCCAATAAGTTTTTGGCACCGCTGCCAGGGAGTTTTGATCTAGTATAGTAATCTGTGTTTTTGTTGAGCTATATTCTTTGTAGATGTAGTGTTTGAATAAATGCTGGCTTTAGTTTTTGTGTGATTTTAAAAAAATTTCTTCATTTTCTATTTTAGATTTTTTATGTCTTTATAATGTTTCAATAAGTATAGCTGTATTTCGAGTCTGATTTTTGCTCTTTGTCTTTATTTTCTGCTATAGGTATCTTGTGTCTTAGTTGTATCTTAGTAGTCTTTAATTTTATTCATTGTTTATTAAGTGTTTGAATACATGCCCGCTGTATTTTTTTATTTTTTTTTTGTTGTTTCTCTGTTCATTTTCTATTTGTAGGACTTTCTATTGACTTTAGATCGGAGCAGCAATAAATAGGAGAGCTTGGCTGCAGCTGGGGCATTCCTGCATCAGTTTGCTTCTCTATCTCACCTATTGTTATTTCAGTTTCGCTGTATTTCTATTTCTGCAGTCTTTATTTTTCAGCAATTGTGTAGTTAGTGGTTTTAATTTGTGTCTGTGTTGTAAGCTACCCCTTGTCCAGTTGAGTGTGTGTTGAATGCAAGGAAAGAGGTCTCTCAGTCCCGAACTTGTATCGTTAAATCCTGAGATTGAGAGAGTCCTAAGTCCTGGTTCACCAACACACACCTGGACTGCAAATCTGGTAGAAACTGAGATGGGAGAGCGGCCTAAAACACTCAAGGAGCACAATACACCAGGGGCATATGCATCCCCCTCTTACATTCATCTCCCTCATGTTGTGGGCAGTTATGAGATTAAAGCCTCAACCATCCAATTGCTACCACATTGTCATGGGCTGAGCAACGAAGACACCCACCAGCACATAGACTGATTTCTAGCATTGTGCACTACTTTTAATATTGTTGGGTTGGGAGAGGAAGCCACCAAGCAGAGGCTTTTTCCTTTTTCACTAAAGGATAAAGCCTAAGCATGGCTCTCCTTTCTCCCACCAAACAACATACAATCGTGGAACGATCTTCAATGTCAATTTCTGGCCAAATTTTTCCCAACTAGTAAAACGAGTCAGTTGAGGAAGAGCATCATCTCTTTTGCTCAATCCCCAACTGAGCAAATGCATGAGGCATGGGATAGATTTAGGGAGTTGTTGAGGCAATGCCCGCACCACCAGATCCCTATGTGGCAGCTTGTACAATGCTTCTACCAAGGACTTGATGCCAGGAGTAGAGCGATGATTGATGCATCGAGTGGTGGCACATATCTTACCAAAACTGCTGAGGAAGCATGGGATTTATTTGATTTGATGAGTAAAATTCTCTCCAGCAGGAGGCTTTGCCCAGTTATGGCATTGAGTCACCTGCTAGAGCTATTAGAGAACCCACAACTTTCGGGAAGTTGTATGAAGTTAATGCTTATAGTGACCTAGAGAGAAAGGTGGACACATTGTCAAAAAAGTTTGATAAAGTCTTGAGTGTGTTACAGCCCCACATAGCTGCACAAGTTAGAGAGGTGTGCACCATATGCCACTCACCTTCACACTCCTATTTGCAATGTCCCTCTATTGGGTTGTCCCCTGAATTTCTTAATGAGCAAGCCCATGTTGTCCAGTCATATGGATAGTCGCCTGTTGGGTACACTTGGAGAAACCATCCGAATCCGAGGTGGCGACAAGCTGATTCACCTTATACCCAGCAGCAGCAGGCTTTACCTTGCAATACTAACCAGCAGTCTTACCAAGGTCATGCACAAGGACAACAATTTTCTCATCAACCCTCCCCATCAGATCAATTAGTTTTAGCACCCCCACACCTTAGAGCCCCCTCCTTTGAGGAGCAGATTTTGTCTTCTTTACAAAACCTAGGCTCCGTGGTACAAATTGTGGATTCCCACACGCAGAGCATCAGAAGAATTGAGGACCAGCTTGGTCATATTTCAAATGCTCTAACACGATGGGATGAGGGTCGGTTCCCGAGCCAAACAGTGAACAACCCACGAGGAGTACATTTGATTGATGGAGCTTCTTCTAGTCATGAAGAAACTAGGTCAATCAATGCCTCGAGGAATGGAAAGGAGGTGGCTACCCAAGACTGTAGTGATGCCAAGCGAGGGTGCATAAGGAAAGAAGCTGAATAAAATGGGGTTGTTAAGCCCCAATTGAAAGAAAAAAATTAAAAAATTAAAAAAAAAATTTACCATATTCAGTTGTTGTGTTGATGAGATAGTGGAAATTCCTCACCCAATTGGGGTGAGGAATTTGATGAATTTAATGAAGAATGAACATCTAAGGCACCTTTGTTGCCTATTTATTCCTTATCCACCTGCCGTGAGCTGGAGCTGCTCGCTGCACCTCTCATGCAACTGAATATCTGCTGAATGGAAGAATTCAGGTTTGTTGCAAATCCAAAGGTATGGCCTTTCAGTTTTTATTTTATAGTTCTTTCCAATTCAGCTGAGTCCAGATGGGGAAACTAAAATTTTTGTCATTCATGTACCCCTCATCCAGACTGTTTGTATCTAATGTGTGGTTTGATCTAATTTTTTTGTATAAATCCTACTCTCCAATGTGTATTTTCAATGCTGAAATTTTTTTGCCATCATTTTGATTCATACCCAGATCATGTTAGGTAGATACGTTTAGGATTCTCTATTTTTAGGTGTTTAGTTAGTTTTTGTTTTGTCTATATCTGCTATTTTTAATTTCATTTATGTTGTTTTTACTTTCTATTTTTCGTAATTTGTGTCGTAGTGTTGTTCTCGTAGTGTCACACTTGTATATGCCATCTATTTTTCTCTTCCTCGTTTAATTTACTGAATTTTTGTTTAGCTTTTTCATAATTTTCTGCTATAATTTAGGGTGTCTATTTGTTGTTTCCCTGCTGCCCCTATACACATGTTGTATGAAACAGTGAGGACACTGTTTAACTTAAGTTTGGGGGTGTGGCAGGGTAGGTTTGCCAACAGAATATTTAACTCTAGTGCAGCAGTGTGTGGTTTAATTGGAATGAATAAAGTCAATTCCCACCTAGCCCAAAAATGAGGAAATTTGTGAAAATTTAAAAATTTTGCAGACTTTTAAAACTGAAAATCTTTGAAATTTTTAGCAACATCATGAAACTAATATCAGAAATTATTTTCAGTTAGCACTTAGTGAACTAGAGAGGAGAGAAAAAGGTGAAAATACATCCCATGAGTTAAGGTGAAGACCATACCTAGTGAGATTTGGGCCTATCAAATTCCTTTGGAAGAGTGTTTTTGGTATTTTTTCTGCTCTAAGGTTTGATTGACTCAACACCTTTCACTAAAATTTAGGCATCTCCAAATCAAAACTGATGGACAGCACTCATGACACTAAGGAGACGATGTAAGGCCTTCATTTGGACAGTTTGAGCTTAAAATTTCCTACCTATTCAACTGCCCTTTTACTTACACTCTTTGAGCCTCTAAATCCAATTTTTCTTTAACAAACACTAGAGTACTGAGATTTCAGAAGGTAAAGGAGAAGAAGTGAAGATAGTTGAGAGGGGTCCAACATTTGGTGGAAGGATAGAAAAAAGCAATCTAAAAATAGCAATGTAGTAGTGATGTATGTGTGGCATCACATTAAATATATATATATATATATATATATATATATATATATATATATATATATATATATATAAAGAGAAAATTTGGGAGAAGTCAAGAGAAATACTTCATTTGGAAATTGAAAAGAGGAGAAGAAGTTAGCCACATTGAATCTGAAAAAATATCAAGGAGATGAAGTTGAGCTGAATTGAAGGATGTGAAGTCATGAATCTCCTCCTTAACTTGCTAATTTCTCAAAATTTTGATCCATTCTACCCCCTTCATTCTTTATACACCTCACCCATAAGCTACATTACAACCCATCACAAGACCTTATTGATCCAAAGTTAAATGAGCTGTCAGGTGGAGATGAGGAGTTGTCTAATCTATGGTGAAAGTCATGAGGATGTTAGAATTTAGATGTAATGCCTATGCTCATGCTTGCAGTCCCATTTGGGGACTGTGACTGATCTTGAGCTATTGAGAATGTGAACACCCTTATGTTTTCATTATGAGAGATAGCCCTGGTAAGGATTGGGTCTAAATTTTAATTTTATTGGAGTTGTATACATACCTGATTTTTGAATTTCTAGTGAACTTAGTGTGTATTTGTGCACATTGTATTTCTTATTTGAATTGAATGGTGGTGATGCAAGCATTGCTGATTTTTAGTTTTAAATGACTGCATTACTGATGTAATTTCCTTTGGATTTTAAGGAATGGGTGTGGAATGAAACTTTATTAATTAAAATATATTTTGACATTGACTGCACTATCTTTAACTGTTTTAATGATGAAGTTTGTGGGTACCTTCTCTGAAAATCCTCAGGAGACTTCACTCCTCCACTCAGGATCACCTAGGGGTTTAAAAGGCTTGGTACATATGCTAATATATCTGCGCTCCCTACAAAAGTGGCATTTTCTATTTTGAATAACTGTTTTTAATTTTGCCTTTGCTTGAGGACTAGCAAAGATTAGGTTTAGGGGTATGTTGAGCACTAAAAAATACCATTTTTTATCCCACAACCTAGCCTTTGATGGACCTTTGAGCATATTAATAATGTGTTTTAAGTATGTTTTATAGATAACAAGAAATAAGAGCTTAATGATACAATCCATGCTTTTTCAAGCCAAGAAGAGTGAATGTGATGATCTGGGGTTGAGGCAAAACCAGAGAAAGCACCATGGTGGCACACACCATGGAGACCATATTGCATGCCAAGGTGGGTCCTAGAAGTCCAATGGATGAGTGGAAGGTGGACCCAAAGAGAGGAGGCTGTTGCGGCAGGTTATGCATAACAGCAGAGAGCCATAGAGAGCCCTTGAGGGGCCTCACTTGAACCTGTCACGAGGTTCATTTTACTCAAAAGTTACCTCGCACAGCTGTTGCGAGTTTTGCAGGTCAGCAGCATTTAAATCGCTCGCACAGTCCTCGCACGATTCAGAATTATCAAATTCTTAGGCACTCGCACAGTTCTCGCGCAGACAGCACCACAGGAAATCACGTCGCGAGCCTCTCGTGCAGTGACCTTGCAAGGATTAAAGTCAAATCCAGCCTCGCGAGCAGCAGAAAGCAGCACACAACATTGAACCTAGCGAGCCTCTTCAGCATGCACTTCAGCCTCGCAACAGCCCAGCGACTGCCTAGCGAACCAAATCACCTGGAGCTCATCTGCACGAGCTATACTATTAACAGCTAGTGCATCCTCGCGAGCTATGTTATTCACGCCAATTGAACCTCGCGAGGACTCTACAGCAGCAAAGTGAGCCACACAACAGTTGCACTAGAGCCACGCGAGAAGCTTAAAAGCAGCAATTCAAATGCGCGAAGCTCGGGATTCCAACTTCCCAACTTGCTGTTCTCCACTTCCAGAGACTATTTGGGTATTTCCCCACTTCTAGGGCACACACCTCGAGGTTCCAATCTCTGCCACATACTTCGAAGCATCCAAGGGCCATGAATGAGTCACTCCAAATAATCTCTCTTCTGATTGGCTAATGCACATTAGGGTTTCAAGGGTTGCATATATAAGGGGCTGTTATCTACATTTGTACATTATCCAGGAATAGCCTGAGATCTGAGCTAAGGTTTCCTGTGCCCATTTAGGGTTTAGTTTCCTTTTCCTTTTCCTATTTTCTTCCTCCTTAGCCCAGCAATTACTGGCTAAGTTATATGTAATAGCTAGGTTAATTTCATGAAATGCAATGGGTTTTGTATGAAATAGAGGGAGCTGAATTGGGGTTTGCACAAGCTGCTGCTTTGAGGGCAAAATATTGTAAGTTTCATTTCAATCAATGCAATGCCTATTTTAATATTCATTCAATCCGTTATTTTCCTATTTGCCCGTAGTTTTATTCAGGCTATAGCATGTATTTAGGATTTGAGCTAATTGAAATGCCCGTGGAAGTTTGAGCTTATAGCCCTGAGACCATGGTGGTAGTAGCAGTTTACATGTTCTATCTCATCATTTGTGGATAAGGTAACCTCTGTAGATAGCCTGTGACCATTTGAGTATACAAACTACAGCCCTAGGGCAGGTCTTGGTCACAGGTCTGAGATGGATTCCTTTTCTCTGCACTTGAGCTTGCAGCTTAGTGAGAGATTGTGCAAAGTTAAACCTACTCTGTTTTGCATCATCATTATCAGTGTGTAGATCTAAGTTGTTGTAGAGATTGCAGACTTGTGAGTTGGGTCATTGCAGGCCTTTTGTAGCAATGACCAACTGAATCTAAGTCCTCATTCAGCCTAGAATTTCTTATGGCTTCCACCCAACTTTCTAGATCTGTTTGCCCCTGTGAATGCATGAGCTTGTAGCCTTGCAAACATAGTGTCTGTAATGGTATTTCTGCCTTAACTTAATTCATTGGTTGGAAGAAATCTATTGGATAATCTGTGACCATTGAAGTGGACAGATTATAGCCTTAAGATCAATCCATTCCTTTAGGTGAGATTAGTTTTCTGACTTGATCAATGGGATTTGACAAACTCTATTGGATAGTCTGTGACCATTTAAGTAGACAGGTTATAGCCTTAAAAGGAGTCTAAATGACATGGGTTAAGTTGGATTCTTCTACCTTGTAGGTGTGCTTGTAGCCATCTAAAAGATTGCTACAGATTCATGACTAACACTGAGTTGCATAACTGATTTATCCATAACTGTGTACTTCTCTATATTTTATCTTTATTTCATCAAATACATCATCGTCCCTCTTTATCCCTTTCTTTTAGATGTAGTTTATTCATGTTTATCTTAATTTTTAGTATAGCTTAGTGACACTTAAACACCCTTCCTTTAGAACTGCCAGATCTATCGCTAGATCTGGAGACTACTATACAACCCTTGTGGTTCAAAGCAATACTCCATATGGCACAAACTCTTACTTCGTAAACCTTGCTACAACAGACCCTGGATTCTTGCAGGTCTGTGATTTGGTTTTGTACTGTATTCATTCCCCATTTGGTTTTGTTTTGTTTTGTTTTACCTCCTTTATTTTATCTTGATCATTTTTATAATAAAAAGAAGTAGCAAAAACCTTCCAACAGGGGGTTTGGGCCTGCTATGCTAAGGAGGATCGGCCCCATTCCCGAGTACCCTCCGTAAGCTCCCTTGGGCAAATCGATTGGATAAGGGTCATTTGAAGAAATGATGTAGATTGAAAAACTAATTTTTGTATTGAAAAGTTAGGGTTTCAAAAATTATAGGATTTTTAAGGTTAAGATTAGAACTGAAGAATTGTAAACTAGAAGGGATTAAAAACTAGAATTAAAAATAATCGCTACGATCTAGAATAATTGAAAACTTAGAAGTGATTCTAGAGATTAAGAACCAGGACCATAAATTTAAGGATTAAGGTTAAGAACTGGTTCTAGAAATTAAGATCTAGAAACAAAGATGAGTAAATTATGGATTTGAATTTAGAAAATAAGAATTAAAATCAAAGATCTAAAAATTGAGAGATTATAAACTAGAAGAGGAAAAAAAAACTAAAATTTAAAACTAAAACTAAAATCTAGAACGAAATTTTAAGGACTAAAAGCTAAGACGTGGTTCTAGAAGCTAAGAACCAGAGATTAAGAACTAGAATTAGAAGCTAGAATTAAAACTTAAAATCTAATACTAGAAATAAAAATCTAAGATCTATGAACTAAACTAGGACTTAAGAACTAGAACCTAGAACTGGAAATGGAAATTAAAAGCTAAGGCTAAGAAATTACCTAGGCGTCAGAGAGAATCTCGAAATTCCTAAGCTTGGAAGAAAGGAACTCGAAAACTCAATTGCTTGATCTCTCGAATTGTGTGTGTTCTGTATTCAAGGTAAGGGGGTCTATTTATAGGTATTCCGGCAATTGCGCGCCCTGTGGGGTGCGCTTAATTAGTCGGTGGAATTCAATTACGCGCCCTGTCTGGGTCGCTTAATTGAATTACGCGCCTTGTTCCAAGTGCTTCATACACTTTCAGTTGGTCACAGACTCAGTGAGTGACCGGCTGATTGGCTCAGTCGGGTGTTCGAGTTCTAATCAAATTAGAACTCATTGCACGCTTTTCTAAGAGCATGCAATTCAATTAAGTGACAGCTCAGTTGTGCTTAATCGAGGAGTTCAAGCGGTCAAGGGAACTAGAGACCTGGTCCAAAGTGGGCCAATTACGCGCGGGCGGTGGGGCGAGCAATCGATTGCCCGCCCTTTCCTAGGCATAAAATCATCTCCTAAGGCGGCCCGCAGGAAGAGTAGCCTGGTCCAAATTTGACCAATTGTGCTCCAACTGTGTGGCGCTCAATCGAATTACGCGCGCTATATAGGGCGCGGAATTCAAGATTTTCCCCGAGCTAAGTTGGGTCCGAACCACAAGGCTATTGTTTCAGCTTGTGCTTTGACTATATACTATTATTTCAGTATATTGTCTTCGTATTAGGGTTGTGGGGTCTGAGCCACAGAACTATTATTTCAGCCTGTGTTTAGTGTTATTCACTAAAAAATACCACTTTTCACCTCTTAACCTAACCTTTACTACACCTTGTAGCCATTTAATAATCTTCTTTTGAGTTTATTTTATAGTTAAGAATAAAAGTTGTAGCTTAGCATAACAGTCATACTTAAGAGGCCAAAAAAGAGAGATTTGGAAGCCAAGGTCTACATCCCTGCCTCATGGTGGTACACACCATGGCGATCATTTTGAGTGCCTAAGTGTGCACTAGAAGCCCAGTGGATGAGAGGAGCATGGACCCAAACAGAGGCAGCTTCTGCAGCAAGCTGTGAAAGGCAGCAGGCATGCTTAGAAAACTCTTCGTGTGGTTCTCGCATAGTTTAATCCATCCAAAAGAAACTTTGCGTGGAATTCGTGAGGATAGAACCAGCAATACAAAGGCAGCCCTGCAGAGATCTCGAACAGCTCAAGAGGAGAGAGACACCTAGAAATCTTCTCATCCAGCTCTGGCGAGCTCTCGCGCACTTCAAAGCTCAAAGCGTAGCCTCGCGAACTACAATATTCAATGCAATTCAGCCTAGCAAGAGCCTCGCAAACTAAAACATTTGAAGCTCATTTGTGTGAGCCAGGGCTATGCAACATAAAGTCAACCATGCAAGGTCTCTCCAGCAACCAATCTAGCCTTGCGACGCCCTATAAATTGCAAGATCATCTGAGTGAAGAGCCACGCGAGAAGCCAAATGGGCAACTCAACTACGCGAAGCTCGGGCTCATGTTTTCTCAGTGAATATCAAGGGCTCTTTGGGGATTTCCCCACTGCTAGGGCACACAACCCGAGGTCCTAATCTATTCCCACACATCCCGAGGCATCTAAGGGCTACAAAGGAGCACTCATGCAATGAAATTAGGGTTTTCTTCCCTATTGGCCAAGGCCTTAGTGACTGAGTATATAAGTTGTAATCTAGTTTAGAAACGCATCTCTTCCTCAACCTAAAATCAGCTAAGAGCTTAAGGCAGATTAGGGTTAGGATTAGGTCATTCTTCATTTTCTTTTCTTCTTCCTTAGCCCAGCACTTGCTGGCTAAGTCCTCTGTAAGCAGTTGTAGTTTGATTTAATTTTATAATGGACATTGTGTTGAACATTGGGAGCTGATTTGAGCTTGTGCACAGGCTATTGCCTTCGAGGGCACCATTGTAAGATTCTTTTACGATTTGTTATCTTTTATTGCTTAAAATTAGATCTGTAATCTCTGTGTTTTCCTTGCATAGATTTCTATTGGATTAATACATAGATTTTTATAGGTTTGATACTCCCATTGTTGTTTGAGCTGATTTGCCTTGCAACAATGGTGGGAACAGTAGTATCCCTGTTCTGTCTTAGTCTTTTGTGATTGAACCTCCTCCCTTGGATAGTCTGTGACCATTTAAGTGAACAGATTATAGCCTTAAGAGGAATCTAAATAACAGAACTGAGATAGATTCTCCTTATCTACACATGAGCTAGTAAGCCTTGTGAGAGATTGTGCAAAGCTAAACTTCCCTCTGTTTGTAATGCCACTATCAGGTTTTAGATCTGATTTGGTAGCAGAGATTGCAGACTTGTGAGTTAGGTCATTGCAGGCCTTTTTGTAGCAATGATCAGCTGAGTCTAGAGCCCCTTTTAGCCCTTAATTTGAGGTGGCTTCCACCTAATTTTAAGGAGTGGTTGCTCCTATGGATGCATGAGCTGATTAGCCTTGCAAACTTAGTGTCTGCAATGATTTTCTTATTCTGATTTAACCCATTGATTGGAGGAAATCTCTTGGATAGTCTATGACCATTTAAGTGGATAGGTTATAGCCTTAGGATCAATCCCTTCAAGTGGTTGAACCTTCTCCCTTGGATAGTCTGTGACCATTTAAGTGGATAGGGTATAGCCTTAAGAGGAGTATAAACTACAGGGTTATTTTAGATTCTTTTATCTTGCTGATGAGCTTGTAGCCTTCAGAAGGATTCCTGCATAATCAGTTCTAGGTCTGAGTTACATCACTAACTTATTCTTTCCTGCATACTTCTCATCATTTTTATATTTATTTTACCACACCACCATCACCTTCTTTTAACCTTTTCTATAGTATAAGACTGCCCTTTATTTGAATTTATATTTAGTTTTAGTTGTGATACCCAACTCCCTTTCTTTAGGATTGTCAGAACTGTAGTCATATTTGGAGGCCTACTAACACAACCCTTTCTGGGTTCTAGATCAAAATTTCCCTGTGGGACTAACTCTTACTTATCAAAACTTGCTACAGCAGGCCCTATATCTTGCAAGACTGCCCTTTATTTTAGACTTGCTGATTTCACCCATTTTTGCATCTCTCCACCACTGATTTATTTTCTCCACTATTTTCTAATAAAAACAATCAGCATCTAGATAAATATTCCAACAAGTTTTTAGCGCCGCTGTTGGGGATCCTTTAATCTAATTAGTAGACCTGAGTTGAATTGTATTGTATTTATGTTTATAAAAATTCTTTGTAGCAATGCTTGATTTTGAATAAAACGTACAACTGATTTTCTATTGGATTTTATAGATTTGGACAGCAGCAGAAGGGAGAAATTGGAGCTGCAATTGGAGCTTTGCTACCTCTAGTTTGCATTTCTTTTCCCCTACATCTCAGTTCCATTTTTTGTTATATTAATTTCCAATAGCTCAAAGTACTTGTCAGTAATTTTTCTATTTATAAATTCTTTTAAGTGTGCTGTCTGAGTTCTTCTTTACCTATGTTGTGTGTGTATGCTTGGTAGAAGGTCCCTTAACCCTGACCTAGAACCTCCAAATCCTGAGATTGAGAGGACTCTTAGACCTAAAAACACCACACAAACCCCTGTTGATATTACTGTGCCAGCTAAGATGGGTAAGCAACTGAGTACCCTGAAGGAATTTAATATACCAGGGGCATACACATCCCCCTTTTGTATTCAATTCCCTGCAGGTAAGGGCAACTATGAAATTAAATCCTCCACCATCAACATGCTACCATCTTTCTATGGGTTAAGTCCATATAAACACATCGATGAGTTCTTGGCACTTTGCACCACATTCAACATTGTTGGCTTGGGAGATGAAGCCACCAAACTGAGACATTTTCCTTTTTCCCTAAAGGATAAAGCCAGGACTTGGTTCTCCATGCTCCCAGCAAACAGCATATAGTCTTGGAATGATCTCCAATGCCAATTTTTGGCTAAATTTTTTCCAATTAACAAAACCAGCCAGATGAGGAAGAGCATACTTTCATTTGCTCAGTCTTCAACTGAAGATTTTCATGGAGCCTAGGAAAGGTTTCAGGAGATGTTAAAGCAATGTCCCCACCACTAAATTCCTCAATGGCAACTTGTTCAAGTATTCTACCAAGGAATTGATCCCAAGAGTAGGGACATGGTGGATGCCTCATGTGAAGGTACCTATCTCCACAAGACAGCTAATGAGGCTTGGGAACTATTTGACATTATAGGTGAGAATTCCATGCAGCAGGAATCTCTATCCTGCAATGATATTGAGACTCTGTTATTCACTGAAAAGTATCACTTTTCACCTCTTAACCTAGCCTTTGCTGGACCTTGAAGCTGACTAATAACTCTTGTTTAGCTTGTTTTGTAGTTAGTAATAACTTATGCAGCTTAACACAATGTCCATGCCTTTGGTGCCAAGAAGAGAGAGAATTTAAGAAAGAGATGACAACTAAGCCAAATACTGATGGAACACCATGGTGGTACACACTATGGTGACTATTTTGCATGTCATAATGGACCAGGAAAGCCTAGCATATGAAAGAAGCATAGATGTGAGTGGAGAGAGCTGCAACAGCAATAGCTATAATGCATAAAAAGAGAAAATGTGCTATCTCACACAGTAGAGGTGCTGCCTTGCGTGGCTAAGCCTGTAGCAGAGTTACCTTGCACAAATCTTACATGTAGCACAAGGGAACTCACGAGGAAGTCGCACACTTCAGCTACAACTAACACTCAGTGAACTCACGAAGCTCTCGGCACTAAGCCTTTAGAAATCCAGCTCGTGAAGCTCTCGCGAGGAATAAGTTTCATGTCAGCCACGTGCACTATCTCACGAAGCTAATCTGCACAAAGAACAATAACAAACTCACGAAGTCCTCGCATGGTTGAAGAGGAGAGAGAGCTCCAGAAATGTCCTCGCACAGTTCTCGCACATTTAATAGCTCTACCCTCTACCGAGCGAGCTTTGTTATTCCTTCAACAAGAAGCCGAGTGAGATTTAAAGGCATCCTCGCGACACCCTCGCGAGAGAAAATTCTGAAGCTCTGCCGCGCGAGCAAGCCAAGCCAAGTAATTTCTTCTATGTGAGTGCATTCAATGCCAAAGTAGTCGCGCGACAATACAAAGTCCACCTGCACAAGTGAATGACTTTCCAAGCCAAATGCTACTTCGCGAGCACTCTGCCAACCACGTGAATGGATTAATGAGCAAAAGGCAGCCCCGCGAAGCTCAGGCTCTCCACTTCTCAGTCTTAACTCAAGGACCTTTTGGGAATTTCTCTAGGTCTAGGGCACACATCTCGAGGCCATGATCTAGAGGTGCACATCCCAAAGCATCCAAGGGTTGTAATAATGCCACATCTGCCCTAGGAAATTAGGGTTAATCTTCTGTTGGCTAAGGCATTAGGACTAAGTATTTAAGCTGACATTGTAACTTAGAATTTTTATCTCTCCTTCAACCTCTATTAGCTTTGAACTCGAGCAGGCTAGGATTAGGGTTTGATCACCTCTTTTTCCATTTTTTCTTCTCTCTTAGCCCAACACTTGCTGGCTATATCCTCTGTAAGCAATTAGGTCTGGTTTTATTAGTTTTGTAATGGGTCTTGTAACCTTTGGGATTTTGTGAAGAGCTGTTGTGCACAAGGCTGCTGCCTTGAGAAATCTCATTGTAAGTATTTTTTATTAATGAAATTTGTACTTTAATTGTTCATTCAATCTGTTATTTTTTTATTTGCCCGTAGTTTTGTTTAGGCTAAGCATGCATTTAGGATTTGAGCTGAATTGAAAGGCCCGTGGAAGCTTGAGCTTGTAGCCCTAGGACCATGGTGGCAGCAGCAATTTACATGTTCTTTTTCAGACCTCTGTGGTGTGGATAACCTCTGTGGATAGCCTGTGACCATTTAGGTGGATAGACTATAGCCCTAGGGTGATTCCAAGCCACAAATCTGAGAAAGATTCTTCTCCTCTGCACTTGAGCTTATAGCCTTGTGAGAGGTTGTTGCAGGAACAAGCTCCCCTCTGTTTTACTTGACCAATATCATATGTTAGATCTGATTTCTTTATAGTGATTGAAGACTTGTGAGCTAAGTCATTGCAGGTCCTTTGAAGCAATGACCAGCTGCATTTAAGTCTCCAAATAGCCCTTCAACAACTATGGTCTTCACTAATTTTTTAAGAACTATTTGCTCCCATGGATGCTTGAGCTTGTAGCCTGGCATACATGGTGTCTGCAATAGTTTTACTATTCTGATTTAATTTATTGGGTGGAGGGCATCTATTGGATAGTCTGTGATCATTTAAGTGGACAGGTTATAGCCTTAAGATCGGTCTATTCCTTTGGATCAGATTAGTTTTCTAACTTAGTCCATGTGGTTTGATCCTCTCTATTGGATAGTCTGTGACCATTTAAGTTGATAGGTTATAGCCTTAAGAGACCAGGTCAAACCATAAGGGTTGAGTTGGATACATCTTCCTTGCAACAATATTAATGATCTAATTTGATTCATTGAGTGGAGGACATCTATTGGATAGTCTGTGACCATTTAAGTGGACAAGTTATAGCCTTAAGATCAGTCTACTCTTTTGGATCAGATTGGTTTTCTTATTTAGTCCATGTGGTTTGATCCTCTCTATTGGATAGTCTGTGACTATTTAAGTGGATAGGTTATAGCTTTAAGAGACCAACTCAAATCATAGGAGTTGAATCAGATACCTCTTCCTTGCGGATGTGCTTGTAGTCATCTAAGGGATTGATGCAGAGACAGACCTGAATCTGAGTTACATAACTGATGTAACCCTAGCTTAATTGCTTACTTCCCATCATTTCATCTTTATTATAACACATACCATCACCACCTTCTTCATAACTCTTTCTTTAGGATAGGACTGCACTTTATTTCTTTTCTTTTAGTGTTAATTTAGTGTAGTTGTGACACCCAACTCCCTTTCTTTAAGATTGTCAGATCTATAGCCAGATTTGGAGGCCTACTATTATAGCCCATTTTGGGTTCTAAATCAATTTCTCTGTGGGATAAACTCTTACTTACTTAAAACTTGCTACAATAGCCTCGTATCTTGTAGGTCTGTGATGTGGTTTTGTGTTGTATTCATTCCCCATTTTGTTTTGTTTTGTTTTGCTTCTTTTATTTTGTCTTTATCATTTTTTATAATAAAAAGAAGCAGCAAGAACTCGATCCCAATAAGTTTTTGGTGTCGCTGCCAGGGATATTAATCTTTTTAGTAGACTTGAGTTGTATTATATTTTAGTTTAGAAAATTCTTTGTTGTACCTTAAATAGAATAAAAGTACTACTATATTTTGTTAGAATTTTATAGAATTGGACAACAGCAGAACGGAAAAGCTAGAGCTGCAATTGGAGTTTAGCTAGATCTGTTTGCACTTCTTTTGCCCTAAATCTCAGTCCATTTGTGTTGAAATTCCCTGTCATTAGTTTAGTTATAAATCTGTTTAGTTGCTAATTTTATTTGAAAAATTTTTGTGTGTTGTGAGCATCTTCTTTACCTACTGATTTTGTGTGTGCATGCTTGGAAGAAGGTCCCTTAACCCTGAATTGGAACCTCCAAATCTTGAGGTTGAAAGGGTCCTTAGACCAAGAAACACCACACAAGGCCCTACTATTGAAACTGAGCTAGCTGTCATGGTTGAGAGGCAAAGAACTCTGAAGGAATACAATACACTTGGGGATTACACATCTCCCTTTTGCATACAATTCCCTTCAGTTGAGGGAAATTATGAAATCAAGTCCTCCATAATTAACATGCTGCCATCTTTTTATGGGCTCAGTAAGGAAGATCCTTACAAGCACATTAACCAATTTTTGGCACTTTGCATCACTTTCAATATTGCTGGCCTGGGACCTAAAGCCACCAAACTGAGGCTTTTTCCTTTTTTCCTAAAGGACAAGCCAGCACCTGGCTCACTAAGCTCCTAGCCAATAGCATTCAGACATGGAGTGACCTCCAAAGCCAATTTCGGTTAAATTCTTTCCCATGAATAAAACTAGTCAGGTAAAGACAAACATATTGTCATTCACTCAGTCCTCAACTAAAACTTTTTATGAGGCATGGGAGAGATTTCAAGAGATGTTAAAACAATGTCCCCACCATCAAATTCCACAGTGGCAACTTGTGCAAGTATTTTGCCAAGGAATTAATCTCAAAAGTAGAGATATGATGGATGCCTCATGTGGTGGTAGTTACCTCCACAAGACAGTTGATGAGGCTTGGGAGTTGTTTGACATCATAGGGAAAAATATCATGCAGCAGGAGTCACTGTCTCATAATGATAGCCAGACCCCAGCTAAGTTGGTGAAAGAGTCCACCCCTAGAGGTGAAATGTATGAATTTAAGGTACAAAGTGATTTAGAAAGGAAGGTGGACAATCTGAGTTTAAAGTTTAATAAATTAATGAATGTGATGCAACCTAAGATGGTTGCACAAGTGGAAGAGGCATGTCTGATATACCAATCTCCCACACATTTACTCTAAGATTATCCATTAGCCAACCAATTTCCTGATTTAGTTATCGAGCATGTCAATGTTGCCCAAGCATATAAGCAGCAACCTGCTCGGTACACATGGAGAAACCATCCAAATTTTAGGTGGAGACAAGATACATACCCTCATTTTCAACCAATTTAACCAAGGTTATCCACCAAGACAAAATTTTCAGTTGCCTGCCCCACAGCCCAATCAATTGGTCTTGTCCCCACAACAGCCCAGATCCTCTTCCTTTGAAGAGCAAATGCTGGTATCTAGGCAGAATTTGGGGAACTTGGTCCAAACTGTGAACTCTTATGGGCAAAGCATTAAAAAAATAGAGGACCAACTGAGTCAAATCTGTAATGCTTTGAACAGGAGAAAGGAGGGCAAATTGCCTAGTCAACCCTTGGCCAACCCTAAAGGGCAGTACATGATTAGAGAAGCATCCTCTACCCAGGAGGAGGTTAATGCAATCACTACCCTAAGGAGTGGCAGGGTGGTTGATAATTTAGTAGGCAGAGCAGCTGAGGAGGTCATAAAGAGTGAAAATAAAAAAAAATATGAGTGTTGAAGAACTAAAAAAGTCATCCCCTGCTATGGATTAGCAAGGAAAAAATAAAGGGACTGATGTTGAGCCTCAACAATAAACAATAAATGAAGAAAAAAGAAAAAAATAAATATTTGACCATGATGTGGTTAGGCATGCAGCTATGGCACCACTAGTCCCACAACTGTCATTTCCTCATGCACTTGCTGGCCCATCTCATTTTGATAAAGGGAATATTCAGATGGACGAAATGGAGACCTTCAAGCAGGTCAAGATCAATTTTCCCTTGCTTGATGCTATAAAATAGGTCCCTGCCTATGCTAAATTTTTAAAGGACCTCTGCACACAGAAAAGAAAGGCAAGGGTGCAGTTGTCCAAAAAGGTTTTTGTTGTTGAGCATGTTGAGTCACTTCTGTCCATTGCCACACCTGAGAAATTACAGGATCCAGGGGTACCCACTATCTCCTGTATAATTGGAAACCATACCATTGGTAGAGCCCTCTTGGACTTAGGGGTCAGTGTGAACCTGCTCTCATATTCTATATATGAGGAGCTAGGTTTGGGGGAGCTAAAAGCCACATCAATTGTACTCCAACTGGCTGATAGGTCTGAGAGGAGACCTGTGGGTGTGGTGGAGGATGTTTTGGTGTGGGTGGACAAGTTCTACTATCCTGCTGATTTCCTTGTTTTGGACATGGACCCTTGCAAAAGGAAAATCCCAATTCCAATTATCCTTGAAAGGCCATTCTTGGCCATTGCAAATGTTTGCATACAATGCAGGTCAAGGGTGATGGAGATGACCTTTGGGAACATGAAGGCTCAATTAAATGTGTACAATGCTGCTCGGCAACCTCAGATGGATATTGAGGACTGTTGTGCAATAGATGTACTAGATGGCCTTGTGGAAGAAGAATTATCCAATCTGGTGGATTGGGATAATGTTGCTAAAAATTTTGAAAGTATTTGGAGTATGGTTGAGGAGGAGGCCCAAGTTCTCATGGCAAAAGACAGCACCAAAATAGAGTCTTCTGTGGGCCTAGTGCAGCATTCCAGCTGGAAACCTACATTGCTGCCCCTTCCTCAAACCACCAAGGCACCTTTGCTGCCTTTCATTGAAAGTCCCCCTGAGCTGGAGCTGAAACAGCTCCCAGACACATTAAAGTATGCCTTCTTGGAGTAAAATAAAACGCTTCCAGTGATTATCTCTTCCTCTCTCACTAGTGAGTAGGAGGAGGAATTATTGAGTGTTCTCAAGAAGCACACAAAGACAATGGGGTGGACAATTGCTGATCTAGGAGGTATTGATGCCTCAGTTTGCATGCACAAAATTCACTTGGAAGAGGGTGCCAAACCCTCAAGGGAGATGCAGAGAAAGCTTAATCCTCACATGCAAGAGGTGGTCTTGAAGGAGATATTAAAATTGTTGGATGCAGGGGTGATTTACCCCATTTCAGATTCAGAGTGGGTATCACCCATCCGAGTGGTACCAAAAAAATCAGGCATCAGAGTTATTACTTCTGATTTTAGGGGGTTGATGTCAGTCAGGGAGACAACTGGCTAGAGAGTTTGCATTGATTGCAGGAAACTCAACTCCAAAATTAGAAAAGACCACTTCCCTCTCTCCTTTATTGACTAAATTCTAGATAAGCTGGCTGGGAAGGCATTTTACTATTTTCTTGATGGATACTCAGGGTATAACCAAATCCATGTGTATCCTCAAGATAAAAAAAAAACCACTTTCACATATCCCTTTGGCACCTTTGCTTATAGAAGGATACCTATTGGACTGTGCAATGCCCCACCCACATTTCAAAGGTGCATGTATGCAATTTTTTCTGATATGATTGATAAATTCCTGAAAATCTTCATGAATGATTTTTCAATATATGGGGACAGGTTTAGCCAATGCTTGAGTCACCTTGACCTGGTTTTACAAAGATGTGAAGAGACTAATTTGATCTTAAGCTGGGAAAAGAGCCACTTTATGGTAACACAAAGAATTGTGTTAGGCCGTGTGGTCTCTCAAAGAGGAATAGAGGTTGGCAAGGCTAAAGTGGTCATGATCTCACACCTACCCCGACCCAGGACTGTCAAGCAAATCAGATCCTTCTTAGGACATGCTGAATTTTACAGGAGGTTCATTAAAGTGTCACCTGCTGTGTCAAGATGTGCCATTTGAATTCTCTGCTGATTGTCTTGAGGCCTTTGAGGTATTAAAAAAGTATCTTACCATTGCTCCTGTAATCCAAGCCCCAGATTACTCACTCCCTTTTAAATTGATGTGTGATGCATCAGACTTGGCCATAGGTGCTATCTTAGGGCAAAGAAAAAATAATCTGCCTACAGTGATTTATTATGCCAGCAAAACACTAGCTGAAGCTCAGCTCAATTATACCACAACTAAGAAGGAGCTGCTTTTGTGGTGTTTGTTGTGGACAAGTTTAAACCCTACTTGCTTGAGTCTAAAATTATTATTTTTACTAATCACTCAGCCCTGAAATACTTGTTGGCCAAGAAGGATGCCAAACCAATGCTGATCAGATGGATCCTCCTGTTACAGGAGTTTGATCTTGAGATCAAAGATAAGAAAATAGTTGAGAATGTGGTGGCTGACCACCTCTCTAGAATTATTTTTGGAAGAATGTGCAGCAACACCTGTCAATGAATTGTTCCCTGATGAGCAATTATTTGTTATGCAGTCTAGTGTGCCCTGGTTTGCACACATTATCAATTTTCTTGTTGTTGGTAGGATTCCCCCTCACTGGTCCAAGATGGATAAAGACCTATTTTTCTCTCAAGTCAAACATTTTTTGTAGGAGGATCCATACCTATATAAACATTCTGTAGATCAGGTTGTTAGGAGATGTGTGTAGTTGAGCTTCATTTTCTTGTCATTTATCGCCTTAGCCGATTGGCGAGCCTACGTGATGCATTTTACATTTCTCGCCTAGTTGTTTGACTGGCCCCGTCATTTTCTTACTCCTTGTCATATTCCAACAGTGAACGTCGGCCCGTAGAGGGGACACGGGACTCTCACAACCCGTTTTTGGACTTAAGCAAACTCCCTAAAATTTGAACTTAAAATTGAACCAAGAAGGGACTAAATTCCATTTTTTGCGCAGGCAGATTTTACAAAAGGGTTGGAAAAATAGGCTATGATACATCCATCCCAGTTCCAAGTAGAGCGACAACCCTAGTGGTGATAATCTCAAAAGGAACCACGTCATCCAATATCTGAGAAGGCGCTTGCACTGGAGGTATTTCGGGTGGGTGACCGAACTTTATAAAGCCTTAACACCTTGGGGAGAGCAAAACAGCCTTGTATCCATAGGTGCGGAAACGAGGGACCCGATAAAACAAAGAAAAGCAGTCCCCATAAGCATTGCATCCAGAAAATCCAAGTTAGAAGCCCAACTTAGGTCTGCTAGTGCTGAAAATATATATATACACAAAATAAAACCAAAAAAGAGAACTCATGGTGTCGTAACCATGGCATCGCCTCACCCGCCATCATCCTCAAGGGGTAGGAGAAAGAGTTTTCGGACCCTACCTGAGAAACCCATACCCCACCCGCCTTCAAACCATGGTGTGGCTGGTGGTAACAACCGCCTTCAATACCGAAAATCCCCCACCACGCTCCCAATTGGAGGAGATTCCTATCTCCATTTCGCTCACCCAACACCCATTTACTGTCACCGGACCATGCGGTGAGCCCATCTTTCCCTCCACGTTAACCTAAAATACACCCAATTTCCCTCCAACTTCAATCCAAGGAACACCTATTTTTTCCTCCACTTCGAACCAAGATGAGCCCAATTTTCCCTCCACAACCATTCAAAATTTACCAATTTTTCCATCCACATCCACTCCAAATGCACCCCACTTTCCCTCCACATCTAATCTAAATGCACCACATTCTCTCCAATTCACCCAAACCATGCCCAAATTTCCCCCATCTACCCAAGTCATGCCTAATTTTCCCCTCACCTCAACCCAAGCATGGTCTCCACCCCATACATCTCCCTCTGCATCCATTCCTATATCCAATCCTATGTCCATTATGGAGGACATGGTAAGGGCATATACCGCATGGAGGGCTTCCCAAAGCCTTCCCCATCCATCCCAAATACATTCAAATCCATCACAAACCCTCCAAAATCTCCACACCCCATTCCTCCAAAATCCTAATCAACCACCCATAGTCCATACCACCCAAGGCCCCTCCTATCAACCATGGGGCCATCCGAGTGAGCCTCAGAGGCCCAATACCCAACCCTAAGCTCATTTAGGCCCAAACCCAAGGGTTAAATTTTTGAACCCTCCATCATTCCCCCAATTTCCCACACACCTACACCCAACAAGTCCCCATTCCCCCTCAAAATGGCAAACCCATCTCATCCAATCCCTCAATCCGACATGAGCCCCATTCACCCACTTTCCTCATACCATCAACCATCCCCAATTCACCCTTCCTCTTACCCCCCAACTCAATCAGCAAAATTCCCATCAAACCTAGTGGTCCCACCAAGCACCCACTCAACCTGTCCAAAGTCTCCAATTCACCCATCCCCTTACCCCATAAGTCACCCATGAAAGTTTCCCCCACATACAATGGCCCATCAGACCCCTACCCAATCCCTCTAAAATCCAATCAATCTCACCCTTCCTCCACCATTCTTTGATGTGGGTCATCAATATGAGGAGGATGAGGCCCGAAATAGTGAAGCCTACGTGGGGCAGTCGCCAGTTTCAACCCCCCACCACCCACACTCACCAACCAACAATTTGTCCAGAATGAATGGAGGGTAGCCTAGTGGGGGACCATCTTACCATCCAAAGAATCAAAGATGCTAAAATAACAAATGGACAAGATCCCAAAGCAGTTAATGAAGCTAGGAGGAGAACCGAGATTCATGCCACAAAATTTTCAAATTTGTGTCTGTTCGCCAAGGTGCCTTTGCCACCTAAGTTCAAAGTGCTTACATTCGACAAATATAACGGCACAGGCAATCCCATCATACACCTCAAGTCATATTGTGGGACATATGCTAGTACGGTGGAGATGAACGACTCCCCATCAAAGTATTCCAAAAGAGTCTCACGGGACCCGCACTAAGATGGTTCACTTCTCTTGAGCCATCCATGATAAAAACTTGGAAATACCTCACTCACTTGTTCTAAGAATAATACGTCTACAATATTGACATCGAGCCACACAAATCTTATTTGTCTCAATTGAAACAAAAGTCTAATGAGATGTTTAATGAATACCTTGGAAGGTGGAGGGCCTAGCAGCCCAAGTGAGGAACCGTATCCCGGACAAGGAGCAAATCGAGATGATCTCGAAAACTGCCCTACCCGTTATCTCGGACTTTCTGGTATGCCAGCAGCAATTCAGTTTCATTGACTTAGTAAGGAATGCCAACCGCTGCAAAGACGCGATAAGAGAGTGACGATTGAACAAAAATGTGGCCGGTGGGGTCCATAAATTTGTCGAGCAGAGGACTGAGAGAAGGACGGGGGCAGAAGTCAAAACCATAATGACTACGCAGCCCAGCACCAACATGGTACCTTTTCTGTTTGGAGTAACACAGCAAGCCCAGCTCAGACAAATCCAGTTCAAAGGCAGGGCAATGGCCCAATGGCACAAATGACCCTCGAGCAGAGAAGGGCCCATTATAACTGCGAGTTCACTCTCTTAGGGCATCCCTCAATGTCTTATTGCCTTTACTAATCGAGAAGGGTTTGGTCACACCATTCCGACCAGGCCCTCAACCAAACCCTCTCCCCATAAATTATGATCCTAACGTACATTGCAATTTCCACCAGGGGCCGGGTCACCCAACTGATCGATGCTTTCCATTAAAGCATGTGATCCAAGACCTGGTTGAGGAGAGGAAGCTCATTCCTCCAGTAGCTCCCTAGGCCAATCAGCACAAGAATATTCTGTAAGTGCCATTGTCGCTACACCAGCAGGGAGGAATGGGCTCGAGAGCCATAATTAACATGCTACAGGAAGAGATGGAAGAGATCAACCCCTCAGAATATATCAACACAGGGGAAAGCTACGAAATGTCAGGGCAATGGGACCAAGAAAGCGAAACCATCGGGGTAGTCGATCCTTTAAACTTAGCCAATTATTTCCAAAGCCCAACACCCCAAGTAGCACCACTAGATCTGAGGTTGTATTTTCCCACACCTGCTCCCGTTAAATAGGTTCAACCTAGTTGGGCCTCACCCCCACTGCACTGTACCATCCATTTTTGACACTAGCCCCCATCAATTACATGGTGCCCATTCAACTCCCTTCAACCACACTTGGCCCAATTTTTCCACCCCCCCACCAATCTATCCATCTCCAGCACCAACCAACTATAGCTAGCCCAGTATCGCCGCATTACCAAGAATGCATCCACCCCCCAGCACCAGTCAACCATATCTGGCCTAACATCACCACACCAATCCTTCCAGTCTAATCATATATGGTGCCTCCATCCATCCCATTTCAAATCCCCATACCAACATATGATCCCCATCAGGTCTCGCTTAACTACAACCAAATGAATGTCAATGCAAGCGACAGGAGGGAAGGGGCAGTTGAGTTCATAACCCGATCAGGCAGAATCTCCAAATAGCTTGAGGTATTGGTACCAGCCCAGTCAGAAGAGAGAAGGGAATTGACAACGGTACATCCCATGGAACACATGAGCCGGGATTATGTGCTAGAAACTCAGTTGAGGCAAACTCTGACCCACATCACCATCTGGGACCTATTAATGATGTCCCCACCACACTTCAAAGCTTTAATGGAGGCATTAAAAGATGCCCATGTATCAGACAAGGTCTCCCCAGATGAAGTAGGGCAAATGATCGGGCAAGTGTTAGCTCTCAATGTCATCTCATTTTTGGATTTCGATCATCCAGCATAAGGAGGGAATCATTCCAGATCCCTAAATATTACAGTCGAAACTAGAAACTTGATAATACTACTTATATTAATAGACAATGGTTCAGCATTGAATATATGCCCGCTGAGAACCACAACCAAGATTAGGGTCGATCCGTCTATGTTTCGACCGGCCAGAATAGGAGCTCGAGGGTTCGATAATACGAGGAGAGAGGTGATGGGAGAAGTCGTTCATGAGCTCATCATTAGGCCAATGACCTTCTCAATCTCGTTCCAAATCATGGACATGAAGTCCTCATTCAACCTGCTTCTAGGGCGGCCATGGTTGCACGAAATCGGGGCAGTACCCTCCACTCTACATTAACAGCTCAAGTTCATCTCTAAAGAGAGAGTTGTATCCATCATAGGAGAAGGGCGAAAGGAAATAGAGAAAAGGGCCTACGACATCAAAAATCTCAAGGTGTTGGATGCACCGCACACAACTGAGGACACAGAGCTGCAAAGTTTTCAATATGATGTGTCAGCGTTAGTAGCATCAGAATCCCTCAGAAAGGTTATCGAAAAACCAGAGGGGGAATGATTATAGTAGTACCGATGCTCCATAAATGGGGCTATCGAAAAGGAAAAGGGTTAGGTCCTCACCTACAAGGTAGAAGAGACCTAGTCAGAGCGAAGGGCGAACAAGGAATCAAATTTACCTTAGGCTACAAGCCTACCGAAGAAGAGGTCTAAGAGGCCAAAGAGAAGGCCCACACCATCACCGTCGCTAAATCTAGGAGATAGACTTGCAAGATGAACCCCGATCGCGGTCTCACATCCGAAGCACATATGTGAGTGCAAGGGTTAAAAAAATTGATCAAAATGGGACAACATAGTTAACCCCACATAAACCAGTGGCTATCCATGAAACCAAGCCCCAAATCATCCCCCCTGAAATTAAAATAGACTTGGCCTCCCTATCACTCTTCGAGGAAGAGGTACCCTTGCCAGTATAACCACCTGGCATAACCTACCCCAAGCCTGTGTTAAGGTTTGAGGACCAGGTCCAGGACAAACCAATACTAAACATGTTGGAGGTTGACCCCCAAAAGCAGGCTCAATCAATTCCCTCCATGCGACCAGGTAAGGGTGTGACACCCCAGGTAAGAAATCAAGCCTCAATGCCCCTAACTCTGGTAGCTTATGGCGGCTTAAAATTTGGCGTCAGCTTCCCAAAAAAAATAGCCTATAAAAAGTGAGGTTAGCCATTGGCAAACTACACCATGCATGTACAAAGACTCGCCTTACCAAGGGCCCATCTCCAACGAAAAGGAAAACCATAAAAAAATAGAAAAAATATTTTAAAAAAAACTCCAAAAATATTATCTTTTAAAATTTTTGAAAAAAGCAAGAAAAATGATGCCTTAAAGGAAGAACCCGCCCGACGTGAAATCAATCTCTTTCTTGTAGAAAATACAAGGGAGATAGGAGTCACGGATCTAGATGTCGAGGACTTAATCGAGGAACTTCCCAATGAGCTCCTCGAACAATAAGCCGATTTTGGGCATGGCCCTACCCCGACCGTTGAAGAGACTGAAGATGTCAATCTGGGTACCAAGGAGGTTACCAGAATCACTAAGATCGAAATGTCGCTGTCTCCCGAGGAAATAAGAGGCATGATTGATTTCCTTTGGCCATACCAAGACGTCTTCGCATGGTCATACGAGGATATGCCTGATTTAGATACCGACTTGGTCGAGCATGAGCTGTCGTTATATCCAAATGTTAAGTCGGTCAAGTAGAAATTGAGGTGACTCAGGTCAGAATGGATGCTAAAAGTGAAGGATGAAGTGATAAAGCAGTACGACGCAGGTTTCTCATGGTCTCCAAATACCCGTAATGGCTAGCTAACATCGTCCTGGTATCAAAAAAAGATGGAAAGGTTGCCATGTGCGTCGACTTCAGGAATCTCAATAAGGTGAGCCCAAAAGACCACTTTCATTTGCCACACATCTACATCTTGGTCAATAATACCGCTAGACATGGGATGCTCTTATTCATGGACGGATTTTCAAGTTACAATCAGATCAAGATGGCAGAGGCGGACTGAGAAAAGACAATGTTCATCACTCCAAGGGGGACCTTCTGCTCCGAGTCATGCCATTCAAATTGAAAAATAATGGGGCAACGTATCAAAGGGCAATAACAACACTCTTCCACGACATGATGCACCGAGAAATTGAGGTGTATGTCGATGACATGATCGTCGAGTCAGCAGGAGTGGCATTGAAGTTGACCCAATGAAGGTGAAAGCCATCGTAGAAATGCCGCCACCATCTACCGAGAAAGAAGTTAAAGGTTTCTTAGGCCGAATATAATACATTAGTTGGTTCATTACACAGTTAACTCCTATATGCATGTCGATCTTCAAGCTACTAAGGAAAGACTTGCCTGTTGAATGGAACAATGATTGTCAGGCCGCGTTCAATAAAATCAAAGGCTACCTTCTCAACCCGCCAGTGTTAGTATCGCCAGTACTAGGCAGACCCCTTCTAATGTATCTCTCGATAATATAATTCTCGATGGGATGTGTCCTGGGAAACATGATGAAATCGAAAGAAAAGAGCAGGCCAATTACTACCAGAGCAAGAAATTTATCGATTACGGGACACGCTATTCTCATCTGGAAAAAGCATGCCTAGCTCTCATATGGGCTACACAGAGGCTTTGTCACTACTTGTTATCTCTGGCAGTTCTCCTCTTGGCTAGAATGGATCCCTTGAAATACTTTTTTAGAAAGCTGGATCTCACTGGCTGAACTGCACGCTAGCAACTTCTCCTATCTGAGTTTGATATCACGTATGTCACCCAAAAGTCAATCAAGGGGCAAGAGCTCGCTGATCAACTTGCTGAGAATCCCTTACCTGATTACGAGCCTCTAGGAATCGAATTTTCTGATGAAGCCATTTTGTTCATGGCAGAGGATGATACAAAAGAGGCAGAGGAATCCTGGGTAATGTACTTCGACGGGACATCAAATGCCAAAGGTCAAGGAGTTAGCATTGTTCTTATCTAGCGAAAAGGGTCCCACATACCAGTCTCCATCAAACTCAGCTTTCCCTACACCAACAACATGGCTGAGTACGAAGCCTGCGTAGCTAACTTACAAGCAGCTCTCGATCTAAACGTAACTCATCTCAGGGTGTTTAACATCTCACAGCTAATCATATGTCAAACCAATGGAGATTAGAAGGCAAAGGATGAGAAGTTAATCCCATACCATGAACACCTTGAAGATCTAATTGCGTGTTTCGACGAGGCTACCTTCTCTTATGTCTCGCGAGTAAGAAATCGCTTTGCCGATGCACTAACAACATTGGCATCAATGGTCAAAATTTTTTATGGTGTCGAGATGAAGCCCATCATGTTCGGACAAAGAAACGAGCTTGCCTTCTGCTTCCAAATCGAAGGATCCATAAAGTTAGATGATGAGCCTCCATGGTTCTTAGATATCAAGAATTTCCTCGAAACACGTACATTCCTGAGAACATGTCCAAGGTAGACAGGCAGACCATCTAATGTTTAGCATCAAATTATGTCATTTGTGGTGAATGTCTTTACAAGCGATAATATAACAATATCCTGCTCAAATGCCTGACTGAGAATGAGGCAGCCAATGTCGTAAAGGAGATCCACGAAGGGATATGTGGAGCACACATCAATGGTCATATGCTCACTAAAAATATCATACGACAAGGGTACTTCTAGACCACCATGAAAAATGATTATTGTAAGCATGTTCAGAAGTGCTACAAATGCTAAGAATAATCTAGTCTGATACATGCTCCTGCTATAGATCTACACAACATGACACACTCCCTGGCCATTTGCCACAAGGGGCCTCGACGTCATCCGATAGGTCAATCAAAAAGCATCCAACGGGCATCAATTCATCCTCGTCGCCATCGAGTAATTCACCAAATGGATAGAGGCAGCATCTTATACGAGCATCACGGCCAGTCATGTTATGAAGTTTATCAAGAACAACATCATTTGTTGATTCGGTATGCCCAACAGCACCAATTTTGTGAACAAGTGCATCAGAGCCTAATGCGAGCAGTACAAGATCAAACATCATCGGTCGTCACCATATCAGTCATAAACTAATGGGGCCGTCGAAGCTGCCAATAAAACAGTGGTCTGAATCCTTAAGAAAATGGTCATCACTGTAGACATTCCCATTTTTCCCTTTCAGAATATACAAATATGTTCGGTCAACCTTTGACCTTATAACCCCAATTGGGACCATATACTGAAACAATAGTATATGGATAGACACAAGCTGAAATAATAGCTCTGTGGCTCAGGCCCCATGACCCTAACGTGGGAATCATGGACTGAAATAATAGTATATGGCTGAACACAGGCTGAAATAATAGCTCTGTAGCTTAGGCCCCGACGTAGGGAGACTATATACTGAAATAATAGTATATATTCATAATGCAAACTAAAATAATAGTCTCCCATTTCAGACACCTTTACCCTAATGTGGGACCATATACTGAAACAATAGTATATGACTAGACACAGGTTGAAATAATAGCTCTGTGGCTCAGGCCCCATGACCCTAATGTGGGAACCATGCATTGAAACAATAGTACATGACTGAACATAGGCTGAAATAAAAGCTCTGTGGCTCAGGCCCTGACATAGGGAGACTATATACTAAAATAATAGCATATAATCGGAATGCAGACTGAAATAATAGTCTAGCATTTCAGGCCCCATGACCCTAATGTGGGAACCATGTACTGAAACAATAGTACATGACTGAACACAGGCTGAAACAATAACTCTGTGGCTCAGATCCCAACATAGGGAGACTATATACTGAAATAATAGTAGTCAAAATGCAGACTGAATAATAGTCTGGCATTTCAGACCCGACCCGGACCCGGACAACCCCAAATTACACGCCTAAAACCATGCACGTAATTTGATTGCACGTCAAACCACACACGTGCAATCAGTCCCCCTTACAGACCAGACTTCCTTTCTCAGACTACCTCGAGACTCGATCATGCGCCTCACACGAGACACGCGATCGGATTGAGCACCCCACCACCAGTGCGTAATCGACCTACGCCCGACCTAGTCTTACCGTCCTTGACCCCCAAGCTTCCTCGATCATGCGCTTCACACGAGACGCTTAATCAGATTGTGCACTCCACACTAGGCGCATAATTAGTTCAAACGTGATTAGAATTAGGAAACTCGCTGAGCAAGTCAGTTGGTTGCTCACTGAGTCAGTGACCGACTCAAAGAGATTAAGCATCAGGAAACCGACGCATAATCCAGTTAAATGCCTGAAATAGGGTGCTTAATTGGAGAAAAACCTATAAAAGATTTTTTTTCTAATTCGCCCGAGAAGAGGCTGGAATTTTGAGAGAACGAAATTTTTTTGGGATTTCGAAACCAGAGAACTCCGAGAACGAATCCATAGAGGAACATAGCCATGATTTTGAGATTCAAGCTCTGAATCTTCAGGATTTCTCTCTGCAGCCTCAACCTTAGGTAAAAATTTAATTTTTAATTTTTGATCGTAGTTCTTAGTTCTTAGACTTAGGATTTTCTTAGTTTAAATTATTAATATTAATTCAGTCTTAGACCGTAGCACCTTTTTTCGGACCGTAATTTTAATATCTGGTTCTAATTCTTCGAATTTAGAACTAGTCCTTAATCTGAAGGCCCAATTCACCAACCATAGACTCAATTCCGTTCTAAAATTTTAATCTCCAATCCTATCATTAATCTCTAGGTCTAGTTCATAGTTTGTTTCTAGAACCAGTCCTTAATCATAGGACCTGATTTTCTTATTTCAGACCCGAATTTAGTCCTAAAACTTTAAACTTCTAGTCTTAATTCCTTAATTTAATATTTCTAAAATCCCAAATATTAATTTAGTCTTCTATAATCCTAGTTTCATAATTTAATTCTTAATTATAATCACGAAAACGACTCCGAAAATCCAAAAATACTATTTTATAACCTAAAAATCCAATTTATCCTTAATCTCAGCCACTCAATTTTCCAAGGGAGCTTATGGAAGGTACTCGGGAACGAGGCCAATCCTCCTTAGCATATCTGGCCCAATTAGGATTATTTTATTGCTTTAATCATAATTAAAAAATCAAGTCTATAATTTTCTTAGATTTTTAGTATAATTAATTTATATGCTTTATTTTAATTAGATTCTTAGAATAATTGCTTTGATTAAAATTCTAATAAAATTAGTTCCTTTATTTTAATTAGATAATTATAGCATAGTTAATTCGCTGCTTGATTAGATTCCAGTATAGTTAATTCCTTTTTTATTAATCAGAGTTTTAGTATAATTAATTCATTGCTCTGATTATAATTCTAGAAAAAAATCAGTTCCTTTATTTTAATTGGATTTTAGTAAATTTAATTCATTGCCTTAATTAGAATTATAGTAAAATCAGTCTTCTATTCCAATTAGAATTTCAGTCAAATTAGTACACTCGCTTCAATTAAAATTGCCGTAGGACTAGTATACTTGCTTAGAATTTAAGTACAATTAGCATGCTTGATTTAATTAGAGTTTCATTAAAATTAACATATTGCATTCCTAGTATAATTAGGAGACTGATATTAATTAGACTTCTAGTAGTATTAGGACACCAAATTAATTAGAATTCTAATAGGATTAGGAAACTAAATTAATTAGACTCCTAATAAAATTATAATATTAGATCAAATCACTATAATAAACCCACACCACTAAACTCACAATAGAATTAGGAAATTTGAACCGATTCGAATTACAATAATAACAGGAAAGAAAAGGAAAACTGAACTATCTAAACTATAAGGAAGAGTCATAACTGCTGACGTTCGCAGGCGAACAATTCAGTAAAAAAGTAACCCACACCTGCTCTAAATCGTGATCACTGACGTGTTACAACGTCATTAAATATTTGCAGCCAGCAATCGCAACAAACTAGGAACCCTAGAAATTCTCCTTTTTTATTTTATTTCTAACATTTCAAACTCCGCATCGCTAGAGTCCACTTGGACAGAATTGGGCCACTGATTCAACGGGGATCGAGGGGAACCCAAAAAAAGCGCGCACCAACAGACTGGCCATCGTGATGAGACATTTTTGTTTAACTCTTTCCTTTCTTTAGGTAGGTAGTTTTTAGTTTGTTTTTCTATTTTTCTTTCTATCGCGTCATTTCGAATCCCTTTAGATATATGAGCCTTCGTCAAAGACTCGAGATGTCTGGCATACGAAGAGTGAGTTTAGGAGACTCACAATTGCGGGATATCATAACAACCCCATGTACGAAGAAGAACTACTTTATAATTCCAGCTTACGACAACCCGAGATTAACATGGCTGGTGAATAAGAGAATCCCTTTTCTACCCCACACACCGGGAATAATCATAATGGGAGAGATGATAACACTAGACAAAACCTTACTGCTCAACAAATCGTAGAGCTCATTATACAGAAAATACAAAGAGGAGATGATGACTCTGAGGAATTGCTTCGAGGATTGGCTGCTGCATATGAGACCATTAGGTCACGACAATTTTCAGAAGACTAAGAACGACAGGAAAGGCCACCGCCTACCCTGAGCACGGTGTCAACCTGCGTCACACCATTGAGACAGCCTACTTACACATTCTTCAATGAGGACTCTCTAGACAAGGTTTGCTCATGGGCCGCTCCAAAAGACAGTACTATCAAAACTGAAAATCTCCCTAAAATGCTCAACGAATACATGGCCAAGAGGGAATGCCCTGGTCACTCATTCAAATTCGACAAATTTTGTCAAGATGTCGAATTTAACTTGCCAATAGGATTTAAACCACCGAAATTTACCAAATATAATGGCACGGGAAACTCGAGCCATCACTTATAACGATTGTCGACCCATACGATTCACTATTTCCCACACTCATTAAAAGGAGAAGCTCTAAATTAGTTCGCGGGACTCCCACTCTATAAGATAGAAATATTCGATGAATTAGTCGATCAATTCCTAGACCAATACAAGCGCTTGATCCAAGAGACAGTTAGTCTCAGCAATCTGATGGCGGCCAAACAAGGACTCGATGAAGAATTTACTGACTTCGTCGCCAAATGAAGAAAACTCATCGCTAAGATCGGCACTTCAATGAAAGAAAAAGACTCGGTTGACATCATCATCGACAACACTAGAGAACCATTAAAGAGCGCGCTTGTCATAAGTGATTGCCCCGACTTCACTGCATTCCACTCCCGAGCATCCCGACTAGTGCGACACATTAAAGGCGGAGACCTTGCCCTATCCATAATTACATCGAAAGTAGGCTCTTCTAGTGAATCAAAGTTAAAAAATAACAAGAAAGCCTCAGGAACCGAACAAGTTAACACCGTTGTCAACCAAGGACAGAACTCTGGGAACAGAAACTTCCAACCGAGAAATTTCGAGCAAAAACAGAATCAGCAACAGTACATGAACCAAAACCAAGGCGTTAATTAATAAAGATATGCAAACTAAAACCAAGGCCAGAATAAGAATCAGGGCCATAACCAAAATAGAAACCAATATCCTAACACCTACTAGAACCAAAATGCGAAAAGTGAATCGACCGGCCCACGCGTAAAACTATAAAAATGTACCTCCACCGCAAAACTTCAACCCAGCTAGAGGCCCTTACCAGTCATGGCGGGAACACTATCCCCCTTTACCTGATACGATCCCTAACATCTTTCGTCTCCTTAACACTCAAAATCTCCTCTGATTCCCGCAAGAAAGACCTCAACCTTGGCCGACAAATCTAGATTATAGCAAATACCGTGCATTCCATTGATACGCGGGACATAACCTAGAAGACTGCTGGGTCCTCCGGAATGTAATCTATGATATGAACGACCGAAATCAAATCGACTAGGAAGTGCTTAGGAATTCTAACCCTAGCAATAACTAATCCCAATAAAATTTAGGGATCATTAATAACCCCATGCCTAACCACAACCAAGCAACACCGGCCTAGGTCACTACCGTGGATCTTTCCAGCCTATCCCCCTTCTAGCCCTCCACCTTAATCACTTGTATCCAACCCTCTAATACCTCCGCCACGCTTATGAGAGTTCCATCACCCCCGCACCCCTAGGCCTTGATCACTCTCATCGCATCGCCCTGCCGAGCCCACCTCCTTATCCAAAATTCACTCAGATACGAGTCCACTTCTTTAGGGCCAGAAGACCATTCCTTCATAGTCACCCACCAAAACCTTTAACTCCTTCAAATCCTGAACCGACACCATTGCCACTCCCTTCGTCTGGTTCTGACCCCGAGTATGGAAACCATGTTCTTCAAACTACCGCCCAAATTACCTCATGGGTAGAAAGTGTCACCCAAAAGACTCCAAACCTAAAAAATGAAGCAAAGACTGTGTTCACTAAACATAGAAGAGAGTGAGCAAGAAGAACATCCCGACCCGTGCGAGACGCTGGTCTCTGCATTCTTAGAAGAAGAGGATTACACACAGTACCTCCCACCTTGGAGCGGCCCAGCGCAAGTACTCGCTCCAATCTCGAATTTCACTTACTTTACAAACACATCAACATCGAGCCACACCGAGTTCGTTCAACAATTGATATGCCCGATTCTTAAATCAGGAACCAACTATCCACCTCCACCCTTCTATCGAAATAAGGATTCCACGAATGCACAACCATCATAGGGGAACGTGCGAGAAAGAGAACTTAACTTGCCTCCCTCGCCTCACATTATCCCTCCACTAATCCCTGCACCTCAACCACTCCAACCACTTGCACCCAAGGCTCATCGGCCAGACAAAGCAATGGCACTCGAGCCAGGACAGGAATATGATTTTTTGCGACATCTTCAAAAGATTTAGCCCAGATATCTATACTAGAACTCATCAACAAATTGTCTGACCATCACCGTTTATTGATAAGGACACTTGAAGACACACAAGTGGATGAAGACACAACATTAGACAAGCTTCATCAAATTGCCTCGGTCATGGCGCAACCCCCAACATTACACAAGTGGTAGAATCGAATGACTCTAACCTCATAACAACATAAGCAAGTAACGACCCACCAACTCAGCTACCGACACAAGAAGCAGAAAATCTCGACAATCATTTGGTTGACCCAAGGGGAAATACCCACATCGCCCTCATTGAGTTTGAAGAGTAACTTGAACTAGACACTCCTCCATCCCTAGACACGCTACAACTTCAAATATTTTGGAAATCTCTTGAAGAAGAATGGCAACCCCCTCCGAGTGATGACGAGGATTACTGGATACACCTCCCTGCACTCGAGCTAACAGAGCAGGCTAACCTAGGACTTCAAGCATTGTCAGATCAAGAAGACGAGTTTAATACAAGCCTCGACTCCAACCCAGAAGGATGGGAATGCCCTTGGGGATCTCCTTGCATTTCTCACCATTACCACCCTCGCTGCCAAGCATGCGTGCTCATCCTAGCAAAGTACGAAGTTCAAGGGAAAGAGCTCACCACCCCGAGAACACCTTAAGAGGTCACCCTCAACGGGAAGAGCAACCATGTTATAACTCAGAGGATGATAGTTCGACTGATTACGATCTTCCGAGCTTCTTCCAAGATGAGGCAATCAATGCGATAGAGGAAATCCAAACGTCAATACCGTTGTCATCAGTGTCACTTATTCAAAAGGTCTCATTAGATGAGGACTTCAAAAAAAAATGCCAAATTCAAAACAAATCCACATTTCTTAAAGAATTGCCCGAATGGCTCCAACAACCATCTTGCTCCCTCAATTAGAGGAAGCAAATCTCCCGGTGCTTCTTGAGGCGATCGACTCTGTACCATATCTACTATCAAAAATTAAAAAATAAGAAAAGCAGAAAACCCTAAAAATTCAAATATATAAAATCCAAAAAAATTAGAAAGCCTCATAAAAGAAGGGGAATCCTTCATCCCGAGTCAACTTTGCAACCAACAAGGAGACTTTTCTCCTAAGACTGCTGTCCCATCTCCCGTATGAGGATGTAAGGCATCTAGGCTAAACAACAAACTAGTGATCATACCAGATGAGATACTTCATGACTTTGAGAAAAGGATTAATAGCCTTGACCTTCACCTTACAAAAGATCTCTCAGTCATAAATTATACCAATGAAGGGTTACCTTTTGTAAAATCGAATCCCTAGTATAACAATTTTGTAGTATATGAGCTTACCGAAGATGAAGAAGAAACACCGATCGCCGAAGAGGCGCCAAACTTCTAATGGGTTATCAAGCGTTTCGATGAGCAAACTCAAGCTGTCGCGGAACCTACAGAAGAAATTAACTTTGCCACTGAAGAGAAACCCAAGAAGCTACTAATTAGCGCAACACTTAATTCTAAGGAACGTCAACAAATTGCACAAATCTTACAGGAGCACCTCGACTCCTTTGCATGGTCCTATAAGGATATGCCTAATTTAGACCCAAGTTTAGTAGAGCATCGCCTTGTCTTAGAACCCGATGCGAAGCCCGTTAAGAAGAAACTCCATAGGATGCACCCACAAATAGCTCTTCAAGTTAAAGAGGAAGTTGACAAATTACACAAAGCCAAATTCATCCGAGTCGTCCTCTACCCCAAGTGGATCGCCAATATAGTACCTGTCGCCAAGAAAGATGGCAGAGTGTGGGTTTGCATTGACTTTTGAAACCTCAAACAAGCATGCCCAAAAGATGACTTTCCACTTCCGCACATTGACACTCTAGACGACAATACCGTTGGACATGAGATGCTATCCTTTATGGACGATTTCTCTAGGTATAATCAGATCAAATTAGCAGAGTCTGACCAAGAGAAGACTTCTTTCACCATACCATGGGGAACTTACTGTTACGTCATCATGCCTATTGGGCTCAAGAATGTAGTAGCCATGTATCAACGCGCCATGATGGCTATTTTTTACGACATGATATATAAGTGTGTAGAAGTTTACGTCAATGATATACTAGTAAAGTCTCAAACAAGAGTAGGACATATTGAAGTACTCCGACTGGTGCTACAAAGAGCTAAGAACTATTAGTTAAAAATGAACCCAAAGAAATGTGTCTTCGGAATCACTTTTAAAAAATTACTCGATTTTATAGTCAGCAAGCGAGGGATCGAAGTGGACCCCGCAAAAGTCAGAGCCATCCTCGAGATGCCACCTCTCAGTAATATCAAATAATTACGAGGCCTGATAAGAAGATTGCAATTCATCAGGAGCTTTATCTCCCAGCATTTAAACAAATGAGATCCTTTCTATAAACTACTTAAAGGAGGAACTGAGTACAAATGGGATAACTAGTGTCAGCAAGCCTTCGACAATATCAAAAAGTACCTCCTTAACCCGCCAATACTATCACCACCAGTTTCTGAAAGACCCATAATCCTATACCTCTCAGTGAATGACAAAGCAATGGGAGTGATTCTGAGATAATATGAAGAAGACAGAAAAAGAGAGAAGGTTATCTACTACCTTAGTAGGATGATGGTTAAGTATGGACGGAAATACACTTCGATAGAGAAGACCTGCCTCATATTAGTGTGGGCCTCAACCAAACTATGGCACTACTTCGGAGCGCATAAGATACTAGTACTAGCCCGAATGGACCCTCTGAAGTACATATTCGAAAAGCCCGCAACCTCAAGAAAGATCGCTCGCTGACATATGCTCTTGCAAGAATTTGATATCACTTACATCACGCAGAGGTCGATCAAAGGGAAAGCGATCGCCGATTACCTCACAGATCTCCCACTCCCGAGTGATGAACCTATACATGCTGATTTCCCCGATGAAGACCTACTCACGATTCATAACGAAGAGCCCGATAAGACTTCATGGACCCTTTATTTCAACGGTGCTCTAAATCACAAAGGAAAAGGCATCGAGATAGTCCTCCTAAGCCCGAAAGGAATGGTTATACCTAAGGCTTTTCAATTAGACTTCCCTGTCACTAATAATGTCACGGAATACGAAGCTTTCATGGCTAGACTGCGAGCCACACTATAATTAGGTGTTAAATAGTTAAAAACTATCGATGATTCCAAGCTAGTAATCACACAAGTTATAGGAGAATGGAAAATCAAGGAAAGAAGACTAATGGCATATTTAGAAACCGCTCAATATATGATAAAGAAATTTGAAAGAATCTCTTTCATGCACATCCCTAGATTAGAAAACGAGCTCACAAACTCCCTTCCTACGCTAGCCTCGGTCATTCAAATACCCATCGGACAAAGTATCAAGACCTTCTTCATCAAAAAGCTGACAGTACCCGCCCACGAGTAGCATGAACCGTTAAGAGAGAATTACCGATCCTCCCCACCAGTAGAGGACCAAAAGAAGCAACCACTCCAGAAAAGCACAATAAGTCAGAAATCGAAGTCGCTATGTTCAGATTTGAAAAATCACCAATCGACAATAGACAACCATGGTATTTCGACATTTGAAACTTCTTGAAGCATCAACACGTCCCTCTATATGTCATGAAAATCGAACAGAAGACTATAAGGAACTAATGTGCCCGATTCTGCGTACTTGATGAAATATTATATAAAGAAGCCTTTACCAAAGGAGTACTGCTACGATGCGTCACAACCGCTAAAAGATAATACATCATCTGAGAACCACACGCTAGCGCCTGTGGCGCCCACACCTGTAGACAGAGACTCGCCGATCAAATCACACGACAAGGCTACTTCTGGCCAACAATTATCAGAGATTGCCACCTCTACATCCAACTCTGCAAGCACGTGTTCATACTTACAACAACTGAATACTAAACGAAATGGGCAGAAGCTGAATCCTAGGTCAGAATCACCGCTTCGGCACTTATGAGGTTTATCGTTCAAAATATCATCATCAGGTTTGGAGTACCCAGGATGTTTGTCACCGACAACGGACCACAGTTTATCACGGAGAAGATGAAGAAATTATGTAAGAAGTTCGGCATCGATCTACGCCACTCATCACCATTCTATCCTCAAGGAAATGGACAAGAAGAAGCTACAAACAAAACATTGATTCGAATCCTAAAATGCACAGTAGAAATAAGCAATAGAGTCGACTGGCCTAAGCGACTATCAAAAGCACTCTGGGCTTATAGGACCTCTATTCGTACGGCCACTAGCCAAACTCCCTACCACCTTAATTACTAGATGGAGGCAGTCTTACCATATGAGATACAAGTACCATCCTTACAGATTCAGCTCGATGATGAGTTATCCTTAGATGAGAGGAGAATTGCCCTACTCACACAGCTAGAGTAACTTGATGAAACACATCTAAGGACAGCTGATCACGCTCAGGTATGTCAGAGGAGAGTGGTCAGGGCTTACGATAAGAAAATCCTTGAACAAACCTTTAATATTAGAGAATTAGTATTAAAGAAAATCATGCCTTCCAAGCATGCCCATTCAAAAGAAAAACTGAAGCTGAATTGGGAAGGCCCTTTGTAGACACCAAAATTTGGCCCAAGGCCTAATCGAAACACATTTCGAGAGAGGCGCATTTCTGAGCTTTTGATGGCGTATATGGAACCCTTAGTAATCACCCTAAACCCTTAGGAATCACCCTAGATCCCCCAAGAACCTACCCCGAACCTTTAGAAACTAACCCTGACCCTTATAACCCTTTTTAAACCCTAACCTAACCTTCCCAGGCAATAAGGAGGAGGGGTGCACCAGAATTGGCTACGACTCTCTACAGCGACCAACTCTTATACCATTGAAGAGTAGAGGTCGTCAGCTTTCCAACGGTCTAAGAATTGCCCCAATCGGAGGTATATATCAGAAGTATGGCAGTCCGAACCCTGAGGGCAGGAAGGTGATTTCAAGGTGGCCCCCTAGGGATTTGGCGCGACTATTAGTCGCGGCAGGCTATTTCTCCCCAGAAATGGCCTGGCGTAACTATTAGTTGTACCAAGCCAATTCTCCCAGATTTTAAGCCTGGCACAACTAATAGTTGCACCAAGTTTAAAAGGTGGCCCCCACCCAGCGAGCTAACTTTTAGCACTGTTCCTCACTGTTTTACTGTGCATTTGCCTAGCGCAACTATTAGTTGCGCCAGGCATATGAACAGTAAATATGGGTTTTTACCCCGAAATTCGTGACTGGGATTTGACTTGTTGACTACCTCAACCTTTGGGGTGTGTTTTGATAGTTCTGTTGCACCCATTCCTCACCTATTTGCAACCCTCCAAGTGGCCTAAAGCCCCACCCCATCATCCACCATTGGAGGACCTTCTCACACATTTCAAGGCTCCAAAAACCCTAGAAAACCTTAGATATTAGATTACCTAATTCTTAGCCATGCTTTGCATCTAAACACCCTCCTAATCCACCCCTTTCCTATAAATAGAGCCCCCCACCCCTTGGTTTAGGGGTTGAGAAATTTACTTAAGAGAGAAAGAGCTCAAAGTGAGAAGTTCTTCCTCCCTTTTGTGCACTATTTTCATCCAAATTCCAGAATTCCAAAACCTCTTCCCAAGCTTGTTCTTACATCCAAAACCCTTAGCCTAGGTGTGTGTGATCCCCTAGCCTCCATCCCCAACCTCTAGGCTTTAAGTCCTAGGAGTTAGAACCCCATTTTCCACCATACGACACCTTCAAGAGCTCATCAAAGCAAGCCACGCAAGGCTCTCCTACGTGCTACAAGGGCCCGAGGTCTCCGGCTCTCCCCTTTCTTCTCCTATCTCTTTCTAGCTCCCTCCATCCTCCCATTTGTGTCGTTAAGCCGTCGATTTTTCGGTAGGAACGGAGGAGCACAAATAGGATTCTAAGCCCTTTTGGGCAAGAGGAAGCTATTTTCTTTTCTTTCACTTTATTTTATTTTTGGCCATTAGTAGATACCGTGTTAAGCGGGTTGATCAGGTGCCTAACACCTTCTCGATCGATAACCGAAGCCCCTACCCAAGAGCCTTTGGTGTGGACCGGATTCAGAGTCATATTTTTAGCACTTCGGTGCTCATAAAAATGAACTAGGTATCCCGGGACACCGAAAGCTCTGGGTGGCGACTCTATATTTTTTATCGTTAGAGAGCGCATCGTCGCGACGGGGATCATCCTGATTCCCACGGTTGCACACACTTATGTTATAATAGCCGCATACCCTGAAAATACATACAAACTGGCGAACCAAGATGGGGAAGAACTCCCTAGCCCTTGGAATGCCATGTACCTTAGAAAATACTACCCTTAGTCCTGTGATCGTCACATCTCGTGGCTAAATATATATATATACTTATCACTCTCGTAGTTTTCATGATCCATTCATTGGTCGAACATCATCAATTCTTAGAATATCCTTAAGACCTTCAATTTATTGCCCACTTTCTTACTCAGGTAAATTGATTGAAGGACTAGTGACATACCTAACATCTTTCAAAAGCGTAAGTAACACCCGATTCTCATCTCCCCTTTTCTCCGTCATTGGAGGAGATGTTAGAGCAAAAAAAAATGAAGATGCTAAGTTCAATCAAAACTCATTATTCTTGCGCTAGCAGGATGCTTTCAAATATATCTATATATCAAAAAAATTTGAATGAAAGCATTACGACGAATGAACGAGTCAATGAGCTCAGGGAAGCAAAAGCAGGCCATGAGGACATCTCTGGTACTTTAATAGAAGTGTATAAGCAAGCTGCGAGGGCACCCTTGATGTCCCCATACTACTAGATGTCGTCGTAAGGTGACGGGAGGAGGATAAACTCCTGCTAACCATAGAATGTGAAACTTTGATGGTATCGAAACATGACGAAGATCTCAATCAATGCACCTCATATCCCTCTGACAAAAAGATTGTTACTCATCCCTTTTGGAAAGTGTTAGTTACAAACTACTCCCCACATCACTAAGCCTTACCCCCCTCTCCTATTTTTATTTCAGACGATAAATCAGAAGACTTACAGGATGCTCCTAAGAATGAAACTGAAAACCGATGAATGATGACTACCACTACACCTACCGTACTTATCCCTAATAACCACGGGATAGGATAACCACCACCCTAAGATAAACCCCCGTATCCAACTGACGTAATTGAAGATACCTCCCCCGATTCGACGACAGTACTGATGAACTTTTCTCTAAAACTAACTCACAAAATGCCCATGACTGCTTATAGACCCGAAGTGCTCATCCAAAGCCCAGAAAAGCTCCATTGCATCTGCACACTGGGGCATTTTTTTGGATCAGAATAAGAATCACATTAGAAGTGCCAACTCATCCACAAAGAAGATGAGAAATAATGAAGTCACCATCCCGAGAATGCTACCGAAGATACTATGCTGTCAATCCTACCTGACTCCTACACTGGGGCATTTTTATTTTTATTTTTATTGCCCTAGTTATTTGCTTTCCCTGTTACATTATTTCTATTTCAAAAAAAAAATGAAATGGAAAAAAGCAACATATCCATCTTTTACTACCAGACCCCGGTCTGAGACACTCACCCCTCTTGACAAATAGCAAGGGGGAGAACAAAAATTAGTAATAGTGTTACCTTTACATGTTCAGATACAAAGCAACCTTCAACCATCACCGGGTTAGCTCAAGAAGCATCCAAGCCCCAATGACGGTCGACGACACTAAAGAAACTAAAAAGTGAAAGACAAATGCAAAAGGTAATCAAAAGGAAAGGAGCCGATTAGGTACATCTAAACTGAAAAATCTCCATATATATATATATATATATATATATATATATATATATATATATATATATATATATTAAAATTTTCTTTCTTTTTACACTTGTCATCGGGGGCATCCCCCCTGTATGTACAACGCACACATAATAGACAAAATAAACACACACACACACCTACTCCCTACGTTGTCGCTGGGGTGGATGAGCACCGTTGTCCCCAGTATCATCGGCTCGGAGGTCCGCAGACTTATCCTCCAAAAATATAATCTCGGCACTCGGAGTCCTCGAAACCTATAGACAATGAGGCCCCACCACAGAACCCCCTCACTCGTCTGGCAACTAGATCGCCTCGATCACGAATAAGGAGGATACCCAGCAACAATCTCACGAACGACAGAATCCTCACGAGCATCACCCCTGACATGATCACGTGAGGTGTGATGAGACTGCTCGGCCGAGGTACCCGTGGGCCCTCATCTCCGATCCATCAAGCTAACTAGCCAACCTACGTGCCCTTCGCTCACTCCTTATCAGACGATACTGCAGCTGATCTAGGGACACCTGCATCTCCGCCCGCATCGTTCGACACACTGCCTCCAATGCCTCAGCCCGAGTCTTCTGCGCAACCATCATCTCAACGAACAGGTCGTCATGACTCTGCGTCTCCCCGAGGATCCACCTCACCTCAGGACTAGCGCGCGCTTGTATCGCCTCTAGATGCGCCTTCTCAAGTTGACAAGCCTGCGTAACCACACTAAGTCAAAGAAAACCAATATATGTGAACATAAAAAAAAGAAACTTTGAAAAGGAAAGAATCATACCAGATCTAGCCTCCTCTCCAAAAGTCTCTCAACCGTCTCAGCAGTCACTGGATCAGCAGGAGGTACGTAAGGGATAACAGACGTAGGTGGCTGCAACAAGAATAAATAAATACATCATATAACACTGTAATGACAAATAAACTATGAACACAATAACCAAAACATACTTGGATAGGGATAGGGATAGACCCCTGAGGGAGAGCCTCGGGAGCAGAGTCTGGAACAGCCTGCGCAGAGAACCAAACAAGCCAACACAAGATATGTCAGAACAAATAAGATGAAATAACCTAAGCTAAAGTACACAACACCAGAAACTATACCTGACTCTCCGGGCATAGAGAGGTAGCAGTCGCCTCCCTCGTCTGAAGATCCTCGGTAACCTGGCATTGATATACTACATAATGTTAGTAAAATATTAAGAAAGCGAAACAATAACATCCAACAAACTAATGCAAAGACACAAACGAGATAAAAGATTGAATGGAACTTACCCAATGCTCTAGCTCGGCCTGAAACTGAGCCATCGCTGGATCCTCCAAACTGGAGGAAGCAACTGAAGATGGATCAAATGCCAGAATGGGACATCCAGCAGCAAGCTTGGCTTTTTACGAATAACAATAAACACATCAGTTGGAAAGCTCACCACACTAACAATTAACAAAACCAAGTTCATATAGACACTTACCAATCGTTCAATCTCGGATCGCAAACTGGCCTCCACCTCTCGACCGGCTTGTTGCTGACCGCGTAACATCCCTATATCGCCACGTGACTAGCGACCTCGACCTCCCTCTCAGACTGTCCAAAATAAAGCGAGACATCACAACCATGTCAGAACGACCGGAAGACGAAGTCCACATAATACATAAACAATTAGACCAATTAGTTAACTCACCAGGAGCCATCGAGTCTCCGCCAGCCGAGCCCCCAACTCATCCTCCGCTCCCCTAGCCTGAGCAACCGAGAGGGCTAAGGAGTGCAGCATCTCCTCATCCGGACGAGGAGCACACCCCATCTACTCCATAGCCCTATGAAGAGCAACTAACGCCCCTCGCACACTTGTTGTGAGATGACCCTGCTCCAACGCGACCAGTCTCTCCCTCAATGCCGACTCTAGCCCGCCGATCGTGAAAGAACCACTCCCATGGAAGGGATGTGTGAAGAGGCGCCCACCACCGAATGCACTAAACCATCTCCTATACTCTCGGGCATCTGCCTCGTCATGCGCCCCTGTGACCCTGGTCCCACCAGCTCTAAAATTGGCCATCTGAAGCGCCATCTTCACCGCAAAGTTCCTGCCAGAGGGGTCGGTCATCCTCTTCGCCACCATGTGGCAAATCTCCGGAGGGACTCCCTGAGCGAGTCCTAGCTACCGCACCGCTCGAGATAGGTGGATCCTCTCCACCTTCTCAAAACAATGGACCCATATGTCCACGACAAAGAAGGGCTGACCGGACTGAATCACTGGCACACCTGCATCCTCCTCAACCGCATATGGCATCCAAATCACCTAACCAAATAAACAACCCAACCCATCAATGAATCCTTAGATCCTAAAAGACCAAAACAAAATATACACACGATGATATATACCTGCCCCGCATGCATGTCCTCAAAAAGACCCCGTGCAGTCTGAAGATCAGAAGACCAGTGACGACCCCGTAGCGCTGCCCTCCACACATGCATCCGCGAAAACGTGAACCTCACCTCCAACGAAACCCTCCGATGAAGAAAAGTAAAATGATCATACGCCCAAAACTAAAAAACATAAAAAGAAGAAATATTAAATATCTGCTACGATAAAAAAAAAAAAGACGTCATGACACTGATTAACTAAGACTCACCTAGAGGAAGAGAAGGAAACCTCCAATCGTAGCGACGCCTCATCCCAAACGATAAAGCTGCTCATAGAGATGCGCCAATGCCGTCGCACCCCATGCATAGGTAGGGACCCAATCCAAGTCCCTGAGAATCATCAAAAACAACCCGGTGATGCATCCTCGAGTCAAAGAAGAAAAGAGTACTATACCGAGAAAGTGCATCAAGACCGCTCGAAGCACCCTATTTGTAGCCAACCTCGGCTCAACCACAAGCTCTCGACCCACCAACACCACACAACGTGCCTCGTAAGACGCCCTTGCCTCTGAATGATGCCTCAAAGGGACGAAGTCACTGGTAAATGTATTAAAAAATCAACTAACTCGAACTACACCCAGCCCCGATTCACTCGATCTATACAGCACACCCAAAATCTCCTCACACACCTCCAGATACTCTCCCGCCATCCACCCCATGATTGACTCGCCCTTAAAATGAAGATCGATAATGTAGACCCAGTCCTTTGAAGTCGGCAATATCATACCAACTGGAAAGAGAAGCCTGATGCTCCTCCCTCCACCTCTCCATAATTGTCGCAATCAGGCCACGATCGACCTGAAAGGACTCTAGCTCCAGGATTGGCCCAAAGTTGAAAGACACCAACCACGCCCACTGAAACTCTGACAAGGCACGATATCAAGTATGAGAACTCGGTCCACACTGAGCTGATAACCAGCTACAGGGACTCCTTTCGAAAGAAATAAAAGTAGAAAAAAATAAGACTAACACATACCTATGACGAAAGACAAACAGATCTAGAGCTAAAAGCAAATTAAATATGCCCCAAACATAATAACAACTCATAACAAATACACAAAACATGATAAGAACAACTGAATAGAAACATGACCTACCTCTAGATGCCATCAGGATGCATGAGTGAGCACACAACCACTGATCAATGCAGGGTCGACATAAATTTTTTAAAAAAAAAGGTTTTCAGTTCCTAATAAGTCTATGTCATAACCTAAATGCCTAGGATAATGAAGGAACTCTTGCTCACAGGTACCTACCCGGCCTCGAGCAAAGAAATCCTCTAGCGAGAAGTGTCTGCGATCTCGACGCTCCACACCCGAGTGCTCCTCAGCCTCGTGTTGCTACCCAGCTGTGCTTTGTTTATTTATTTGTGGTAAAAAAAATTAAAATAAAACAAGGGATGAAATCAGCACAACTGGGGAGTCCTAGACCTGTAAGATACAGGGTCCATTGTGGCAAGTTTTGATAAGTAAGAGTTTGTCCCACAGGGAAAGATGATCTACAGCTCCAAGGGAGCCATCTCTAGTAGTCCCTCCAGATCTGACTATAGATCTGGCAGTCCTTAAGGGAAGGGAGTTTAAGGTCACTTAGTTTACAGATCCTAAGGTAGCCTAATGTCTGAACTACAGAAAGGGTTGAGAGGATGGATGGAGTGTGGAAAATAAATATAAAAGGGTGAGAAGTATGTTATTGAGCCCAGATCAGAGGAGTTTTGTAACTCAGATTCAGATCTAATGTTTTAGAAATCATGTCCAATGGCTACGTTATCACCACTGAGGAGAAGGGATCCAACCCATCTCTCTACCATGATTCAATCCCTTAAGGTTATAACCTGCCCACTCAAATGATCACAGACTATCCCATAGGAGAACCACAATCCAGGGATGGGTCAAAAGAAGTTAATCATTGTAGGCCCTATTTCATCTAGGCTACCAGCTCAAGAATCCATAGGGAACCTCAACCTCTAAAGCTCTATGTGTGGGGCTAAGGCTGTATATGACCATGATAGCCCAGACACATAGAACCAGCAAGAGATTGAGTACAACCTTCGATCTAGCTGTCCATTGCTTGAGTGAGGCTATAATGGTCTAGTCACAAGCCTACAATCTCTATAACCAAATCAGATCTAACATCTGATAGCGAATCTATACAAATATAGGGGAGTCTGCCTCTATACAATCTCCCACCAGGCTAATACAAGCTCAGGTGCAGAGAAGAAGGATCCATCTTGAATCGGTGGATTAAAATCACCCTAAGGCTATAACCTGTTCACTTGAATGGTCACAGACTATCCCAGAGGCTATCCTCCTCACGGAGCCCAAGACAAAACAAGAATATCGCTACCACCACCATGGTCACAAGGCTACCAGCTCAAGCTCCCATGGGGATTTTAGATCTAGTGGGTCCTGTGGTGGGGCTAAGGCTGTATATGACCATGATAGCCCAGACACACAAGCCACTTGGATATGAGTGGCCCTTAGAATCAGTCCTCCATTGCTTTGAATCACAGCCAAAGCAATGGCGGATCACAAGGCAGCAGCCTTGCACAGAGCAGATCACATTCAAACATAAATCCCATAAAGTACAAATCCTATTACAAAATTTCCATTAAACTAGTTCAAAATGCATACAAAGACATAGCCAGCAAGTGCTGGACTATGGAGAGAAGGAAAAAGAAAAAGAAAACTACTTACAGCTACAAAAGAAAAAACAATAATCTCAGATCAAATCTCCAAGAGATGAGACGTGTTCTCAGATTTGTTCCAAGATTTCTAAGATTTTCCAGGATGTCTAAACCTAAGCTAAGTATGGGTTTATATATCAGTGGTGTGGCGGCGCATTAGGGTTAGGAAATCCTAATTTTAATGATGCCACGTGGCCTAATAGTGATCCTTGGATGCCTCGAGGCACGTGCACAGAGATTTAAGCGTGGGAGTGTGTGCCCTAATCGCTGGAAATTCCCAGAAGGTCCTCTACTGAAGAGATGGAATTTAAAGTTCAGAGCTTCGCTAGGTAGCTATTGTTTCCCAGACTTGTCGCGTGGTAGCTCTTGCTCTTCGCAAGGATGGTTTGACATTGAAGCTTCAATCGTCGCGAGGTTGCCTTGGTTTGCTCTTTAGGCAGTCGTGGGTAGAGAATTGCGCTCTCACTTGATTGGGCTTTGCGAGGTTGAGTAGACATCAAAGCCTCAGATGTCGCGGGGTTGGAGTTCACGCAGTCGCGAGGTAGCTGCGCATTCGTTGGGTTGATCTTCGCGAGGATGGATTTGAATAGCGCGTGAACTTCACTAGCACTTCTCTTCAATGGACTTCGCGAGTTTCCTCACGAAGCTCTAATGAGTTTTGAACTGTGCGAGGTTCCATGTCTTAATTGATCTTCACGAGGATGGCTCTATCTTCGCGAGGATGCTTCCTTCTTGAATAGCGCGAGAACTACGCGAGGAGTTCTCTTTTGATATTTGCATCTCGCGGCTACTGCACGACAGCTGCGCGAAGCATCTTCTGAAGCTCTCTCTCCTCAGCCGTTCTGAGCGAACTGCGCAAGGTTAAGAGAGGTCTGCTTTGAACTGTGCGAGACTGTGCGATGTGTTCTACTCTTGAGCTTCGCGAGAGCTGTGCGAGTTTATGCTTCTGAAGCTCTTCAGTCACTCAACTGCGCGAGAAGTTGTTGTAAAGTCTTGGGAAGCTCAGTTGGACTGCGCGAGGCATATTTCGCCTAAATCTTCTAAAGCTTGGGTCAGCTGCGCGAGGCTCATTTCAGGTTTGGATTTAGAGTTCATCCTTCTGAGGGACTTCTGGTGCCAAAACAGGCTCCTTAGCAGGATTTCTGGCCTTATTTTACTGCTGATTATTACCTACATAAAATACTTAACAAGAACTTATTAGATGGCTAAGGGTCTAATCAAAGGTTAAGTTAAGGGGTGAAAAGAGGTACTTTTCAGGTCTTAACACACCCCCAAACCTAATCTTTGCTAGTCCCTTAGTAAAGCTACATTAAATCTACTACAAAAATTAAATGCCACTTTCGTAGGGAGAATGGATACATTGAGCATATGTACCAAGCCTTTTAAACCCCTAGGTGATCCCTAGTGGAGGAGTGAAGTCTCCTGAGGGTTTTCAGTGAAGATACCCACAAACTTCTCAATGAAACAGTTAACAAAAGTATAATGTTATCAAGTGAGCAATCAAGGAGCAGACTTAGTTTACTCTTGAATCAGTAAACATAAAAGAAATTTAATCCATTGGTTGCACAGTAATTTAAATAGCATAAACTTCTCATGAATGCATAGCATTTCCAATCAGTTTACAACCACAGAAAACTGCACAAGTGTGTGCCAGCACTGAGCTCATCATCAGATTAAAAATTAGGTTATAGGTCATACATAATGCACTCAAGAACAGACCCAAAAACTTTTCAGGGCATACTCTCATAAGGGTCTTGTTGAGGGGTTCATTTTCTCTCAGGCTCAAGAGCAGTTACATCCCCCAAATAGGTCTGTAAGTATGAGCATAGGCAGAGTTCGTAAGTGCTGACATCATTGACAGATCCTCACCGTAGATTGGGTAGCTCTTTATCTCCACATGACAGCTCACTCAACTTTGGATCACAAGGGCTTTTAACTGGGCTGAAATGTGGCTTATGGAGTGGGGTTAAAAAGAATGGAAGGCTGAAAAGGGGTTCAAAATTGAGAAATCAGTAGGTGGAAGAGGTGATTCATGACTTCACCTTCTTGATTTTAGCTCCTTTCTTCTCTTTGAAATTTTCAGATTTGAAGTGATCAGTTTCTCTTCTTGATTTTGATTTTTCAAAAGAAAGATCCTCTTGACTCCTCTCATACTCCTCTTCATTATTATTTTTGTTTCTTTTTTATGGAATTTTCTTCTTTTTATTTTTATTTTTGCTTTTCTGAAATGCCACCATGTTCTCAGTTACCATACTGCCAGAATTTTGAGATACTTCTTCTCCATTCACCTAATGTTGACCATAGCTAGTCCATCTTCAACTCTTTCTCCTTTACCTTCTGAATTCTCAGAGTGAGGGTAGACTGAATCAGGTTCATAGGTTCAGGTACAAGTACTCAGGTGTATTTTGAAGAAATTCAGGATTTAAAGCTCAAAGGGGGAATGGACAAGGGCAGTTGCTTTAGGGTTGGTCTTATTAGGCTCAAACTGTCCAAGAGAAGGCCTTGATCCTTTCCTAAATCTCATGAGTGTTGTCAGTTGTTTCAACTTGGAGCTGCCTAACTTCTAGTGAGCACAGTGACTCAGCCAGTCCTTAGAACTAGAAGAAATTGCCTTAGTCACTCCTCAAAGGATGGAAAAAAATTTTATAGGCCCAATTCTCACTGGTTATGGTCTTCCTTTAAACTTTTAAGTATGTCCTCACCTTTTTCTCTCTCTGATGATTCACTAAGTGCTGATACAAGTGAGTTTCCTTGGTGATATCATCATGGAAATGTGAAATATTAAAAGTTTATAATGTCTAACGTTTGCAGAAATTTTAAATTTCTTATTTGTCATGATTCTTAAGTGAACATAGATCCATTTCCATATTACTCAGATGACTCTGCTGCACTTAGGTTAACTATTCCATTGGCAGGGTCTGCCTGCCACACCCCCAAACCTATGAGGAGCAGTGTCCTCACTGATTCAAAGTGAATTTGCAGCAGATTTATTGAGGGTAAAAAGAAAAGAAAATAACATGGAACAAAACACACAACAGACAAAGCAAAATAGTAATGACAAAAGAGGAAAATCTATTAAAAATGAGAAATGTACAAACTAAAAGAAAACAGAAGCAACAGAGTGCAGAAACAGAAAAAAACCTAGGTACAATCTAATCAGAGTCTGGATCAAAACTTGTCCCAACCCATCTTCTTGGCATGCTCTTGAAGGTAAGCCTCTTCCTCTTTTTTCTTTCGTTCCCTCTCTTCCTTTCTTTGGGCCGCAGTTTTGGGTATGGTTGGTGCCCTGACCCTCATTTTTCTGGTCTTTGGTTGAGGAGGGATCTCTAAAGATTTATCTGTGGTTGGCTCAGGGGATTTGATAGGAATTTTTCCTTTGGGACTCTTCCCTTTTGGGCCCTTCCCTGGCTGAGGTTGAGGGGTAATGAGAGGGGATTGGGCTTGTTCTGGCTCAGGAGGGACAACAGAAGATTTATCTTTTTCTTTCACCTGAGGCAGGAGAGGACTTTTCCCTTTGTCAAGCTTAGGGGGAGCCACAGAAAACTTTTCTTGTTCCTTTGCTGCAGGAATGGCAGGGTTCTTTCCCTTCACTGGCTGGCTCATTGGTGGTGCCTCCTCAGACTGGGCAGATGTTTCTTTTCCAATTTTTAGAGAGGCAGCAGTGTGAGAAGTTCTTTTAGTTGTAACTTTCCTTCTCTGAGCATAGGTTTGTTCAGCAGGGCTTGATGAAGGAGCAGCAACAGGAGTCTTGGCACTGGGATCCATAGGTGGTGCAGAATCAGAGTCTGAGTCTGAAGGAAAAAGCTCAGTGGGATCCAATCCAAGGGCAGCAGCAGCCTATCTGCGTTCCTCTTTGGAAAGTAGGCAACCATGGGGATCATCCTGAGTAGAAGGTCTGGTGACCTTTGGAGGTGGGGATGGAGGGGCTGGCCTTTTTCCTTTTTGGGCTGCAGTGGCTCTTTTGGAGGTGGGAGGTTTCTTGGAAGGAGTCTGTTTTCTTTTAAGAGCAGGAGATTGAACAGGGGGAGGCACTGAGACAGGAGCAGGAGCTGGAGTAGGGACTTTAGCAGGAGCAGGAACTTGAGTAGGAGCAGGAGGAGGCACCGGAGTTGGGGTTGTAGGAGGTGGGGGAACAGGTTGTGTAGGTGTAGGGGCAGGGGGAGTTGAAGAAGTTGGGCCTGGTTGTGTGGAAGAAGATGGAGCCTCAGGGGGTGTTGTGGCGAGAGGGGTGGCCTGAATTGGTTGGGATAGTAGGAAGGCAACCCTCTATTCCAAAATCTCAATTTTCTTGATAGCATACAGGAGATTGACATCTGAAAGCTCCTTACTAAGTTTGTTGACCTCCTGAGCATTGTTCAGTTTCCTTTCTAACAACCTGGCTCTCTTTTTCACCATTTCGGCATTGGCTTTTTCCATCTCCGTAGTCATTCTGTAGTAAGTTGTCGCAGCCTTGTTCAAATTGAGTGTCTCCAAAATTGCCGCCCACCCCTTGGAAATATCTCTCAGCTGCTCGCTGTGAGCAAGCTTCAAGTCACTCAACTTCTGCCGCCAAGGGGATTCAATGGATTGGCGAAGTTGTGCCACGCCCCTCAGGAAATCCCTCTTGATATAGGCATTGTCCCTCATGGCATGGAGGAGGGTGAAATAAGGAGGGGTGTAATATGAGTGTCTGGGTAAGATTGGTAGAAATGGAGTGGAAGAAGTAGAAGGTGATTGATCCTGGGGGGTAAAGTGGGGGCTGTAGTGATAAAGTCTAGAGGAGGGGTGGAAGTGGCTGGGGCAGTCTGTGTTGAATGGTCAGTGAATTGAGGAGGGGGTAGGATAAGGGGTGGAATGGAAGGCATCGGTGGAAAAGTAAAAGAAGGATGGTCAGTGGATGGTTTTGGGTAAGGGAAAAATGGAATGGTGAAGGGTCGAAATGGAAGTGGTGGGGTTACAAATATGTGGGGTTGAATGGGAAAGGTGGATGGGAAAGGAGTGGGGTTTGTTTGGGTAGAAGTGTTGGTAAATTGTGGTAGAGGTAATATGAGTGGGGAAAGGATAGGTAGAGTGGGGAAGGAGTGGGAGGGTATGGTGTCTTGGAGGGTGAAGGGTGTAGGTAAGTCAATTGGGGTGAGGTCTGGTTGCACTGTGGAGTCAGAGGTGGAAGGGGGCTGGATGAGGGAGGTGGTAGGAGGTTGTGTAGAGATTGGTGGGTTTGTTAATGTTTGAAGGGTGGATTTTATGTTGGTGATGTCGGTTTGCATTTGGTCTTGGGTTTGTGTTTTGTAGTGGATAGCTGGTTCTGGATGTCATGTATTAAGGAAAGGATATGGGTAAGGGAATCTGAGGTTGGTTGGGGTGGAGTATGAGAAGAGGAGGGAACAAGTTGGAAAGGGGAAGTGGGGGCATGATGGAAAGTTGTAGGGGGAGAAGATGAAAGGTTTGGTGAGTGATGTGGTGAAGGGAGTGGGGAATCTGGGAGAGGGATATCATGGGTTGGCACGGTATCAAGCAAGGTAGTCATGAAGGCCTGATATCCGGAAGTAGTGGCTAGGTTAAAATCAAGGTCTGAGAGTGGAGGTGAGGTAGGGATGGTGGCTGGGTCAATATGTGGGGTATCTGTGGGAATGATAGGGGTGGTTGGTTGAGGTAAGGATCTAGCTGGGGTTGTATGAGAGGTCTTCTTTTTAATGTAGGATATCAGGGGAGGGCTGTCAAGGTTTAGGTCAGATGATATTGGAGATACTGGGGCTGTGTATTGAGGTAAGGTGGGTGAAGGGAGAGTGCTGTCATGGGGTTCAACACTTTCCACCCAGGAACGAATCACAGGGGGAGGTGGAATGGAAAAGGGAGATAAGAGAGGGAAAGGGAGAGATGGAATAGGCAAAGAAACTTATGGAGGGGCAAGTGTGGTGGATGGAGGTATTGCTACAGAAGCAGAGGTGACAAAAGCTTGCACCACCTTCTTTGGAGCAGGGGCCTTAGCCTTCTTTTTGGGGGCAGGGGTGGCCTTTGCCACAGCAGTTCCCTCTCCTTGCTCAGAAACAACCTGAGCTTCAGCCTTCTTCTTCTTCTTCTGGGGATCCATCAGACTCCTGTTGATCCCCCATTGTCTTTTGGAAAAAGTGGTGGGAGTGAGGTTAGCATATAACTCCCCCACTGGTATCTTGTACCCTCCCCTCAGAAGTAATTTAGTGATGAGTCTTCCATAGGGGAGAGTGTGGATCTTCTTTTGCAGCCCGAGATTCACCATCATATCCTTCATGGCCTCAAAAATCAACCATACAACATTAAATCCATGGCCCAAAGAGAAGGAATAGAGAACATCAACAATTGGTGTCCTCCTCTCTTGCTGATGGCCAGAGCAATAAATATTCTTCCTCGGCACTTGATCAATGAACAGTAATTTGGGATCCAAATCTCTTCTTCTGATGGAGTCCCCTGTGGCCTTCAAACCTCTGGTAAGAGCCTGTGCAATGGTGTCAATGGGGGCACTCACAGGGGAACCATAACCATAGTTGGGATCAAAAATGGCAGGGATGCCCATGACTTCAGCAATCAACGCTGGGCTGAGTAGCATCTCAAAATTGTCAACTAACACAAGGAGGCCTGGCTGCCCATGTGTGTCTGGTCTGACCCTAAGGTGTTGGTAAAAGAGTTGCACTATCCTAGGGTAGGCTAGTGCAGGAATCATTTTCATCAAGGGGATCTAACCACTATGCAAGAACTCAATGGCAGTCTTGACAACGGATCGGGCAAGAAAGATATATCAAAAATGGCTTCAGGCTCTAAGGGAATGGAAATGAGGAGCTCAGAGGGTGTAGAGTAATCAAGTGTTTGTTCAGCCACCTTAGGAACCACCTCCTTCCATTTTTGTTGTGCCGTAGAGGACTTGACTTTCTTAGGGGCAGGCTCCACAGTGGCCTGGTCCCTGGCTCTCTTCACTGGTGCACTTTTAGGAGCCATTAAGATTCTCCTTGGTGAGTGTGCAGTTGAAATTTTGAAAGAAAAAATTAAGAGCTGAGTCTTACCCTAAAAGTTAGGGTTCTGTTCAATTTGATGCACGGTAGACCCCAGGAGCTCCTAGCAGGGGGCAACTGTTGATGGAAGCTTTAAGAATAAAAATCTAGAATTTCAAAGTGATCGATGAACTGTAGACAGGATGCTGGAGGAGAGAGATTGAGAGGAGTGGGAGCTAGGGTTTCGCTAGTAGGAGAGGAAAGAGAAAGCAATAAAGAAAAGCAGCGCGGGGTGGGATTTTAAATATCGCGAGGCTTGGCGTGCTTTAAAAATATCCGCTCGCTGAATAGGCATGAATGGGTCGCGAGATTGGATGTTCATTTAAACTGCGTGAGGAAGCCCACACAACTATATTTGAAACTCGCGACAGCAAAGCAAAGTAATTCTTTATGAACTGCACGAGAGGAAACCAAACCAAATTTTCACAACCTTGCGATGGCTTAACAGAGTCAGAATTCACACACCCACTAGTCAGCCTTTTGACCTTTGTTTTGTGGGTGGATTCTCTCACAGGCTCTCTTCCAGGGACACCCATAAGTATTATAAAACATTCAAAAATTCTCATACTCTCAAAGCATTAAATTCACACATCATGGAAAGCATTCAAACAATACTATCATCATTCAATCACTTGAAATTATCAAACAAAGGGAACAGGAATAAAAGTAGGCATAAAGCACTAAACTCAGACTCCAACAAGATCACTAAAAATTCCTATAAACAGTAAAGTACATAACATACAAAGTGCACAGTTCTTAGCATCAATTCAATGAAAGATCCCCTTCAAGGTTTGAGGATCCTTCACCAATCAAAAATTGGCCCTTGGGATTAACCACTGGTTGACTGGGCAACCTTCCCTCTTCTCTTTTGGTTAAGGTATTCGCTAGTTGGCCAATCTGTTCTTCCATCTTCTTGATGCTCTGACCATGAGAATTCACAGTCTGAGCCAAGGAACCCAGGTTTTGCAGTGAGGTCAAGACCTGGTCCTCGAAAGAAGTATTTATGGGTTGAGATGGGTAAGACCAATTGATTTTATTGCTGATGGGGCTGCTGATGGTGCTGGAAGTTAGACCTAGGGGCATTCCCTTGATTGAACTACTGCTGCGGCCTTTAAAGTACAGCCAACATCTGCTGGGGCTGCATATAATTGTCTTGCCTCCACCTTAGATTTGGGTGGTCTCTCCATTGGTAACCAGCATTTTGGTGCTAGTATCCATATGGCGTTCTATTGTAGCCCCCAGATTGTTGCTGGCCATAAGATTGAGTAGCAGCAGTATGTTCCAAAACCAATTCAGGATATTGCCCTGCAGATGTACATTCCTCCACTGTGTGCTGTGGGGACTGGCATATCAGACATGCCTCCGCCACATGAGCAGCCCTTCTGGGTTACATCACAGTCAGTAATTTGTCAAACTTCATAGAGAGGTTTACCATCTGCAGCTGTAGGTCATTGTTCCCAGACACCTCACAAACTTTTCCGCTTGTCAATGCAGCAGGCCCCACTTTTGACTCAAACTCCTGACTAGTTCTTTTCAGGGATAGCTTTTGAAAAGCATTTTCACTAATCACCTCAAACAATTCTCATGCCTCATCAGTAGTTTTGTGCATGTAAGTGCCACCACAAGAGGCATCAACCATATCTCTACTTTTTTTATCAATCCCATTATAGAAGCTTTGAACAAGCTGCCAGTCTGGGATCTTGTGGTGAGGGCATTATTTGAGCATTTCCTTAAACCTATCCCAGGCTTGATTAAAATCCTCAGTTGGGGCTTGGGCAAAAGTAAGAATTGCCTTCCTCAACTGGCTAGTTTTGGTCTCAGGGAAGAACTTGATCAGGAACTTGGTCTGCAGGTCTTTCCATGAAGCAATGCTATTATTGGGAAGAGTGGTCAACCAGGTACTGGCCCTATCCTTCAGAGAGAAGAGAAAGAGTCTGAGCCTAGTAGCCTCAGGTCCCAAACTAGCGATATTAAAAGTGGTGCACAAGGCCAAGAAGTGGTCAATATGCTTGCAAGGGTCCTCCTTGCTAAGCCCATGGAAAGAGGGCAGCATCTGGATGATTGAAGTTTTTATTTCATAATTCCCCTGAACATCAGGGAATTGAATGCTAAAAGGGGAGTTATAGTCATCCGGAGCATTCAACTCCCTGAGAGTTCTGGGTTGTTCTTCACCCATATTTGTTGTCACAGATTCACTTGGGGGCTCTCATGTGGTGTGTCTGTCTCTTCTAAGTCTCCTTCCCCTTTCTAACTCAGGGTTAAGAGGCTCTAAAATAGGGCTGAGAGATCTCCTCCCTAGCATACAAGCACACCAACAGCAAGGAGAGCTTCCTGTAGGCACATTGCAAATGAATAACTTTACAATTAACAAATTTATCTAACTAATTTACAGCTATTCAAAGAATACATTTACAACTATCCTAGATACTGCTAGAGAATTTTCAAGAAAGATAGACAGAGTTTGCAAACAGAGGTAGCTAAGCTCCAATTGCAGTCCAACTGTCCTTCACTGCTGCTGTCTAGATCTGCAAAAAAAAAAATTCACAAATACATCGGCAGTATCAATTATTCTTCACTACCAAAGAATAATAAAACTACAAAAACTTAGGGTCTACTAATAGATCAACTCTCCCCGGCAACGGCGCCAAAAACTTATTGCTACCTAGTTGTGCTTTGTTTATTTGTTTGTGGTAAAAGAAATCAAAATAAAACAAGGGATGAAATCAGCACAACTGGGGAGTCCTAGACCTGCAAGATACAGGGTCCATTGTGGCAAGTTTTGATAAGTAAGAATTTGTCCCACAGGGAAAGATGATCTACAGCTCCAAGGGAGCCATCTCTAGTAGTCCCTCCACATCTGACTACAGATCTGACAGTCCTTCAGGGAAGAGAGTTTAAGGTCACTTAGTTTACAGATCCTAAGGTAGCCTAATGTCTGTACTATAGAAAGGGTTGAGAGGATGGATGGAGTGTGGAAAATAAATATAAAAGGGTGAGAAGTATGTTATTGAGCCTAGATCAGAGGAGTTTTATAACTCAGATTCAGATCTGACGTTATAGAAATCTTGTCCAATGGCTACGTTATCACCACTGAGGAGAAGGGATCCAACCCATCTCTCTGCCATGATTCAATCCCTTAAGGTTATAACCTGTCCACTCAAATGGTCACAGACTATCCCATAGGGGAACCACAATCCAGGGATGGGTCAAAACAAGTTAATCATTGTAGGCACTATTTCATCCAAGCTACCAGCTCAAGAATCCATAGCGAACCTCAACCTTTAAAGCTCTATGTGGGGCTAACAGATAGGACCATGATAGCCTGCATACGTAACCAAAGAAGAGATTGAGTACAACCTTGATCTAGCTGTCCATTGCTTGAGTGAGGCTACAATGGTCCATTCACACAAGCCTATAATCTCTATAACCGGATCGGATCTAACATCGATGGCGGATCTATACAAATATAGGGAGTGCGCCTGCAGCAATCTCCCACCAAAGCTAATACAAGCTCAAGTGCAGAGAAGAAGGATCCATCTTGGATCGGTGGATTAGAATCACCCTAAGGCTATAACCTGTCCACTTGAATGGTCACAGACTATCCCAGAGGCTATCCTCCTCACGGAGCCCAAGACAAAACAAGAATAACGCTGCCACCACCATGATCACAAGGCTACCAGCTCAAGCTCCCATGGGGATTTCAGATCTAGTGGGTCCTGTGGTGGGGCTAAGGCTGTATATGACCATGATAGCCCAGACACACAGGCCACTTGGATCTGAGTGACCCTTAGAATCAGTCCTCCATTGCTTTGAATCACAGCCAAAGCAATGGCGGATCACAAGGCAGCAGCCTTGCACAGAGCAGATCACATTCAAACACAAATCCCATAAAGTATAAATCCTATTACAAAACTTCAATTAAACTAGTTCAAAATGCATACAAAGACATAGCCAGCAAGTGCTAGACTATGGAGAGGAGGAAAAAGAAAAAGAAAACTACTTACAGCTACAAAAGAAAAGAAAAATGATCTCAAATCAAATCTCCAAGAGATGAGACGTGTTCCCAGATTTGTTCCAAGATTTCTAAGATTTTCAAGGATGTCTAAACCTAAGCTAAGTATGGGTTTATATAGCAGTGGTGTGGCGGCGCATTAGGGTTAGGAAACCCTAATTTTAACGATGCCACGTGGCTTAATAGTGATCCTTGGATGCCTCGGAGAGCGTGCACAGATATTTAAGCATGGGAGTGCGTGCCCTAATCGCTGGATATTCCCAAAAGGTCCTCTGCTGAAGAGATGGAAGTTGAAGTTCAGAGCTTCACTAGGTAGCTATTGTTTCCCAGACTTATCATGTGGTAGCTCTTGCTCTTCGCGAGGATGGTTTGACATTGAAGCTTCAACCGTCGCAAGGTTGCCTTGGTTTGCTCTTCAGGCAGTCGCATGGTAGAGAATTGTGCTCTCGCTAAATTAGGCTTCGTGAGGTTGAGTAGACATCAAAGCCTCAGATGTCACGGGGTTAGAGTTCACGCAGTCGCGAGGTAGCTGTGCATTCGCTGGGTTGATCTTCGCAAAGATGGATTTGAATAGCGCGAGAACTTCGCGAGCACTTCTCTTCAATGGACTTCGCGAGTTTCCTCGTAAGGCTCTAATGAGTTATGAACTGCGCGAGGTTCTATGTCTTAATTGATCTTCGCGAGGATGGCTCTGTCTTCACGAGGATGCTTTCTTCTTGAATAGCGTGAGAACTACGCAAGGAGTTCTCTTCTGATATTTACATCTCGCGGCTACTGCGCGAAGCGTCTTCTGAAGCTCTCTCTCCTTAGCCGTTCTGAGCAAACTGCGCGAGGTTGAGAGAGGTCTACTTTGAACTGCGCGAGACTGTGCGATGTGTTCTACTCTTGAGCTTCACGAGAGCTGCGCGAGTTTGTGCTTCTGAAGCTCTTCAGTCACTCAACTGCGCGAGAAGTTGTTGTAAAGTCTTGGGAAGCTCAGTTGGACTGCGCAAGGCATATTTCTCTTGAATCCTCTAAAGCTTGGGTCAGCTGCGCGAGCCTCATTTCAGGTCTGGATTCAGAGTTCATCCTTCTGAGGGACTTCTGGTGCCAAAACAGGCTCCTTAGCAGGATTCCTGGCCTTATTTCACTACTGATTATTACCTACATAAAACACTTAACAATAACTTATTAGATGGCTAAGGGTCTAATCAAAGGTTAGGTTAAGGGGTGAAAAGTGGTACTTTTCAGGTCTTAACACCTCATCCTCAGGTCTCTCACCCTCAGCTCTCTCACCCTCAACCCTCTCACCCTCATCCTCAAGTACCCCTTGCTTAATCTCGAGTACCTCCTCCCTAACCTCCACTAGGTCAACCTCTGGTAACTCCACACTATCCGAAGGCTCGCACGAACGACTCCGATAGCTGACACGCTTCCCCAACTAAGGGAAGAATCTCTGTCGGTCCCTCTCCAGGAACTTGACCCTATATCGTACTTATTCCCAAAAATATAAAAATAGAAAACTCATAAATACCTAAAAATTGAAAAATTAAAAACCCACAAAAATTAGAAAATTTTAGAAAAGAGAGGGAACCCTTCATCCCTAACGTACCAGACTCCTTCCCTAACGATACAAGTAACGATTGTGTTGCCAGAATCCAGGAAGAAATAACTTATATACCTGGGCCAAGTTGTGTCACTACTTTCAACACTATAGGGCCACCCCTTGGGCATACTCTTATTATTGTCCCCTCGCGAAAACGCTGAGCATCCTGTCAAAAATACAATCTAGTAATCATACCAAAGGAGATACTCTACGACTTCGAAAGGAGGATGAATAACCTCGATCTACACCTCACCAAGGATGTTGCGGTCATCAATTGCAATGATGAAGGAGAAGGACCAATCACCAAGGAAACGCAGGACTTCAAATGGTTCATCAAACACTTTGACGAGCAAACCCAAGCCCCCACCGAGCCCACAGAAGAGATCAACTTCAGCATTGAGGAAAAGCCCAAGAAGTTGTTGATCAGCACCATGATTAACCCCAAGGAACGTCAACAAATAATCAAGGTCCTTCAAGATTACCTCAGCTCCTTTGCATGGTCCTATGAAGATATGCTTGGCCTAAACCCGAGCTTAATAGAACATTGCTTATTCTTGGAACCCGATGCGAAGCCCGTCAAGCAGAAGCTAAGAAGAATACACCCTCCAGACCGCATTACATGTCAAAGAAGAGGTTGACAAGCCGCACAAATCCAAATTCATAAGAGTCATCCTCTACCCTAAATGGGTTGCCAACATAGTACCAGTTGCCAAGAAATATGATAGGGTGTGGGTGTGCATCGACTTTTAAAATTTTAACTAGACATGGCCAAAAGATGGCTTCCCTCTACCTCACATCGATACTCTAGTTGACAATACTGCGGGACATGAGATATTATCCTTCATGGATGGTTTCTCCGGATATAATCAGATCAAATTACAGAATCTACCCAAGAGAAGACTTCGTTCACTACACCATGGGAAACTTATTGCTACGTTGTCATACCATTCGGCCTAAAGATGAATTCGAAGATATGCGTGTTCGGAGTGACCTCCTGAAACTACTAGGATTCATAGTCAGAAAGCGAGAAATCGAAGTTGACACGGTGAAAGTCAAAGCCATCCTCGAGCTGCCACCTCCCAACAATATCAAAGAACTATGATGCCTGATAGGAAGATTATAGTTCATCAGGAGATTTATCTCTCAACACTCATATCGATGTGATCCCTTCTACAGACTACTAAAAGGAGGACTTGAGTACATATGGGATGACTAGTGTCATCAAGTCTTCGACAATATCAAGAAGTACCTCCTCAACCCTTTGATATTATCGCCACCAATCTCGGGAAAACCCTTGATCCTATGTCTTAGCTAATGATAAAGCCATGGGGGTAATCCTTGGGCAACACGATGAAGACGGGAAGAAAGAAAAGGCAATCTACTACCTCAGCAGGACAATGGTCGAATACAAACTAAAATACACAGCAATGGAGAAGACTTGTCTAATACTAATATGGGCTTCAACAAAACTACAACATTACTTCATGGCCAACAAAATAATGGTGTTAGCTCATATGGATCCCCTGAAGTACATATTTTAAAATCTCGCAACATACGGAAAGATTGCTTGCTGGCATATGCTACTAGAAGAATTTGACATCACCTATGTCATACAGAAGTCAATCAAAAGACAGGCAATCACCGATTACCTCGCTAATCTTCCACTCTCGGGCAACGAGCTAGTACATACAGACTTCCCTGATGAAGACTTGCTCTCAGTTCAAGAAGAAGAGCCTGACAAAGCCTCATGGACATTATATTTTGACGGGACTCTCAATTAGAAAGGGAAAGGCATCGGGATAGTCCTATTAAGCTCAAAAGGAGACATCATACCTAAAGCATTTCAACTCAACTTCCCAGTCACTAACAACGTCGCTGAATACGAAGCATTTATCGCTGGATTTCGCGCCGCTCTACAGTTAGGAATCAAACAGTTGAAGACCAACGGCGACTCCAAACTTGTAATCTCACAGGTAATCAGAGAATGGAAGACAAAGGAAAGCAGACTAATGGCGTATTTGGAGAGCACTCAATTTCTGGTAAAGAAATTCGAAATAATTTCCTTAACACACATTCTAAGATTAGAGAATGAGCTGGCAGACTCTCTAGCCCTTTAGCTTTAGTTATACAAATACCAGTCGGACAAAACACTAAGTCCTTCATTATCGAAAAGTTGATTATGCCTGCATAAGAGGTAGCCTGGAAGGTCAAACTAGAATTGTCGATTCTCCTGAAGACTACAAGGAATGAAGAGACATCTACCGTAAAAAGTCCCACAAAGAAAGAGGCAGCCATTGTAACTTTTAGATTTTAGCAGTCGTCGACCAACGATGGACAGCCATGGTACTACAATATCTAGAACTTTCTGAAATATTGGCACGTCCCTCCTTACGCAACAAAGAACAAACGGAAGACTATAAGGAATTGATGCGCCATATTTTGCATCCTAGGAGAGGTATTTTACAAGGAAGCTTTCACCAAAGGAGTACTACTATGATGTGTCACAGAGGCCGAAGGACAGTACCTCATGCACAAAGCACACGCAGTACCTATAGTGCTCACACTGGTAGACAGAGACTCTCAATGAAGATCATATGACAAGGCTACTTCTGGCCCACAATGACAAGGGATTTCCACGTCTATGTCCAATGTTGTAAACAATGCTAAGAACACTCCTCACTTATCAAATCCCCAGCAATTGCACTCAACCCCATTGTAGACACCCGTTCTCGCCCTCCCGGAGTATACAAACTTGTTCGGTCAACCCTTGACCTTGCTCATGGCTTTCGAAAAGGTACTGACCTCTCTAAAAGCCTTAGGATCCCTAGAAAAACCCTGATCTTGGAATTATACGATGTACGTCCAGTGTTTAGTTGAGTTGTGAGCTGAAATCTTAACCCATAGATTCGAACTCCAAAAGGCCAGGAAGTCCCCAAATTATGCACATCTTTTCATGCGCGTAATCCGATTACACGCAGGACTACCTACACACAATCAGTCTAACATGGACTGCAGCTGCGCTTCCGTGCTCCCCACTAAGTCCCAATCCCACGCATAAGCCTATGCGCACAATTGGATTATACGCGCCACACAGCGCACGTAATTGGTTCAAGATGGACCAAGATCAAGAATCCAAGACCTGCCCAAACTCCCCAATTACACACATGCGCCCATGCGCGTACTTGGATTACACGCATCATACCATGCGCATAATTAATTCCAAGTAGAATGGAATTAGGACTCCTTGGCTAAGCCAGTCAATCGGTCACTCCCCAGTCGATGATCAACTTCCAAGGAGTTACGCACCTAGAATCATGCGCAGAATCCAATTCCATGCATGCTTGTATGCGAGCAATTGGATAATTCCATGAATGTCTGTCTGCACGTAATTTGCCCGATACCTATAAAAAGGCCCCTCCCCCATAGCCAAACTAACCAATTCACTATATTCTTCTCTAGTTTTTCAAGCTTCTCTCCGTTAGAAAATTCAAAATTTTATTTAGGGCTTCAAATAAAGGAGTCTAGGTGCACTCTGGGTTTCAACCTCCCAGAACTGCAGACTTTTCTCTAGAAGCCTCAGGTCTTTGAGCTAGCGGCGCTGGCTTGCTAGCCTCGATTCTCAAAGTAGTATAAAGGAGAGAAGCGCTTAGCCATAGATCCTTAGGAACCCCCTACTCGAAATTCTTAGCTTAGAGCCGATTAGGTCCCTAACCTTTCTCAGTATTTACAAAATTGCCCTTATCCTAGCCGATTTGCCCAAGGGAGCTTATGGAGGGTACCCGGGAACGAGGCTGATCCTCCTTAACAAAACTGATCGTCTTAAAATATGACCCTGTAAGTACACAAGTCCGAATGTACTAAGACAAGTACAAGGGGTCGAAGCACAGGGATTTGTTGTTTATCTCTTATTTAATTCTGTGTTACGAAGTATTTTGTAGCATTAGATTTCTAAAATAAATAAAGAAATCTACATAGTTTTTGAAGTAAGAATGGAGAAAGCAGACTGGAATGCCTCATGAATTCTAGATTCGTACAATGATAAATCCTATTGTTTTTCTATCATGAATCCCTGGTACCCCCGCTCCTGGCTACAAGCTCAGTCACTTCGTATATGGCCTAGGTAAATCTAATCGCGAGTTAGAAAGACCTAATCATCAAAGAACCATTGCACGAACCAACAATACTACCCTACAAGGCCTAGTCCGTCAGTGAATATCCTATCTAAGTTAACCCAATCCCTACAAGGCCACTGAATTAAGCTAAATAAGATTGCAGCGTTACTATCTCGTTCTCGATCTAGCGGAACCTCTAACATGCAATTGTACTATTAATGGAAATCACAAATAAAATAAAAAAAGAAATAAAACTTTATTTAAAATACTTATCCAGAATACAAGAGATCCAGCCTGAAGCTTTAAGCGTGCATCGATTTAGAGATCTCCATCATTGCTGATGCAGACTCTGATCTATGATTACATCCAGTCTCCCTCTTATTTCAGAACTATTCCTAACCTAAAACTATGGAAACTCACGTCATAGCCCTCTAGAAAGATTCTGGCATGCGAGTCCCCTAAAACTAAACCCTAGGGTTCTTATTTATAGATTAAAAGGCCCTGGAACAAACACACACGGCAAGGACTCTCTAAATCCTAAAAATCCTCCAAGGATGATGATTATAGAAGGTAATCTATGTGGTTTGGAGTTATCCAGCCTATTGAAGAGATTCCTGGAGAAAATCTTGGAGTTTAGAAGGTATCCACAGCCGTGCGTGCCTGGTTTTTCGCTCAAAAACTCTATTTGGATCGGTCGAGTTGGAGCACCGACCGGTCGATTTAGTTTCCTTCTCCAGGTAGAAGATGACCCACGAGGCTTCAACTTTACTTATTTTTCAGACCGGTCAAATTAGGCTGGACTGGTCGAGTAATTCCTCTGAGGATGTTAGCATTCTGCTCTTTTAGTTTTGACTGGTCTGCTAAGTCCTGACCGGTCTCTCTTTGCATTTATGAAGCCCTTTTGGAGTTCTGACTGGTCGAAAGTGATGCTTCGATCGATCCATTTAAGCTTGCTTCTCTTCAGCTGGGGACCTCCAGTGCTGTGCTGTTTCGACCGATAGAATTTGCAGTTTTGACTAGTCCAATCAACCTTTTAAAGTACTCCTTAATCTACATCTCCCTGGATCCTTGCCTTTTGCTTGGGTTTCTTTATAACTTTGCACTTTTAACCTTTTTATCATTTATTCGGCTTCCGCACCTGTTGCAACATAACGTGAACTAAAAGCATATATTAGTGGTTAAGTGAGGTCGAACAAAGCCGAGATTTGGGGATAATTTGTATAATATTTGGGTCCGATCAATAACGGGCCACAACCTCCTCTTCTAGATAGACCCAATAGGAGTAGGAAACTAAACTAGATAGATTATAGGTAACCCACAGCTGTTAAAGTCGGTCTGCCGACGTTTAGTAAAGAAGTCCGACCCACATCCCGCAGAGCGTGATCAGTGACATGTTGCAGTGTCGATAAATATCTGTAGCTGGAGATTACATCAACCTAGGTATTCTTCATTTAGAATTTGCCTTTTCCTTTCCGCATTTAATATTTCCTAGTTTATTATTCTATCGCTTTCCGTCGGAGTCCACGAGGACCGAATTGGACCACTTATTATGGGACCTGAAAGGGACCTAGAAAATGCGCATACCAACAGACTTACGATCGCGATGGGACTTATTTTCCTAGGGTTGCCCCAATTTAATTAGGTTGATCCTTGTTTTCTGCTTTATCTTCAACTTTCTCACACCCACACCGCATACTCAGCTCTTTTTCAAAACTAAAATGTCTGAAATCTACAAATTGAACTCTAATGATAACGACCCACCCTCATGGGGCTGCCATAACAACCTCGAGTATAACGTTAGGCCATCTCAACAGATAGCTCGATGTCGTGCTCGGATAAATATAGTAGACAAAGGCGAAAAGTCCCCCTTTACTCCATTAAATAATCACACTAGTAGCAGAGAAAGTGATGTTAACCAGAACTACACCACCAATCAAGTCATAAACCTCGCTGCCAATGCGCTTTCAAAAGGAGGATAAGAAGTTGATGCCCTACGAAAATCCCTAACCAGTTTATACAAAACCGCAGTGGATCAAAAGTTGATAGACGAACGACAAGTTATTCCGAGGAATAAACAAGGGGAAAAGGAGCCGACTCCTCCACGTGCCATGACGCACCCAACACTTAACAGACACACTTCCCACGCCTTATACAATGACAACCACCGAAGACAATCCCGCTGCAAGACATCTAAAAAGGATGCCACCATAAACATAGACGACCTCCCTCAATTTCTCTACAACTACATGGCTAAGAGAGAACGCTCAAAATAGTCTTTCGGATTCGACAAATTTTGCCGAGCCTTCGACTTCACTATACCATCCGATTTTAAACCTCCAAAATTCAACAAATATAACGATACAGGAAATCCAAACCATCACTTGGCACTGTTTAGTAATGACTGTCAATCAATATTCACCAATCATGGCCTCCTAATCCACTAATTTCAGAGATTGGTTCATTGTCTTACCTTTAGCCGAAATCAAAACTTTTAAAGACCTAGTCAACAGATTTTTAAACCAATACAAACACATGACCCACGAGGAGATCAGCCTTAGCGACTTTATGAACACAAAACAAGAGAAGTGAGAGTCGAGAAGTCTTCATCGTCCTCTTGTCTTGTGTGTATCAAGTCAGCGAGACTGACCTCTTCGTGAGTCAGGTGTTGGTATTGGCTTAGGAATCTATCGGCCATATCTTCGAAGGTCTTGATTTTGGCTAGAGGCAGAGGAGCGAACCAGTCAAGGGCTTCTCCTTCCAGAGACCTCTGAAAGTAATGAATGAGAAGGCCAAGTGGTGTTTCGGATTTCTTGTACGGTTGTATTTGTTAAATTTTGGAGGTTTAAAGCCAGCGAGTATAGTGAAGTTGATGTCTTACCAAAATTTGTCGAATCCAAAGGACTGTTTTGAGTGTTCCCTCTTAGCCATGCAATCATCGAGAAGTCAAGGGAGGTCGTCTATATTTATGGTGGTGTCTGTTCTAGATACCTCAGGAGAGGGTTGTCTTCGGCGGTTGTTGTCGTAGGAGGTGCGAAGGGTATGTGTGTTATGTGTCGGATGAGTCGGAGTATGCGAAAGAGTCGGCGTCCTTTCCTCTCGCCTGCTTCTTGGAGTAAGTTGTCATTCACGCATTAGCTTCTGGTTCATTGTGGCCTCGCATAAACTGGTCAAGGAATGCAACAGGGCATCGGCTTCTTCTCCTCCTTTTGTGAGTGCACAGGCAGTGTAGTCCATAACTTGACTAGTGGTGGAGTTTTATCCGTCGTCACTTTCTCCGTTGTTGTTGTTGTGATTTGTGTTTTGGGGAGCAGAGTGGTATTTTTCGCTCTCACTAACCATGTTACCCGATCACAACGTTGAGCTATCCACGGAGATGGCTTAACGTTATACTCGGGGTCGCTATGAGATCCTCGGGTGGGTTAATTAATGTTTAATTTTCTAATATGTGACATCTTAAAAAAAAAAAAAATTTATTTTTTTATTATTATTATTTATTTTTTTGTAAAACTAAGTATGCATGTGAGTGTGTATAAAAAGTGATAAAGTAAAGTGAATGAAATAAAAAATCAAATTAAATAAAACAACGAAAATAGAAAACCAAATTAATTAAATCGGGGCAACCTTAGCGAAAAAGAGACCCATCACGATCGCCAGTCTGTTGGTACGCGCTTTTTCTAGGTTCCTTTCGGTCCCCGGAAAGAGTGGCCCAATTCGTCCTATGTGGACACTGGCGGAAGGTGTTAGAATAATAAAGCGGTAAAATAATAATAGAAAAATATTTATGTGCACCTATAGTGATATATTAAAATAATAAAAGAACAATATTTAAATATAAAAAAATTAAAGGAAGGCAAATTCTAAATGGAGAATAGTTGTGTAGAGGCGATCTCCAGCTGCAGATATTTATCGACTCTGAACACATCACTGATCATGCTTTAAGGGGAGCGGGAGCTTACAGGTTGAACTTCTTTACTAAATCGTCAGCCTGCCAACGTCAGCAGCTGTGGGTTGCCTTGGGGTTTAGCTAGTTTGGTTTTCCTATTCCTGTTGGGAGTTTAATTGATTTGGTCTTCTGATTTTTCTCTGAATTCGGCTAACTGGGACTCTCCTAGCGTTACTCTAATTCTAATTAATTTAGTTTCCTAATCCGACTAGGAATCTAATTAATCTACTCTCCTGATCCTATCGGAAGTCTAATTAAAAAAAGGTCTCATAATTCTACTAAGAGTCTAATTAACTTAGTCTCATAATCCTACTAGGAGTCTAATTTAAAAAATGGCCTCTTAATTCTATTAGGAGTCTAACTTAAAAAAAGTCTCCTAATTCTACTAGGAGTCTAATTTAAAAGAGGTCTCCCAATTCTACTAGGAGTCTAATTTAAGAAAAGGTCTCCAAATTCTATTAGGAGTCTAATTTTTTAAAAAATGGTTGCGACTCGTTATGCTAAGGAGGATCGGCCCCGTTCCCGAGTACCCTTCGTAAACTCCCTTGGACAAATCGCGTGGCTAATGATTATTTTATAAATATTGAATGACTAAATTTGGACTGAAAATTGAGAAATAAAAGATCAAAAATTAGGAATTTTGAGGGTTTAGAACTAAACTTAAGGAACTAGAATTGAACTTATGAACTAGAACTAAAATTAAGAACTGGAACTATAAACTAGAAAGAGAACTAGAACTAAATTTAGAACTAGAATTCAAAACTATAATTTTCTAAAATGAAGAAGCTCAGAAGAGAGAATTGTGTAGAAGAGAGTTGTATAAAAGAGAATTGTGTAGAAGAGAGTTGTGTAGGAGTTGTGTAGAGTGGCTAGGAGGTAGGGATCTATTTATAAGCTTTTACTAGAAGTCCTAGTGTAACTCTAATTCCTAATTCAAATAAAAGGAATATCCTAATTCTTAATCCTAGTGTAACTCTAATTCGTATTCTTCTAAAATAATAAAGTAAAGTCCTAGAACGATAAGGAAACTTATCCTATTTATAATAAAAGAAATGAATCCTATAAAATAATAAAGAGACTAATCCTAATTCAACTAGGAGTTTTGAGATTCATCACTTTTTGTGCAGCTTTCAAAATTTGAGCATAACTTCTTCGATACTTGTCAGAATTGCATAGTTTTTACCTCGTTGGAAAGCTACTTCGATAAGCTTTCAAACATGACTAATTTTACATCAATCCGACCTCGTTTGTTATTTAAAAATAAGCCAAATATAACAATTACGGGATTGATAATTGAGAAAAGTTAGGGAAAAGAAGAATAGAATAGTAAATTATTTTTATAGCTAAAGATAATTTTGAAAGGACTGAGTTTGGATTGATGATTTAAAGTCTAAGGATCAAAAACTGAGAATTTGAGATTTTAAGGATTAGGGATCAAGAACTAAGAACTAAGATCTAGAACTTAAGAATTAAGAACTAGAACTAAGAACTATAACCTAAAAATTAAGACTAAAAAAAACTAGATATTAAAAGCTAGAGCCTAGAATATAAAAGATTACCTGAAGTTAAGCGTCGAAGGAAGGGTCTCAAAATCCTAAGCTTGGAGGGGAGGAACTCGAGACTTGGGTATAAAGATTGGTGTGTTTTGGTCAAGGTAGGGAGGTCTATTTATAGGTATTTGGGTAATTACGCGCCTTGTGGGAGGTGCACAATTAGTCGGTCAAATCCGATTATGCGCCCTGTTTGGTGCACTTAATCGAATTATACGCCCTATCCCATGCGCGTAATCACTTTGAGTCGGTGACTGACTCATCGAGTGACCGGCTGACTGACTCAATCGGGTGTCCTAGTTCCAGTCCAATTTGAACTAATTGTGCGCCCTGTTTAGTGCGTGTAATTCGATTAAGCGCCATATCATGTGCGCTTAATCGGGGAATTCAAGCGGTCTAGGGAACTAAAGGCCAAGTTCACTTGGGAACCAATTACGTGTGGGTGGTTGAGCGCGTAATCGATTGTACGCACCAATGAGGGGCGCGGAATTGAGTCTCAAGACAGTCTATAAAAAGTAAAGGACTGGTCTAAGTGGGACCAATTGCGCGTTGGTGATGGGACGTGCAATCTGATTGCGCGCTAAGCAGGGCATGGAATCAGCTCCTAAGGTGGCCCACAGGAGGAACAGTCCTGGTCCAAATGGACCAATTAGGCGCCAGCTATGGGGCGTACAATCGAATTGTGCGCACTTGTATGGGCGTGTAATTCGGGGCTTTCCCTGGGCTAAGTTAGGTCTGAACCAGAAGGCTATTATTTCAGCCTGTGCTTTGACTATATACTATTGTTTCAATATATAGTTCTCGTATTAGTGTTGTGGGGTCTGAGTCACAGAACAATTATTTGAATCTGTGTTCAGCCATATACTATTACTTCAGTATATGGTCCCTGTATTAGGGCAAGGCCACAGGTTGACCGAACAGGTTTGTATATTCTTGGAGGGCAAAATTGGGGTGTCTACACCACTGCGATCAGAAAATGAACCATTCCCCCACTATTCTATCGCTGCTACCCCAAAGAAGGAAGACAACAGTGACGACACCCAAGGATCGAAAGTTCTTACCAAAGGAACGATAGGGGGAATCGTCTGTGACATTAAAAAGATAATACATAAACACCAACAAAAAGACTTTGAGTTCATGTGGAAAATTTTGATAAGAAACACTGACAAAGTCCACTACCTCGATGATGTGGGATGTCTGCACACTCTCGGAATAGGTAAAACCTCCCTAACAATGGTTCTGGTCCCATCACATGGCTTTGCACACTGATTAGAAGGGGGACTGCCAATGTCCCATCACACACCCATGAGGACACATCATAACACGTCTCAACCCGATAAAGTGCACACATAATCACCACCATCCCAACTCTTAAACTAAACCACCCAAACTCATTATCCCATCACTACATCAGTATTAAAGCAACGTCCCATCACATAACCATCAGATCCCATTGCAAATCTGCGATAACATACAACCAGAAGAGAGGCTCAACCGATATCCCATCGCGAAAAGTCGAAATTCAACCCTCCCGAATGTCCCACCGCGACAATCAAACATATCCAATCGTCAGCCATGCAAAGGCCTCCCGCTAGCAATAAATCAGGGAAGCATCACATGCTCTTAACTCGATATTCTCTGTAATATAGTTAGCTAATAGTAATACAAATGTTTTCAAAAAAAAAAAACTGACTCTCCTGATTCGCGAATCACTATAATCCTCTCATAAGAGACAATCATCAGTATCTGTGAGAAGGTTAGAAAGTGTATATGGCATACCGAGCGTCGTCTTGACAAAATCAAACATAGGTCGGGTCCCCAAATCCCGTACCGATAGATCTGCTTAGTGAAGTTTCGAAAGTCACATTTTTCACCATTTTTATCAAATTGACCTTAAGTTAAAAACCCAAAATTTTAAAACCCTTATTTTGTCAAACTTTCACCTTTCATCACCCCAACCTCTCATCACCTCAATCATTTCTTTTCCTTGGGAAACCGAACACCGAATATACTCAACTTTGAGAAATCACAAATGTCCACTGGAAAATGATACCTAACACGTCATTGGTCTGAGCAATGACGCACTTGGTCTGACATGATTTGCGAAAGCCTTCGCCATCAAATTATATCACATATTATCTGGTCACTTGATCTTGTTTCTAGACATTCCTATGACGCCACCCATACCACGTTTGTATCAATTTCCCTCCATTTAACTGTGATATGCAGCAGGTCGCGATATGCGACGGGATGCAATAGGCACCTGCGGTTGAGGATATACCTCTCGACAACTACAATCTAGCCCTCAAATGCCCTCGTCATTTAGCTTGCACCGACAGATAAGGAAGCCAATCATTTCATGTCAACTCCCCACTTCAGACTTGTGATCTCTCAAAGAAACGAGAAGGCACCTGAAAGGGAGTGTCTACTTCTTTGACGCACTCTTATTCCACAAGAATGCACCGAAAAGCGGCATCTATAGAAACCCCATTCTCACCCTCTTGGAGTATTCAAACCTGTTCGATCAACCCTTGGCCTTGCCCATAACTTTCATAAAGGGACTAACCCTCTCCAAAAGCCCTAAGACCCTAGAAAAACCTAACCTGGGAATTATACATTGTACATACAATGTTTAGTTGAGTTGTAAGCTAAAATCTCAGCCCATAGATTTGGACCCCAAAAGGCTCGAGAGTCCCTGAATTACGTGCATCTTTTCATGCGCATAATCTAAATTGCACACGAGACTACTTGCGCGCAATCAGTCCAACATGGACTGCAACTGCGCTTCTGTGCACCCCACTAAGTCCCAATCCCACGCATAAGCTTATGCACATAATTGGATTACATGCGCCACATAGCGCGCATAATTGGTCCAAGATGGACCAGGACTAGGTATCCAAGAACCGCCCAAACTCCCCAATTACATGCATGCACTCATGCGCGTAATTGGATTACACGCATCATACCATGTGTGTAATTAATTCCAAGCATAATGGAATTAGGACTCCCCAGCTAAGCCAGTCAGTTGATCACTCCCTAGTCGGTGACCGACTTCCAAGGAGTTACGCGCCTAGAACGATGCACGGAATCCAATTCCACACATGCCTGTATGCGCGCAATTGGATAATTCCATGCATGTATGTCTGTGCGCAATTAGCCTGATACCTATAAAAAAGCCCCTTCCCCATGGCCAAGCTCACCAATTCACTATATTCTTCTCTAGTTTTTCAAGCTTCTCTCGCCTAGGAAATTCGAGGTTTTCTTTGGGGCTTCAAATAAAGGAGTCTAGGTGCACTCTGGGATTCAAACTCCGAGAACTATAGAGTTTTCTCTAGAAGCCTCAGGTCTTCAAGCTAGCGGCACTGGCCCGCTAGCCTCGATTCTTGAAGTGGTATAAAGGAGGGAAGCGCTTATCCTTAGGAACCCCTACCTGAAAGTCTTAGCTTAGAGTCGATTAGGTCCCTAACCTTTCTCAGTATTTATAAAGTTGCCCTTAGCCTAGCCGATTTGCCCAAGGGAGCTTACGGAGGGAAGAACAGGTTCGATCCTCCTTAGCATAACGGGCAACAACCCCCTCTTCTAGATAGACCCAGCAAGAGTAGGAAACTAAACTAGATAGATTTTAGGCAACCCACAGCTGTTAAAGTCGGCTAACCGACATTTAGCAAAGAAGTCCAACCCACATCTCACAGAGCGTGACTAGTGACGTGTTGCAGCGTCAATAAATATTTGCAATTGGCGATCGCATCAACCCATGTATACTTCATTTAGAATTTGCCTTTTCCTTTCCGCATTTAATATTTCCTAGTTTATTATTCTATCGCTCTCCACCGGAGTTCACGAGGACCGAATTGGGCCACTTATTTCAGGACCCGAAAGGGACCTAGAAAAAGCGCATACCAACACCCATGGCCATTCACAATGTGGACCTTCGACATAATTGGGCCATTCACAAACACATTTGGGAACACTCACAAGCATACCTTCATCCTCACCGCGATCGAATACTACACCAAATGGGCAAAAGTTGAGTCATATGTCAGAATCATTGCCTCAACGTTGGTAAAGTTTATTATTTGAAATATCATGACAAGGTTTGGGGTTCTCAAAATGATCGTCACCGACAATGGACAACAATTCATCACTGAGAAGATGAAGAGACTGTGCAAATGATACGACATCGACATACAACACTCATCTCCCTTCTACACTCATCTCCCTTACGAAATACAAGTGTCATCCCTATGCGTCCAGCTTGATGACCAACTATCCATAGATGAGAGGTGAGTCGATTCGCTAACCCAAGTAGAGCAACTTGATGAGACACGTCTAAGGGCAGTCGATCATGCACAAGTATACCAAAGGAGGCTGGCCAGGGCTTACAATAAGAAGGTCCTCGAGCGAACTTTCGAAATTCGAGAATTAGTCTTGAAGAAAAGCATTCCCTCAAAGCATGCTCACCCTAAAGGAAAACTGAAGCCGAATTGGGAGGGACCATATGTTATAGCAGCCGCACACCCCAGAAATCCATACAGATTAGTAAACCAAGATGGGGAGGAACTTCCTAGCCTATGGAAGGCTATGTACTTGAGGAAATACTATCTCTGATACCATGATCATCAGATTCCGTAGCTAGGTAAGAGTGATCACATTTACCACCCTTGTAGTCAACAAAAGTCATTCATCAACCGAATCTCGTTATTTTCAAACTTATCTTTTAAAAAAAAATTGGCTCATCGCCCACCTTCTCATTCGGGCAATTTGATCCAAAGGATTAGTTGAATACGAAACTTCTTTTAAAAGCATAGGAAACACACCCCACCATTGGAGTCGACGTTAGAGCACATAAAATGAAGATGCTAAGTTCACTCCAAACTCATAATTCTCGCGTTAGCAGGCAATCTTAAGAAAAATATGTACGTGCTTCAAAGAAAAAAAGAGAACAAAAAGAATAAGCATAACCGAGCGAGAGCACACGATGAGTGAATAAGTCAATGAGCCCAAGGAAGCATAAACAAACTGTGAAGACATTCTTAGTATTTTCACTAGGAAAATATAAGAAAACTACGAGGGCCTCCCTTATGTCTTCATACTACTAGATATCGTTGTATGGTAGTAGGAGGAGGACAAACTCCTGCTAACAATAGAATGTGAGATTTTGATGGTGTTGAAACATGACGGAGAGCTCAACCATGGCACCACATGCCACCCGAGGAGAAGGATTTTGACTATCGCTTTTGAAAGTTGCCAAATAGGAAACTTTTCCTACAGTCAGTGAACGTTCCCCCTCTTCCACCCCTTATTTTATCTTCGGACGGTGAGTCAAAAAAATTTCTAAGATATTTTCAAAAATAAAACTAAAAACTCGTGAATGACGAATGATGCAATCACTTACTACCTATCACTCACCCCCTCTATCAAAACTACAGGATATGATGATCATCGTCCAAAGTAAAACCCCGTGTACAACTAATATAACCAAGCATCCCCCTGCGATCACTACAAAAATAAGACTATTACGGCAGCCAAATACTGTCGTTATTAATAAAAAAAATTGCCGCTAATATTCTTAATAGGTTTTTTGTTAAATAGCGACACTTTTTTATAACCAAAAATTGCTGCTAATAGTCTTATTTTTTATAGTGAATGCAGTAACACTATCAGGGGATTTTCTTCGAAATTAACTCACCAAACACACACATAACTCTCCATATCCCCAAGTGCTCACAAAGGAAAAGGCACCAAGACTCTCTTCTGTTCGTAGTTGGATGCAAAACAACAAGGTCATCACTCGAAGAAGACTATCAAAGACATCACGCGGGCCATCCTATCACACTCCTACACTGGTGTAGACACCCCGTTTTCGCCCTCTTGGAGTATACAAATATGTTCGGTCAACCTTTAATCTTGCCCACGACCTTCAAAAAGTGACTAGCCCTCTCCGGAAATCTTAAAACCCTAAATCAGGGGACTATACACTATTCACATAGTGTATGCTTGAGCTCTGAGCTGAAATCTCAACCCATAGACTCGGAACCGACTTGACTCGGGATGTTCTCTAATTACGCACATAAACCCATGCGTGTAATTAGATTGCATGCAGGACTCCCTGCGCGCAATTGGTCTAAATTGGACCAGGGCACACTCTCGTGCACCACCCCGAGTTACGTGCCTATTCCTAGGCGTACAATTCAATTACGCACACCACACGGTGCACGCAATTGGTCCAAGTTGAACTAGGACTTTCACTCGTAAGACAGCCCTAAGTATCTAATTACACGCATGAGCCCATGCGCATTATTGGTTTACGTACATGGTCTCATGTGCGTAATTAGTTCTATAGTATAATGGAACTAGGACACCCGGTTGAGCTAGTCAGCCGGTCATTCCCCAGTCGGTGACCGACTTCCAAGGAATTGCACACATGAATTCATGCACGCAATTGAATTGTGCACCATGAACCATGCGCGCAATTGGATAATTGCACACATATCCCCACGTGCGCAATTATCCGCATACCTATAAAAAGACCCCCCTCCCCATGGCCAAACTCACTAATTCACTAGTTTCTGCTCTCTTCTTCAAGCTTATTCTTCTTAGAAAATTCAAGGTTCTCTCTGGGGTTCTTAACAAAAGGGGTTGAGCTGCATTCTAGACTTCTAGAATTGCAAACTCTTCTCTAAGAGTTCCAAGTGGTCAAGCTAGCGGTACTAACCAACTAGCCCTGACTCTCGAAGGAGTATTGGAGGAATGAGTGCTTAGCCCTAGAGTCATCCTTAGGAAACCCTTGCCTAGAATTCTTATCGTAGAGCCAATTAGGTCCCTGACCTTTCTCAGTATTTATGAAATTGCCCCTAGCCTAGTCGATTTGCCCAAGGGAGCTTACGGAGGGTACCCAGGAACGGGGCCAACCCTCCTTAGCATAACGGGCAATAGCTCCTTTCTTAGATAAGACTCAGTAGGATTAAAAAACCAAACTAGTTAGATTTAACAACCCACAGCTGCTGAAGTTGGTTGGCCGACATTCAGTAAATGAGTTCAACCCACACACCCCGCAACATATCCGCGCGTGATCAGTGACGTGTTACAACGTCGATAGATATTTGTAGTTGGCGATCGCATCAACCCAGGTATTTTTCATTTAAAATTTGCTTTCCTGTTTCGCATTTAAATATTATTCTATCACTTTTCGCTAACCCCTGCAGATAGTCCACTTAGACCAAATTGGGCCACTTATTCAGGGACCCAGAAAAAGCGCGTACCAACAACGGGGCCATTTTTTCAGTTTTAGGATTTTATTTTCAGTTATTTGCTTTCCTTATAGCTTTATTTTCTTTCCTTGTAAAGAAAAGAAAATATATATAAATAAAAAATAAAAAAAAAGGCAATGATATTTTTTTTTTTTACCAAACTTCGGTTTGAGAAGCCACCCCCTTGACAACTAGCAAAGGGGAAATAAAATTACTGATGATTTTGCTCCCATGTACAGATATAAGTAACCTTCAACCGCTACTAGGCCAGCCCGAAAAGCATCGAAGTCCTAATAACGGTTGACGGCATCCAAGCAAGCAGCTGAACTACAAAAGATAAAGCAAAGAGAAAAGGGAAAGAGAAAGTACATCTGGAAGAAAGAAAATGAACCTCATATATATATATATATATATATATATATAATTTTCTTTACGTGAGCCACTGGGGGAATACCCCCTGCATATACAAATGGATAAAGAAAAGTACAAGTACAAAACTACCCTACTCCCTCCACTGCCTCTTGGATGGGTGATCACTATTGTCTCCAGTCTCATTGGCCACTGAAAACTCAATTGAAGCTCCCAGAGTAGCGGACACCTCCTGGGAGAAGAAGGCCCAGCAACGGAACCTCCCTCACTCACCAGATTGGTCGACCGCCTAGATAGCGAGTGTGAATGACCGGAAGAAAGCAACTCTTGAAGAGCCGCTTCATCCTGGACATAGTCCCTCAAATGCTCATGAGGTGTATGATGGGGCTGACCAACCAAGGATCCCGTAGCCTCCGACTTTGCTCCGGCAAAGCGAGCGACCATCCCTCGAATCTAGGTATCCCTTCTCTCCAGATCATACCGCAGGCGGTCTATAGTGGCCTGCATCTCAGTGAGCACCGTCTAGCGAGTAGTCTCCAACGCGGTCAAGTGAGTCTATTGATCGATGAGCAGGTCAATAAGCAAGTTCTCGCGACTCTACTAACGATCACCTATAACAGCACGCCTCGCCCCCAAGTGGCGCGAACGCACTCAACCTCCAAACGAGACACCTCGAGCTAATGAGCCTGCATAAGAACACATAACTAAGGACAAGATACACCCACGGAGGAAAAAATGCTAAAGAGAAAGATGAAACATACCAGATCAGCACACTCCCGAAGAAGGCGCTCGTGGTACCCGTGATCCGCCGGTCCCATTGGCGGCGAAATAAAGACAAATATGCACCAAATAACACTGAGGAGGAGCCTCAGGAGCTGAGTCAGGAACTACCTGCACAAAAGATAAAACAAACACATAAACATGTTAGATAATATAACAAATAAAATAAACAAGAAACTTACACACAAACTAACTAACTATACCTGACTCTCTGGGCCCAATGAGGCAGCCATGGCCTCAACGATTTGGTAATCCTCGGCGATCGTGCGCCGGGCACATTCTAATGCAATATTAGAAAATAAGAGGCATGATTGATTTCCTTCAGTCATACCAAGACATCTTCACATGATCATACGAGGATATCTGGTTTGGATACCGATTTGGTCAAGTATGAGCTGCCGTTATATCCAGATGTTAAGCCGGTCAAGCATAAATTGAGGTGACTCAAGCCGGAATGGATACTAAAAGTGAAGGATGAAGTCATAAAGCTGTATGACAAAGGATTTCTCATGGTCTCTAAATACCTATAATGGCTAGCCAATATCATCCTGGTATCGAAGAAAGATGGAAAGGTTGGCATGTGTATCAACTTCAGGAATCTCAACAAGGCGAGCCCAAAAGACCACTTCCCTTTGCCGCACATCAACATCTTGGTCAATAATATCGCTAGACATGGGATGCTCTCATTCATGGACAGATTTTCAGGTTACAATCAGATCAAGATGGCAGAGGCAGTCCGAGAAAAGATAGTGTTCATCACTCCATGGGGGATCTTCTGTCATTCGGATTGAAAAATGTTGGGACAACGTATCAAAGGGCGATGACAGCACTTTTCCACAACATGATGCACCGAGAAATCGAGGTGTATATCGACGACATGATCGCCAAGTCACCAGAGAGAGATGAGCATCTGATAAACCTCCAAAAGTTGTTTGAGAGGTTGAGAAAATACAGGTTGCATTTGAACCCTCATAAATGTGCATTTGACGCCATGTCCAGGAAATTACTAGGCTTCATCGTCAGCAGGAGAAGCATTGAAGTTGATCCAGTGAAAGTGGAAGCCATCGTAGAAATACCGCCACCATCTATCAAGAAAGAAGTTAGAGGTTTCTTGGGCCGAATATAATATATTAGTCGATTCATTGCACAGTTAACTCCTATCTGCATGCCGATCTTCAAGCTACTAAAGAAAGACTTGCTCATTGAATGGAACGATGATTGTCAGGCCGTGTTCGATAAAATCAAATGCTACCTTCTCAGCCCGCCAGTGTTAGTACTGCCAGTACCAGAGAGACCCCTCCTAATGTATCTCTCGACAACAGAATTCTCGATAGGATGTGTCCTGTTGAAACATGACGAAACCGAAAGAAAAGAGCAGGCCATTTACTACCTGAGCAAGAACTTTACCGATTACGGGATATGTATTCTCATCTAGAGAAAGCATGCCCAGCTCTCATATGGGCTACACAGAGGCTTTGTCACTAATTGTTATCTCTGACAGTTCCCCTTCTAGCTCGAATGGATCCCTTGAAATACTTGTTTAAAAGGTCGGATCTCACTGGTCGAACAGCACGTTGGCAACTTCTCTTATATGAGTTTGACATCATGTATATCACCCAAAAGTCAATCAAGGGGCAAGCACTCGTTGATTATCTTGCTTAGAATCCCATACCTGATTACGAGCCTCTGGAAATCGAATTTCCTTATGAAAACATTTTGTTCATGACAGAGGATGATACAAAAGAGGCGGAGGAATCATAGGTAATACACTTCGACGGAGTATCAAATGTCGAAGGTCAAGGAGTTGGCGTTGTTCTTATCTCACGAAAAGGGTCCCACATACCAGTCTCCATAAAATTTAACTTTCACTGCACTAACAACATGATTGAGTACGAAGCCTGCGTAGCTGGCTTACAAGCAGCTCTCGATCTGAACGTAACTCATCTCAGGGTGTTTAGCAACTCACAGCTAATCATATGTCAAATCAATAGAGATTGGAAGACAAAGGATGAGAAGTTAATCCCATACCATGACAACCTTGAAGATCTAATCGTGTGTTTCGACAAGGTTATCTTCTCCTATGTCTCACGAGCAAGAAATCGCTTTGCCGATGCACTAACAACATTGGCATCAATGGTCGAAATCTCTTACAGCATCGAAATGAAGTCTATCATGATCAGACAAAGAAACGAGCTTACCTTCTGCTTCCAGATCGAAGGATCCATAAAGTTAGATGATGAGCCTCCATGGTTCTCAGATATCAAGAATATCTTTGAAACACGTACATTCCCTAAGAGCACGTCTAAGGCAGATAGGCTGACCATCCAACGTTTAGCATTAAATTATGTCATCTGTGGCGAATGTCTTTACAAGCAATCATATGACAATATCCTGCTTAGATGTCTGACTGAGAACGAGGCAGTCAACGTCGTAAAGGAGATTCACGAAGGGGTATGCGAAACACACATCAATGGTCATATTCTCATTAAAAATATCATACGACAAGGGTACTTCTGGACCACCAAAAAAACTGACTATTGCAAGCACGTTCAGAAGTATTACAAATGTCAAGAATACTCCAGTCTGATACATGTTCTTGCTATAGATCTACACAACATAACACACTCCTCGGCCATTTGCCACAAGGGGCCTCGACATCATCCAAAAGGTCAATCAGAAAGCATCCAACGAGCATCAGTTCATCCTCGTCGCTATCGAGTACTTCACCAAATGGATAGAAGCAACATCTTACGCGAGCATCACGGCCAGTCATGTTGTGAAATTCATCAAGAATAATATTGTTTGTCGATTTGGCATGCCCAAGGATATCATCACGCACAACGACACCAATTTTGTGAACAAGTGCATCAGAGCATTATGCAAGCAATACAAGATCAAACATCATCGGTCGTCACCATATTAGCCGCAAACTAATAACATTCATAGCACTTGGTTTGAGAGCCACCCTTAGGGGACTCACCAACCATACCTTTCTCTTTGTCAAACCTCACATTATATATATATATATATATATATATATATATATATATATATATAACACGCTCGGCCCTCACCTCGGCATTTGTGAGTATGAGAGTACCGAGGCACGAGCGGTTGTTACCACAAACAAACTAAATTGATATATTATACAAACATGCAATCTAAAATTTTCTTTCTAAATATAACCACAGTATAAAATATTAGGCAGTATTTTCACATTAATTTCACATCTAAAAACTTAAAGTTTGTTGCATTTGGCTATCCGGGTCTAAGCCCGGCCTCAAAATAATCATAACCTTTACAATTCACCAAATATCCTGTCTTCCAAAAAGGGATTTAATAAACACATTAAGGCATATTACACCCACCAAAATCTTTCTTTTGCACTTTGCCTCCTGTTGAGTTACTTCCTATAGGAATCTCCTTATTTTGAGTCCTGGGACGACCCTAGACATTGAATATCCATGAGCGGTGAAGCTTAATAGAATAAAAGTAAAACACAATTCTATCCAAATCTTATCAATTATACATGCAATTGAAATATTTTTATAAAGCAATAAGAATGTGAATGATACCGAATGAGGATAGACTTATCCAAAGAGGACAAATTTTATTTTAACCAATTTCGCTTACTTGGGAAGGATCATATTCAAAAGTCATTTGCTCAGCTAACAATTGAACTAGTGGACCTAAGATTTGCAGAATAGGTGACCACATTCGGAGTTCTAAAATATAAGGCTATGTGTTCTTAAGTCTTATTATAATTTTTTAAACCTAAGGGTTGATGCCCAACACTCGACCATGGTCTCAAACAAAAACTCCATCCAAGGTAAACCATGGAGGTACCTCTGCTGGCGCAAAGCAGAGGCGAGGGCACTATCCGCCCGAATGATTGGTCCAAATGTCTTTTGGGACCGGTTCACTTCATTGCAAAAGCCTTTCCATGTAATCCCACACGGGGTCCACGCTCAGTTGGATGCTCGGTGCAAACAAAACACATATGGCATCTTCTTTCCTTTTTTCATTAATATTAGAGTATCTAGAGTTGAAGTCCATAAGGCCTCAAGGAACACCCATTTAAAGTGTATAATCAAATTTTTTTTTTATTATTATTTTTCATGGAAGAGTGTTATCATAAATACGTCTCAAATCATATAACCATTTCGTCACACAAAAGAAACTCTAATTTTAAGCATGAGCGATCCCAAAATCGAAGGCTCGAGATTTGATACTAAGACAAAAAGATATTTGAGGGCAAGTGGAATGAAAAATTTACATTACAAATCGATTAAGTTGGGCATGCAAAATGAGCTGCATTTTGGGGATTTTATGGCAGCAAACTTGGGCTGCGATCTGGGTGGTTTATGGTGTACAAGCGGGGCAAAAATCGGATTGTTTTTAGCGGCTAACAAGAGTCGTGCTGTGGATCAGCTTGTGCCATATAAATGGGCAAATTTTCGTTTAGCTGATGGCATGCAAATGGGACAACTTTTATGCTATTTATACCAGTAAATTGGGGCTGCGTTTTGGGTGGTTTGTAGCAACAAATCAGGGCTGCGTTTCGGGGCTATTTATGGCATACAAATAGAGCCAAAATTGGGTCCCTTTTTAGTAGCAACAGGGGCTGCGTTTTGGGTGTTGTATAGCAGCAAAGTTGGGCTGAGATATGGGTTATTTATGGCATACAAACAGAGCCCAAAATCGGGCCGGTTTTAGCAGCAGCAGGGGCTGCGTTTTGGGTAATTTATAGCAGCAATTTGGGCTGTTATTTATAGCAGCAAACAGGGAAAATTTTTCTATTTTTATAGCAGCAAATAGGGCCGTGTTTTGGGTTTTTTGTAGCAACAAATCAGGGCTGCGTTTCGGGGTTATTTACGGCATACAAACAGAGCCTGCGCTTTGGGTGATTTACATCAGCGATTTGGGTTGTTTATTTATAGCAGCAAACAGGGAAAAGTTTTCTATTTTCATAGCAGCAAATAGGGCCACGTTTTGGGTGGTTTGTAGCAGCAAACCAAGGCTGCGTTTTGAGTTGTATGTAGCAGCAAACCAAGGCTGCGTTTTGGGTATTTTATGACAGTAAAATAGGGCTGCGATCTGGGTTATTTATGGTCGCCACCAACATATGGTTTGCAGATTTCAATAAGCTATGAACTCTATCAAACGTGTAATAGGTACATTTAGCACAATCAAGGTTAGCATAAACTTTTTAATCCAAGATCTAGTGTCTATAATCAAAATTTGAAATCATCAATCAAGTTCGACCATATTATGTTTCACAATCTAAACCAAGCATAGGCTTACAATATTTAAAATTTTACACTACTCTTACTAGCCCCTTGTAGTGCTCATATACAATGGATAATTTAGAAAGAATAGAATTTCCTATGGATCTCTAAACATAGATCATTGTATATCCCGATTGAAAGATTTATTTGAGCATTATGAAATCCGATACATGATCCATTTCGGCACATAAACGCATTCAATAATCAAATTTCAAATAAAGGAAACATAACAGTCCATTCTCATTAATAAAATTCAAATTACAGTTATTTTCAATTACAACGTTTAAACACCTCCTAACCAAGGCTAAACCAACAAGTCTTCTAGGGTCTCCTCCTGAAGTGCACCTTCTGAACCACGAGGTCCGATTTCTGAAATTAAATAGCAACGGGGTGAGATAAACTCAACAAGTAACCCCCAATAATAATATAGCTCTTTTGTCACTTTTATCAGTTTCAAATTGAGAATTTCGTATCAATAGAAATGGCATCAGCTATACCATCTAATGATTCAATATAAAGAAAAATAACTTAATTTACAATTATACTTCATATATTGTATGATTATTAATCAATAGCACCGATCCAAGTGCATTTGCGTTCACATCATCATTCATCATTCATCATGGATACCAGTCACAAGGAGGGCTCCATACTTTCATCAATCCCATTGTCAATCGTGCCGATCCGGTTTGACGGGTTTACTTCGTATTACGGAAGTACACAAATGGATCCGTTCATCCAATACTACCATGCGGCCCTATGGGGATCTTAACCAAAATCATATCATCTTTACGATATTCATCATTTCTTCATTTATTCATATAAGTCTCTTTTGTAAAACTTATTCAACAGGTTTTACCCATTCTCATTCTAAAACAGTGTAATAATTCAATGTAAACAACATCATATGATAGATAAATCGAATATACCATGCTTGCGACATTTATATTTTTCTAACATGATGAAGTAATCATAATTGAACCAGACAAGTATAGAAATATTCATACAATCATTAACCATTCAATCATTTACTTATCAATATGATAGTATATGCTATGTAAGAATAAAAACATCATTATCTAATAAGGTATGTGTGTAAAACATGCTATGGGATATGTCACTTGCCTTAGACATCAGATTCAAAGGTCTTGTGAAGGTGGTGTGAAGTTTCATGGTTTCAGGTAGTTATCTGGGCACAAGGGAAACTCGGTCAAGAAGAAAGAACGAACTAGGGTAGGTTATCGATATAAAGTTGGATTCTAACTAGTTATTTCAAATCCTTATTTAATATCTAAAATTCTTAATTTAAAACAACTTTATAAATCAGTTTTAAAACCATTAATTTAATATTAAGTAATTACTTAAATTCTTTTTAATCTCAGAATCTGATTTCATATAATTATATTTTAATATAAAACCAGCATATAAACAGACTATATATATAAAGTCAAATTATAAAAATATAAAAACAGAGTATAATCTAAAATAGAAACCGAACGAAAAATCATATTGCATAATAGAATATAAAATCAGATTTATAAAATTAGGATGAATTTCGTGTTTTAAGACAAGTTATAAAACATATTATAACAATCAATTTATAAAAATCAGATTTGTAAAACAGATTATAAAAATTCGATTTGTAAAACAGATTATATAAAAATTAGATTTTTAAAACAGCTTATAAAAAATCAGGTTATAAAATCAAATTTGTAAAACAGACTATATAAAAATTAGATTTATAAAAAATCAGATTTGTAAAACAGATTATATAAAAATCTAATTTGTAAAATAGAATTGTAAAACAGATTAATAATTCAGATTGAATACAGAATATCAGATTAATATAATTTCAGATTATCAGATTAAAACTGGAATAAAAATCAGATTAAAACAGAATATAATTTCTGATTATTATAACTGAATTTTGAAATACACCATCAGCATATATATCCAGATTTAAACCCATCATTTTCATCAACCAGATTTATTAAAAATAAAATAAAACAGAATATAGAACTAGTCCAGATTTAATAAAAATAAAATCGGACCACAGATAATCAGATTATAAGAAGAGATTTAATGTGAAAAATCAGAGTTTAAAAAATACAATATTAGGATAAAAATCAGAATAAAACTAGAAGTTCTTGTTTTAAAATTATAAAACCAGAAATCAGAAATATAATATCCGAATATTAAGTCCAAATATAATCCAGAATTAAAAACCAGGATTTCTAATGAAAATTCAGATTATGAGGTAACATAAAAAACTAATTTCAATCGATACTAAACCCGTAAAATACAGAATAGACTACTTTATACAACTAGTATTTCCCTAAAAATTTCAGAATATTAAAACAGATTTAAAAGTATTAAAATAAAGATTTTAACTATATTCTCAGAATGAATATTAAAAGAAGCATACCTTGAAGAAGGAAGGAAAGAAGAAAAATCTTGAAGACAAGAGCTTGGAGAAGATGGCTTGGTGTGGAAAAGAAAGGAGAAATAGGGCTCTATTTATAGGCTCGATTGGGTGACCGTTCATCCCTTGAATTAATTTCGCGAGTAATTAAGCGAGGCGTTACTGCGTTACAAAATTGAAGAAGAAGAAGAAACTGCTCGGCTAATACGGATGAGTTTTGATTTTGAGATTTAAGGTGTAAGGGAAAAGTTTAGGTATACAGCTTGTATAAGTTAGAGTGCGTGTGTTTGCTTTGGGTCGAATCGGGTCGTGTTGAATCGGGTTGAGTCGGGTCGGATCAAGTTAGGGTTTGGGTTTATAAGAGTTTGGGTCGTCACATTTGGCCAGCGCGATGACGTTGAATCAAAAGTGTTGTTGCGATTGGATCGGATTGGTCTGATAGCGTTGAAAACAACAACCTCAACTTCGAAGAAATTTTTGACACAAGGTAAGGCAGCTGCGACACCATCAATGGTGGCCGGAGTGCCAACGACCGACGATGGCACACGAAAGAAGGAAGAAAGAGATGTAAGAAAAGGAGGGAGATAGAGAACAAGGGACTTGAACTCTTCATTTATAGAGGGTGGAGGGGGTGGTTGGCAGGTCCCATCGCCGTCTTGTCGCCGTGAACACTGGAGCATGGCCGACAAGATCTTTGAGATTTCGGCATTGGCATAGTAAGGGCGTTGCAGATTTTAGATAAGAAAGTGGGTGACTTTATTTGCACCCATAAATTTGTGTTAAGTGGCCCCATCTCATAAATGCACCCATTAGACTCCCGTCCATATTTAACTAATTGAACAAGACGATGGGGATTGTTTTCCACGCTGATCATTTACATACTTGATCTTAATGTCATAATTCACCTATCAAATGGTCATATTTAGATTTCACAAGGCACACATTGTCCATAGGATAGGTCATTTTCATAAGAGAATGCATCCACTTTTAAATGTCGGTCAACATTGACCACTTGAATCAGATGATGGGGATTGTTTTAAGTCTCAATCTTTCACACAAGTGATCTTGAAATCATGACACACTTATCCAATAGTTAGATTTCGAGATCACAAGGCACACATAATCCATACCATGAGCCATTTTCACAAGAGAAGGGAGGGTGCTAGGCACACCCATTCAATTTTAAGGGCACACCATTGCAAGTGAGGCAACCTCTCCTAAGGCAGGCCATAAGGACTGTTTTAATTCCGATGATGGTGGTCAAATTTCATCTCAATCTTTCGTACATGGATCTTGACATCGTGGATAAGGTATCCGATGGTGAAATAGTTATGGTATGTGTCTAAAAGTAAACGAATTCAGGATTACTTTTCTAGGTTCAAATTATTTCTTCCCAAGGCAGACTTCTTAACAAAATTTATGTGACTATAGTAGGTTCAAATTATTTTTAGGTTGGGTCGGGCTAGTTTGAGTCGGGTTTGAATCACCTCTAAATAAAATTTCACCCAATTTAGTTCTTAGAAATTTTGGGGTATTACAATATATATATATATATATATATATATATATATATATATATATATATATATATATATATATATGGGTAATGTTCCTATCACTCAAGTCATGAAATATACTTCCATGACTAGCAACTATTGGTTGTATGTTATATTAGGTTGACTTTTTAAGTCACTTGATGAGACATGCAGCTAATAAGGGCTTGAGTCATTGGCTTATGTCACATGATCATTTCTATATATATATATATATATATATAGCAGAGGGGAAAATGCCCCCGGGCATAGAAATATATTTGCGCCAGTTGATATGGGCGTGACACGTAGCACTTTTTTGTGAAGTGATGGGTGGCATGGGGCCCACTTTATTAATTAGGGTTAAACTTTTAAAATATTTTAAAAGTCATATTCCCTTTTAGCCGTCATTTTTTACTTTTTTATAAGTCTCTTTTCTCATCAAAGCGTCAACACTCCGATAGCAGGGCACTGGCACCCCGGTGTAAGGTGCTGGTGCCTCGTTTTAGGGGCGCTGATGCCTCTATATCAAGGTGCTAGCGCTTCACTAAAAATGCGTCGGTGCCCCTAAAATGAGGCGCCAACACCCTTAAAACAAGGCGTCGACATAACTTTTTTTTAGTGAAACACCAACTCCTCGATATAGAGGCGCAAATGCCCTTAAAACTAGGCGTCGGCACCCTTTTTTTTAGCGAAGCGTCAACACCTCAATACAGAGGCAGCGTCGCCTCTAAAATAAGGCGTCGACACTCCGGTGCTGGCACCCTAGCGCCGGAGTGCCATCACCTCTCTACCGAGGTGCCAACACCTCGCTATCAGTGTATCAACGCCTCTCTACCGGAATGCCGATGCTTCGATACCGAGTTGCTTGTACTTCGCTTCCGGATGCTCACATTTTTTGAGTAAAATATATATGAAAAAGTAAGTTTGACACTTGCTTGGAGAAAGAGAGAGAAGAGAGAGAAAGGAAAGAGACTTTTAGAAAGTCAAGAATGACGATTGAAAGGGTATATAACTTTTAAAATATTTTAAGGCCTCGTTCGGCTGTTTTTGAGCTTTCTCCGGGAAAGCTCAGAAAATCACTACCTCAGTTTCTCATAGTCATTTTCCTGACATTTCTGATATTTTCTTGTGTTCTACACTTTCTCAAGAAAATGTCAGAAAGAGCATTGTATTCTTCCGCACACTATAATCGCAAGTATTTATGTCGTTCATCTAAGCGATTATATCGTTCATTGTGCATTTTTTTGTTATTATTTTATTAATATCTAATTCTTTCCTGTAATAAAAACACCCTCTCTTTAATACCCATTGTTGAAACTTCTATGATGGGTTTATTTTCGTAGATTCAATAAGATTCAAGGATGAGTTCTTGATGGGTTTTGAGGGTACATGAAAAGATGTTGCTTAGTTTTGCTACAGAATTGCAGTAGATAGAGAGAGCAGTTTGAAGAAAATTGCAAAAACAAGAGTTAACAAAATTGTAGTAGATAGGCATTCAAAATTATTGGTAGTTCTTTATAGCCTCTAGGTTCTTAAGAGTTGAGAGAGAGCAGTTTGAAGAAAATTGCAAAAACAAGAGACCAAAAGAATTTTTGGGGCTTCATTAAGATTTTATCTTCATGTTCCTAGCAACCATGTCTAATTCTTCTTTATCTGAAGAAATCTGACCCATGCTTAATAAATAGAACAACCATCGGGTATTGAAGCAACTACAATATTTGAACTTGTACAAGAGTAGCTACTATAAAGCAGCCTCTATAAAAAAAACTAGTTGCAGGAGCAAAAATCAAAGCAACAACTGCTATAACAGTAGCCTCTTTAACAACAACTACTATAACAGCAAAATCAAGGAAAAAAATAGAAAAATTATACCTTGAGCTCGGTTTTTTCTCTTTTTTGGTTGGCTTCAACGATGAAAGACAACATGAAGAAGAAACTATTTAGCCCAAATCATAAACCACCAGAAATAAAAAATAAAAAAAATTGCAAAGAGAAGTAACATTCTCAGTCTCTCCGGTTAGTTGTTGTGGTGTTCCAGACATCAGGCTATCCGAATTTATAGTAGCCCCATCCTCTCCATCAAGATATGCATTTTTTGGGGGTGTGATTGATTCACATCCACTTGTGATGGCTAGGAGGCCTTATTGCAGGCCTATATATGTATTATCACCACTTAAAATCCATCAGTAGCAAGACACCATGGTTGTGAGCTCTACAAGTGTTTACAAAGGACTCCACAGGTGTCCACGGGGGAATAGACAACTACAGCTGCAGGGAGGTGTCAGTGAAGAGTCTCTTCATCTATTATTATTTGAAAAAGTTTCCAACCGGCTTCAAGGTGGCTGCAATGGGGAATTACCAATGACACTTCTAAATGCTATTGGTGGGTGCATAAAGTAAAATAACAACTACATTTATAAGGTAACTACTGAAACAACAACTACATTAACATGACAGTTAGTTGAGACGTTTGCTGGAGCTGCCTTTAGATGAAGAAAGGATTCAGTGAGATTCCTTACGTGTACTACAATAGCCCAAGCTAAAAAACTGAGTTTCCTAACCAAAATCTTCCGAAAACAAAACATCTCTTTCTCAAGAAAGTGTGATGAAAACCTGCAACCCAATAAGAACTCCCGAATGTAGGCAAACCTCAAAAAGTGTCATGAAATGATATTTTATGCAGAAAAGTCTCAGAAAGTAAAACTTTCTTAGCTCTCGAATGAGGCCTAAAAATTTAACCCTAGTTAATAAGGTGGGCCTCATGCCATCTATTACTTTACAAAAAGATGCTATGTGTTACGCCCATATCAATAGATACAGAAATATCTTTATACTTGGGCGCATATCCCCGACACTATATATATATATATATATATATATACTCAAGTGTCTATTATTGGCCAATATATGACTCGACCAGTTTAACCTGATATTTGACCCTATGTCAAATTGGATTGTATATTTTATCGAAGGGGCTCTAACCCGGTGCATATTGGCGTGTGTGGCCGATATTTAAAACGTGGCCTACAATAATAAGATATGGCCGAAATGCAAAACCATGGAACTAACATAATAAAAGTTCTTTATTTGTCGGTGACAATTCATTGCATTTACTATATACGTCCGATAACCTAAATGGACGCTGCCAGATCCGACAACACTCCTGATTGCTATTATAGACCGCACGACTCCTTAACTCGTCGTTATGCAAACGTGCGGAGCACACATCAATCATTCATCTCAAAGGAGTAAAATTTATATTTAGAAAGAGAGAGAAATAGATCGAGAGAGAAAGAGCGCCATGTGGGAATCGATTTGTGTCACGTTAATGGCGACGGCCGGGAACAACATCGGCAAAGTACTTCAGAAGAAAGGGACGGTCATCCTCCCTCCTCTCTCTTTCAAGCTCAAGGTGATTATCAAAATTTTTGATCTGGGTATTCTCATTTTCAGATTTTACGATCTGGGTCTTCTCATTTTTAGATTTTATGATCCGAATCTTTTTTTGTCAATATAAAACTCGTTTCTTTTTTGAAGTTAAGAGTTGGGAGTTTGTCAATGCTTCTCGAGTTATTATTATTATTATTTAATCTTTTTGTTATTTTCCTATTTATATGTCTTTTTTAAATTTATTTTTACCAATATGATTTGATTTGGATGATTCATGGGACTACATTCTTATATGGTAATGAATGAGAGATACAGATGATTCTTCTGGACAATTTGGGCTTCCAAATTACTAGAAAATGAAAAAGAAGAAATGGAGAAGAAAGGAAAGGTGCTTTCAAGTGTATATATATATATATATATATATATATATATATATATATATATATATATATATATATATATATATATATATATATATATATATATATATATATTAAAGAAGGTAAGGTCCTCAACGTTCACCTCCTCCAAGCTCTCTAAAGAGGTGCCATGTGGCATATAATATCTTGTTTTGGCTTCGCATGGACTAAGGAGACAATGTGTGGATCAATTTCAAAAAAAGAAAAAAAAGGAAATTGGAAATTAATCTCCACCTTGTGATTAGTACATTTTGAAAATTAGACCATTGATTATAATCAAAATTTGAATTTATCCGTGGAGACGAGTTTTCATTTTTTATTTAAAATGATCTATGCAATGCTCTCTTTCTCCATGTGGAACCCAAAACATGTTTTTGGGTGCCAGATGGAGCAACTTGTGGACCTTGGAGGACGCTCACTGTTCTCCAATGGAGGACCTAACTAGGATCTCGCACAGACACACACACACACACACACACACACACACATATAAATAATAGGGTACCTCTATTTGTGGCCAACGGGTTCACCATGATCTTCCACAAATGGATCTTGAACCATAATATTACCATTAGAAGATCAATTTTTGATTCCACGTGTCACAAATCCCCAAATAAAAGGCCATAAAATCATGTTTGAGTGTGATATGTGCCATAGGATTTTAGGACCACTTTATGGGTATTTGTGCCACGTGGAATAAAAAACTAACCGTCTGATGGTATGCTCATGGCCTCAAGATCCATTGTGTGGAAGATCTGGGTGAAAAATAATTTCCATCGTCTGATTCCAAGAAGAGAATGGGTTTCAAGGGGCGTTGGCGCTTTCAAAAACTTGTTGGCACGAATAGAGGTGCCCGTATATATATATATATATATATATATATATATATATATATATATATATATATATATATATATCCTTACTACTATATAAAAGTACAAATAATTTCTGTCAATTTTAGTGTTTTCATATTTTTAGTAACAAAATACCCCTAAGCCAAAATACCCCTAAGCTATTCCATCTACCCTCATCTTCTTCCTTATGTATCCCTATCCTTACTACTATATGAAAGCTAAAATAGTTTCTCTCAATCTTTGTTTCCACACTAGCCCCTAAGCTGTGGTAATAAAATTAAAATGGGTATCATTATTTACCATCCAAAAAATTATAACTTCATCTCACCTCTTTCAGTCTGAATATATTGATCGCTTTGAATCATACGATGGAGATTATTTTTCGTCTCAATCTTCTATATAGTTGATCTTGACATCCTGTTTGTATCATCAGGCGGTAAAATTTTTATTTCACTTGACACGACCAAAATAGTGACTTTAAAATCCAATGGCATACATCACTCTCAAACATGATTTTAATATCATTTTTAAACAAACCGACGGTCTAATAACACTCTCATGATACCAAGATCATTTAGGTAAAAGATGGGGATAAAAAATGATCTCCATTTTCTAATTCAAAGCGGTCATTTCATACCTACTAGAGGATATTGACGAGGTCACAATTTTAAGGGTTGCAAATAATGATACCCAAATAGAATTTCTTTTCCAATGGGAATACGTAAATAATGGTATCCAAATAAGTTTTCTTTCTTTCCTTATTTTTAGCACCTTCAAAGAAACCCATAAAGTTAAGAGAATTAACAATTTTGCTATAAAAGTTATCTTTCCTTCCTTATTTTTAGCAACTTCAAAGAAATCCACAAAGTTAAGAGAATTAACAATTTTGCCATAAAATATTTGACTTGCTTTGAATTATGTGGCATAGATCACATAAAAATAGTCAAAAAATTAAATTTGAACATGATGTATGTCATGTAAATTTAGGGCCATATTTTGTGATTTGCACCTTATGAAATAAAAAAATTATCGTCTAATGGTAAGCCAATGATATCAAGATCCCTTATGTGGAAGATTGGGCCGAAAAATGATCTCTATCACCTAATACAAAGAATCAATGTTTTTTTGCATAGGTGCCCTCTAAGATTCCGCTGGTGTTAATAAAGCTACCAAAATAATAATTTACTCGAAAGTTGAAACACTCTGAGCCACGATTAATGTACTCCTGATCAAATCTTGTCATCTTAGTTGATCGGATTACTTGCACTCATACGTATGTTGGTCGTAAGACTTAGGGGAGCACTTAACTTTATATGACTTAGACAAACATATGATACTTCTACGTAGGGCTCTCAACATATTGACTTTTTTATTGGGCTAGGTACTAAACTTGGGTTATTCGGCTAAGTCAGGCATGAAGTGTCAGACACAATCTGTAGGTATGGTTGGGTCAGGTTAAGGAAAAATTTGATCGATTAAGCTCGAGTTACAAGATTATATATAATAATTATTAATAATAATAATAAAATAGAGTGTTTTCAACCAGGTCAAGTCAGGTGTCAGGTCGGGTTGGGCATATACACTCAACCCTTCAGATTAAGGTCGGGATAGGTGTCAGGTCGGGTTTGGTCGACTAAGCTCAAGTTACAAGATTTTATATAATAATTAATAATAGTAGTAGTAGTAGTAGTAGTAATAATAATAATAATAATAAAATAGAGTGTTTTCAATCAGGTGTCAGGTCGGGTTGGGCATATACACTCGACTCTTCAGGTTAAGGTCGGAATAGGTGTTAGGTCGGGTTGGGCATATACCCTTGACCCTTCGAGTATTAGATCGAATCAGGGTGCACCATCAGGCCAGGTCAGGTCAGCATATGCCATTTACCAATCGGACAGTCAAAGCTTTAACACGACCCATTGGCAACCCTACTTTTAAGTTCTAAATTATATGTTTATTTTTATTTTTTAATGTTATTTTAACATAAATATGATTTATATGATGATCATGTGAATCATGTGACTTTAAAATGATGGCATGCATATAAAATTAAGGTTATAGATTTTATATATGGTACACCATTTTGACACCATGTATTGATACATGGTGCAAGTGATTATTATACATCTTTTGTCACATATTTCAGTTAAATTTTTTATTTTGGCACCATGTGTAATGCACATGCATTTTAATGAAATTTATAGTTAATGATTCTAAGTTTTTAACTATATAACCAATAAACCGATTGAATGTCAAATGACATGAGGTGGTCTGCCAATTGCATGAACCAAATTCTTGTACATGTTCCAAAAATTAGTAAGCTACATAACTCTTTGCCCTTTTGATGGTATGCCCATGATCATATTTTCATGTGCCATATGGTTTCCAGTTATTTTTTGGGATGAAAGATTAAAACGAAAATTGAACCGTTCTATTTACAATGATCGAATTTTGAATGGTACTATGACCGATAACCATTAACTATTGTGAATCAGAAGATAGAGATCTTTTGTCGCACAACCTTCCCCATAATGTATGAGATCATGGGTGTATTGACAATCAACTTTTTATTTCAGGTGTTGCACGTTTCAAATCGTGATCGAAAATCATGTTTGAGCATAATGATTGTCACATGGTTTTCAGTTACTGTTTTGGGATGTGTGTCACGCAGATTAAAAATTGACTGTCTAATAGTACACCATTTACCTCAGGATCATCATATAGAAGAACGAATTGGAAATCAATTTTGAATGACATCATAGCCGAATACCATTGACTGTTTTGAATTAGACAATAACAGTCGTTTTCGTCCAAATCGTAGATCTTGAGATAATGAGTGTATTGACAGTTAATTTTTTATTGCATGTGGTACACATAAAACATCCCAAAAAGTGATCGAAAATCACGTTTGAGTATGACGCGTGCCCCATAATTTTCGATCATTTTTTTGGGATGTATGCAATAGAAACCATAAATTGACCGTCTGATGGTACACCATTGATTTCAAGCTCCATTATGTGAAAGATTGAAAAGAAAATTGATCTCTATCATCTGGTTTATATCAGTTAATGATTTTTTGAATGTAGTGCACTTAGAAATCTGATTGGTATAATTAGAGTTATCCTTTAAAGAAAAGACTTGGTATTTGAAGGGCTTATGTCAAGTGAAAACTTCATCTTAGCCATCAGATTTGAAGGTCATGTTCTAAATATGTTTAATGCAAAAGATGGTATAAAATAACATCTCTATTATATAATTCAAAGCAATCAAATATGGATGAGATGATGACCATTTATTGTGTTAAGTCATATGATAGAGATCGAAGATCTTTAGAATATGACATTTAAATAAGAGGAATTCGATGGTATCTTCACATTTATATTAACATGTATTTCTGGTTTTCATCAAAGAGAATTGGGACTTTTAAGGCTCAAGTGGTGTGAATCAAGGGCAGTTCAAAGGTGGGACATTTTAAGCTCAAACTGACCAAGGGATGACCTTACTTCATGTCCTCAATGTCATTAATGCTGTCAAGCTGTTTCAACTTGGAATTGCCTAACTTTTAGTGATTAGAATTAAATCCAATAAGTCCAAAGAGCAGAAAAATTGCCAAGGCACTCTTCAAGGAAACTTTTTTAGGCCCAAATCTCACTGGGTATGACCTTCCATCTAATTTTCAGGGGTGTGTCTTCACAATTTCCTCTCATTTCAGGTTTACTGTACATCAAAATTATTTTTCACAAATTGTTGACATTTGCTTTATGAAGTTTGTTGGACTACGGCTTATTTCAGTTTTAAATAGTTATTTTCTTAATTTCCTCTTTTTACAAAAAAAAATTCCAGTGAGAATTTACTCTAATTAATTCCAAACACTTCATTTTAGCCTAGCTGTACTAAAAGTAACTAATTTATTGGCATACATACATGCCATACCCCAAACCTTAACTAAACAGTGTCCTCACTGTTGACAGCAAAGGGGGTGTCGCAGCCTATTAACAGAGCAAAAACCCAAAGCAAGTAGACAACTAAAGAAAGAAAAAGCAGTTTATTAACAGAATCGAAACAGAGCATAAAATAGAGCATTTTAGTACAATGGCCAAACACAAGTACATCCCCCGGCTCAGGGGTATCCTCAGTCTGTATCAGGTGGAAGAGGAACTGTAAGCCACGAGGGGAGGAAGAAAAGGAAAAAGAAGGGGGTCAGGGGAGAGGGGGACAGGTGGTGGAGGAGGGTGGTGACGGAGAAGCCGGTGGCTCAGTCTTCAGCCTCTTCTTCTCCTTCCTATCTTTGTCCTTTTCCTCCTTAACGAGGATCCGTTGTACCTCTTCATATTCATCCCAGAGGAATTGCAATGGGTCTGGTTCCTTGGGCGGTAATGGCTCCAACCAGAAGAGGTAGAGTTGCGCAGGAGTGAACGTGGGCTTGTCATCCGCCATAGTTATGAGAAAGAGTGCAGAGGGTAGAAGGGGAGGGATGGGCCGAAATCGAGCCATCTGCATCTATTTAAGGTGGAAGTGGGAGGGAATATGAAGCAGTGAATTCAATATCGCCGCCATCGATGACAGGAATGAATGGTTAATTCGATCAATCAGCACGGGGAACGAAAACGTGCATTAACTGGCAGCCTATATTTAGCACGGGGAGTTACGGCGTGGGGCAGAAAACCAGGGGGTGCAGAGTTTAAGGCTCATGCTGTGCGCAGTTGTACATGGGACACGTGGGTAAAATTTCTCGTGCAGTGTAAGTGCACAATAAGCATGGAAGGAGTGAGGGGGGGGGTCGATTTCGCTAGGATGAGTGTAGAGTGTCGACAGGTTAAGGCTTCCTATCGAAGTCGAATAAGTATGGGGCTGGCAGTTGAAAGCTCTCGATAGGTTTTACCCTGTCCTATCGAGCAGAATAAACATGCATTCGATAGGCTAGGTTGGCTGCTTGTGGTAGGTCGGTGTCCTGTCGAACGGAGGATGGATAAAACGTTCACTTCGTGAGGATGCTGATGGGTGAGAACAACCTTTCGATAGGTGGGGCATTACATTTGTCACTCTTGTCGATAGGTTCCAGGCAAGAGTCCAGAACTTATCGCAAAGTTGTTCTCACCTATCGAGAGGTCACAACACCTATCGAAATCCTCACCAATCCTATCCGCATCAGCGGCTGACCTAGCGAAAAGTCCAAATGACCTATCGAGAGGTTCAAAGAGCTAAATAATGTGGCCTGTGTGTGCAGAGCATTGAGCCTTAGCACCCAACAACTCCTCTGCAATGCTACCAGTTAGCAATTTGGCCTCTGACCTTATTCCATTGATTCTTAGACTGCGGGCGATATTGAAGCGAAGCTTGAACTTGACATGGCCATTTTATTGCAAAGAATATCGATGGAAATAATCGAGGTATAAATCAAGTATAATACATATGATACAAATTGAAATCAGGTATTAACTTGGAGGATCCTGAAGATCAATGGTCTCTTCAGGCTCACAAATGTTGTCAACGCAAAGTTTCAGCCTCTGACCATTGACCTTAAGGGTCTTGCCATTTGTAGGATGCATGACTTCGACTGCTCCAGATGGGGAAACGTGTACCACTGTGAAAGGTCCATCCCATCTGGTCTGCAGCTTACCTGGAAAGAGTTTCATTCTGGAATTGAACAGCCATACCTTGTCATTGGGCTTGAACTCTTTGCAGAGCAAATGCCTGTCATGGAAGGCTTTGGTCCTTTCTTTGTAACTTCGGGCATTTGCATAAGCTTCTAGTCGCAGTTCATCCAGCTCGGATAACTGGAGTTTCCTGTGAATACTAGCAAAGTGTAAGCCAGAGTTTACTGCTTTAATGGCCCAATACGCTTTGTGTTGCAATTCAACAAGCAAGTGACATGCTTTGCCGTATACTAGTCTGAATGGGGACATGCCTATGGGGGTTTTATAGGCTGTTCTATAAGCCCATAAGGCATTAGTCAACTTGCTGGACCAATCTCTTCTGTCGGTTCTTATAGTCTTCTCAAGAATATGTTTGATTTCCCTGTTGGAAATCTCTACTTGTCCACTGGTTTGTGGGTGGTAGGGAGTAGCTACTCTGTGGGTAACAGAGTATCTTTCCATCAGTTTGTCAAAAAGGTTTATTACAGAAGTGGCTTCCCCCATCACTAATAATAGCTTTAGGAAAGCCAAATCTTGAGATGTTGTCTTTAAGGAATTGAATGACAACTTTGTGATCATTTGTCCTTATAGCTATAGCTTCTACCCATTTGGATACGTAATCCATAACAACAAGGATGAAACTGTAACCAGCAGAGGGGGGGAAAGGTCCCATGAAGTTGATTCCCCAAATATCAAACAGTTCAACAAGTATAGGTTGTAAGGGCATAGAGTTTCTCCTTGTAATGCTGCCCATTTGCTGGCATCGATGGCAAGCTTTACTGTGCTGCCGAGCATCCTTGAATAGGGTAGGCCAGTAGAAACCACTTTGAAGGACCTTGGCAGCAGTCTTGTTACCACTGAAGTGGCCCCCGCAAGCCTATTCATGACACATGGTTAGGATGTTGTGAAACTCAGTTTCAGGTACACAACGTCTGATCACCTGGTCTGCACAATGCTTAAAAAGGTAAGGGTCCTCCCATATGTAATGTCGAATATGTGCAAAGAATAGATTCTTGTCATCCTTGCTCCAATGTGGAGGGATCCTACCCACAGCAAGGTAATTGACAATATTGGCAAACCAGGGCATACTTATCTGGACAGTAAGAAGCTGCTCATCTGGGAAGGAGTCATTGATGGGCAAGCTTTCCATGTCAGTTGTTGGGATCCTTGACAGATGGTCAGCCACCACGTTCGCAACTCCCTTCTTGTCCTTAATCTCTAAATTGAATTCCCGCAAGAGAAGAATTCATCTGATTAATCGAGCCTTAGCTTCCTTTTTGGACAAGAGGTATTTCAAAGCTGAGTGGTCAGTGAACACAATAAATTTTGATCCCAGCACATAAGATCTTAATTTTTCTAAGGCAAAGACAATAGCTAATAACTCTTTCTCAGTTGTAGTGTAATTCAATTGAGCATCAACCATTGATTTACTGGCATATGCTATCACAGAAGGTGCTTTGTCTTTTCTTTGACCCAACACTGCCCCGATGGCAAAATCTGATGCATCACACATCAGTTCAAATGGTAGAGAAAAATCAGGGGATTGCAAGATGGGAGCTGTGGTCAAACATGTTTTTAACAGTTCAAAAGCAGCTCGGCATTCATCATTAAAGTCAAAAGGCACATCTTGACACAACAGGTGACAGAGGGGTTTGGAGATTTTGCTGAAGTCCTTGATGAACCTCCTGTAGAACCCAGCATGACCCAGAAATGACCTAACTTGTTTGACAGTTTTCGGAGGGGGCAAATGAACAATTAGATTGATCTTAGCTTGATCAACCTCGATTCCTTTGTGAGAGACAACATGTCCTAGAACAGTGCCTTGGGTCACCATGAAGTGACTTTTCTCCCAACTCAGAACTAGGTTGGTTTCCTCATACCTTTGCAGTACGGAGCTGAGGTGGTGTAGGCATTGACTAAAATCATCTCCATGAATGGAGAAATCATCCATAAAGATCTCCAAAAACTTATCAATTATGTCAGAAAAGATAGCATACATGCATCTTTGGAACGTGGCAGGTGCATTGCACAACCCAAATGGCATCCTTCTGTATGCAAAGGTTCCAAATGGACAAGTGAATGTGGTTTTTTCTTGGTCCTGGGGGTATACAGGGATCTGATTGCACCCTGAATATCCATCAAGAAAACAGTAGTAGGCCTTGCCTGCCAGTTTGTCCAAGATTTTGTCTATGAAGGGCAGTGGGAAGTGATCCTTGCTGATTTTTTCATTGAGTTTTCAGTAATCTATGCATACCCTCCAACCAGTGGTCTGTCTGGTTGGGATCAGCTCACCTGACTCTGCTTCAACAACTGTAATGCCAGATTTCTTGGGTACTACTCGGGTAGGTGCTACCCATTGTGAATCCGAGATGGGATAAATGATCCCAGCATCTAGGAGTTTGACTACCTCCTTCATCACAACCTCCTGCATGTGGGGGTTGAGTTTTCTCTGCATCTCTCTGGAAGGTTTGGATCCTTCCTCGAGATGAATTTTATGCATGCACATAGCAGGATTGATTCCCCCAAGGTCGGCAATGGTCCATCCTATTGCCTTATGCCTTTTTAGTACACAAATTAGTTCTGTTTCCTGCTCGAGGGTGAGGGAAGAAGAGATTATCACAGGTAATTTGGTGTTGTCTCCTAAAAAGACATATTTCAAGGATTTTGGGAGTTGCTTTAACTCCACTTATGGAGGACTGATGAGGGAGGGCAATAGGGGTGCCTTAGAGGGGGGTGGTAGGGGTAACAAAGTCGGCCTCCAGGGATGGTGCTGTGCTGGTGGAACTTCAGAGGATATGAGTTTCACATGCTCAATCTTAGAGGTGGGACCCTGCTCTTCCTCTGTTTCCTTCCACACTTCGGCTAGTTCATTACACCATTCCTTACCATGCAGCAACATATTCACATTTTCCTGGACAACCTCATCTATCACATCAAGAGAAAAACAGTCTTCATCAGGATGAGGTTGATTTGCTGCGTTGTACACATTCAATTTGACCTTCATATTTTCAAATGACACTTCCATGATCCCAGACCTGCATTGGATACAAGCATTAGCTGTGGCCAAGAAGGGTCTGCCTAGAATCACAGGTATGGAAGTGACACTCCTACCTGGTTCCATATCCAACACCAAAAAGTCAGCAAGATGAAAGAATTTGTTAACTCCAATCAAAACATCCTCGATTATTCCCACAGGTTTCCTTTTAGATCTGTCAGCCAGCTGGAGGACCATATGTGTGGGCTTCAATTTGCCTAAACCCAGCTTCTCATATACTGAATATGGAAGCAAATTTACGCTGGCTCCCAGATCTAATAAGGCTTTGTCAATGGTATGATCCCCAATGATGCAGGGGATGGTGGGGAGGCCGGGGTCTTGAAGTTTGGGGGGAGTTGCAATGGACAAGACATGCTTAACTTTTCTGCTGAAAAGACCTTCTTGGATAGGTGTACCCTAGACTGTCTTTTATGGGTGCACAGGTTTTTTAAAAATTTGGCATAGGCTGGGACTTGTTTAATGGTATCAAGTAAGGGCAAATTGATCTTTACCTGCTTGAAAGTCTCCATTATTTCCTCAATTTGTCCTTGCCCTTTATCAAAAGAGGAGGGTGCTTGTAGTGCCTTAGGAAATGGCAAATGTGGGATTGCTCCTTCACTTGCAGCCTTAGCCAATAAGGTCTCTTTCTTTTTTATTTTTTTCTTTTCTTGAGGATCCTCATTAACCTCTTTATTCACAGCTGATTGTTCCTGCAAGTCCACCGTTGGTGGTCTTTGTTGTGTGCTGGTAGAAATCATTTCATTTTCTTCCTCCAAGTTCCTCACAGGCTCATAGCCCACTTGGTTGTCCACTAGCTTACCACTTCTCAAAGTTGTAACAGATTTGGCTTCCTCATAGGTGGAGGAAACTTCACCCACTACAAACTGTCTTCGTGGGTTGTCCTGTGGTTGGCTGGGCAGCCTTCCTCCCTCTCTCCTAGTCAGAGCATCAGACAGCTGACCAAGTTGGTCCTCTATCTTTTTGATGCTCTGGTTGTGAGAGTGCACAGTTTGGGTTAAGGTGTTCAAGCTATGCAGTGAAGATAGAACTTGTTCCTCAAAGAATGGTCCTCTCACAGCTGGAGGAGGTGCAGCTTGCTGCACAGGGGGAGCTACAGGTTGGGCCATGGGTTGCTGATACTGAGGCCTTGGGACATAATTTTCTTGATAGGGCTGAGCACTTCTGTAGGGCATGGGCTGTTGGGGTTGCTGCTGCTGGCTGGGGTATGCATCTTGTCGCCACCTCAGATTGGGGTGGTTTCTCTATAAGACCGAGCAACCACATGCTCGTTATTATAAAATCAGAAACTGTCAGATGAGCATTCTTCTAGGGAATGAGCAGGGGACTGGCATATGGCACATGCCTCCTCCACCCTAGCAGCCATAGGTGACTGCATTGCCCCCATCAGCCTGTCAAATTTCAGGGTTAGGCTGTCCACTTTCCTTTCCAACTCACTTGGCACGCTCACTTCGTATATCTTCCCTCTTGAGGTATTCTCTCTCAACAATTTAGGAGGCTCCAGATCTCTTGCTAAGGTTTTCCTTTGCATAGAGTTCTCACTAATAATGTCAAAAAGCTCCCATGCCTCCTCAGCAGTTTTATAGAGATAGGTGCCACCACAGGAAGCATCTATCATATCTCTGCTTTTAGCATCAATTCCCTGATAAAAGCTTTGAACCAACTGCCATTCAGGGATTTGATGGTGGGGGCATTTCTTTAGGAGTTCTTTAAACCTCTCCCAGGATTGATGAAAGTCTTCAGTTGGATCTTGGGTAAAAGAGATGATACCCTTCCTCAACTGGCTGGTCTTTGACATAGGGAAGAACTTGACTAGAAATTGACATTGGAGATCACTTCAAGACTGAATGCTGTTGGGTGGAAGCAAGGACAACCAGGTCATGGCTTTGTCCTTTAATGAAAAAGGAAAGAGTCTCATCCTGATGGCCTCTTCCCCCAAACCTGTGATATTAAATGTAGTGCACAGTCCCAAGAACTCATCAATGTGCTTATAGGGGTCTTCTTTGGTCAGGCCATGAAATGACGACAGCATTTGAATGATGGATGATTTTATCTCATAGTTTCCCTGAGCAGCTGGGAATTGAATACAGAAGGGAGAATTGTAGATCCCTGGTGCATTAAACTCCTTAAGGGTTCTCGGCTGCTGTTGCTCACCCATTTCTACAGAATAAGATGCAACAGATGTGGGTGTGGTTGGTCTGGATCTGAGAAGTCTTTCAACCTCTGGATTTAGTGGAATAATCTGAGGTTGCAGAGTTCTCCTACCAAACATACAACACTCAGATTCTGAATACAGAACCGATCCTCAACACAACAAGCAAAATCAACCAAATTTTCTAACTACTCTAACAAAAATTATCAACAAATCTGAAAAATAACAGGGGAGTAGAGGGATGCAAACTACAGAGCAGTCTCCAGCACGATTCTCCTCTCACTAGTAGCCTTAGATATGATGAAATGCACACAAAATACTGAAAAACAACACAACTTACAAATGCAGTTAGTAAAAATCAAACAAAAACTACAGATCTATGATCAAAACTTAGATCTATCAATTTCTAAACATGCCTCCCCGGCAGCGGCGCCAAAAACTTGTTGGTGTTGTTTGCCTTCCCTCAAATAGGGTCTAAAATCATCTAAAATTAGGCAAAACACAATATATATATGTATACATATTTACACATCCCTACACTAGAGTTGTAGAGTTCAACTGTACACTCGAGTGTAGATCACATGCATGATTTAAATTTGAGGTGTAGAGTTACCAGAATTTAGGGGTTAGGGTTTGTAAATGAGAGAGAGAGAGCCTTTATATAAATAATAGTAATATATCTGTATACATACCACTCATTATTACACACACACCATAAGTGGCACACAGGTCTAGATTTCTACTCATACACGCACAACTAACACACACACACACCCATACACGCTAATGCTCCCCCCCCCCCCAAGTTGGTGCATTAATATCGATCATGCTTAGCTTGACAATATTATCCCGAAGAAAAGGACCAAGGGATTTCATAAAACCATCTGCCAGTTGCTATGAAATGTGACCTTGGGAGTCTCTATGAGACCAACTTGAATCTTCTCGCGTATAAAACGAATATCAACTTCAACATGTTTAGTTCACTCATGAAGAACCGAGTCTTTGACACTGCCTGGTTGTCACAATGGAGGGGCATAGAAAGAGATGGAGGGAAATCATGCTCAGTAAGCAGAGAACGTAGCCAAAGAAGCTCACAAGTCCCATGGGTCATCGCTTGGTACTCAAATTCAACACTAGACTTGGATACAATATCTATCTTCTTACTTTTCCACATCACAAGTTTACCACCAAGAAAGGTACAATATCCAGAGGTAGATCTACGATCAATAGGAGCCCTAACATAATTATAGCAGCTAAGATGGAGATGGCTAGCACCACCGTAGAAGAGACCACGGTCAGGGGAGCAATTAATGTAACGGTAGATCCGATGAACAACTACCATATTAGGAGCCCTGGGAGAATGCATGAGCTGAGCTACCAAAGAAACTGCAAATGCCAAATCAAGTCGGTTGTTGGTAAAGTAGATAAGCCTTCCAACTAGTCGTTTATACTCAGAGGGGTTAGGTAGAAGTTCTCCAACACTAGACATGTAGGTAATGTTTAGGATCCATTGGAGATTTAGTTGGCTTACCTCCAAGCATGCTAGTGTCCTTCAATAATGTAGAGAATACATCCTCTGGGAGAGAGAAATACCCCGATCAGATCTCGCAATCTCAATGCCCAAAAAGAATTGAAGAAGACCCAAATCTTTCACATCGAAGGCTTTGTGAAGACCAGCCTTTACATGTGCTATAATTAAAAATGCAGCATCATCTCTTGTGACGATGATATTATCAACATAAACAAGTAGAATAGTACGAAGCCCATTAGAACTACTGTGAATAGCACATATGATCATGGATCAAAATATCGTCCGATACCGATACATATCGGTTTTGGACCTGGACGATACGGTAAAATGGGTTTTTCTCGGGGCCCCTAGAAACAGTCAAATTATTGTTTGTATCGTCCATATCGTCCAATGTATTGTTCGTATCGTCCAAATTATCGTCTGTCCCAGAATTTTGGGGTTTTTCTCTGGCCCCTTAGAAACAATCAAAATATCGGTCAAATTATTGTCCATATCGTCCAAATTATCGGTCAATTTATCGTTTGTCCCAGAATTTTAAGTATTTTTTGGGATTGAAAAAAAAAACAAAAATGTACCAGGACGATACATTCAATGTATCGCCGATACAGTGAATATATCGAATGACACGCGATACGTATCGTCCTGGAGGTTTGGATGATACGTATCGAAATTTTTGATCCATGCATATAATCAGAATGACATTCGTGAACCCCATGGTGAGAACAACTGTGCTAAAGCGATGGAACCATGCCCTAGGAGATCTTCAACCCATAGACTTTCCTTGAATTCTCCCCCTTAAGCTGATAGCTAGGAGGGAGTGACATTTAGATCTCCTCATTCAAGTGCCCGTGGAGGAATGCCTGATTGACCTTTGATGCAAAATTCAACTCTTGTTTATTACCCTTTTAAAATTTTGTTATTTTATATGATACCTGATCGATCTTTGGCATGTTGTGGTGGCACCTGATCCTCAGGTTGGGTGCCACGTAGTGCCCAACTGGCTTGAAGGTAGCATGAAAGCGCTACCTTTGAGGAAAAGAAATATGTCAAGTACTTAAAAAGCATATCTACAAAACTTTTTAAATCGTCTTTGATCTCCTATCACAAGCCTCTTGAAGGAGCGAAATGTAGGGATTTTAAACATGGATAGCACCCGACTATGATAAACAATGAAAGAAGATAATCGAACAAGACACAGGGATTTTACGTGGGAAACCCTCAAGGGAAGAAAACCCATAGCAGTAGCACACAAAATTCACTAGCTTAATGGAAAAAAAGAAAAATTAGGGTTTTTACAGCCAGCCACTGTCTCCACTCAATACAAATAACTATGTATATATAGTGAAACCCTTAACTTGGAACCGTCCACATCCGTTAGATGAAACATGCCTCCCGAGACATAATGTGAGCCATCCATTGAGCGAAATCTCGTTTTGAAAGGACCTCGACCACCGGCGAACGGACGGGCTACGCCCGGAAATATGTTGGGTGCCGTCCGACAAACCATCTAGCCTGAGATGTCGTCCACAAACCTAACACAAAATACTCTCAGCCCTTCTAGTAATGCTTTAACTTCTGCTTCTTTATGTATCAACTAGGCATTACAGTCCCGTGGTTAAATTACCTTCATAGTTGCTTAAGGTACTGCCAATGGTGGCTATGCTTGCGTTGCGAAGCGAGCTACCATCAAAATTGAGTTTAGAGAACCAACAGCGTCTGATGTCCACCTCTCCACAATTTTATAGACTCTGAACAGATACATGCATTTCTTTCTTCAAATGGGGCACCAAAGCACATCTTTGATGAAAAAGTCAACTTTGCAACCCCTTGGTTCAAGTACTCAGCAATTGCTCAGTTGACATCATTTTGATCAAATCAATGGTTATTTAACTAAAGAAAACACACATGCACACTACATGTGTGGAATGGTTAATCTAGAAACATGTTCACTGAAATGGTGCAACTAGTCCTATGCCGATAGAAATCTACCTTGTTCCCAACTCTAGCCAATATGGGACTGAATATTACTTTCAAAAAAGGAAGAGTTGATATTAGGTGCATGGGCTGTGCGCTAAGGGTGGTGCACACAAGTCAATCTTCCTCCATCAAATTGGTCAAACTTTGGGATATGTGCAGATATATATTGACATAAATCATTGCAAGTATGCTTTTGACCTTTTGTGGTGGGGTGAGATTGCCCTGCTCACTACTCGAGTTGTTCACCTAATGCCAAGTAAAAAGTGAATCTTCCAAGCACAAACTTTTACCAATCTCATTTTCCCTCCAAATTCAAATTTGATTGTTTCACAGAACACAAAACACTTTGCTCTACATTCTTAGCAGTAAGTCATTGACAAAGTTTCTTCGAGGTACTTTAGAAGGTTCCTTAATTGGGTTGAAATATAGTTGTTGGAACTTTCTGTCGAATATATGTAAGAATTATCTGTAGTAGTGATTATAATAGTAAGTTGTGAATCTATAAATCCATGTAGTGTATTGGAGGGAAGTAGTGAGAAAAAAAGTTATTATCTAGCTGTACTGTGGAATGGCATAACGACACTGCCAATTACTCTCCATACCTTTTGAAGTTGTGTACATTGAAAACTATCAGACTTTTACATCTTGTGATTCCCTCTTGCGGAAAATTGGGAATAAATTGAAAAAAAAGTTAAGTGGGAACTTTATGGCTGGTGAACGAGAATATGAATGGCTTAGCAACAAGCATCTCAAGGCCAGCTGGAAAGGGGATTTGAAGTAGACAACACGTTTTCTTAAATTTCACATGTATACGGGATGTATCAATAAATGTGTACCACTTCAAAAGCTCCAAAAACAATTCTTCCAATTTTTAGCCTTGAGGACAAGGCTTTCTTAAGAGAGGTTCAATGTTGTACTCTCTAATTTTGGCATATCTATTCCAATTGGGTAAAGACCCTGTTGTTAGGAATGTCTGTGATTTCATATTGTAAGTCTCTCTCCAAAAAAAAAAGTCTCTCTAAAAAAGTATACTCTCTCCAAAAATAAAGTCTCTCTAAAAAAGTATACTCCCCCTTGAGGCAGTGAATATTTTCTTCTTTTATCTTGCAAGGAGGTAGCCCCCTCGAAGTGGCATGTCATTTGCTGGAATATTTGGCAAATAGTGCAAGTTTAGTATGTGGTAGTGATAATTTACTCTTTCTCTTTCATGCAGCCTATGGTTTACTTGGTACTTCTCTTCCATATTAGAGATGAGTTATGATTAAATACAGGTTATGTAAAAAGAGGCACATGACATGTAGTTTTGGTCAAATTTTAAATAAATTTCCTTAACAAAATTTATTTAACACAAAAGTGAATTAGTTCATTCTTATATTTTTCAGTTATTTTATACAAATACTTCGTAAGACGACTGGTTTCCTGATTTATATAGAAGTCGTTGCTTCCATGTTCTCATTTCAGAATCCACTCATTCCCCTAATCCCATTTCTTTCGGCAATAGTAATCAGGGCATGCAATTTTTTGTCACTTGGAGGGTGATGTAGAGCTGTTGAAACCTAAAAGGTTTTCTAACTCGTATTTTTTTTTTCTTTTCCTTCTATTACATTTATTCATTTGTCATCTTAGAGACTAAGGATTTAAATCCTAGAAAAGAATATATTTGTGATTTATATGGTTGACCAAATTATTATAGAGTAATTTGAGTCATTATTTTAGAGGGTTGCTATGTGCACACAAGGTGTTTTTTTTTTGGTCTTTCTGCAACTATTTTAAGTCTCACCGCTTTTTTTTGTTGCCAAATTTCGATTTTTTATCCTCCCGAATAATTTCTGAATCCGCTCACATGGACGTTCTAATCCTTAGGGCCGGCGACTGGATTTGCTCTAGGTGCCGGAATGTAAATTTTAAGAGAGGGGGAATTTGTCATCGGATTGGGTGCTCTTCTCTCAAAGCACATGGAACGCTGGTCCGAAACGAGGATGATCAGATCTTTCGAACTCGCCCCAAACACGTTACAGTCCCCGATCTCCGGAGAGATAGACCTTTTGTGCCCCCTTGATGCGTATTTTAGATTTACCTGTTTGAATCGTGGTCGGATAAAGAGGAGACGTCAAAAGAGAAAGTGGACCCACGAATGGGTTTTTAAAAAAAGGCCCGTTAAAGACCCGTTTGATCAAAAAGAAGAAAATCCAAAATTTATTAGGGTCTTCAACTTTCAATCCCGTCACTTTTATGTTTGACCTATTTTGAAGTATTAAACGAAGTCGGATTGATGCGAAATTGATCATATTTAAAAGCTTATCGAAGTAGCTTTCCAACGAGCCAAAAACATGCAATTCTGACAAGTGTTGAAGAAGTTATGGTCAGTTTTTGGAAGCCGCACATAGAGTGACGAATTTCAAGAATTCTAATTGAATTAAGATTAGTCTCTTTTATTATTTTATTTTAGAAAGTAAGAGCTGTTTCTTTAATTAGAAATAGGATTAGTTTCCTTATTGTTTTAGGACTTTATTGTTTTAGAAGAATTAGGATATTTCTTTTATTAAGAATTAATGTTATATTAGGATTTCTAATTTTATGCATTGGTTAGCCTATTTAAAGGCTTGTAAACACTTTTATTATAAATTTTTGGTTAATGAAAATCGCTTATGCAAAATTGAGAGTTCTAAACTTTCGTGAGTGTGTGATTCTCTCAAAACAGAGAGCGATTCTTTGACTCCCGCTTACGGTTTGGTGCGATGCCAACTCTTTTACCATCTCTATCTTCTTTAGATTTATGGTTTGCGTAGCATAATCCTAATTATTTTATTGATCTCATAAAAGCCCAAAATCAATATTTTGTTCTTTATTAATTTTATTAGCCTTTTATTTTAGTTTGGTATCGAGAGAACCCGCTTGCGAGTTCGTTCGACGCCTTAAAACTATCGGAGATGTAGCCGTTCATAAGAACCCTAGTCTTCTAGATCCACGATAGGGAACATATACTAAAGTAACGCTATTTTGGGTCGGAATTAAATCACCTAATTGAATTTCTAGAATTTTTCATGATAATTTGTTATGAGAAATTGTTATTTTTAATTGATTAAATTAATTTTAATCCTATTCTCAGCCCTAACAGTGCATTTAGTAAGTTCCTGCATCAAATTGCACATTAATTTAGGCAATATTTTATCTAGGTTTAGCTTCCTTTCTTATTAGGATTCTTTTAATAAGTGACTTGTTTTAGGGCTAGTTTCCTTATTTGAATTATTTAGGGGTCAGGCACAAATATGTGACTGGCAATCCCGTCACTTTTTGAGCAAAAGTGGTCATAAGTCTACCAATATGTGTCGGAATTGTGTGATTCCTGTCTTGTTGGAAAGCTACTTCGATAAGCTTTCAAACAAGACCAATTTCACGTCAATTGGACATTGTTTGATCCTTCAAAAGTGATTGCGTAATTAAAAAATAGGATTAATGGTAAAATTAATTATGACCGTTAAATTAGAAAGTTTTAATGGTTGATTAGGAATTTAATTTTAAGTAGTATTCCTAGGGTTTTTTTTCTTTATAAGTACACATTGTAATCTCTTATGAGAATTATTGTTGATGATGAATAATAATTTTGAGTTTTGCTTTGTGCGAATTCTAGAGAACTTGAGATGAGTTTTCGATAGAAGAGTGATTCTTCTCCCGCTTGCGGTTTGGTGTGAGGCCAACTTTCTTCTTTTGAGCGATTCCTTGGATCTTCTTCTACCCTTATTTTTCTTTTTATTTTTTGTTTTAATTGAAGAGCGAGAACCCTAACCCCTATCTTGCGGGATTTACGCTATTTTAGGGTTAGCGTGCGATTTCCCGCATCAAATTGGTATCAGAGCTAGGTTAGTTTTAGGGTTTTAAAAAAAAAAAAAATTCATTATTTCAGATCCGTCTGGCTTTTGTCTGAAAATTTTCATAAAAATTTTTTTATAATTTTATTTTTTTAAAAGCTTGTCTAAATTTTTTTGTCTAACATTCATCTAGCCTTTGTCTAACTTTTATCTTGCATCACTTAGTTGCATAATTGCATGTCATTTCAATCTTATTGCATTTTATTTCATTAGTGTTCATTAGTGTGCACGTCTGATGTTTGAAAAAAGTCCTCATCCATTGTTGGTTCATAGTGTTTGTCTTTCTAGTATTGTGTCTGAGTTGTGTTTGTGCCAAGCATCATGTATAAGTCACTTACATTTCATCGTGAATTTCATACCCGTTATGAAAGGGCACTTGCTAAACAAAGAAACCGCTACACTCCAAATTCTTGGCAAAGTCCCAAAAATCGTGATGAGACTAGAGTTAGGGGATACCCTCATCATTGTGAACCCGAGTACGACCTTGCCGAGAAGTTTCTTAAATCTATTCGGAATGAGGTTCCAAGTTTTGAGGGATGGTTAAACCCCAAAACCTTCGTGGAGTGGTTGTCTAGCGTAGAAGAATATTTTGATTGGTATGGTGTACTAAATGAGTACAAAATTAGGCTAGCAAAAACAAAGCTGGAGGGTAATGCCAAAAATTTTTAGACTCGCATAGAATGTCGTACTGAATATCTTCGAAATAAACACATCTCCACATGGGAGGATATGACGGTGAAACTTATCGAAAAGTATGTCCCTTTAGCACACCGTCACCTTCTACGAAATTTGAAAACCAAGATAGATAGGTGTCCTGATTGCCTTAAGTGTCAAGGGTTCGGACACTTTGCATACCAATGCTCCACAAAATTTCCCACTCCGAATTTATTGACTAAAAGAGTGAGTCCTAAGGAGCCGGAGAATAGGGAAGTGTACGACCCTAGTACAGTGCTGAGTGAAGAGGAGATAGAAGAAACTGAAGAAAGTCTAGTTTGTGTTAAAAAGACTTCTGTTTCCCTTGTGAGTAGTGATGTTGAGTCACCCACACGTGAGCCCGTCGAATTGGATACACAAGAACCATTAGGGTCCATTGAATCGAGTACCCCACAGTCTTTGGTTTTGGTTGAAGCGAGTACACACAAGTTAATCGAGTCAAGTGTAGATGCACGTACACCTTTTTTAGGCCCACCAACAAAACCTTTAGACCCATTCCTTGATACCCATCCACCTGAGCCCAATCCTATCTACTCATTGATCTCCAAATTCCCGCCCGAACAATATGTGAAGAGGTTAGATGGAAAAGTTTTGGGAGATCCATATTTTGTTACCAAGCTAAAGACGCATCAAACATTTCGAGAGTATCTTCTTAAGTGGAAAGGTAAACCGAAAATTGACAATACTTGAACTGCAAGGAGAACGCAATCTGAGAAACCTAGGACACTAGTAGATCTCATTCCAATGTCCATTTATCATAGGTAATCAAAGTCTGCATCCACATTTGCGCATCACATTCATGAGTTGCATGCTGAGATTAAAAAAAGAATTAATTTAAAGAATGAAAAATATAAGTTCTCTGTAGATTCTCATAGACGGTTCAAAGAATTCCAAGAGGGTGATTTTGTAATGGTTTGGAATAGACCCGAGTGATTCCGACAAGGAGTTGCAAAAAAGTTACAAGCTCGTGGTGCTGGACCCTATCAGATCTTGAAGCGTGTTGGTTATAATGCTTACATCTTAGATCTTCCGTCGGAATTGGGGATTAACACGACTTTCAATGTGGATGACCTTGTTCCATCCGATGGCCCTTCAACCATCCCTGCCAACCCCTTGGATCCTTCTACATCCGATGACCCAATAATTCCTTTACCCACACCGATACCCCCACCTACTTGGCAAACTTGTGAGATCATCGAAGATATGTTGGAAGATCAGATTGTGTCCACCAACCAAGGGGGACTTCAGAAGTATTTGGTCAAGTGGAAGAACAAGAGTGATTCAGAGAACACGTGGATTACACAAGCGTTTTAGCAGATTGACCCGGATCTGTTGGAGTTGTATCGCAACTAGTATTCATCGGGAATGCATCCTTCTAACCCGGGGAGAGTTTGATGGGGATGTCCGATTCAAGCCGCTTCTGATCGAGGTTCCCTATATATTGTATGTGATCGCGACCTTGAAAATCCATGCCAACCAAAGTTCGAGGTCGAACTTTTTCAAAGTAGAGGGGATTGATGCATATTTTAGATCCGCTTGTTTGAATCGTGGTCGGATAAAGAGGAGGCATCAAAAGAGAAAGTGGACCCACGAATGGGTTTTTCAAAACAGGTCTGTTAAAGACCCGTTTGATCAGAAAGAAGAAAATCTAAAATTTATTAGGGTCTTCAACTTTCAATCCCGTCACTCTTTTATGTTTGGCCTATTTTGAAGTGTCAAACGAAGTCGGATTGATGCGAAATTGGTCATATTTGAAAGCTTATCGAAGTAGCTTTCTAACGAGCCAAAAAACGTGCAATTCCGACAAGTATTGAAGAAGTTATGGTCAGTTTTCGGAAGCTGCACATAAAGTGACGAATTTCAAGAATCCTAATTGAATTAGGATTTAGTCTCTTTTATTATTTTATTTTAGAAAGTAAGAGTTGTTTCTTTTATTAGAAATATGATTAGTTTTCTTATTATTTGAGGACTTTATTGTTTTAGAAGAATTAAGATATTTCTTTTATTAGGAATTAGAGTTATACTAGGATTTCTAATTTTATGCATTGGTTAGTCTATTTAAAGGCTTTTAAACACTTTTATTATAAGTTTTTGGTTAATGAAAATTGCTTCTGCTAAATTGAGAGTTTTAAACTTTTGTGAGGGTGTGATTCTTTCAAAATGGAGAGCGATTCTTCGATTCACGCTTGCGGTTTGGTGCGAGACCAACTCCTCTACCATCTCTATCTTCTTTAGATTTACGGTTTGCGTAAGTAGCATAATCCTAATTATTTTATTGATCTCATAAAAGCCCAAAATCAATATTTTGTTCATCATTAATTTTATTGGCCTTTTATTTTCGTTTGGTATTGAGAGAACCCGCTTGCGAGTTCGTTCGACGCCCTAAAACTATCGGAGATCTAGCCGTTAATAAGAACCCTAGTCTTCTAGATCCGCGATAGGGAATGTACACTAAAGTAACGCTATTTTGGGCCAGAATTAAATCACCTAATTGAATTTCTAGAACTTTCTGTGATAATTTATTATGAGAATTGTTATTTTTAATTAATTAAATTAATTTTAATCCTAATCTCAGCCCTAACATTGCATTTAGTAAGTTCTCGCATCACCCCTTCTCGTAGACGCCAGGGGGTATCCTTTGCGGATGTTATCTCGCGGGGCTCACACAGACCTTCTTCCTCGGACGACGCCGATTACGAGAAAATCTGCGATGGGGCTTCTTGTAAAGAAAATGCTGTTGACCCCATCGTCAAGAGGGGTGGAAAATCGTTGGCCTCTTACGATTTTCTTGTCCTATGGTTTCCTCATTAGCTAAAAACATTAAAGACTGTTGGATTGTATTAAACACCATTAACGACACCATTCAACCTATCCATATATACTACTGGCTACAGGGAAAATGGAATATACAAAAGCGACCGATAGTGTCGGCCATCTCCGAAACAAAATTTCTCCTACGATGCTCTTCTGTCGAGATAGCCCGCAAAATATTATCCAAAAAGGTCTTCTTCATTGGTGGCAAACTTGTCGAAAGTAGTCGATGGGAGCCGGAGGCAAACAAATTGAACCTTCATCACTGGGATGGGGGAGTGTGGATACGCCTATTCGGCCTCCCTGTCCACGCCTGGACGACGGAGATTCTCCAGGGGATCGCTGACAAGTGTGGGGGTTGCCTGCCATTGATAGGAGCACCGAGGACCTCTGGGAAACTCGGTTCGTGCGGCTCTTGGTGGGGGCCGACAACTAGGAGGAGATCCCTAGATCTTGCGAGATCGCTCTCAACGGACAGAAAATCCGAGTCTTCATAGAAGTGGAGCTCGTGGAGCGGATTGTCCTTCCGCGTCAAACGCACAATGAAGCCGGGCAGGCTGGGGTCTCCGACGAAAACAAATTCGTTAGCGCCACAGAAGAAATCGCGATAGAGATCAACCCACTCCGGCACCAGGAAAAGGGGCCGTATGGATGCCAATTCAAACCCCGGAGTGGTGCTCGACCTCGGACCCGCCTTTTCATAGGGGGCCGAGCTCGCCGACGGGGTTGCATGTTCGACTAGAGGAAACTACGGGAACTCATGGCTGGCACGCACTAGAGGAGGTTCAATTGGAGGAAGGAGAGTTCGATCCCGGCACGGTAGCGATGGCGGAGACGGCTTCCGAGAGGATGCGCTGCTGCTCTTCGATGGTGAAGAAAAATATCTCGTCGCCGTCAAGCAATGTAACCCGACCTTCGATGGGGCCGATCAGCCTACTTTTGATCCAACGGTGGAGATCTGCCCCAGGATCTCATGTACAATAGTCTGCGGTGGAGATGGATGGAAGGATGAGCTCGTGGGAACCCAAGGGGTTTATCGCCGCTCGGTGCCTCGAGATTGGGATCCTATGATCCTCAAAGCAACGCGTGGTCTCACTTTGACAGACGGTGCCAGACAGGTCGTGGAAAGATCAGCTCTGGCTCTTTCGGAAGCTTCCAGCATCTGCCTGGCGTCGACACGTGGTACCACAGTGCCGCTAGCGGGTTTCGAAAACCTGTGCATGGTTTTCTCCCTCCAGTTTGATGAGATTATCTGGGGATGTGGGTCGGGTCAGAGGTGTTTAACATTGGTTTAGGGGATGGGCATCTTACTATGCGTCATTTTTGCTTCGGGACTTATGGGCCGGACCGGAATTCAAAATGGACTCTTAGAACCGATGGATACTATGGGTCCATGTCGTTGGGCCGAAACTCTATAGGCGGGGGATCTCTCCTAAACCAGAATTTTGAAAATGGAACGACGATTGCTGGGACTTGAATTATGACTCCGATCTCTTTAGCAGAGGGAAATGAGGAAGATAACCATTCTATTAACATGGTTTGGGCTTTAGATTCCCCGAGTACTCCCCAACAGCCCACCCGACTACTGGGAAATGAGGGTGTCTCTTCTTCAGGATCCTCCTCTGAAGGGGATAGGGGAGATACGACTGCCTTTGCTTCATCGGACACCTCGGATTGGTCCTCTTCTTTGGGTGAGGTGCTCCCTCTTCGATCTCTTTATTGCAATGAGAAGGGCCAATGGACCGCCCGCGTATTCTCAAGATTATGATTGTCCGATTCAGAAGCCCCGATCAGTTTCGACATTCGATAAAGTGTCTACACCCGATAAAATTATTAACAGGAAGAGCAGGGTCATCGACGACATTATTGCTTTCGGAAAGGAGCATGGGTTGTCTTTCTCGGGGACTGATGAAGCACTCCGGGAGATTTTCAGAACCATCACGGAAGGGCAGATTAAGAAACCTTTGGCGAGCCCTAAATCATCAAAATCCAAATCTAGAGAACTCGCAAGACTGGCATGGGGTATGTCAAATGGAAAGGGGTCGGGGTCTCTATGAGACATTATTGCGTTTGCTTATGAAGATAATATCATGGAATGTAAGGGGTATTTGTAACTTGAAAAAAAGAGCTGGTGTGAAGCAGGTCCTATCGTCCATCAATCCCGCGATTGTTACTCTTCAAGAGACAAAATGGGGAGTTTCCGATAACCTCAAAGTCAGGTCGGTGTTAGGCGGCAACAGATGGGACTGGGTCGGGGTCGATTCGGTTGGGGCGTCGGGAGGGATCCTCTTGGCGTGGAATACTTCTCTGTTCCAAAAAATCGATGAGGAATGTGGCCGATTTTCAACATCAGTCAAGCTTATTAACAAGGATAATGGCAAATGTTGGGCTCTCACTACTATATATGGGCCAATGGAACCGGGCGACAAAGACGATTTCTGGTATGAATTGGTTGTGATGGCGGGTAGATGGGGTGTGCCATGGAGTGTGGGAGGTGATTTCAATGCTCTGCGGCATCCACACGAATCTTTTAGTGATTCTCCGGACCGAAGAGATATGGCCAATCTCAATTCCTTCATCAACGATTGGGCCTTGGTTGACTTACCTCTTTTGGGGGCACGGTTCACGTGGTCCAACATGCAACAAGAGGCAACTTTTAGCCGGTTGGATAGGTTTCTTGTGTCTACTAAGTGGCTCCAGTGTTTCCCTAATGCCACCTTACATGGGCTGGCTAGAGCTGTCTCTGACCATATGCCGCTATTGCTTGATTGTGGTTCCATAGGCAGAGGTCCTACCCCCTTCTGGTTTGAGAACCAGTGGATGCTTAGCGAGGATTTCAAAAATCTGGTACCAGTTTGGTGGTCGGAAACTAACCCCCGGGCCACAGCTGCCTTCCGGCTGATATGCAAATTGGGGTACTTAAAAGGACGCATCAAGTAATGGAATCGGGAGATATTTGGCCTGTCTCACGAATGGAAATCAACTATTCTTGACCGACTCAAGGAGCTAGATCGCGTCGAAGAAGATAGAGCCTTGACAGATACTGAAGGTGCCGAAAGACTCACTCTCAAAATGAGATTCAGCGAAAAGAGCCTTCAGGAAGAAATAAGCTGGAAACAAAAATCTAAAATCCACTGGTTGAAGGTGAGGGACAACAAAAAATATTTTCACATGGTAGCTAATGCCAGGGATAAAAAAAAGATTTTGACCAAAATTGTGGTGAATGGGGCCGAATTCTCCGACCCGGAGCAGATCAGGGAACAAATCTCGGAATTTTACCGAAAATTGTTCCAAGATGATGGGTGGATTAGGCCAAAGCTAAACGGGCTATCTTTTCCTGCTGTGCAGCGTGATGATCGTGAGGCTCTAGAGAGGCCGTTCTCGGAATCGGAGATCTGGGATGTTGTTAAGAGAACCGGAAAAAACAAATCCCTGGGTCCGGGTGGCTTTAATATGGAATTTTTCGTTTGTTTCTGAACTTTCTTGAAACCTGATATCCTTGACTTCTTCAGGGAATTCCACTCTAAGGCGGCGATTGGCAGGTCCCTAAGTTCTACCTCATCACCTTAATCCCAAAGATAGAAGGGGCAGCGGATATTTAGGGATTTTCGGCCTATTAGTCTCATAGGCGGTTTGGTGATTTATGGAGAAGATGGATGAGAGCCTGTGTTACCTCGCCTTGGTTCTCAGTGATCGTGAATGGTACCCCGGCAGGATATTTCAAAAGCTCGCGGGGGCTGAGACAGGGTGATCCGCTCTCCCCACTTCTCTTCCTTTTGATTGGGGAAGCTTTAGGGTTCCTCATTAATAGATGGCACGAATTGAATCGAATCTCGGTGGCCAACAACGATCACGCTATCACCCATCTTCAATACACAGACGACACTATATTCTTCGGTAAAGCGGACCTCGAGGAAGTCTCGACGTTCTCCAATATTCTGATCGTTTATGAAGCGGCAACCGGGCAAAGAGTCAATATACTGAAATCTACTATGTCTGGCATCAGCTTGAGCCATGAGGCTTGTGAGATTCTTGCCACCAAGGCTGAATGTGAAGCAGTTCCTCTGCCCATCTCTTACTTGGGCCTCCCCTTGGGGATCGGGAAACCCAAAGTAGGTGATTGGCAGGTGGTTGTTCAAAGATTTCAAAGGAAACTCGCTACTTGGAAAGGGAAATTCCTAAGTTCTGGGGGGCGGCTTCAACTGCTGAATTCGGTCCTATCCAGCCTCCCAATCTTCTACATGTCCATCTTCAAATGCCCGATGGCGATCATCCATGCCCTCGAGAAAATTGAGAGGGACTTTCTATGGGAAGGCGCTGGGCTGGATAAAAAATACCATCTCGTTGCGTGGGAGGTGTGCCAATTACCTAAATGCTTCGGAGGGCTTGGCATCAGGAATCTGCTCCGAACCAACATAGCGTTGCTGGGCAAATGGTTATGGCGGGTAGGAAGCGACACATATCAGAACAACTTATGGAGATCTCTTCTACTTCAGAAATATGGTAATCAGACAAGTACTTGGGGAAGAAATATTAATCGGTCAAGGAACGTCTCTGCGTGGTGGAAAGATGCCAGCTCTATTTCTAGAGAATTTTCCAGATGAGTTCGGTTTAGCTGGGGTGATGGCACTCGGATCTCCTTTTGGGAAGACTCTTGGCTTTGTCTTTACCCTCTTCGAGTGATGTTTTTGGCCATTTTCAGCGTGTCGGCAACTCCGCAGGGGTTGATTGCCGATCTTCTTTCTACCAACAGCGGTGCGCCTATTTGGGAGGTTACCACTAGGAGGGATCTAAGGGAGGGGGAGGTGGATTAGTATGTGTCCCTAATGGCGGCCCTCTATTCTTCTTCTCCGAATCGTCAACGTCGAGATCTCAGGATTTGGTTGGGCGAAAAGAGTGGAAATTTCTCTGTCAAGTCCTTTTATCGTGCTCTCATGGATCGGCCGCTTATTAAAGTGGAATAGTTTTTCATTTGGAAGGCTCCGATTCCCCCCAAAGTTAGAATTTTCATTTGGACAGCGGTGAGAGGCCGAATTTTGACGATGGACCAGTTGATCAAGCTGGGTAAATCGATCCGGAACAGATGTCCTATGTGCCTCCTTATGGAGGAATCAATTCCTCACTTGTTTATTCATTGCGGGGTGGCTGCTAAGATTTGTGGGGTGATCCTAAGATCCTTTGATATTGCTGGGTTGGACTGGAGAGTCTGGCTGGTTTCTTGATTGCTTGGAACGGGATCAGATGGAAAGGGCAGCAAGGTGCCTACTGGAGGGTCGGGCCTTACGCGGTTTTGTGGACAATCTGGCTAGAAAGAAATGCAAGAATTTTTAACCACAAGCGTTGGCCCACCGGCATCATCCTAAGACTAATTCAAGACCTGATGCATCACTGGTCAGTGTTGGACAAGTATGGGGGGGAGAACGATGGAGAGTGGAGGCTGTGATTCAGCCTGCTGTGAGATCTCTTGTCTGGCGGCCTCTTCGGGCGGCTTGCGCCTTCTTTTGTTGTTTGCTATTGTCTTTTTTCTTTTACTGTTGTCTGTTGTCGGTTTTTGTGTCTTTTGTTCCGTTTCAGCTTCTCGCTGGTTTTATTTTTTTGAATAAAAGTCCCGTTTACCGATCAAAAAATAAAATAAAATTTGTGATTTATTTATTTTAATGTTTTTGATGAATGCTACTCTTACGGAGTGTCTGATTAAAGTATGGTGTATGCTTTCAACTAAATATTATATATCTTGTGAAATTTGTAAAATTTAATGGTGAGATGGAGAATTATTTATATTAACAAATATGCTATCCTACACATTTTCATGTGATTAAACTGCACCAGATTATCAGATAAATGTCCGTCATTATTTGTGGTTTGATTTGATGATTTCTAAGGGAATTTAGAACATATCTTCCCTGTAAAACTTACTTCAGTTTAAATATTTGTTCCAATGAGTCCTTGCATGCAAAGATTGGAGCTTTCTCAGCTCGGTAGACTAATGGGTATCTTTGAGTAAAACGCTTATCTTAAATTCTGTTTGACAGCAGCCACTACTTGCACACAGAAACTCGGCCTTTGCACATGAAATATGAATTTTCCCTTGCAAGGCCCAGTTTTTTGTGCAAAAGACCGGTTCCCGTGTGCAAGTAGTGGCTCCCGTGTTTGAGGGTGGCCTTATTTTTTTGAGAAAGAAAATAATTTTGTCATTTATTGTGATTGATGATACTTACGTGAAAGAAAATATGCAATAACAATGCCTAATTAATTCCAAGAGTATGTTCCCCCTAAACGGATTGAGTCATCAAAGTCATTATCTAGAACACAAACTCTTCGAGCACCATGTGAAACAATTCTTTTCTAGTCTAAGGTTTCTTATCATATGTAGATGGTCTCATGCTGATGTGTTCTGCTATGAATGTTACACAAAACTGTGATAGAAATGCCAACTACACAGGATGATGTTGGTAATCAAGCCATCCGATTTAACTCTCCTTCGGAAGCCACTAACATTATTACTTCAATATTCCATTCCCAAGAATGTTTCAGGCCAAGTCCGTCCCCTACTTCAATTTTCTTTTACCTCTTTGTACTTTTCTTAATTCCTACTTGGTACATTGATAGTTCTATTGGGAAACAAATAAATTAATGCCATACATTTTTTTGCCTTCATTAGATGCCTAACTTATGAAGTGCTAGCTGCAATCACAACCTCTTTGGAGTTGTTATTTCTCTTGTTATGATCTGGTTCTTTCAATATATCATATCGGCTGGTACATTGAGATTATCGTTCGTATTGGATGATAATTTGAAAACAAAGTAACGATTGTTTAGCGGACAATATGAACAGTACGTATCAGTCGCCGCCGGGGTGGTTGACCGGGTTTCCGAGATTTTGACCCATGGCTACAACTTATATGGATTTACAGTCCATTTTAACCTTCTACTTGCTTGTAGTGAATTCATATCTCTAATATACTTTAGCGAAGGAGCTTTTATAATTAATGCTTATATATTTCAGAAATAAAAAACTTCATTATTGTTTTGAGATGGCATTCTGATATAGTGAAAGTGCATTGGCTTATATGGTTAGGTGATTAGAGCATATGCTTTCAACAAAGTATGGCTTATAGGTTTTCTTATGGATATAGTTGGGGCCTTGCTGATGTTGAGGGCGTTATCTCAAGCTCCGGTGAGTGCATGTATTATTAAGCAACCGTATTTAGTTTTTCTAATATTTATTGTGGATGGAATTTTGCATGGTTTCTCTGTTCATATTTTATGTTGACCACTTCTTTTCCTTTTTTTTCCTATATTAGTTGACATATAGACCCACATTTGAAATTATAGATTTAAACTTGTCAATCAACATAAGCAAATTGTATATTATTGCGTGACTACATTCTGTAGCTATAGATCTCCACAAAACTGGCTGCATAATTAATTAATTTCTGATTGATTTTAGCATAGAGGCACCTTGCAAATTCCGCTTTTTGAACATAGTTGGAGCCTTGTAAGAGTTCAAGGGAGGGACTACGACATATCAACGTGGAGATTTAACCAATTCCAGACACAATCTGTGTCAACATATCTCAATCCTTTCTATGAAAGCCCGCCAGATTTGTTATTTAACTAAATTAACAACTGTTTTAACAGTCAATTCGAACTCTTTGAAAATAAATATTCCGTACAAAAGATTGTAGATTTCTTTGATTTCTGCTTGGCTTGTTTCGAAGTAAACAGTATACTTGGAGAATTGGAGAAACCAATCCTTAAAAAGCTTCCGTATAAGAACATGATTAAAGTGATCAGATTCAACTATAGATCTGATGCGTAATAATTTTTAAAAGAAAAATAGAGGAAGAAGTAAGAAGAGAATGTCTCTGATTTGATTTTCAATCTTGGGTATGAAGCTCCATTTTCTTCTCAGTACCTTCTATTTTTTCTTCCTTTCCACATATCAAGTGGACCTAGTCTCAACCATGGTTTTAAAACTCGGCAAGTCAACTTGGAACTTAGGCGAGTCGACTCGGCTCGACTAAGTTCTAAGTCGACTCGTCTAAGGGATCGAACACGCTTGGGACTCGAGTGACTCGCTCATCCGACTTGGGAACTCGACCGAGTTTGCAGACTTAGCGAGTCAAATTTAGTGACGCTAAAACGAGGACTGGCGGGTTTTTTTTTTATTAAATTAAAAAGGCAAACTTGTAATTTCTCCCCTCTTTATATTTAAAGGCCTCTTGATAGAAACTCCCATCTCGATAGAAACTCCCGACTCCCCTCTTGTGCCCTAAAATCTTGAAGCCCCTCTCGTGCCCTAAAATCTTGAAGCCCCTCTCGTGCCCTGAAATCTCGAAGACAGAAGAAGAAAGAAAGAACCGCAGCCCTAATCTCATCCCTCAGCCCAATTTGCAGCCTAATCTCATCCCTTAGCTCTAATCTCATCTCTCAACCGTAAAATCTCAAAGAAGAAGAAGAAGAATCGCAGCCTTCAGCTGTAAGCATTTTTTTTCTACTTTTATAATAAGAATATTTTTGAGTGGAGCAGCCCTAAGCCCCTAAGAAGATCGGTTTTTTGGTTGGAGCAACCCTAAGCCCATGAAAAAAACCTTGAACATTTTTATCGTGGGAATGTCCCACTTGGAATTTTTTTTAGAGCAATTTTTTTGTTTGGTTCAAAATAAAGGCTTCGTCAGTTTCGGGATATGTGCCACCTGGAACACCATCTAAGCCACACCATTTGAAGACCATTTATAAAGATCTTCATGACCAAATATTGGCACGAAATATCATCTGATTGAAATCAATCAAATGGTCTTTAAATCGTATGGCCTAGATGGTGTTCCAAGTGGCTCAAAAGTCTTCCCTTTTAAACATGTGCCACGGTACATCATAGCATTCAAATCATATGGCTTAGATGGTGCAATTTTTAGCACCCTTTTACTGTTTTCAATCAGATGATATTTCGTGCCAATATTTGGCATGCAATATATATATATATATATATATATATATAAATAACCCGAATCAGAGCGAGTCGAGTCGGACCAATTTTCCGAGTTAACTCTACTTAGATGATTTCCGAGTCGAGTCGAATTTCTGTGTTTTAAAACCATGGTCTCAACTTAAAATTGCTATCATTTTGTTTATTGTTTTGTTATTATTATTTCTCATTGCCAAAGATGTTGGCCTCAAAGATCATGTCGATGACTTCAGTATCAGCTTTCCTGGCACGAACGACATTTTACAGATGTATTGCTATTGCATTGAACAGCTCGTGAAACACTGCATCATTCTTATTTTGAAAATTTTTCTGCTAATAGAAACTGATGCTTTCTAAAATTGAAGATTGGCTCTCAAGAACCACTATTTTGGTTTTTACGTCAGCTGTCAGGATAGTGGAACGACACGGACAATAAATATTCAACAATGAAGAAGGAAATACTTTCCATTTCTAAATATGTCACCAAATTCCAGAGTGATATCCTCAACCAAGAATTCATCTTACTTGCCAATTGTAAGAGTGCCAAAGAAGTCCTCGAAAAGGATGTTAAAAATTTAGCATCAAAGAAAATATTTCCTCGACGGAAAACTATTCTTGCTATCTTTGATTTAAAATTGAATTAATTGAAGGTACTGATAATTCTCTTGCAGATTTCCTTTCTAGAGAATTTCTCCAAGGAAATCTGACAAAATAACGAGCAGCCACAAATCAGCTAAGAGCAATACCTTGCCTGCTGCTTCAAGCTTTCAAACTACGAGAAGGGCAAACCCTTCTCCTTCCCAATAAATAAATGCTAGCCTCCTTTTCACTTCCTTACCCATTGAAATTCCCTCTTTCCCCTTCCTCCTCTCCAAAATTGCTATATTATCTCTCTCCCAACTTTCATTTCCTCATCATCACTCCCGGAAAAACTATCAATTTTACCTGTGAATTCTCTATGGAACTGGCAATGCGGTAATCCGCCCTAATAATTTGAAAGGAAACGGCCGATCAATTTATTCCTCTTCTTAACTCTACAGTTCCAAAGTCCTTCCGTAGGGAATCTCTGCTGACCAAACTCGCAAATTAATTTCTTCATCTACCAAAGAAAATGACTGTGCCATTCCATCCTATAAAGATTGGGACTAGAAAGAGGGATGGCCCAAAATCCTTTTAGTTCAAGCGATCAAGAGAAATACTCTAGGTTCATTCAATTGAACGAGGCATTCAACCAAGATGTCCATAATTGGTTTGCTAAATGGTGGAACACTTGCGGCTTAACAACTGATATTTTCCCCTCTCTTCAAAAGAGCGATATGAACTTCTTCTCGGATTTTCTGGATGTTAATTGGAGATACCAACTTGGAGGTTCAAATGAAGATTTCCCATTTTATCTCATGAGACAATGTTTTGTCAAATGGTGGGACAAATTCACTATCAGCCGATTCTTGACAATTGCCCTAATCCATCACCTGCAAAAAAGAACTAAAATCTCCTCAAAGCAGAGCTTCGCCAAGGTAAACTGAAGTTCCAGATTACTATGCAAGAATTAATGATTTTTTTGGATAAACTGAAGTTCAAGACAACTATGCAAGGTAAACGTGTTTCGATGCCTCCACAGATCATCCTAACAGAATTGGTTTAGAGGGAGGCTGAAGAGCCTCAAGTATTTTACTGGAAGTAGTTCGACAAGGAATAGAGATTATCTCTGTAAGTAGAATTTCTTATTTGTTGAGATAATTAAGATCGAAGGCCTCGAATCAACCGAAAGGAGATGTTTTATGGATATAATTCATATAATCATATCAGTGAGTTCAGATTATGGAATTTTGCTTCAATAAATCTTTGTAGTACAGGCTGTTCACCAAGTATAAAGCTAGAACAATCTCCTTCAGAAGGTTTATAAACATGAAGCGGAGGAGTGGGTTAACTGGTTCTTTCACAAATGGATACTTGATCCTGGTAGGTTTTAAAGAGGTTGATTGGCATTAAAATTTGTCTTCTGTTCACTTTCTTTTTCCCTTTGAATCAAAGGAATGAAAGAGAGAGCCAAGAAGATTTAAAGGTATTGAAATGAATCTCAGCAGACTCGTCTTGAAATTCGATAATACTTTGAACGTTGGCATTCTCAGACGACGATGGTTCCAGTGCAGGAGTTAAGGTCCATGAGGTAGGTAACAATACTTCAATTTGATTTGTTTTGGAACATTGAGGTTATTTCGTCAACAGGTTTGTAGAATAGTGTCGACCGATAACGAAAATATCTTTAAAAAGCACAAAAAGAATACAAAGAAAGCAGGGCAATAAGCTACTGCTAAAAATAAAAAGGAAAGAACCAAGTAAGAAGCTGTCTCACCAACGAACCCCGGGGGAAAGGTGACCATAAGAGACGAGATTACCGGGGCACCCAGGAGCAGGGGAACGCGACACGAAGCCTAAGTGAATAGCAGATTATCCCATTGTAGAATCATCTCATCTCCATTCTCATCTTCATTACGAACTCGGGCATGGAGCCAAAAGAGGAGGTCTTTCGTAGTAGTAACCACCACCTGAAAAGGCCTAGCCGTTTTCGTAAAGACCTGACTGTTCCTCTCAAGCCATAGAGACCACATGATGGCATATCCCGCAATCTGCCACAAGTCCCCCCTGAAATCCGGAAATAGAATCCCCGCCCACTGTTCCATCATGTCCACCGGTTTCTCCGGAAAGACCCATTGCATACCAAACATCGAAAGCACAGCCCCCCCCCCCCCCCAGAAAGGACGGTGTAGGAGAGTACGGTCCGTCGATTCCTTTCCACGCATACACAACAGGCATCTATTTCTGACCGGAATACCCCTCCTTATCAGTCTGGTGAGGATTCTGCCCCAGGCTACAGATCAGCTGAAAAACCGGATCTTGAGAGGGTGCTTTAACCTCCAAAACCGAAACCATCGAGGACGTTGCCGAGGCAGACCAGAGAACGAAACAAGGTGATTATAAAAAACACCCAACAGAGAACGTCCCTTTGGCATTCTTCTTCCAAAATCTGCAGTCTCTCTGAATATTATTAGAGGCAGCCATAGCCAATAATCTTTGAATATCGATATAATCGTCGATTTCATCATCTTTCAAGGCTCTCCTAGTAACAATATTCCAAGAGAGATGTTGATTGCTACGATCCACAACCTCACTGATTTTAGCCTCTGGAAAAGCCGCGATTAGGAAGATCCTAGGGATCTCTCGGTAGCCCAAACGTCGTTCCAAAACTACAATCTGTTACCGTCCCCCCAGCTGAATTTGATGCACTGATTAAAAGTGTCGGATACTTTCGTACTCCTTTCCACCAATTGGAAGCATTCGCTGTGAAGTTGGTGAGATCCCATCCATTAATAGCGTCGGATACCTCTCTGAGATGGCTTGAACAATGTCATAACCTAGTGAACAAAATACTTTTAAGGCTATGGGTTCAGATCCATATATATATATATATATATATATATATATATATATATATATATATATAGGCTCAATCCCAACTTAAGGCTATGTTCTCAAACCAAACTTTTCCAATCCATAAAGTTACCATTTTATAAACTGGATATCTTACTTGTCCATTTCATTTTGAGCATGAATATTTTGATACGGAGTTCAAATGTTCAATAAATAGTGTTAATAATGTACAGCTAGTTAGTTTTCCACTTGTACTTTTGTACTGCGATTACTAATACTTGTATCATGGCAGGTGTCAGTTATACAACCAGTTTCAGGTTGTGGACTAGCAATTCTTTCTATCTTTTCTCATTTTTATCTGAAGGAGGTCATGAATGCTTTTGATTGGGTGGGGATTACCTTGGCTGGTGTTGGCACGATAGGTAATGTAAGTCCAGATGGTTCTTGTTTGTTTACTTTATTTATTTTTTTGTAAATGGGAAACTAGACAGGGTGGAATCTCATTTGACAATTCCAGCTTTAATTTAGCAAGTTTGGTAGTAATGATAATAAAACCAAAAGTGGGGGAAGACTGTAGGCAACTTGGTCAGTATATATTTACGTCCAAATCCCAAGTTGTTACTGCCTTTATAGCTCAAATAGTTTTCTTGAGAATGCATACAAACTTACAGTGACAAATTTAATTACTATGTCACTAATCTTGGTGAGCAGCAAGAATAAAGGGTAAAGGGTCAACTGTTGTTAATTGATGCTACAAGAAATCTTTTTTTATATTTACTCAACATGTGTGGACAAAAAAGATAAAATACCGATAACCAAACAAGTTCTCAAATCCTAATCAAAATTACGAGCCCAGAAATGGGTGAACCAACAAAGAAACAATGGTAAGAGGATTCAAGATGAACAAGACTCCAAGGAATGGACAAGATAGAGGAAGACTCATTTTCTTCAATATAAGCTTCAATTACAAGGTAGGGAACACTGCTTAAGATTATTCAAAGTAGTCAAAGAAGACATCACAATTGTTCAGCCTTCTAACATTTACACTCAAAAGCTTCATATGGATGGTGCAAGGTTTTAACAAATGCATAATACACCAATGCATATAAAAAGGCCAAAAAAAAATGGCATGCAACCTATGAAGGAATTCCAGTACGTGTGAACCTGAAGCCATGCAACTTACTTTAGTTCATTGGAACCTATCAACCATATTCAATGTCCTTTATCTGACTAGGATTCATCACCTTTTATTACAACCATTCAGTTTCACCGGAATTGCTTGATTTTCAATTCCGAGCTGGCTGGGCTAATTTAATTGTTCGTGCATAATTTTACATCAATCAACATAACCCGCTGAATTTACCTTTTTTCTGCTTAACTAAATCAACTGTTTTTAAATACCCTTTCAGTGGTCATTGGTCAATAGGGGTGGTCAGCTCTAGTCCCCTTTTTGTGGCCTAATCAGGATTATTTCACCCTATCTACTTGAAATAATGGCTCTTTATTATCCGTTGCCACCTGCGTTACCAAAAACTATTTTTCCCTAAACAAGGGAAATCGGATTAAACATTCATTAGCCTTCATTAGGAATTTGTGTTTAAGTTTGGGTCAATAAACTTTTTACATTTTTACAGGAATTTGTGTTTAAATAAGGGCCAATAGGCCTTGTTACATTTATACAAATACACCGGGGCTGATATAATCTTTTCCTTAACCATGTGGGTTACTCTGGATATTTTGTAAAGTAACCCCCTTTTGAAAACAGGGTTAGTAATGCTAATCGGTAGTTTTCGGAGTTATCGGAGATCTAATTGACCCTATTTCTATCTAGCCAGGTTAGTTAGGTTGATTACCCCTTGTTTGAGTTCACTACCCTAACTATGCCCCTATTTAGAAATTACCATTCAAAAGAAATAGGACTTGCCTGGATTGAAGAATCGGGGTAAAAACATAACCAAAGGAGTGCGCCAGAATGTCAGGTACGCTTTCATCTCTTTAATTCTCTTCTCTTTTTCCTTCCTTTTTGTTTTTTACTTCTTCCTCTAGATTTCTTCACCCCTCTTCTCTCTCTCTCTTCCTCTTTCTTTCTCTTCCCCTCTCCTCTCTTTTTCTCTCCCTAGTTCTCCCTCTCTCTCTCTCTCTGTCTTTACCCCCTTTCTCTTTCTCTCAATCAATGCCCCTCATGATCCCCCCTCCCCTTTCTCTCTTTCTCTCTCTCTCTCTCCCTTTCCCCAAATCGGGTGGGTTGGAATCTGTCCACTCCCTCCTTTTATAACACCGCCCCCTGAAGGGGGCTCCCTTTAGAAGGTCGGTGCCCCAACACTAACCCTATTGTGTCAGTTGGGCAACTTGCTACTTAAAGGTCCATTCCCTTTAGGTGGGGGTCCAATCCACCAAACTAGTGTAAAAAAACATAAATTACATTATTTTATTTCCTTAAAAAAAAACCTCTGAGCTAATTACAAAATTGCCCCTGGTTCCCCTTATTTATGAATTTTCCATTTCCTTTAAATTTTATTTTTAACCCTCTTTAGTTTGTAAATAACTAAGTAGATTGAATTAGGGTTAGGGTTTGGCGAAGAAGAAGAAATGTTGAGAAGAGATTAGGATTGAGTCAATATGACTCAAATTCCAATGCAAAATATTATTTATATCATCTTAGCAAATTCACATATTACATGGTTCCCGAGTTAAGTGAATTGTACAACTTAACATTCACTTAACTACACACACACCCAAAGTTACTACACACACACCATAGAAGTAACATCACCAACACTCCCCTTCAAGTTGGAGTATAGATGTCGATCATACCCAACTTGAAGGAGATGTCATAGAGTCTCTTGCCACCAACACCTTTAGTCAAGATGTCGGCAAGTTGATCCTCAGTTCTAACTTGAGGAATACTGATTTCTTTGGACTCGACCATCTCGCGAATATAGTGACAGTCCACCTCAATGTGTTTTGTTCTTTTATGAAAGACAAGATTCTCTGCAATATGATGGGCGACTTCATTGCCACCATACAAAGTAATTGGAGAGGATACAACAACTCCCACGTCTGACAAGATGAATTTAAGCTATATGCCTTCTCTCGCACCTTGTGACATGGCACGGTACTCCCCCACAACAATGGGTTTGATACTACATGTTGCTTCTTAGATTTTTATGTGACCAACTTACCTCTCCAGACGGTGCAATATCCGATAGTTGATCTCCTATCATCCAGAGACCCGACCCAATCGACATCAATAAATATCTCTACATCCAGATGATCACGATTTTTATAGAGAAGCCCTTTGCCAAGACTTCCTTTCAAATACCTCAGGATCCTGTGAACAACCTCCAAATGTACTGCCCTTGGTGAGTGCATATATTGGCTTACCACACTTATTGCATAAGCAATGTCCGGATGGGTCATGGTTAGATAACTCAGTTTACCAACTAATCTTTGATAGGTACATGGATCCTTGAGTAGATCACCTTCTGCACCATTTAATCAGTGATGTTGTTCAATAGGAGTCATAGCAGGCCTACAACCCAAAAAACCGGTATCATGAAAGAGGTCTATAGTATACTTTCGTTGGGATAATGAGATGCCCTTCTTAGATCTTGCAACTTCAATGCTAAGGAAATATTTCAAACTTCCCAAGTCTTTAATTTCAAACACTCATACTCAAATACTCCTTCAGTTTAGGAATCTCATGACTATCATCACTAGTAATGATGATATCATCAACATTGACTAGTATGACAGTCATCTTGATTCCCCTTTTTACAAATAGAATATGATCATAGTGACTTCTTCGGTACCTGAATCTCATAATAGCATCACTAAAATTTTAAAACCAAGCCCTTGGGGATTGTTTTAATCCATAGATAGATTTCTTCAATCTACACACTTTTTCCTTCTCCCCTTTTATAAATCCAGGAGGGAGGTCCATGTAGACTTCTTCCTTGAGATCACCATGAAGAAATGCATTCTTCACGTCAAGTTGAGAGAGTGGCTAGTCTTTGTGGGCAGTCAGAGATAACAATACTCGGATTGTGTTGGACTTGGCCACAGGTGCAAAGGTGTCTTGATGATCAACTCCTTGTGTTTGAGTGTACTCCTTTGCTACAAGCCTTGCTTTATATCTTTCGACGGTACCATCAGGTCTGTACTTAACTGTATACACCCATTTGCAACCAACTATTCTCTTTCCTTCGGGGAGTTTAATGATTTCCCATGTTTGATTATGTTCCAGAGCATTCATCTCCTGAATCATAAAATCCTTCCATTTTGACTGCAACAAGGCATCATAAACAGTAGAGGGAAGGGTGTTAAAATCAAGAGAACAAATAAAACCATAATGAGATGATGAGAGATTGTGATATAACACATACTGATGGGATGACGAGTACATGATATAGGAAGTTTTCTGTGAGCAATGGGTAGATGACGATAAAAAACAAGAGGACTCTCTTCCAGTAAGGGGTCTTGGTCGGTATTCTGAGAAGAATGACTCATCTACATTTTCATGCGCAGTGGCTTCAACAATATTTTTCTTGTTCCTTCGCACATACATCTTTCCCTTTCCATATTTATCAAACGTCGATTGTTCACTTTTCTGTGGCGCAACAGCTTCATCATCCACTTCCTCACAATCTTCACCATCTCCCATAGGTAAAACTCTAAACATTTCAGAGTGGTCTTCATTATTATGTTTTGCCCCTGAAGAGTACTCGGAGAACTAAAGAAAGGAGTGCCCTTAAAGAATGTGACATCCATTGTAACTATCACACGACGAGTGAGAGGATCAAAACACTTGTATCCTTTCTGAGAAGAGGATACCCAATAAAAATACACTTTGTAGCCTTTGGATCAAGTTTACTTCGCAGAATAGTGGGGATGTGTGTTAAACACAAAGAACCAAAGATATGTGGTGGCCCCAAGAACAGGAGTTGATGAGGAAACACAAGTTGGAAGGGAGAATGTCCTTCCAGAATAGGCGTAGGCAGTTGATTGATGATGTAAGCAGCGGTGGGGACAGCTTCACCCAAGAGTTGTTTAGGAATCTTTATATTAAACAACAGAGATCGAGCAACCTCAAGAAGATGCATATTTTTCCTCTCAGCAACACCATTCTGTTGGGGGGTATAAGGACAAGTAGTTTGCCACACAATTCTGTGAGAGTGAAGATAAGATTGGAGAATGTGAGAGGAATATTCCTCATCATTATCCGATCGAAAAACTTGAATATTCCCATGAAATTGTATGCTAACTAGTCTGTGAAACATAGGAAAAATGGAGGCAACTTCGGCTTTAAGCGCGTAAGAAAGAGCATGGTGAGTCTAGTACAGTCATCAATAAAGGTAACAAAATAACAATAACCATTCAAAGCAGTAACAGGGGAAGCAGTAACAGGGGAAGGTTCGCACACATCAGAGTGAATAACTTCAAAATGAATAGCGGATAAGAATTGCGAACATGTTTAGAGAACTGACAAGTATCACAATTAAACAAACTACTATCAAATCCATGAAATTTTTCTGAAAATAAAAGTTTCAAACGGTTAATATGATTAGACAACTTCGTCTTAGTGCACGTAAGAAAGAGCATGGTGAGTCTAGTACAGTCATCAATAAAGGTAACAAAATAACGATAACTATTCAAAGCAGTAACAGGGGAAGGTCCTCACACATAAGAGTGAATAACTTCAAAAGGAATAGCACATTTACTACTATTCAAGGGATAAGAATTGCGAATATGTTTAGAGAACTGACAAGTCTCACAATTAAACAAACTACTATCAAATCTATGAAATTTTACTGGAAATAGAAGTTTCAAATGGTTAATATGATGAGGCCACAGCGAGAGTGCCACAATCTTGCTTCATCAATAGAAACCACCAGAGCTGTAGGAGGAGAGGCACCACGTAAATCTTGAAAGAGGTAGAGTCCCCTCTCTTCAGTACCATAACCAAGGATCTTCTCCGATTTCAGGTCCTGAAAAACACAATATGACGAAAAGAATGTCACACTACAATGTAAAGAATTGATGATTTAACTGACAGATAATAGATTCATAGTTATGTTAGGAATCAAAAGAGTAGAGTCAAGAGACAAGGTGCTTAATTGAACACTTCCTTTGTCCTTTACAGGAACAAGGGATTCATCTGCAATGTGAATATGAATAAAATCAGAAAGACTAGACACAGATGAAAATAAATCTGTCATACCAAACATGTGATCCGTAGCCCCCAGAATCAATGATCCATGGAGACTGAGAGGAGGAGGTCACATGTGCAGACCCATAGGTACCTGACTCAGCAATGTGGGAGGAAGATGCATGTCCCTGAGTCACTATCATGCGCTGAAGGCAGCCCTGGAGATCCTGAAGCTCTCTCAAATGGAGGGGGAGACGAAACTGAAGCAGTAGAGATACTCTGACCACCCAGAAGTTTCCTCAGTAGACGACTGGAATGCACGACCTGGAATGAATTTCGGTTTCCCATGTAATTCTCAACATCTTTTTCTGGTATGACCCTTCTTGCCATAATGAGAACACAATAATTTCTCTTTTTTCACGTGAGAGGCCCCATTGACCTCCACGACCAAAATAAGTGAAGGATGGTAGGGAAAATCTCTCATAGACATCACCAGAAATCTGCATAAATTGTTGTCTGCTCTCCTCATGTTGAAGGAGGGCATACACGGTACCAAGTGGAGGACACTCCTATCTTCCGAGAATGTTTGATTTAATGACGCGGGACAACGACCCTAAAATGCGGAATATGATTTTTATGCAGATTTTGCCGAAATTAATGAAATTAAATCAAGTTTAATCGCAAAATTATCTTGGATACCTTTAGGGCTTTGCAGAAATTTTGATGGGTAGATCACACGCGATCCAGGTAGGGTCCAGTCTGATGCGCATGTACTTTTAGAGTCGAGGCGAGATCGACCTAGAGATAAGACTCTAGCTTTTCTAGGCGTAGGCGCTCGTCTTCAGTCCGATGTAGATTCACGGATTCCAAATCGGGTTGTAAAAGGGAATTAGGGTTTGTAAAAGGCTTATGACTTTAGATCGGTTTGTGGTTTTGGAAAGGGTATTGGCTTTGTGTGGTTTAGGGCTTCAAAACAGGTTTAGGGTTTTGGATTTGAAAGGAAACAATTAGCCTATGATTTAGAGAAGCAAACACAGATTGAAAGATAGCAAATATAAGAGATCACGCAAGTTGAAGACAATAAATCAGAAGATATATGGGAATCACTCCCTTGGTCTCACACCAAACCCATCTCTGGCAAAGATTACTTAAGCATAAAAGCATTCAATAATCAATCAACTAATTAAAAGTCTTTACAAGCCTCTATATATAGGCTACCAATAATTAAGTTTGAAATAAAGAGTTCTAATACTAATAAAAAACAAAAAGGGAAGTTTTCGCATAAAATTCCGTGTCGTAGCTCGCTCGAGCAATAATTATCATTGCTCGCACGAGGGCTCGCTCGAGCGAGTTTAAGTGATCGCTCGCGCGTCTGAAATCGTTGCTGTAGCTTGCGCGCGCGAGGATTATCATCGCTCGAGCGACTTTAAATGCTCGCTCGCCGAGGATTCTTTGCGGCGTCGTTCTCCTCGCGGTTTGTGTCCGTTTCTCCTTTGAGGCTACGGTACTCGGGCTTCCTCTACGCTTCTTCCGACGTTGATAGAAACGATGTGGTCCGAATCCAATGTTTATGTATGTGGCGTCCCCATCAATTCCCCTGGACCAAAAAGGTTTCATCATTGATGAAACGCGCTCGTGGTAGATGTCTAGTAGGTCGGGGTTCAAGCGGCGAACTTCATTCTTGTGGACCCAAGTGTTGTCGGACTCCGGTTTGCCGACCCATTTAACCAAGTATTTATGGAATCCTCCGTCATGTGTAGAGACGGCATGATCATTGATTATATCCTCTATCTCATATGTTCTCTGTCTGCTTGGGGAAAGAAGAGGTATAGGTTGCAAGGTTAGATTGGGACTGAGATTAGGTGGCTGGAGTGAGTTTTTAGGAGGTGGGGTGAAACCCAAGTAAGGAACCAAGTCCTCCACATTGAACGTTGAACTAACCCCCGTACCTGGAGGAAGCTCAAGCACGTATGCATTAGGACCACTCTTAGCCAAAATTCTAAAAGGCCTAGCGCCTCGAGATTGGGGCTTCTTTGCGGATCCCAATGGGAACCGCTCAGGCCTAACCCGGACCATCACATAATCACCCATGTGAAATTCTTTAGAACGCCTGTGAGCATCTGCAGATAATTTATATTGACTGTTGCTTGAATTAATTTTCTGTTTAATTTTGGCATGCAAGCTATGAATATGTTGTGCAAATGCATCGGCAGACTTTGACACTCTATGGGATGGAGACATGGGGATCAAATCTAATGAGGTCCTAGGCCTATGACCATGTGCTACCTCAAAAGGACTCATGCCTATGGACCTATTGACAGAATTATTATATGCAAACTCAGCTGTGGGTAAGATGGTATCCCAAGTCCTAACATGATCACCGACAAGACTACGAAGGAGATTCCCAAGGCTTCTATTGGTGCTTTCGGTTTGGCCATCCGTTTGAGGGTGGTAAGCTGTAGAGAATTGGAGCAATGTGCCTATCATGTGCCAAAGGGTCTTCCAAAAATAACTTGTAAATTTAACATCCCTATCAGACACAATGGTTTTAGGCAACCCATGAAGATGCACTACCTCCGCGAAAGATAATTTAGCAATATGAGATGCATCGGAGGTTTTGGAGCAAGGAATGAAGTGGGCCATTTTGGAAAATCGGTCCACTACGACATAGATGGAGTTGTGCTTCCTAGGGGTCGTAGGAAGTCCAAGCACGAAATCCATATGGAGGACTTGCCACGGTGTGTGTGGCACTGGTAACAGGGTGTACAAGTCGGTATTTTGTTTGGTCTGTTTTGACACTTGGCAAGTACGACAATGCTTAACGACCCGGGCGACATCTCTCATTAGGCTAGGCCAAAAGAACCTATCCTCTCTGGCCTTAGCGGTTTATTACGCCCGAAATGTCTGGCCATCCCTCCAGCATGTAACTCCCAAATGAGAAAGTCACGCAATGAAGTGCGAGGGATGCAAAGGCGATTTCCTTTGAACAAGTACCCATCCTGGATGGTGTACACGGAGTGTGTACCCGTCGGGTTACTAAGGAGAGCAGCGTACTCAACCCCAAAATCTGGGCACTCAGGATACTCATCCTTTAACTTTTCGAACTCGACAACCTCGGTGCTCATTGTGTGCAAAGTCACCACTCGCCGACTAAGTGCATCAGCGGCCTTATTTTCAGCACCGACCTTATGCTTTAACACGAATGTGAACCCTTGAAGGTATTCAACCCACTTCGCGTGCCTTGGGTTCAACTTCTTCTGTGAAGCAAGAAAGCGTAAGGCTTCATGGTCAGAGAACAGCACAAATTCCTGCAGTCAAAGGTAATGTTTCCAATACTAAAGAGATCGAACGACCGCATAGAACTCCTTGTCATAGGTGGAGTATTTTTGCTTTGCCTCGTTAAGTTTTTCACTAAAATAGGCCACAGGGTGACCCTCTTGGCTAAGCACTCCTCCTATGCCTACACACGAAGCGTCGCATGCGACTTCAAAGACTTTAGAAAAGTCCGACAATCCCATGACGGGTGCACTACTCATTCGTTGTTTGATCTCAACAAAGGTTTTTATCGCTGCTTTGTCCCATTTAAAGTCCCCCTTTTTCATGCAATCAGTAATTGGGGCCATGATGGTGCTAAAGCTTCTGATGAAGCAACGATAAAAAGTAGCCAAACCATGGAAGCTACGGACATCGTGTATATTCTTAGGCTTGGGCCACTCCACAATGGCTCTAACCTTTTCGAGGTCCGCGACCATTCCATTGGCTGAGATAATAAATCCCAAGAAAACAACAGAACGTTGCATAAAGGTGCATTTCTTGAGATTTGCAAACAACTTCTCGCCCTTGAGAGTTTCACAAATCAGCCTAAGGTGGGTCAAGTGTTGTTCCTTGTCATGACTGTAGATTAGGATGTCATCGAAGTAAACAACAAGGAACTTGCCGAGAAACGGTCTCAACACTTGGGTCATGAATCGCATGAAAGTACTCGGGGCGTTTGAAAGCCCAAATGGCATGACCATCCACTCATAAAGACCATCCTTAGTCTTAAAGGCGGTTTTCCACTCATCACCGGGGCGAATGCGGACTTGATGGTAGCCACTCTTAAGGTCTATCTTTGAAAAGATAGTGGCACCAACCATCATTTCGAGCATATCATCGAGCCTTGGTATGGGAAACCGATACTTAACTGTAATCTTATTAATTGTACGGCTATCCACACACATGCGCCACGTACCATCTTTCTTAGGAGTGAGTAGGGCAGATACGGCATGCGGGCTCAGACTCTCTTGGATAAACCCCTTCTGAAGGAGCTCATTGATTTGTCGAGTCAACTCGGCGTGCTCAACCAGATTCAACCTATAGTGGGGCAGGTTCGGTAAGGTAGATCCGGGACCTAAGTCTATGGCGTGTTGGATATCACGCAGAGGAGGAAGTTCGTTTGGTAAGTCTTCAGGGAAGACATCCGTAAACTCTTTTAAAATTGGCTCAACCTCCTTAGGACACACACTCTCTGATGCAGGTGCACTCTCAACAGTGACAACTACGTACACCACACTCTCATCTAACGATGCTTTCTCGAACTCAGAAGGATTCACAATATTAACGGCTTTAGAAGATTCACCCTTCTTTTCGACGGTGCTGGTCGATGGTGTTTTGGGAGGCAAAGGGTGTAAAGTGATCTTTTTGCCCTTATGTATGAACGTGCATATGTTTGATTGACCAGAAAGAGTCACGTCCTTATCATAGAGCTATGACCTTCCCAAAATGATATGGCCCACATCCATTGGCACCACATCACACCATAAGGTGTCCGAATAAGAATCTAACTGAATCAATACACGACACCTTTTTAACACGGGAATGGATGAAGAATTGACCCATGCGACTTTATAAGGTCTCGGGTGGGCTTCAGGTGTAAGCCCTAAGCGGCGTACCGTATGAGTTGATATTACGTTAGTACAACTATCGCTATCCACGATGACCCTACAATTCTTTTCACCAAATCTGGCATAGGTGTGGAAGATGTTCTCCCTACGCCCCCTACGCCAGTTATCCTTTTCATCCCGTTGAGGCTGTGCAAGGGCACACCTCACAACTAAAGCATGACCAACAACATCACCCTCCTCATCACTGGGTGTGCTAACTGGTTCAGATACTTCCTCTTCAACCACTACCTTATCATCGCCCTCCTCTCCCTCAATGAAGAGTCCTTTGGGGTTCTTTCGTAGGGCATTGAGCGGCAAAGTGTCCCATCCCATGACATTTATAGTACTTTACTTGAGAATTAACCCCTGAGCATTCTCCGACTACACCTTTTCCCTTTTCAAATCTAGAATTTGTAGGGGCAGGTTGTATAGGTTTGGGAGGAGGATTAAATTGTCCCTCACCGGATCGTTGACCGCTATATTGTGGCTCGGTTCTCTTCACCACCGTAGTTTTCAAATACCGTTCAAGATCTTGCACAACGGCATAACATCTTTCAAGAATTTCTACGGGGTGAGAAATCAACTCTTTTTACAAATCAAGTCGCAATCCGTTGCGGAATCTAGAGAGAGTGATTTCAGGGTCTTTCGATACTTTTGCCCTCATCATAAACTCTTCAAATTTGGCAATGTAATCGGTCACGGGCATACCACTCTGATGTAAATTTTGCCACTGGTCGAGGAGGCGTTGGTAGTATGATAAAGGAACATACTTCTCAGTAAGTCGTTCCTTCATGTCGTCCCAATGGGTAATGGGAGGATAACCCGCGTTCACCCTAATGCGCTCAACATTGAGCCAGAAAAGTCGAGCTTGACCAACCAATTTCATCTTAGCAAGTCTAACGCAACGGTCGTCATTCATGGCATACCAATCAAAGTGTTGGATCCATGTCAGAAAGCCAATTGAGGAACGCGGTAGGGTCCATTCTTCCATCGAAAGTCGGAATCTCAACTCGGACGTTCTTAAGGAGTTGAACTTCGGGGTCATAGTCATCTCTACGATGATCCCTACGGTTCCGGTTGTCTTGGCGACCATTACGTTCAAAGTGTGGACACTCACGCTCTTGGTGTTGATTTTCCAGCCCACCCATCGCTTCCAGTTGGTTGATTCGATTACGTAATCTATCATTACCAACTCCTAGTGATGTTTGGGCTTTCTCAATGGTATTCAGACGTGCACTAATCGCACCCAACTCTGCTCGCATACCGTTAAGGGCATTGAGAATCGCACTCGAGTCCATGGTGATCACAAGGTCTATTAGGGTTCTAATACGGAATGCAATATGGACTCACAAAAACAATGCAATAAAATAAATATGACAAGCAAAGATGCCCTAACCTAGAAAACCTAGGGCTCTGATACCAAAACTGACGCGGGACAACGACCCTAAAATGTGGAATATGATTTTTATGTAGATTTTGCCGAAATTAAATCAAGTTTAATCGCAAAATTATCTTGGATACCTTTAGGGCTTTGCAGAAATTTTGATGGGTAGATCACATGCGATTCAGATAGGGTCCAGTCCAATGCGCAAGTACATTTAGAGTCGAGGCGAGATCAGCCTAGAGATAGGACTCTAGCTTTTCTAGGCGCTCGTCTTCAGTCCAATGCAGATTCACGGATTCCAAATCGGGTTGTAAAAGGGAATTAGGGTTTGTAAAAGGCTTATGACTTTAGATCAGTTTGTGATTTTGGAAAGGGTATTGGCTTTGTGTGGTTTAGGGCTTCAAAACAGGTTTAGGGTTTTGGATTTGAAAGGAAACAATTAGGCTATGGTTTAGAGAAGCAAACACAGATCGAAAGATAGCAAATATAAGAGATCACGCAAGTTGAAGACAATAAATCAGAAGATATATGGGAATCACTCCCTTGGTCTCACACAAAACCCATCTCAGGCAAAGATTACTCGAGCATAAAAGCATTCAATAATCAATCAACTAATTAAAAGTCTTTACAAGCCTCTATATATAGGCTACCAATAAAAACGATGTGGTCCGAATCCAATGTCCATATATGTGGCGTCCCCGTCATTTAACATTCTCATATTCAGGTCTAACCCCATTTAGGAAGTCAAACACTCCTCCTTTCAGTGCGCTTACTAGCCTTGCTGGCACACAAGTTGCACAGTTCTTCTTGATTCTGGGTTAGTTCATCCCACAAACTCTTCATTTGAGTGTAATACTATCCCATAGTCTTATCACCTTGCTTCATGGTGGTAATTTTGTCACTAACTTGAAATATTTTAATGAGGTTTTGTTTCTACGAGATCGCATCCTGCACAACCTCCCATAATTGTTTAGCATCACAGGCATACATAAAAGAGTCACTAATGTCTGGTTGTATTGAGTGTAGCAGCCATATCATGACAGTTAGATTGTCACTTTCCCAATCAATATGCTTAGTTGTAAATGTAATCCAATTTTTTCTTCATCCCTAAGTACATAGCAGCAGACCGTGACCACGAAAGGTAATTGGCCCCATTCAATTTCTTCGTAGTAATTTGTAAGTTATGGGAGATATCTCCCCCATCAACGATCCCAGATTTATTCTCGTCCATGATCTAGAGATACCGAGATTTAGAAAAAAAACAATTCAAAAAAAAAATCGGAGACCCAACTACTACCTCTGTGTAGAAAAAAGATAAAATCTCTCTTTTCATCAACTCAGAGAGCTACTAACAAACACACGACATTCATGCATGTAGTTCACAACCATTAACATTGACAAATTCCACTTTGAATCAAACTCCACCACAACGACAGCCAACAACCACACAAAATAAGGCTGGAAATTAAGTGTACAAGCTCAAAATCATGCTGCCAGAATTTCTGCTGTTGTTCCTACGATTTCGGCACACAAAATAGAAGATTCCTGTGACTTTGCATTTTCTAGCGAGTCTGTGCATTCTTCGGCGAGACAACTTCATTTCCGGCAGCCTATAGTCTCAAATAAATCTATTGGATGATCTGTGGAGGCATCGAAACCCGTTTTAACAAATTTTTCGATGTCTTACATGTCCTTGAAGTTGATGCAAGAAGGCTGGAGAGACCCCTTTGGGTTTCTGCAACAGATGAGAGGTTGGTGAACCGGGGAAGAAGTCTATCAGCAACTCAGTCCTCCAGTCTTCGAATCGACTCAATCTAGAAGAGAAAGTTGCTCCAAATAAAAAATTGACCAACCCTTCCAAATTTCAGATGAATCCGGTGATCTCCGGCGAATGGTGACATCAGCCACCTGTTGGTGATTGCAGCGATCAGATTTGTCGTAGATCGATGCCTCGCTTTGATATCTTGTAAATAATAACCCAAAGGGGTAGCTCAGTTGGTCAGGCATTGGGTTTGCTCCCCAATGGTCACCAGTTCGAGTCCCCTCACGGGGCACTGGAGTATTACCCAGTTGTTAGCTCTTGGGCCCCGTGGGATTAGTCGAGTTGCGTGCAAGCTGGCCCGGACACCCACAGTTATCAAAAAAAAAAAAAAAAAAATATATATATATATATATATATATATATATATATATATATATATATATCATGTAAATAACTGAGTAGATTGAATTAGGGTTAGGGTTTGGTGAGGAAGAATAAGAAGAAAGGTTGAGAAGAGATTAGGATTGAGTCAATATAACTCAAATCCCAATGCAAAATATTATTTATATCATCTTAGCAAATTCACATATTATATAATTCATGAGTTAAGTGAATTGTACAACTTAACATTCACTTAACTACCCACACACCCAAAGTTACTAATACACACACACCATAGAAGTAACATCACCAACATAGTTAAATTATTTCAAATCTTCCCTCCGGTATAAATATACCATTTTCCCCTTTACAAATAGGGAATCTCATAATCGATTGTAACTAGTGAAATTACTATTTTACCCTTACTATTTTCTTTTGATCGATAAAAAAAGAAAAAGGAAAGTACATTCCTGGGCAAGTACTAAGACATTACCCAAAAGAGAGGCCCCTAGAAAACCTCACTCTCTCAATCCCCCAAATGCCACGGCAGCGAAAGACCAGGACACCCACCCCGCAGCAAGAAGAAGGATGTGGAGAGGCTAAGGTGAAAAGAGCAAGGTGTCCCATTCGACTAGGAAGGCGAGCTCCCCTGTTATGGTATCGGTGTGACCCATATCACTCCAACTGATAACCCAATCTCTGGCTGCGTTGATGACATACTTGTAAGGTCCCAAAGACCCAACTATTCCCCTCCAACCATATAGCCCAGAACACTGCATAATTGTGACTTGCCGCAGGTCCCCTTTGACAGCAGAGAACCAGACCCCTTCCCATTGCTGAAACATGTGGTGGACCATTCTTGGCTTGCCCTAAATGGACAATGAGTAGAGTATGATCTACCGATTCTTGCCCGTCATACAAAGCAAACATCTATTGTGGATTTTCACCTTTCTCTTGATTAATTGGTCTCTGGTAAGGATTCTGCCCCACAGAACCGGAGGAATTCTGACTTTCCAGAACTTAGCGCCCCCCCCCACCCCCCAAAAAAAAAGAAAAAGGTTCGGCCTCAAACGTGAAGGTAATTGTAGAAAGATTTAACAACCTTTCACGTTCTTGTCCCAGATTCTACAATCTCTGTTTGCCTTGTTCGGAGCCATCATATGAAGCAGTTGAAAAAGATTAATGTACTCATTGATCTCCTCATCTTTTAGCAATCTTCTGGTACTAACGTTACAAGTGGTGTTAGCATTTCTCCATTCAACAATGTCATCAATCTGAGCCTGCTGCCTCGAAGCAATGTTAAAATCCTTGCGAAAGTCAGTTTAGGACTCCTTTCACCCACCCAATTATCATTTAAGAAATGATTTTGTTCCCATCACCCCATCTAAACCTCAGGCAGTCCTTAAAATCAGCAGCCATAGATTACTTTATTCTTCCCATTGCCCTTACTATTTTCAGTTAATTACAAGTATTCCTCGAATACAGAAATTAAGATAACCCTTTCAAGTGTAACAAAACATATGTTTTACAACAAAAGGGGGTCTTTAATTAGCCAGTCTTTCGGTTTATTACACCCAAGTGTTGAGTTCTCACAAGCACATGAAATGATGTTTTTGGCTGCTAATTTTTAACGATCAACATTAAATGTACTTCAAGATCCATTCTTCTTACTTTCAGACCAATGACGCGACATCTGTAATAGCTCTCCATAAATTTTAAAGTTCAAACTTAATCTTTGTCTTCGTTTTCTTTCTGAACTTAATACTGAACTTAGATCTTCATCGTCGTTTTTGAGCTGAACTTCTAACAGCGATATTCTTTCACTTTTTGAACTGTGATCTTTGAAAGTTGAATTTAAATTGCAATCTTCTTATTCGTTTAATCTTCGTCTTTGTTTAGGAGTTGAGGTTAAACCTGAACTTTGGACTTCGATCTTCATCTTCGTTTTCGAACTAAACTTTGAATTGCAATCTTGTCTTTGTTTTCAAACTGGACTTAAAACTAAACTTCGAATTTCAATCTTCATCTTTGTTTTCTGTTTGATCTTTGAACTTCCAACTTCGTCTATGTTTTCTAACTGCGATCTTCGACTTCGGTTTTGAACTGCGATCTTCGTCTTTGTTTCCAAACTGAATTTCGAACTGCATTTCAAACTACACATAGAACTGAACTCTGAATTGGATTTTGAAGTGAACTTCTAACTAAACTTCAAACTGAAGTTCGAACTACACTTAAAGCAGCATTTCAAACAATACCTTGAAACTGAACTTCAAACTGGATTTCGAACTGAACTTCAAACTGAATTTGAACTGAACTTCAAATTGAATTTTGAACTGAACTTCAAATTGGACTTCGAACTAAATTTTAAGCTGAACTTAAAACTGGACTTGAACTGAACTTGAAACTAAACTTTGATCTGAACTTCAAACTTCGAATACCTGTCAAATGAACTTCAAATCTTAGAGAACTTCTTAATGTTCCCTATTTGCATCGATTATTTCTATCAATGGGAACCTTTCTTACTTCACCATATACAGGCCCATCATAAGCTTAGGCTGGTCAAAAGTCTATCAAGCCGGACCTGGGTGGACCCGAATCCAGCCTTTTTCCACCCTTAATCGTCATTATGAATATTTCTTCATATCCGTCTCATGATTTAATAAAATCTCAATCAATTTAAATGAGGATTATGAAAAAGGTACATGAAGAAGTCCATCTACAAATTTTCGAGCTACAACTGTTGAAAAAGAGAAAATTCATCAATTATAGCTGTCAAAATCTCAACCATACAAATATGAAGAAAAAGATACACGAAAAATCCCATCTACCAGCTCCCAAACTACATCTACTAAAGAAGAGAAAATTCATCATATCATAGCCATGAAAATAAAAGAGGCCCACAATGGAGCACATCGACCATTTATAATTTGACTATAGGACGTCAAGCAAAGGGGGATGCATGGATCACCGTAGAACCTGAATTGTGGAAGTTACACGAAGGTCAACTTCTTAAAGCCAATTTCCTCACAATCCGGGGAGGATAATGTAGCCCAGTTCCCTATGGAAACAGCCAAGAAAGAAAATCGAAAATAATGTGGAGGAAATTGAATGGAATGTGAAACAGCCTTCATGTGTGGGACCAAACCCTTGGGTTTTATGCAGTTATTGGAAGTGGCTTTTAAGTGTGAAATAGGTTGGAGCGGAGCGTGAAAGTTGAGTGGAATGTGAAACAGCTCTCGTTTTCTTTCTACTTCTGATTTTCCTTCGATATCCTAGGTTTTAATTTATTCACTTATTATTTCTGGAAAGTGAGAAAGGAATGTCGAAAGCCCTTGATTCCTATTAGTCAAGGAATTAGTTTATGGGCTATCTTTTGTTATCGAAAGGCTTGGGTTTAAATTTAGGTTAGGAATTTATTTATTTTGCTTGGATTGTTATTAAATATGCAAAGGGGACGTGATCTATAGACTGCTGCCATTCTTTTTTACTGAAATTTCAAAATAGACACTTGTTTTCTTTTTACTATTTTCTACAACTTTATGGCTAGATCCTCCTTCTGTTGTATTCTATTGACCATATATTATCAGAGCAAGCCGTGATTTGCATTATCATTAGACTAGGCGAATCAAGCTTCTGAAAGCAGAATGTACATTAATTTTTTCAGTTTACGGTCAGAAAAACTAGGTGTTTTCTTTTTTAATTTGATTATCGTTGCTCTTCTCATCATGCCAACAAACAGAACTGAAATCACCATATTTAAAACATTAACGAAATCTATAATGATCAAGAGCTCTCATTAAAATCTATCCTAGTAATTAGCTCTAGATGGTTGTTCATGTTTCCAGTTGAGAATCTTCGCGGACCTCTTGTTTATGCAAACTTAGATGAGGACTTTGTAGCCGTTATAGTTTTATGAAAAAACATTTTGTACACAAAAAATTCATAAAGTGTACTCATATTTTTTTCCATGATTCGACCATTTCAACTTGTAGAAAGAATGTGTCACCTAACACTAGGGGTGGAAGTTTGGTATACCGAAACCGAAACCGATTTTTCGAAATCGGTTTTGGTGTCTTTTTACCCAAAACTGAACCTGGACCAAATTTTGTCGGTTTTGGTTTCAGTTAACCGAATTCTCGATTCCCTGAAATCGAAACCTAGCCAAACCGATCAAACTCGGTTTCGGTTCGGTTTTTAATTTTTTTTTTAAAGTGATTTTTAATTTTCGGTTTTTGTGGTTTTTTCGGTTCTTCGTTTTTTTTCCGGTTTTCTCTCCCTATTCAACCAATTTTCGGTTTTTGGCACCCAAGATCAAACTAGTTTCTGTTTTACAGTTTTGGATATGTTTCGTGTCAGGTTCAGGTCTGTTTGTTTTGGTTCGGTTTCATTGGTTTTCAGTTTTTCGGTTTTTTTTCCCACCCCTACCTAATGCTTGGAACTTGGAGTTGTTAAAGAAATGGAAAAGTGGCACATTGTTTTCCCTAGTTCCCTTAAGTTAAAACAGAATCATATACCTTTTATGAGTACCTGGGCTCACTTTGCTCTCTAATGCTATTCCAACATATTGAAGCTTTTTGTCATGGAGGAGAAAGCAAGTGATCTTTCTTCAGGATTAAAAGAAACGATGGGTCACTTTGCCCTTTGATGTCCAGATGTTATGATGCTGTTGGCCAGCATATTGCTCACTAATGCTGTTGGCCAGCATATTGCTCACTAATGCTGTTGGCCAACATATTGAATTCTTGTCACATTACATTCGATATTAAAATGAGTTGCTTTTTTCTGTTTGCAGGAGTGGGTGTGGGAGGGGAAGAGCAAAACGTTTCTGGAGTCTCTCTTCTTCGTCTACCTTGGCTAGCCGTCATTGTTGCCATCGTGTTTGTAGGTATCATATCCTCTGCACCATCTAACATTAGTAACATTTTTCCTTTTTCCTATATTTTCTGTGTGTTTGTGCACATGTGCTTGGATGCATGGACGGGTTTGGCACCTTAAAAAACTAAAACCCTAATAGAATAAGTCTTCAATCAGCGTGCGCACCTGAGCCACATGGAATTGTGACATGCATCGAATTCCGTGCACTTTAAAATCTCCACACATTCATGGTCCATAGGGCGCACGGCTAACACACACGCCGCTCATTGTCCGCAATGAGTACCTTACTCTTTGTGGACCAATCAAGTAATCAACCTTATAAAGGATGGCCCATAGTGCTAAGTACTAGAATCTAACTGTTCTATCTAGGCTAGCAATTCCTTAGTTGTATGCGGGCCTCTTTAAATGATAGATACTGCTTTAAGTATTGTTACCTAGACACATGACACGAGTGTCAAGGTGTCATAGATGTTTGGCATGCCAATTTCTAAAGATTCTAATACGGCAGCACGACCTCAAGAAATTTTTTTTGCAAAGAAAAGGGCATATAGAGATTAAATAATTTGAAGGGAAATCTTATAGAGCCAATTGAGATATGTAACGAAAAGATACATAATGTATGTCATGAACCTAAATAGAAGTATATTATATTATACAAATCGTTTTCAAGTACCCAAGCTTTTTATTTTATAAGTTACTAAACTTTACACAATGTTCTTTTATTAAACGACGCTACATTTTATCTTGTTAGAACGAGGAACATTTTTATGGTAGTATGTAGTATTTTCATACATAGTCTATAGTATCGTGCTGTGCTGAGGAGTGGCCAAGTGCCACTAAATGTCAGCACGTGTCCAAGTGCCACCAAGCGTCGGCACGGAAAATCCCAAAAGTAGTAGTGTGTAGGTAGCATTGGCTTTAAGCCCTATGGTCAAGAAGGGACATACTTCCTTTCCATAAAAATTTACGAGTCTATATAGAAAGGTGTTCAAGAATTTCCATATCACTTCTATCTGCCCTTTTACTAGATTAACTTAAATTAGTTGGTTGAAACTAAGCCCGAAAGGAAACACAGTTATCCCTTCTCAATATTAAATTCTCTACCTCCAATGATCCCCTGCTAGAGAGGGGTATGTTGAAGCAAATAATTTCTTCTCTGTGTTTATTACTGATTAATAGGTATGAAGCGTTCTGTATCTAAGAGGAGTCCCCGTATAATTCTAATCTCCTGTGTATGAATATTTAGGTTCTCCTTAATGGATGGCTTCGCATCTGCAGACGCGAACGGCGAGCACAGGAGTTGGTAGGTTCTGTCAAATTTTTTTTGTATGGTTCTTCTCTGTTATGTCAATTTAGCTTTTCAATGTATAACGGTTTGTTAATCACATGCAGATGCACTCTGAAGTTGTTGAAGAAATTATATTTGGCTTGGAATCAGGCATTTTATCTGGGTGCTGTTGAATTTGCCTGTCTTTCTTATATTACGTAGATTATACTTGTCTAAATTTCAGTCTATTTTATTTTTTTTGATAAATAATTTCAGTCTATTTTATTGTTGGCTTTATTAAACCAATTCGCTGGAAAATCCAATTTCAAGATTCAAATCAATTTTTAAAGTGGTAATTCTGATGTTTGAGATCTTTTTACTAAATTATTCTACATATCCTCTATTCATAGTTCAACCACATTCATAAAGAGCCTTTGGTTAAGGCATATGCCTCAAATATGGAACCTCGAATTATTCACAACCATCGAACAATCATTTGACATGTGTTGCAGGCTTGCAACCAAGTTTCAGCATGGGACTTTTGCAGTTGGTTTGATAGTTAGTTATCCATAACCTGTGGCTTTTTGTGAAATGTGAAGGGTATACTCTCTGGTATTATGTACTTTCAAAGTGGTATTATATACTTTTGTTTTGAAAGATTTCATCAGATTGCATTGTTTAGATTTATTTATTTTGTATATTTTTCTTTTAAAAAACTCTTATTGGATCTTATGATTCAATGATCCAAGTATCCAACAATCCGAGTAGATCCACAAAGATAAAATCGATCCATCAATCGATCTGATTGTGATAACATTGATGTATATAAGGTAACACACACACACACATATATATAAGAGATAATAAATCCATAAAGCCTTGCATAGAACAGCACATGAAATAAGGGGAGAGTCGGTTTTAATACATAACCATGAAGGCTATCTTAATTTTATAATATGAGAATTACAAAGTTAATATCAAATGATGAGAAATAACAAAGGTACTATCAAAACCGTTTATACATACAATATACACAGGAGTTGTACAATTACTAAATAAACATGCAATTAGTCACGTTTTTAGGTGATTTTGAAGAAATGAATTTGCTTGTATCCTTTATGTTTTTTAAAGCAGCTGTCAAAAGGTTGGTAGTTCTTGAGGAGCACGTACCACTTATCTGGGATGTTTTTGTACAACAACAGCACCCTAGGATCCTCCGATGACTTCTCTAATAAGGAGGAGTATTTCATTGCTTGCCTAAAAAACTCATAGCTGCTTTTTGCATAGGTTCTTTTGGCAGTGCACCATCAATGGTTTGAGCGGAGCATCAGGAGGACCTCAGTGACGAGAGAGCTAGAAATCTATGATTTTGTATACTTTAGTACTTTACCACATCACAATGGCATTGATGAAATGCATATAATATTGCATTTTAGATTGATTTTTACCTCTGACATGGATGAGTGCTGTTTTCTGTAAATGCTAATGAGAGAATGAAAAAATGTGTTATATTCTATTATGAATTTTTTGTTTATTCGATTTTTCATTCAACCCATGGATATTATCTGTTTAGAAAATTTACGCATTCATATGTAACTTGCAGGATGGCATCGGTAGTATCAAAGATGGGGTTTGTTTTCTCAGAGCAGGGTTTCTCTAAGATGTTAGTTCCTTTATGCCTTTCAATCAGTGTATGCTGTAGTGGCATAGGATTCATTTACCAGGTATTTCCAACCCCTTTTGTTAATTATCATCTATAAATATATTTATATATGCCACCACCTTTTCGCGGCTATATTGTGTTAATACCTCTTCCATTTGGGATGCTGTTTCTGCTCGAACAAATGGTATAACCCCGATTTAACATTAAAATTTCCCGTTATGAGGAAAATGATATATTTCAGCCTCTTGGACAAGCTTGAGGGGAACCGTCAAGGTGACATTTTGCGTTACGTACTCATACGAGTATTTTTATGGTTCTGAAATTTTTTTTTGAGGTGTATGTGTAATTTTTAGAAAATCTCTTCATCCTGATATGCATTTTTGTGAACTTTTAATTTGTTCATGGTATAAAGCCAGTCATCCAACTGGGTAAAATACTGAATTTGGGACCTTGGCAACATGCTTCTTTCTGATCGAATGGTTCTCTAGCATCAGGTCCTTAAATTATTTTTTCACAACGGTCAGATCCTTAACTTAACATAACAATGTACCCTTCACATAAAAAAGAAGATTGAAGCCCTAAAACTCAATTCACTGTTGATCTTGATCAAGTTCACTTTATATACCTGAATGCTTTTCCTTTTTTTCTATTGGACATGGATTATTGTACTTTTATTTATTATAATTATTTATTCTGTTAACAGACACGTGGTTTAAAGCATGGGAGGGCGATTGTTGTGTCCACTTGTGGAGCTGTGGCATCAATAGTGACTGGTGTACTTGCTGGTATGCTTGCTCTTGGTGAACATTTGCCTTCAGCTCCAGTGGCTCGTCTTTCTCTCTTGCTTGGATGGTAAAAATTATGTACCCACCTACGGGGTTATTATTGTTCACTGCTATTATATTGATTCATTATTTAATCTCTTTTATGTTTTTGAATTTTATTTGAGAGCTCTTTTTACATGATCTTTCAAAATGTATTTTGAGTCTCAAATCCGGAATTAAAGATAATTTCAGAAAATGATTTTGTATTTCTGAAACATAATATGTACTTGATGAAGTAGTGTAAAATATTTCCAAAGCTCAAACTTCGGTGCCAATATTTCCAGACCATGTTAAGTTGTTCATGGGTACCAATATATTCTACGGAAAATCTTCTTGTGCAATTTTTATGCTGCCTACCGTTTTCACTGTATTCCTCTCTCTCACTTGTTTGCAAACATGAAATATGTGTCCATTTATCGATAACCAATATAAATTTGATTTTTCTGTAGTGTAGATATATCATGAATAATTGGAAAAACTCCTTGTCATAAAATTATAAAGAGATGATGCTCCTTACGTATTGATCTTTTGATCCTAGTTAACCAAAACATTATTTAGTTCATCGTACCAATGTCAATGCATACTAGATTAGGGATGTTTCTGGAATTTTTTGAAACTTTTTTCAGAAATAAGTTTCTTTTTTAGAGGAAACTCATTCATCAATAGAAGAAATCTTATTGTAGATACCCTACCCCAAAAGGGGCAAAGGCACTACTAAGGGAAACAGAGTTGCCACCTGGTTCTTACAGTGAGCCTGGATACCAATATATGTTGTGTATATTGACTTCAACAACTGGCTACCGTGAGATCTAGGCAAGTGGCCCTATTATGCTAGGGGAAGTGCACGTAATGTGGTCTCTACGATGACTCGAAATTTAAAGGGTGTGGGTAAAACATTAGCAAAATGGGTCCACTATCTAGGCCGTTACGGTGTCAAAGGGGCAGAGTAACGGCTAAGATAAAGGTAAAAAGATCAAATTTAAGCCGAAAATTTGGCGGAGCTTCCCCTTGCCCGAAGGCAATGATCTACCGAGTTAAGCTTCACAACCGCGATAATTTCAACGGAGTAAGGACTTAACAAGAGGGAAAGAAGAAGCAAAATAAGAAAAATGGAAGCAAAATAGAGAAAAGAGAAGAAGAAGAAGAGAGGATTTGGGAGCCTTGATCTTTGCCTGCGACTTGGATTGAGTAGCTATTGATGGTGTAGATGGGGGGGTTTAGGTATCTAAAAGCTCTAGCTTTTGGGTTAAGGGTTTGGATCTAGATCTTAGACTAGAACTAAGGGTGAGAGATGGCTATGGATGAACTAGGGTTAGAAATTTATAAGTTGTACAATTTTAAAATTTTCTAGCCCTTTGGATGGAGAAGAAGGCTTCTATTTAGAGGCAAATGATTAATTAGGGCCATATGACAAGCTCCTATTGGATTGCTTTATGAGCACAAGGATTGGTGTCTCTCCTCTAATGACAATCCTTGGATTAGACAAATGTTCTTCATCCAAGAGTTGTGTTAGTAGAGAAAATGAGTCAATTGAGGCTTGCCAAGTGTGAAACATTTGTCAAGCCCCAATTGGATCATTTAGAATTCACAAAGATTTATGCTAATTTCCTTAAAGAATAACCCTTGGATGTGAAAAATGTCTAAGTTCCAAGAATTATTCTAGAAAGAAAAAAAAAAAAAAAAGGTCACATGGGCCTTGCCATGTGAAATGACATGTGAAGCCACAATTGGCCACAAAGAGAGCACAAGAATTGTGCTACATTCCTTCAAGAATAACCCTTGGATGAGACGCATGTCTCTCATCCAAGAATTATTCTAGAAAGGGCTTTAAGGGATTGGAATGGTAAGTGAGGGTAAAAGGGTTAGTTCCTATTGGCTAGGGTTGCTAGAAGATTCGTATTTACTAATTGGGTGGGTTTGGCTAAGGTAATTGGGGTTTAATTGAGTTTTAGATGGAAAATGGGTAGAGATCGAGAGAATTCAAAGATTCAAAAAAGTTGAATAGGAAATAATGAGGGTGTGCTCCACGAGGGTCAATTATATTAAAGAAAACTATTGGGCGCAATTTGGGAACATGGATCAAAATGCTTAAAAGCTGCACGTATTGTCCGAAGTTGAAACCCAGATGCATCGGAGGATACGTCGGAGAATATACTACCGGACGATACATTGAATGTATCATCCGGTATTAGCCATATAAAAGGGCGATACGGTACATTTAATGTACCGTATCGTCCACCTCCGATACCGATACGTATCGTCTGATACGTATCGGTATCAGACGATATTTTGATCCATGTTTGGGAATGATCTGGGTTGACCAAGTCAAGATCAGAGGTCAAAGAAATCAAAATCCGACTCTAAGTTCGTACCTGGGTATCCGAGCTCTGATAGGGAGTAATTGGTGCCTGTAATACAGGCGCCAGGAAGCCTCCTATATAAAAAAAGGGGTGCAATCCCCAAATAAGGGGTTGCACCTCTATTTGGCTTGGACTTAGTACTTTGGACAAGGCATCGTGCTATAGGACCTTGCCTCAAGATGGGGGGGAATGAGATGGTCAACAGGTCAAATATTTGACCGTAGGATCAAATTCAGGTGTCTACAGTTATTACTAAAACATTATTACTTTTTTGTGAAAAGTAAAAAATATATTCCTTATGTATAATCCATGCTATATAATTAATGCATACAAAAATGAATAGTACATGTTTTATAATAGAAGAATTTAAATTAACCAATGCAACCAAAAAATATTATATGGATTTTACAAGTTATCAAGTATCAATAGTCAACACACACTGACACACGCAAGAGAGAGAGTAGGAGGTTTGTTGACCTTATGGGATAGTTGTTTATTGGAATTCCCAGATATGAAAAGTGGTCATTTCTCCTTGAGTATCAAATTCAAAGGCAAAAAGTGTCTAGTGGACCTTCTAAAACGTGTATGGTCCGACCCAAAAGAAGTGGAGGGATGAGTTTTGGGAGGAATTGAAAAAGATAAAGAGGAAGAATCGAAAATACCATGGTGCATTGGGGGAGACTTTAATATTATTAGATTTCACGAGGAAAAAAAGGGGGTTGGTTGTTGAATTCTACCATGAGATAATTTCATCAATTCATGATGGATTGTGAGTTGGTGGTTATTCCAATGTTGGGGGCAAAATTCACCTGGACTAACGGGTAGGACGACCAGTGATGTCTAGGTTAGATATGTTTGTATGTTGTAGGGAGTGGGACAAGTGTTATAATAATTTAGAACTCATGGCATTGCCTAAACCTACATCTGATCACACCTCAATCTTGTTGAGTGCGGGGGAAGGAAGATAGGGACCAACTCCGTTTAGATTTGAAAACACGTCGCTACTAAATGATGATTTTGATAATGTGATTAGGGGATGGTGGTCTTGGTGGAAGTAGAGGGGAGCTCAAATGCGGTTTACGACCAAATTTAGGTTACTCAAACTGGAAATTAAAATTTTGAATTGGGAGGTCTTTGGGAATTTGCAAGTAAGAATGAAAAAAATCCTCGCGGAGATAGTTTTGATCGATGGAAAAGAGGAGGATAGTCCACTCACATCAAGTAAAAAAGAGAGAAGGTCTAAGTGTAAGGTGAAAGAGGAAGCGATACTTTGGAAACAAAAGTCCAAAGTAAGATGGCTACAGGAGGGTGATGAGAACACAAAATGCTTCCATGCCGTGTCTAACATTATTGTCTAGTGTCAACACAGTTTAAAAGCTGATGGTATGGAAGTGGTAGTAGAGAATCGGGAAGAGATTGGGAAAGAGATCATTAGACTGTTACAAGAATTTCTAAAAGTATGAAGGATGGCGACAACCTCGATTAGATGGCATTGAATTCCAAGAATGATTGAGGGAGGAAATGGAATGTGGAGAAAGAATTCCAGATTCAAGAGGTTAAAAAGACAATATTCAATTCGTGTGGTGAACTAGTCCCTAGCCCAAGACGGATTCATGATCCAATTCTATAAACATTTCCAGGATATGCTAAAGGGGTAAATCATGGAAATATTTGGCAAATTGTTCAAGATTAGTGAGGTTGCTAAATGTGTAAATATTAAATCCCTAACAACTATCCCAAAAATATCTAGAATGGAAAAGATTGAGGAATATAGGCCAATTAGTTTCCTGGGAAGTGTCAATAAGATCATTCCAATAGTATTAGCAAATAAAATAAGACCTCTGATTGGAAGACTCATATCCTCCAACCAAAGTGCTTTTGTTAATGGAAGACAGATCTTGGATGGTGTGATGTGGGTACACGAATGCATATATTCTAGGCACAAAGCAAGAATACTTGGGATAGTGTGCAAATTGGATATGGAAAAAGCATATGATTGGGTAAATTGGAATTTTATTGACTACATGCTAAGAAGGATGGGATTCGGACAATGATGGAGGAAGTGGATTCGAAATTGCATATCAACGCTGATGTTTTGAATTATGGTCAATGAACCTCCAAAAGGCTTTTTTGGAAGCTTTAGGGGGGGGGATATAACATCATAGTGACCAAGTCAGGGTTCAGGAATAAATCGTCTTTGAAAAAATTCGGCAAAATTTGTCAAACTGGAAAAAATAAAGTCAAAATTTGGAAAAAAAAATACTAATAAAAAATTGATAAAAAAAAAAATGTTTGTGACCAAAATTGGGAATAATTCTGGAAAAAGTCATTTAATTTGCATATAATTTGTAAAATTCACGAATTATTTGGAAAATTCAGATTTTATTCGGAAATTTCGAATATTTCGAATTTTATTCGTTTTTTTTCAAAAACTCGCTAATTATTCGCGACTTTTTCAAAAAGTAGGCGAATTTGGTCAATATGGGCAGGATAATCCCCAATCCCCCTTTCTTTTCGACATTGTTGAGGAAGCCTTATTGAAAATGGTAAAAGGGCGCAAGGCTTATTCAAGGGTTTTTGATGTTAGTTGGTTACTCATTTGTAGCATGCAATTGGTATTAACATTTTTTGTGGTGCGCAGGAGACAGAAATTCATAATGTCAAGGCTATAATTCGAGGTTATGAGATTGTTTCCGATCAAAGAATGAATAGTAGGAAAACCACGATTTTTGTTGTAAAACTAAAGGAGAGTGAAGCCAGAAGGCTTGCTTCAGCTATGGCCTGTGGCTAGGGGACCCTTCCAACATCCTATTTGGGGGTTCCTCTATGTATTGGCAAAACATTGGTTTGCATGTGGAACCGATTATTGAACACTTTGATAGGAAACTATCAGGGTCGAAAGGAGCATTATTGTCAAAGGGTGGGCACTTAACTTTGTTCAAACTGAATTTGTCAAACTTACCTATATACTTTATATCAGTGTTTGAATGTCGGAAGATGGCTGTTGAAAGGCTTGAGAGAATACAGAGGAACCTTCTATGGAGTCGAAGAAATTAAAAGAAAAGTTCCACGTGATCAATTGGGATGTTGCTAGATTGTCGATGGATGTTGGTGGCCTAGGAATCAAGTCTATTGAACATCTTAACTAGCTTCGCTTGGGAAGGCTATGGAGGGTGCGTAAAAACATGGTGGAAAGTGATATAGTGGCTAAGTTTGGGAAAGAGAATAGGGGATGGGCAGTGAGAGGTCCTAGAAGTCGAATAAGATCAGGATGGTGGAAGGCTGTACAGAAAGTTAGGAGGAGCTTTATGATGGTATTGGCTTTAGTTTGAGCCGATAGAGTGAGATTTTGGAAAAGATCGACAATATGGAGATCAACCATTTAAGAGGAGATTCCCTATGGTCTTTATTCTCGCAATAGACAATAATACAATAGTAATGGATGTATGGGATAGGGCTTGTAGCGAACCATTATGAAATATCCTCCTTTGCAGAAATTTTAAGGAAGAAGAGGAGATGGAATTAATAGAACTATTATGGGAAAAACAAGGTGTGTGTGGATAGTAGCAGCCAAGATAAAAGGACAGCGATGGAAAAGAAAAGGAAATTTCTCATGAAGTCCCTAAACAAGTAGTTGACGAGAAGACCCCCTAATTGATCTCCCTTGTGTGGCATTGTGGAAATCCGGGCCCCCCTTAAAGTTTAAATTCTTCATATGGGAAGTGGCCTGGGGAGGAATATTAGCATGCGTTCAGCTTTGTAAGAGGGGTAAGGTGGTTTCCAAGACGTGTGTTTTCTGCGGAGAAGAGGGAACCATTGAACCCCTATTCTTGTCCTGACTGTTTGCTACACAAGTTTGGGACTCATTCCATGTCGTTTTTTTTGTGACCATATGTCGTGGGGAATCTGGCTCTAAAACTGACGTGGGACAACGACCCTAAAATGCTTATGAGATGCTAATTGCTGAAATTAAGCTAATTAATTGAATAGTAAAATCCAAATTAAAGCGATACCTTAGGGCATTGCAGGTTTCTGCCTAGGTAACCATGTTAGGTTCGATTAGGGTCCAATCCGGTTCGCGAAATCCGTTAGACTTGCGGAAGGTGCGATCCTAGCATGTTAGGCTCGATTAGGGTCCAATCCGGCGCGCGAAATCCATTAGACTTGCGGAAGGTGCGATCCTAGAGATAGAACTCTAGCATCCTCTAGGTCGGGCGTTTGCTCGACAGTCAATGGGGAATCTCTTGATTCCTCGCTAGGGCTTTGAAACAACCGCTCAAATGGTTGCATATCGAGCCCAACAACGGTCGTGGATCGATGGGTTGAGATTGGAATCAATCCACAAGGATGGGCATCAAACTTAGCTCAAGAAGTAGGGTTTTGGGGATTCAAGCAATCAAATTATAAGGAATAAATGCAAAAAGTTAGAAAAGGGGTGAAAGAGAAGATCAAGAACAATACATGGGAATCACACCATTGGCCTCACGCCTAACCCACATAGGGAAGAAGACTCACTCTTCATTAAAGCTCATCTGAAGCTCAAAATGCAATGCACTTTTCATTAACAATCAACCAATAATTGCCAAAAATGGCTTTACATAAGAAACCTATATAGCAAGTACCATAAAGACCTAACCCTAAAATAGTAGAAGTACAAGATTACCCAAAGAGGGAATACTAAAATGCTAGAAAAGACAAAATAAAAGGAAGAACAACAAAAGAAAACCCGGGGTAGGCTAAGCTCGAAACTCGTCTGGGCGAGTCCATTCTCACCTGTGCGAGAATCTAAATGTCGCTTGGGCGACTCAAATACTAAGTTTTGGCTGCCCTCTGGTCGCCCAGGCTACCAGCTCCTCTCCCAATTGTCTTTGCTGGTTGCCTGGGTTAGTCTCGTCTCGCCTGAGTGACCCGGGGCTCCAATCTTAGCCTCTCCCCTTCCCTTCAGCTCTTTAACTCTGATTTTTTGTCCCTTGGCCTTCTCTGATGGTTGCTCTTGCGCCCGTCGGAGCTTCCGCGTCTTCTGTTGTTTCTTCTTACTCCGGTGGACTCGATGTGGCCTAAATTAAACGCCTATGATGTTGGCGTCCCCGCCAAATATTCTAGTAGAATGTTCAGAATTTCCATTTGATGACGATGTGTGGCCTATGTGGAGGTCGACCCCGGTAGCAATCTTTTGCGAAAATTGGAAAGAAAGGAATAGGAGGATTGTTTATAGGACGTTCGGTACCTGCAGTGCAATGATACACTTGGTGCTTGATGACCTCTTATGGCAGTGCTTAGCTTCACCAAAATGCTTTGCCTCTTCGGTGGAGGAGATTCTATGGGATTGGGAGCAGCTTAGACCTCCATATGAACTATGGATTGCCCCAGTGTGTCATGGCTCTCTCCTATTGGGTGGTACAATTTGTTTGCCTGCCATGTCCTGGGTCATGGTCCATGCCTCCACCTCCTTGTTTATTTGTATACTATTTTAACTTTTTTCCTGGTGCATTTTTCTTTTCACCGACCACCTCACTCAGGCTCTTTGATCCACTATAATTTCATTTTTGTTAATGTTATTAGAGTTTTTCACCGATTAAAAAAACAGGGTTATACTACATTGGTGTCTTTTTCTAAAGTTGACGTATTTAAACATAGTGAAAGATAGATGATGCAACTTAATTTTTTTTTTTTAAAATTAAAGTAAAAGAGGTAGATGGGAATTGGGAAACACACCTCGTCTAAGTACATACAAATGGTACCAAGAGGTTAAGGATGTTTCAAAACTTGGGCGATTGGGCCCTCATTTACCACTTGAGTTCAGTCCTCCAAGCCAGAATCTTGGCCTTGCCTGTGCGTGGTCCTGAGTCCTGACTCGGCTGTTTGGCTGGTTGACCCAGCCTGTTGACTCCCACAGAGAGAGAGAGAGAGAGAGAGAGAGAGAGAGAGAGAGTTTTAATAAAAAGAAAAAGGAGGGAGTGTTGCGCCAACACGTCTTTGTGTACCTAATACAAATTCATTACCATAAATTCCGTCCTGGAACTGAGCTCCCAAATGAATGGCATGACAAGAGCTTCCGTCTTTGCCACTTTAATGCTGTTTGCTTGGACACGACCCAGACTGGAATCAAACCTGATAATCAATAAGTCATATCTGGATCTCTTTACATAAAATCCGACCGAAATCTCCCCAAAATATAGACCTGGTTACTAAAGTGATTGGGGCCGTATGTACGCTAATCTGGTCCCTACCTTGCCCATTACATTCTTAACCATGTTATAATTCTTTAACTACAAGTTTCAAAACTAGTAAATAAAAATGTTCTCTTACCTCTAAAAATGATCCTCCAATCTCTTTTTTTTGAGTCAATTATCAAAGATATACTAGGTGATGATAGAAAATAAAGATGCTCTCTTACCTCTAAAATTGACCGTCCAATATCTTTCTTTCGAGTCAATTATCAAAGAAATCCTATGTGAAATATTGCGAGCAAGGATTTGTTTTTAATCTCATTCAACATTTCTCAATTCTTCGACTTATCACTAGTTCTCCATCTAATAAAATATGATGTAAAGACCCAAGTTATGGAAGGACATTAAATCTTGTCTCCAACTCATAGCAAAGTTCATTTAGTTAGAAACTACTAACTACTTATTTCAGCGTTGTCTGCTTGCACATATAGATGACTATCACCCATTTACTCTCACAAAATTCTCCGAATTAATCAAAATTTTGGAAAAATTCTCTGGAGTGGTCTGCAGAACTTTTTGCCCAATATTTGTTTTGATTCGTTGATTCTCAGAGTTTTTCTAGTTTTTTTTTTTTGGAAATTCTCCGAATTTTTATCATTATGATACATGCTTTAACCATTACTTTATATTATATTCTTATGATTGTAAATAGTTAATGCATGCGGACTCTGCATGTGGACTGTGTAATCTCTAATTTTTCTCCAAATCTTTCTCGAATTTATCCGGCTTAAGCCAAACTGACACCCCACTGAATGATTGCTGAATCCAAACTTGGTTACTATGTCCATTAAGGCATCTCGTCACTGATTCAATTAAGTTGTAAAACATTGCTATTCAATAATTCATGTATAATTCTCACCTTTAGATCGTTATGCTCTTAAACGCAGGCTACTTATCATTGTTGGGGTGATTCTACTAGTAAGTTCAACACGTCTGGTGGCACTTCTTCCACGGTATTTGCAACGATTAAACCACAGAGGGAGCATTGAGCGGAATTTCAGTCTTAGGCGATCTGGGTCAGTCCGGGTTAGAGATTCGAGCCCGAGCGCTGTTATCCAGACTACTACATTGCATCATCTGTTATCATCTCCAGCTAAGGAGAAGGCCTAACGATGGTAACATAACTGACACCTATTTCTTCTGTCACTTTTTATTTTTTTCAAGCCATTTGTATGCAAGTGGTGTGGTGTGACTGTAAAATTGGTGTCTTGAGTGTAAAGTAGCCGTAGCCGTGTTAGCTTATGATGGTAAGAACTTTGTTTCGTAAGATATTTGATTCTGATCACTAACATTTGACTAATGTATTTGATAGCTTTTTAATCCTACTCCGAATAGAACACTCTGATCAAAGTACTGTTAAACGTTAGCAGAAACTTGGTTCCTATCTTCTGTTAACATCATGGATTCATTTATGATAAACTTGTATATCTAATCTCTCTGAATGTCATTGGGCTTTATATGAAATTCTTATTAAGAGTTTTGTTAGTCTGTCTTGCCAATGTTTTGTTATTAGAACAAAAAGAGAAACTTATGAATTTCTCACCAAATCATAAGGTTGATAAAACAACTTGTCTATTGCCTCTCCCAAAGATGATACTGAATGGGTAGCTCTTTTTGCGCCTACCCAATTACCGAGGGCGCCTACACTGAAAAATCATTGACTGCATTGAATCTCACATTGGAGATCGATTTTCATCCCAATCTTCCCTGTGATTGATCTTGAGATCATGGGCATACCATCGAATGGTCATTTTTTTTTCAATTTGGCATTTATACCAAAAATTATGTGGCATACATCGTGCTCAAACGTGATTTTGGGCATAATTTTTTGGATCTGTGCCACGTGGAATCGAAAAGTGATGGCTTGATGGTACGCCCATGGTCTCAAGATCAATAGTATAGAAGATTGGTATGAAATCCCCCTCAGTTCGAATGATACAATGCAGTCAACGGGATTTCATTGTAGACGCCCTCTATAGTTGTAGGCGCGAAAAGAGCTACCAAAAAATTTAAAATAAAAAATGGTTAATGGAATGTATCCATTTTTAAATTGAAAATGAGAGATTAGGCCCTCAAATGTTTCAGAATTGGAAATGGGTGTAGGGTTTTGGGGGTCAGCAATGAAAAAGTGTTCGTTGAATCATCTGATGCTTCTTGTTTCTGTAGGATGATCTGCTGCCAGAATTCAGCAGCCGTAGTGTGTGCTATGCTTGGGGCATAGTGACCAAATTCACTGACTTTTTGAAAAAAATTACGAATAATTTTTTAAAACAAATAAAAATTATAATTCTTCTTGGCTTTTTAAAAAATTTCTGAATTTCAAGAATTATTCACTAATTTAAAGAAATGTTCACGAATTTCTCAAATTTTAAAATTTTTATTTTATTTTTCAATTTATTATTTTCTGTATTTTTAAAATTTTAAATAGTATGTGTCTAATTTTTATTTTTTATTTGTTCGAATTTTGACCGATTCTTCTTTCCTGAATTTTGACGGATTTTTTCCAAGCCGATTTATTTCCAACCCTGACTTGGTAACTGTACTTGGGGCTGATTTTTTAAAATTGTAGCTCTATTTGTGCATATTGGAATACTAAGGGCACTTACAGTTGAAAACCAATTGACTGCTTTGAAAATGAAGATGGAGATCCTTTTTCACCTCAATCTTTCACCCAATGGATCTTGAGACTATAGAGGCACCATTGGACCGCCAGTTATTTATTCACTTGGCATGCATCACGCTCTACCACAGGGAGTCAAAAATTGACCGTCTGATAGGATGCCCCCAGTCTCAAAATCCATTGTGTGGAAGATCGGGTGAAAAGTTAATCTTCATCGTTTGATTCAAAGCAGTCAATAACTTTCAAACGTAGATGCCCTCAGTTATCCGGTAGGCGCGAACTGAGCTATCCTTTAAATTTTATTAGGGTACATGGGCGGGCAGATGGCACCTGACCCGAGTGCCGGCGGCAGCGCTTGGGTCAATATCCTGCTGCCGTGCTCCAAGGATATTTATGGACACGAAATAAGTGAAAGTCAATCTCCTTTAAACCGATTTAGAACCGAAGTCGATGGTTTGAGGTGGACTTGAGTGTCATCACTAGGACTCGAGTCGAGGACCTTATATAAAGTCAAATAAAAATTCCCAAACCTGAGTGTCATCACTAGGAGTTGAGTGTCATCACTAGGTATTAGATACCTCACCTGCCCCAATCTTAGTATGAGTTGCACCTTTTCTTAAGCAGGTTCAATCCTACCTTACCAATAATTATAGTAATAATAATAGGGTGGCTTTAAAGGGACCCACCGAATTGCGGGGCATGTTGGTTTAAATCTGGCGATGGATATTGTTTTTCACTCCAATATTTCACACAGCGGATCTTGAGATCATGGTGCACTTATCAGACGGTTTGATTTTTATTCGACATGGCACAGATTCCAAAAATGTGGCCCTAAAATTACATGGCATACATCATGCTCAAACGTGACTTTAGTGCTACGTTTTTGGGGTCCGTATCATATGGAATCGAAAACTGGTCGTCTGATAGGTACACCATGATCTCCAAGTCCCTTTTTTGAAAGATTGGAGTGAAAAATGATCTCAATCATTTGATTTAAAACAATCAATCGTTTTTAGCATAGGTGCCAAGCAAGATTTGGTCGTGAAATGCTACCCTAATAATAGTATTACTAATAAGAATAGTAATAATGATAAGGGAGTCATTATTTGCACTCGCTTTTCAAGTGGTTGCACCGAATTACTTAAAACTTGTCCTTACACATCATTCTTGTAATTGCACCAAAAATTAAAAAAGAAAATGAGTTTTATGTTGTCTCACATCTCTATGGATGCAGGCTGGTGTACCGAATCGAACTCGATTTTTTCAGTGTTTGGTTCGGTACTCTCCAAATCGAAACCGAACCGAAATATGTTTTGGTTTGGTTCGGTCTACCGATTTGAAGAAAGAAGGAAATCGAAACCGAAACCGATTTTTTTGGTCTTCGGTTTGGTTTGGTCAGTTTGTGTTCACCTGGCCATTCTGTTGTGTCGGTGGTGTCGTCTCCAAATTCAAAACCTTAACGACCCCATCATCAACAAGCATCGCGTACCTCCTCGACCTCACCCCCAACCCCACCAGTTTTTCGCTCAGATCCAACTCCGTCCCAATCGCCTTCATAAAATCGCCATTACCATCGGACACCAAAATCACCTCATCTCCAATCTTCAAATCGTCTTTCCAAGCCTTCATCACAAAGGCGTCGTTCACCGAGACGTAGGTGATCGTGTCCACTCCCTTCACCTTCACCCCCCCCCCCCCCCCCACCCCACGACTTCTCCACAAACCCCGATAGGTGTTTCTGGGAACACGTCGGAGTGAAGGTGCTAGGGACGACGAAGAGAATTGCTTTCTTGCCTTTCGTCAGGTCGGAAACCGCCACCGTTTGAAGTTCTCTGGCACCGTCGAAGTAGGAGAAGGTGGATTCCGGTAACTTGTCACCGACGGAGATGGCAGAGATGGAGAATTTCTGGGGGGTTGGCCAGAGGGTGTTGAGTTGGAGATAGGGGTGTATTCGGTTTGGTTTGGTCGGTTTTGGACCAAAACCACAAATCAAACCAGTCCTAATTGGTTTCTAGATTTTCAAACCAAATCAAACCGTCCAACTCTTAAACCAAACCAACCCGATTCGATTCGGTTCGGTTTGGTTCAGTCAGTTTCGGTTTTCCTATAAATTCTACTTGCACATCAAAATTTTCTCAACTTCTCAACCGGTTTTCTTATAAGTTCTACTTTACCGCTTTAGGATTTAGGAATAGGCTAAAGACAAAGGTAGGGTTTTATATAAAAATATGCATTTTACTTAAATTCTACATTCGGTTTGGTTCGGTTGGTTTCAGCTTTGGGAGGCTTGGAATCGAAACCAAACCAAACTTTTCGATTTTCCTTTTTTCCAAACCAAACCAAAATCGGTACCCGTCCAAACCGGACCAAACCTGGTGGTTCGGTCGGTTTGGTCTGTTTGGTACAAAAAATAAACAGCCCTAGTTGGAGATTTGAAGGGTATCTTTTGGGGAAGAAACGGAAGATAGATGATAGCTGAGAGATAACCGTAGCTGAGAGAGGCTTTTATGGCCAAGGTTGTGTTTGTTTTTATTTATTGTTGCAGGGAGTTGGTAACATGCTTTGTACAAGCAAAGACGATGGTGGTCGCGCCGGTTCGGTTTGGTACAATCGGTTCGGGTCGGTTTGGACCAGTTCGGACCCGTTTTGGCCCATTAAGGGGTCGGTTTGCTCAACCTATCCATTCGATTTTCGATTTCTAGCTACCCAAATCGAAAACTGAACCGATTTTCAGTTCAATTTGTGTTGATTTTCGAGACGGTTAGGGAGGGTCGGTTTTCGGGTCGGTTTCGGTGTTTGGTTTCAAACTTGCATCCCTACACGTCTCTCTTTGGTCTCCACCATTTTCTCTCTTCCTCTTTCTACACTTTTCTCTCTCCATTGTTCTGTCTCTCCACTGTTCTCTCTAACTCTCTCTCTCTCTCTGACTCGCTCTTTCTCCATTGTCTCTTTCTCTCTCTACGATTCTCTCTCTCCCCTCTCTTTCTCTCTCTCCCAACCGATCTCTCTCCTTACCGTTCTCTCTCCCTCTCTCCACAATCTTTTTTTTTTCTCCCAAACACTCTCTCTCTCTTCCGCTCTCTTCCTACCATCTCTTTGCCTTTGTCTCTCCCTATCGTCTCTCTCCATTGTCTCTCTCTTCCTACCATCTCTTTGTCTCCGTCCCTCTCTCTCTCTCCCCCAACCGGTCTCTCTCTTTGCCTATATCCCTCTCCTCTCTCGTTCAACCGTTTTCTCTCTCTCTCTCTCTCTCTCTGTATAAGACTTTGCTGAGATCCTTATCTCCCTTACCTAAGGTACAATAACAAGGGTAACTTAGTCATTTAAAAAAATAAGATAATATTAATTTTTTCATGAATATAGGGCAACCACTTAAAAAGTGTGTGCAAGTAATGACTCCCCAATACTATTCATCATATTAACTTAAGAGTTGCACAAATATTTCTTATCCTGAAATTAGTGAAAGGTCAAAAGAGTACTTTCATTGCTTTGCATATTCAGAAATAGTCGTGCATAGCTCAAGTATTCCTAAGAGGACGGTGTTATATGGAAGACAAATTTTATGCGGACAAAGTGCAGGTGGCTTATGTGGCACCAAACAATTGACTACAAGTGTGTGAATTTGGGGACGCCATAATTGTAGCCAGTTATGTTGCGCCACGTCAGCCCGCCTCTACTTTGTCCTCAACAAATCTGTGTTTATAATTTTCCTTCCTAAGACCAAGTTAGAAAAATGGTTGGATCTAATTAACATGCAATCTTTCTTACGTCCACCTTGCCAAACTTAAACCATCCTTTTGTTTTTGTCGAAAAAAGTGTTAGAACTTGAAGAAGCCATTACTTGCACACACAAAGTTTGCCCAAGCACATTTAAATAAAAAGACTTGATAGTTTGGGGACATATGCCATTTGAGCACACCATGTAAGCCTTTGAAGGCCATGAACTAAATATCTTTAATATAGAAGATTGGAACGAAACATGATCTCTATCATATGATTCAATGAAGTCAAAGGTCATCATTTGATTCAACAGTTGGTTGCATTGAATCATATGATAGAGATCATGATTCATGCCAATCTTTTGTGTGGAAATTCTTTAGATCACGACCTTCAATTAGACGGGCTTAGATGGTGCTTTCACATGGTACAGGTCCCCAAGATATCAAGTCTTTCTCTTAAATTGTGTACTTGGGCCAACTTTGTGTGCAAGTGGGATCTCGTGATCCGTTACCACAAAAAGGGTGCCCTAGGATTTAGGGATATGATCAATTAAAACAACTATGAAACAATCTATAACATAAAATTACATGCATACCGTGTTGAGCAGATTGCGGCTAACTTTGATTCGATTTGAGACACGCAATAGAAGTTTTTTCATTCGAAGAAGATGAAAATAATCAAGGTGGCTCTACTCGCCTCTTTTCCTACACTCATTGATGTTGGAAGTTGTAAATTAAAATTTATTGTTTTGAGTTAATCGAAGTGTGATGGGTAGATTACTCAGAGTTGTTCCTAGTTAAGCGTGTCAATTAAGTTAGATTCATTTTGAATTATGTGTGATGTTAATGAGTGTCTTGAAAAGTATAAAAGGTGCATTAATTGTGATGTACTAAGTTTATATCCTAATAGTCTATAAAAGGGTCATTGTGTCTATATCAAGTTAGAGAGAAGAGAGAGAAAAGATATATCATCAAATCAAGAAGTACAAGAAAGAAGTGAATCAAGAGTTTGTGAACGGGAAGCTTATTGTAAGTGTTTGATAATATATAAAGCATATAATTTTGAGAGTCATCTATTGTGTTTCCTTTTAGGAGCTCTGCATGAATCTCCTTGATCATGTATCTTTGATTTAATATGTTTTATTGTGTTTTCGCTATGTACATTTTGGTGAAACTCGTTAAATGCTAAACCTTAGATCGGTTCTCTTGATTATGAGCTATCACTGGTGTATCAAAGATTGATGATTTGAGATTTGGCTTGTTTTTAAGCTAACAATTGGACCGCGTACATGATTCAAAGCTTGTATATAGAGAGAGAGTGGGAAACGCTCATACATATGAGAAATTTTCAAGATCGACCAAGATAGTTTCACCTTTTTGTCAATACTGACTACCTTAAAGCCAAACCAAGCTAAAAAAGTAGTAAAGAATACAAAAGGGGGTGAGTCAAATGGAGGTGAGCTTCGGCAATGCCATAACCCTCCAAATTAAATTAAACAATTGAAACGAAAATAATAAATTAATTTACAAAGTGGAAGCAAGGAAGGCTAAGCTAAATGCTAAAAGTCTTGGTGCTAAGCTAAATGCTAAAAGTCCTGGTGTTGTAACTAGAAGATCCAACCGAGAAATAAAAGCGCAGTCGGTTGAGAATCTACGACAACTACACTATTTTCCATCTTTTTTTAGTTTTCGATAAGATACACTATTTCTTTTTATCTTGAAGGTATGGTTAGCTTACCAGTGGTAATTTGCTAATAACTGGCTTTCCACGGGGTGTTGATACAATCAATACTTAAGAGCTTTGCTTTTCATTTGAAACTTTATTGCTCCATTGATTTTGGTGCCAAACGAGATTGAAAGTGGAGGAGGAGGGAATCAAATTCCAAGCAGGCGTGGTACTGAATCCATAAAATGTCATCTTTGGTATCTTGTTGAACTACTCATTCAACACAAGCAGAGAGACCACTTATCAAAAAAACACAGGTAGAGACCATATTCAATTTGGTGGGTATTTGCTAGACAAAACGTCTAAGTTCCACTCCATCTATTAAATCAAATATATATTAGGTAATTTATTTCAATCAAAATAATATAATGCAAGGGTAGAACATATCTTGCCGCCGGAGAGAATGATCTGCAATAGATGATTCTGATATGCCGCTCGCTAGAATTTGAGGACAATTCCACCTTACTTCTATCTCCCTCTATATGATGGGCACGATTGCATTGAGTGGAGATGAAGAGGGAACGTTGTTCTCTTTTATAGTATGCCCTTGAATCCTAACCCATCAAAGATTCAAGGGAGAGGTGTATCACTAGAAGATAAGGATTGACTTACCACAAACCAATAAAGTTGAATCCAACTTCTTAAGTTGCGTGGAGTGAAATCACGTAGCAAGGAAATCCCAAAGTCTTTTAGTCAATCATGTTTTAATTAAAATAGGTAAAGGGTAATGTTATTGTGTGGGTCACAAATACCCAACAATCTCCCACTTGAACCACACAATAACTTTAATAATGATATATATTTTTTGATAAAACAAAAGAAAAAATAATGAAAAACGTCATGATTGACTTAGTTCAAAACGGATGGCCATCCTTTAAAGTTTTGTAAAAACATTGACTTTCAAGATTTCGATGTAACACATATTCTCCCAAGTTCAATAACAATCTTGATGTCGGATCATGAATGCCAATAATGTATCATTTCTTCAAATCTCATTATGACAGTTTCATGATCAAGATACTAATATCATTAATAAATTGGAGAGCTTATTGTGGTTTTAGTGATACCAGAAAATATACACTTTAATGCAACTTCTTGTGTATATCTCCTCATTCGTTATGCTTCATACCCTAAGGTATGTTGTCCTGATATATTACGGCATGCGCCATGTGAAAGCTATCACCCACCTATCAAGACAAAAGCTATATAAACCGTAGTGCCTAATCACGATAGCTCAAGCAACCTTATTTGAGCACTTATGCTCCCAGACAATAATATTGCATATGCACAAATCATGATAATAATGATGAAGGTACCAAAATAAATGCATCAATTAAATAAAGCATAATATATGCAATAAATGTATCATAAAAGAATATAAGACATTATGGAAATAGAAGCTCCCACTCAAATATAGTCCTCAAAAGACTCTAATATTCTCAATCTGGTCACCTCAATTTAAATGAATATATTGATCATTAGTGAATTTGATATTTTCCTTTATTCTTAACTCCTACTAAAAGTCTCATCTTCAAGAAAATTAATATAACTAATTTCAACGATTGTAATTATTTACTAGAGAACCATATTCAACACTAATAGAATCCAAAGTAATAGTCAAACTATCACCTAGAGGAGTAAAACTATAAATAACTCTAATAAGCGTAACATTAACAATAAAATTTGTCCTCAATAAATAGAATTTGTCTAGAATTCCTCCTCATTGTCAAAGGATAGTTTTTCATTCAACCTGGGGCTCCATCTGCTGATTAGCCCCTCCTTGTTGTTTCTTCACAATATTTTTTTCATAAGTAACAATCTTTTTTTATGTGACCTTTCTTCTTACAGAAGTGGCAACCATCATCATTGTCAGTCTTTACAACATTCAGATTGGAGTCTTCATTTGTTCTCTTACTATAGTGATAGTTCTGCTTCGGACCCTTCTTCTTAAAATTCTTCTTATGAGCTGGCTTATAAGCCGGATTGTAGCCAAAATTAGCAGACTCTACTTGGTTTCCTCGAAGCCTGTCTTCTTCAATCACATACATCGAGATCAATTGATTCAAATCCCATTTATCCTTTTGAGCGTTGTAATTCATTTTAAAGGTATCAAATTGTTTATGAAGAAAAGCAACAGCTAAATGTACTACGACATCTTCTTCGATTATAATTCCTTGTTCTTTAAATTTCATCGCCAATATGGACATTTTAAGAATAAATTCTCGCATACTCCTGTTTCCATCATATCGCATATTGACCAATTGCACTAAATAGCCGTACTGTAAGGACTTTACTGTTCCAACGAACTGGTCTTGGATAATCTTCAATAGTTCTTTGGTTGTTTCGGTAGTTTTAATACCACCTCTAATGGGTTCAGTGATAGAAGCGCAGTAATAGAAGCGCAGTAATAGAAGCGCAGTAATAGAAGCGCGTATGATCATCATCGTCATACGATTTGCCTTATCCCAACGAGCATATTGGGCCTTTTGGATTTCAGTGGCGTTGGACGCTAAAGTTGGCTTGTCCTCCGAGAGAACAAAGTTATAGTCCATATATTCAATGGTCAAATCAAGACTCACTCGCCAAGTGTTATAATTGGTGCCATTAAGTTTTTCAATACTGGTCATCTATTGGTATAAGACTGATCCGTCCATAGCTGATATAATAAATAATGACTATCAGCACATTGTTCAATTAGAACTTTATAAAATAAAAAATTCATACTCGGGGTCAAGGTTGAATTAATTAGAGTGTAAACAAGCATGTGCAAAGGAACATTCACTCTGAGGGACAGAGTTCACTCATTGTCTCAGCATCACCTTTGGACAGAAGCTTTGACTTATCGTAAGTCTCCCTAAGTTGTGTTTAGGAAACACACATAGACCTAGTCAGATGTATTTTCGGTTTGATCGAAGCTATCCATCAGCTTAGGCCAGAAGTGTCGCTCTTCTCTCACCTAGACACACATGACTATTCTACTCATTCTATCTACATGAATTTTCTAAATCAGCTTTGGCCAGAAATAGTAGTTCACATAGACGAATGCACATGCAATCTTAATGAAATTGGATTTCAAAATTTAAGGATAACGTGTCCTCTATAGATCGGTCACCTTTGGGCAGACTACAAACCTACTTTGGCTACGCATCCCGAAGCGATTGTTTTACCGTTCTATCTAAACCCCTTTATAGATAGAACTAAAATTCTTAGGCATTCTATCATGTCATTAGTTCAATGATTCATATCCTAAATATATTCATATACCAAATAGAGTCATAAAGTGAAGATGCACATGTAGTAACTATGAACAATGACATGATAGTCTAAGAGTATTCATACAAAATATTCAAAAAATTTATTTGAATAATAAAACAAATTTATGACCTTTAAGTGAAATTTTTAAGTCTAAAACAGTATCAAAACGTCTCATAAACCAATCCAAAATATAGATCTTGTCGAGTAGACCAAAATCAATAGGTCATATGCGCGAAACAGAGTTGTATATCTCAAGATATCGCGTTTTAAAGTTTGAGTCCAAAAAGGTTCAATTTGGTGGCAGAAATACGTTATGAGTTTTAAAGTTTTATTTGCAGCCGACGGAAGCAGTGCGGTATAGAGGCTGCAAACAAAATCTGAATAGAAGTGGTTTGGGTCGTGGGTTAATACACGGGTCATGGGCCGAGTCATTGGGCCGGGTCACTGGGCCGAGTCACTGGGCCGAGTACAGACCCGACCCGATCCGAGAAGCCTAATCCTAACCCCCTTCTACTGTTCATCTTCCTCAAATTATTATTTATTTATTTAAAACATGCTTGAGAAAGTAATGATGACCATTGGGGCTTAACCACCCACTTGTGATCGGTGATGACCACGGTCCATCGGCCGCTTGTTTCGCCCGACCCGCCGACTCGGTCACAGTAGCCGGAAGGTTCCCACAGGCCGTCGGCCAAAATTATACAATTTTTTTTTTTTTTTTGAATTAAGGGCTTAGATCCAAAGAATGCCAAATTTATTTATTTATTTTATTGATTGAAAATAAATATGCCCTAACGAGACTCTGATACCAATTGTTAAATCAAATATATATTAGGCAATTTATTTCAATCAAAATAATATGATGCAATGGTAGAACATACCTTGCCGCTGGAGAGAATGATCCGCAATAGATGATTCTGATATGCCGCTCGCTAGAACTTGAGGACAATTCTACCTCACTTCTATCTCCCTCTATATAATGAGCACGATTGCATTGAGTGGAGATGAAGAGGGGACGTTGTCCTCATTTAAATGATGTATCGATTACCACAAGTCAGAATTTCCTATCTCACACCATTGATGTGTGGTTTCCTAATATGACATGTGGCACTTATTTATGATCAATCTAAATGGTTCAGGTGACAATTCATCATTGAAAAACGTTTTAGCCCAAGAATCATGTCCATAAATGGATGTGAACTATCCGATTGACGAGTTTGGATATCAACCATTAAAATTACACACAACAGTTGATATTAGAGTGCACAGATCGAATGGTTAAAACCTGTCAAAAAATTTAATTTTTGAGCTCACCGCCTTTCAACTTTTGTTTTCTCACTTTGACGGTGTGGATTACCCACAAGTTGACCCATCAATGATATACAATCATTTAAGCACCATTTTGATACCTAAATGACGATTAGGAGAGTCACTCCCCTAGATTTTAATGGGAGCCAATTGTATCATAGTGATAAATTCTAGGGACAGACATTGTTATAAGCGACAGAACAACCAATCACATCACGTTAGCTGCCTGCACTTTGCTTGGATAAAACTTGTCTGCGATTTATACCTTTCCTGATAGAGACTTATCACTCTTGTATACAGATAGAGCCATGATAACCCACTTTTATGCCTCGTGGTGTGCATCGACACATGACCCACCTAAGAATCCATCACTAGCCCAAGCGGCAGCCAAAGAATGTTGAGTGGGTCACGATTAATGAACTCTTTCCTTCAGTTCACTTTAATATTGATTATTAAAAAAACATGCACAATCTTCTTCTATCGCATTAGAGGACATAAGATTTTGATTCTTCAAATTACCCAATCAAAACTTTAGGGCAACTTAGAGTTTAGTGTACGAGCTGCCACTTTGGTAGCTTGGCTTTAGGTAGCTCTACTCGCACCCAAGGGTTCTCTCAAACCCTCTATGTTTTATATCCCTTGAAAATTGTTGATTGTTTCGGATTAGAGGATGGAGATTATGGTTCACCTCTATCTTCTATACCATTGATATTAAGATTATGATGCACCTATCAAACAATCAATTTTTTATTACATGCGTCTCAGATTCTCAAAAAATGGATCTTCAATCAAGTGGCATATATCACTCTCAAACTTGATTTTAGACCCAATTTTTGACAAATGGAATAAGAAACTTTCCATCTTATCCTGATCTCAAGATCCATTTTAAGGAAGATCGAGACAAAATACGATCTCTATCATCTGATCTGAAAGCAATCAATAGTTTTCAAGGGTTTCGAGACGGAGGCACTTTCAAAGAATGTGTGGGCGCCAAAATTTGGTGTGTAAATTTTGATTGCCTGATGTTTAACTTCTAACTTGATCCAATAGGTCAATTTATGTGCCCCTAGTAAAAATTAGGTAGAGTGGGCCACGTATAAAGTCAACTTGGCCTCTTGAAAACCCAACCGGTATGGCTCAAAAACATGTGGACAATGTTATATGGCATACAGATTTTGTACAGGCAAAGTGCAAGCTGCTGATGTGTCACCATGAAATGAGCTGCAAGTACATTGGGGTCCAAGTGATATAGGTCAGGGCAGCCAGTCACGTTGCGACACATCAGCCGCCTGCACTTTACTTGCACAGAACCTGCCCGCTGTTTGCAATTTTGCAAAACATCTGGGGGCTTGGCCTAAAATGGGTTATTAATCTGAAAATTAACACCGGGTCCTAACCAACAAGGCTGGGCCTTTATTGCTATGGTTTACTAGCCCTAAAGTTAGGGGTAATATTGTAAATTAAAATAATTATTCCCTTTTCATACTCGATCGATCTCAATCTCCGACTCCTTTAACTCCAATTGCAAATTAAGGAGTTTGAAACCCTAGCCCTAAAAGACGCATCACTCTCTCTCAGTGGGCTTTTCTACTTTCTTTATAATCAGGTTTTGTCTCATCTTTCGTTATCAATCTTCTATAAATTTCTGTTTTTTTGTTGTTATTCTGATCATCAAGATTTTTGTTTGTTTAGATTTGTATTGTCTGTTTTTAGACTTCGCTTTTGGTTGATTCGTTGGAAAATTCTCCGGGTTTCATAGATCCATCTTCTGTGATTTATTTTCTTTGATCTTGAGAGGATCTACGGTTTGTTCTCTGCTTTTATTTTATTTTTTTGCATAAATTTTGCTTTGTTGTTGCTGTTGATGGGTTTTGATTTTTGGTTTTAGTTTAGTAATATAATAAAAAATTATTTTTGATGTTCTGATTGAAATCTGATAGACACCTATGATGCTCGACGAAATCTAATAGACGAATATGTGATGGTTAACAATTTTTATGCCGTTGTGAATGAATCTAAGACTGTTTCCGTAGAGTTGGATCACTTTTAAAACACAGGCATCTAAGATAAGCATCATATTATGTGATTTTTGTACACAGAACTCATGGTTGGTGCCAATAGTTACCACCAATATGTTTTGAGAATCAATCAGAAGTTTTTGCTATATTTGTGGATCCTGTTAATGTTTGATGTATAGATTTCACAAGTTACCTTTAGCTTATTTGTTTCATCTAATGAGTAATGACTGTTATTTCTGGTTCATTGGTATGTTTTTTTTTTGAATAGTGTTTTTTTTTTCTTTTCTTATATATATGTTTTCAATACATACACATCTTATTCATTCTGGATCTGGTTCACATGTGCCTAGGGATGTAGATTCGGTAACCGAACCGAGCCCAAAAAATTGGGTTGTTTCAGTTTCAGTGCCTTTTTTTTTTGAAGCTGTTATTATTATTATTGTTATTATTATTATTATTATTATTATTTCCCTCGGTTTTCTCAAATTTCCCCAAATTTTCCGGTTTTCTAATCCTCCATAATCGGTTTCCAGTTTCCTGCACTCAAAACTGAAACTGAACCGTAATCGGTTCAGTTCGGTTTCAAATCGGTTTTGACCAATTTGGTTCGGTTTGCCTGGTTTTCGGGTCGGGTTTGAATTTCAGGTCAAAACTTGCATCCCTATTCGTGCCTATCAAAAATGATATTTACTTTACTGATGAGCGTTGATACATAATTGAGTTGGTTATATGACAGCCTTTTATTGATATTGCAAACTGATCCTATTATTCTTTTTCACCTTTTTGAACTGTTATTTGCTATGGAAGTTTCACTCTTTATAGAGAAGACTATGAGAAAAAGGGATTGATTTTATAAATATTAAATTTATATTTTCGATTTTCCTTTGTTTAAAATACACATGAAATCTCATTAAGATATTGTTTTGAATGGAGAAATTACACTCAGGATTAGCCGATGCTGCATTTGGATCTGGATTGTGTTTGTTTTACAAGGATTTAGAGATTAAACTTGCGCTGTTACTCATATTGTTTATTTAATTTGATGGATGAGACACTTTACCTTTTCTTCATTTTTGCAATGTGAATGAGCAATCTTACTGTCTATCAGGGAACACATGTTAACTCCCAGACTGCTACTTTTTAAATATCCCTTTCATTTTTTGCCACAATTTTTTACCTTTTAGATCTGAACTGCTATTATATGAATTTTTTTTTGCAGCAACTCTTTGTGGGACTTGCTTTAAGTTTCTTTTCCCAAGAAGTGAGGCATAGAATTTTGGAAACTGCTAATGGTCAATTGGTTTATAATTGTTAAAGCATTACAGGGTGTAGTAGAAAATATGTGTGCCAGTCTTTTCTTTGTTTGCCGAAAGTGGATGACAGGGCATAGATATATCCTGATGTGTTCGAAGGATTTACAGAATTTGAGTTAATTTGCAATGAAAGCATTAGGATATGGTCCAAAAAGCAACCTAAAGAAGATTTTAAAACATCAGGAAACTGAAAAGGAATTAGACTCCGTTGATTACAGGATCAATTTTCAATGTTACAGGCTTTAGCTACAATTTTCAAAGGGTTTAAATCTCCATTTGTTTGTCTTATGGAATTTGAAGAAAATAAAAAAAGACTTTCTATTTGTGTTTAAAGTCCATAACCTTACTTTTTTTGTGACATAATACGAGGATTGATGATATGAATCTTGATGCCTATCTAATAGACCATCGTTGACATAGTTGATGCTACATGTATGCTTCTACTTTTTTATTGTATGTTATGTCTCATTCCTACAATTAGGGACACAACATCCTTAGAAATGTTAGGATGAAGTGTACATGTGTGGAAGTGATAACAGAAAAAAAGTGTTGTATGTTGACATTGTAAAATGCGGTTTCCTCTTTTGGGATTCCTTGCCACGTTTGAGCACTTAGAGTAGAAAAGTTTTCATCCTTAAAACTTTCACTCAAAGTATTGAATATTTTTTTGAGATGCTTTGATGGGCATCCTTATTATTTTTTTTTGAGATGTTTGAGCACTTGGAATCATTTTTTTATAAATCATGAAATCATGGATTGAGCTCCATCCATTGTAGATATGTTTTTAGTAATGTTTTTTAATAAGTAATTTGGATAATATATTATGTTATTTATATACTAATAAATAAATTTAATCATATTTTTTTTCATCTATTGATAGATGATTTCAGTGAATCATGTGTCTAAACTCTGAAATTAAAAAATATAAATATCATGTGTCTAAACTCTAAAATTTAAACTATAAATATTAGTACCTACAAATATAATTTTCATATATAGTGACACAAAAGAAGTACAAATTTTACTAATATCATATATATGTCGCATCAATTTCACATCTATGTCGCACTACTACTGTTTCTATGACAAATCATCTCTTATCTATGTCATATCAATGTCGTATCTATTTCGTACCTAGAACATGTCTATTTTGTTTCTACTTCGTACCTATAATGTGTATATTCATTTCTATGTTGTACCAATATCGTATCAAAAAAGTATCGATAAAAAGTACCCAAAAGTTTTTTCTCTTCAACGTACTAGTACAAGTACACGTACCAACTCCTCCCAACTATGAGGAAAACAAAGAAAATGATTTGAACATGAGAAAGGAGCTTACATAGAAGTGAATAAATCCAAATGTTTCTTGTATTTGACTTCTTAATTCTCATTTTTAGTAGAGTACTTGACTGATTTTCTTGTATTCCGTTTCAATTCTAATACCCACAATGTCTGTTGTGGCATGACCTGCCTAATCTCTCAATGGTGATAAACTCCAAAATTTGATTCCAAAACTGTCCATCACAGTACCAATAGTATTGTTCTGTGCTCTGGTAATTTTGTAACTTGATGTGTTGATATATTTTTTGTTGTTACAATATGTTATTTTCCTGTATTTTTTGATCTAGTCTCGTGTACTACAGAGATTTTTCCGTACCTTGATAGGTCAGTTTCTCTTCTGTTTTTACGTTGTATTGTTTTCGCATTGTACTGTTTTTACATTGTATCAAATCTAGGTTTGTTTTTCGATTATAATCTTTGCACATATTTCGTTTCTTCATTATGTTGTCTATGTGATAGGAACAAAACGTATGTACAAATATATCTGATAGATAAGTTGGGCTTAAACCTGCGACCTTTAGGTTGACCTTCCATTTTGTTCCAGGCCCAGGCCCAGGCCCAATAGGAACAAAACGTAGAATACTATGTCAGTGTTATTAAATATTAACTTTAGTGGCTTGACATTCTCTTTTCATTTCCTATTTTAACCTTACTTTATTCCTTAGATCTCTTTTGTTGAGGTTGTCTTTTGTCATAATTTTGCAGTCATGGCTGGATCGGCACCAGAAGGAGCACAATTTGACGCTCGTCAATATGATGCCAAAATGACTGAGTAATAACTTCCACTTGTTGCATTGATTATCTATCTGCATGTGTTTCTTACTTTATGTTGGTAGACACTAAAGATCAAGAATATATTGTGGTCACTTGTCATGTTAATGATGTTTTTGCATTTGGTTGTGTTGTGTGGATGGGTGTAGGCTTGAAGCAGGAGGCCAAGATTTCTTTACATCATATGACGAAGTTTATGAAAGTTTTGATTCGATGGGTTTGCAAGAGAACCTTTTGAGAGGCATCTACGCATATGGTAGAGATGTGTCAATCTTTTTACATTTGTTTGATGAAGTTGTTACTTTGGTTCTTCTTGTGGTTGGAAGAAATTCTGAAATTTGACCCTTTTAATTTCTTTTAAAGGTTTTGAGAAGCCCTCTGCAATTCAACAAAGGGGCATTGTCCCTTTCTGCAAGGGACTTGATGTTATACAGCAGGCACAGTCTGGAACTGGGAAAACAGCAACTTTCTGCTCAGGGATTCTTCAGCAGCTTGATTATGGTTTAGTTGAATGTCAAGCCTTGGTTCTCGCACCTACTAGAGAACTTGCACAACAAATTGAAAAGGTCATGAGAGCACTTGGTGATTATCTGGGTGTGAAGGTTCATGCTTGCGTCGGTGGAACTAGTGTTCGCGAGGATCAACGAATCCTTTCAAGTGGAGTTCATGTCGTTGTTGGCACTCCTGGCCGCGTGTTTGACATGTTGCGACGACAATCGCTTCGCCCTGACTACATCAAGATGTTTGTATTGGATGAAGCTGATGAAATGCTTTCACGAGGTTTCAAGGACCAGGTCCTCTCGTTTCCCTGATCTTTTGTTGTTTACTTTTTTGTAAATGTGTTGTGGTTGAAGTAATATATAACTGTACAAATGGTAATGGGGTGTCACCAGCATCAAAAGATTACCAAAGCTTATGAAGAACCATTTACCCAATCAATCCTGTCAAACGCTAATTTTTAAATGTTCGATCCCTTAAAATCATGGGAAGTCCCAAGCTTATGAAGAACCTTTTAGAAATGTTGCAGAGACTCGGTAGGTAAAGGGCTTTATATAAGCTTGATAATCTTATGGTACCATTGAGGAGGAGAGTCCATCCTGATTTTAATCCTCAAAATCTTTTTTCTCAATGGTTGATCTCTGCTTTTAATGAATCTGTAGGTCAATATATTGTTCACTTTGTATGCATGTCTCATATTTGTGTTAGATACATCATTTTGTTGGTGTAAGGTTTTGTCTACAAGTGAGACAACCTCGATCATGACTAGGGCATGTGACATCGATGCTTTGGGACACCGGACCTCGAATCGGGTCCGAATCTGAGTCCAAACTGTGCCATAAATGGCCTTAGAATTTTAATCAAGCCTAGCCCGAGCCAAGAGCTGAGCTGAGCCAAGCCTGAGCGGAGCCAAGCTTGAGCCGTGCACTGTGCACGGGTGGTGCACATGCTGTATATGAGCGCACATGCACGCGTGGTGCACGGGCTCAAGTACACGGGTGGTGCACAGGTGCGGGATTATAGAGCCCTATTTCCAGCACTATAAATCTCTCTTTGGACCATTGAAAGAGGGCCTTTGGCCCATAGATTGGGGTTGGACCCTTCACCAAAGTTGGAGCTTGGGTCGGGCTGGGCCTCTCTGCCAATATCCGGCACCAGCCTACTAGTGGTTTGTTGGCGGCGGCCACCCAAAGGCGGCTGTTTTATTTTTTATTTTTTTTAAATATGCAGAATTTCAGATTTAATTATTTTAACTTGTCGATGTGCGATCGAACACACCCTTTGCGACGGGGTTTGAGAAGAATAGGGGGGATTGATGAGTACCCACATCGTCGGATGGTCCACGTATGATCGGAGGGTGCGAAAGAGTCCATATCGGATTGGTTTTGATGCGGTTTACGTCGGTGATGGCTTTTTCGATGCTTTCTCCTTCCTTACCTCGTCTTCTTTGATTTTATCACCAATGATCTTCGCCTAAAGGAGATTCATGGTGGTTCGGGGGTGTGGCTAAGCGAGAGATCTTGCGAGGGATTTGAGGAAAGAGGCTAGAGAGAGTTGGGAGAGACGAGTTGTGAGGGTTTGGGTTTCTTAAAAAGAAAAGTGAGACGGCTAGGGTTTCTTAAGAAGAAAAAGTGCGAGAGATATTTCCGGAGTTGGGATCTCAAAAGATAGCGAGAAAGTGAGTTATGTGAAATTAGTAGAAATTTCTAAGAAAGAGGTGGGTTCCGATGTGGAGCGCTGATACCGTGCACACCGTGCACTTCATCAAATGCCGTTAAAAAAAGTCAAAATAGGTCGGGTCCTTACATTCTCCTCCCCTCCCCCCCTTATAAAATTTTCGTTCTCGAAAATTACGTATCTGCCTGATCCATCTCACATCCTTGATATCGAGTCAATTGAAGTCAAGGAGGATCTGCCTATCATAGAAAAGTCGGTTTGCATCGTAGACCAAAAGGAGACTCGTCAAGGGTAAAATCATACACTTTGTCGAAGTTCAGAGTGGAAAGGCCACACATCGAAGGAAGCCACTTGGGAATGAGAGCTGAGATTATGGAGAAGTACCCAGAGCTCATCATCACAAGTACGTAATTTTCGAGGACGGAATTTTTTTTTTGGGGGGGGGGAGAATGTAACGACCCACCTCTTTCGTAGAAATCTCTACTAATTCACGTAACTTACTTTCTCGCTATCTTTTTATCTTTTGAAATCCCGACTCCGGAAAGACCTCTCGCACTTTTTCTTTTTAAGAAACCCTAGCCGTCTCACTTTTTCTTTTAAGAAACCCTAACCGTCACAACTCGTCTCTCCCAACTCTCTCTAGCTTCTTCCCTCAAATCCCTCGCAAGATCTCTTGCTTAGCTTTCCCCAAACCATCGCGAGAACCACCGCGAATCTCCTTTAGGCGAAGATCATTGGTGATAAGATCGAAAAAGACGAGGTGAGGAAGAAGAAAACTTGGAAAAAGCCTGTGCCGACCGATCCGATCGAAACCAATCCGATCCAGACTCTTACGCGCCTTCCGATCATACGTGGATCATCCAACGAGGTGGGTACGCATCAATCCCCCCTATTCTTCTTAGATCTCGCCGCGAAATGTGCGCTCGATCTCCCATCAACGGGTTAAAATAATTAAATCTGAATTTCTGCATATTTATTTTTTTTTAAAAACAGCCTCCCTTTGGGTGGCCGCCGTCGGCGAACCACCGGCTGGCCAGTGCTGGAAATTGGGGAGGTCCAGGCCGACCCAAGCTCCAACTTCCCTAATGGGTCCGATCCCAAACTATGGGCCTAAGGCCCTCTTTCAATGGCCCAAAGAGAGCTCTATAGTGCTGGAAATAGGGCTCTATAGTCCTGCACCCGTGTACTTGAGCCCTTGCATGTGTGCACGTATGCAGCATGTGCACCGCCTGTGCTCGGGCTAGGTTTGATTAAAATTTTAAGGCCATTTATGGCACGGTTTGGACTTGGATTCGGACCCGATTCGAGGTCCGATGTCCCGAAGCATCAATGTCACATGACAGAGTATCGAGTGCTCTAACTATTGATGTATCATGACCAAAATTTCAGATGTATAATAATATTAAAATAAATGTTTTTCGATCGATGGTCGTGATGAATTTAAAAACTTGGAATCGCGATATCTCTTTATTTACTCATCCGAGTGTAGCATATTATATATCGATTTTATCGTCTCAAAACGATCTACACACTAGTAATATATAGCTGAATTATATTATGCATTTTTTATATTTTTATTTTTGGTGATGTCATTCGATCGGACGCCTAGTCATGATCGAGGCGTCTATCACTTAATATATTTAGAATTTGACCCAAGGACCAGAGATGATCTTAGGATATTACCTCATCAGCAGTGCACCATCTAATTATTGTGCTTGTTCGATCACGGGCGGCATGTATATGAGTTCACCCGATTGCCGTGCTTTTGGGTTATTCGATCAAGCAATGATTGGATCCTCGAAATGACCAAATCGGGTCTTGACTAAAAAATAGACTAATAGTAAAACATTAGGCTGATCACAGCTAACAAACTCGTTTGACCTGATTTGGACTCCAATGACCTCAAAATGCATACGTTCACGCAATTAAGGTGGAATCTTTGACCGCTTACACCGAACTCGTTTCTTATCAAAACGTGGCATATGAGTAGTCAAAATACATCGCCTCGATGTGATCTTCACAATGGCATTGAGACTTTAGGATTTCGATGACATTTGTGAAGTCAAACTTTGACCTTTCACGTTTCTCAAGGACATCAGACATGTTTCTTAAGACAACTTTAAGTACTTAAAAGTCGACCAGGTGATAAAGATTACGATGATTATACCCTTTTTATATGATATCTCACTAGCACGAATCTCGATTACTCGTACACTGAGAGCTATGACCATGATTTTAAAATACGGAAACTCGACTCGACTCGAAAATCATCTGAGTAGAGTCAACTTGGTCCGACTCGACTCGCTCCGACTCGGGTTATTTAAAATATATTTAAATATTTAATATCTGTATATATATACATAATTTTTTTTGTACAAATTTAGGTTTCTTAAAAAGAAAAAAGAAAATATGTGACTTGTACTCAAATCTGTCTCTTTTTTTTTTTTGTATAAAAGAACAGATTTTGACATGAAAGAATAGAAAATATGTGCCTAAAATAGCTTCAAAAACAGATTTGGCATTAAAAAAAAATGATTTTCCTAAAAAAGAAACAGATTTGAGTATAAGCTTCAGAAATTTGTGCAAATTTAGGCTTGTTACTATTTTAGGCTTAAGAAATCTGTACAGATTTGGCATATATATATATATATATATATATATATATATATGTGGCTTATACTCACATCTGTTTTTTTTTTGCATAATAAAACAGATTTTGGCATAAAAGAGCAGAAAATTTGTACCTAAAATAATTTTAGAAATAGATTTGGCATAAATAAAAAAAAAACAGATTTTCTTCTTAAAAGAGAAAAAAAAATACTCACCTTTTAATAGCTGCACTGAACTGCTGAGGTCGACTCGGCTGAGGGTTGGGCTGCTTCTTCTCCTTCTTTCTTCTTTCTTCTTCTTCTTCTTCTTCTTCTTCTTCTTCTTCTTCTTCTTCTTCTTCTTTCTTCTTTCTTCTTCTTATTTCTTCTTTTCTCGTCTGGTTTCTGTGGAGACGAGGGCTCGTTGGGTTTGTGGAGACAAGGGCTGAAGCCCTAAAACTTTAAATATAAAAGGGGCATACTTGTAAATAAGGGGCATACTTGCTAATTTACAAGTATGCCCTTAAAATTCATTTAAAACCCCTGCCAGCCAAGACTTACACAGCTTTCGCCGAGTCGACAAACTCAGTCGAGTTTTTGAGTCAACTCGGCGAGTCAACCGAGTCTCACCCCATTTCGAGTTTATAGCCGAGTCGACCCGAAACTGGGTCGGGTCGAGTCGACTCGCCCAAGTTCCGAGTTCCGAGTCGACTCGGCGAGTTTTAAAACCATGGCTATGACTATATTATAACTGAACTTGATGTGCTATATATATATATATATATATATATATATATATATATATATATATATATATATATATATATATAATGTAGCTAGTAATTTAAATTTATTCACTAAAATAAGATGATTTCTATCATTAGTATGTCGTATGTTTTATGGATAAACTCTGTTTTTAACATATCTGGGTTTGTGATGTTTGATTCATATCCTCTGTGCATGGTGCACTTCTGTGTGCATGAGATAACTTTAAATGACTTCGACATGTTAAATTTTGTTAGTTTATCATGTTTTAACTATCAATTTCTTGTATCAGATCTATGATATATTCCAGCTCCTACCGTCTAAAGTCCAGGTGGGTGTGTTCTCTGCCACCATGCCGCCTGAGGCTCTCGAGATCACTCGCAAGTTCATGAACAAGCCCGTGAGGATCCTAGTGAAGCGAGATGAGCTCACCCTCGAGGGAATCAAACAATTTTATGTCAATGTTGAGAAGGAAGAATGGAAGCTTGAGACGCTGTGTGACCTATACGAGACTTTGGCCATCACCCAGAGCGTCATATTCGTGAATACCCGACGTAAGGTTGATTGGCTTACCGATAAGATGAGGAGTCGTGACCACACAGTCTCTGCCACCCACGGAGACATGGACCAGAACACCAGAGACATCATCATGCGTGAATTCCGATCTGGGTCGTCGCGTGTTCTCATCACCACCGATCTCTTGGCTCGTGGTATTGATGTCCAGCAGGTCTCCCTTGTTATTAACTACGATCTTCCCACGCAACCTGAGAACTATCTTCATCGTATTGGTCGTAGTGGAAGATTTGGAAGGAAAGGTGTTGCCATCAATTTTGTGACCCGTGATGACGACAGAATGTTGTTCGACATCCAGAGGTTCTACAATGTGGTGATTGAGGAGCTGCCGTCGAATGTGGCAGATTTGCTCTAATGTGGGAGTTTACAGTGGGTTTTTATTGAGGTAAGTTACTTTTTTATTTCGTATACTTATTGAGTTTAGTATCATATTATTTTGCCATTGCTGAAGTAATGTTTCAGCACATTTGCAATGTGGTGGGGATCCTTTGGATGCCCATCTGAGGAGATTGGCATACAAGGGAGTTCCGGGTTTTGTTTTTTTGTTTGCAAAATTTGGCACCGTGTAGTTTGCTACCAGAAAGGAGGCGGCTGCTTTGGATTATTTATTTAATTTTTCCCTCAAAGTTTATCTTCGTTCTGTTTTCTATTTTGAGTAGGTTATGTAGATTGAAGACATGATCTTGATATTTATGTTGAAGACGAGACTTGATGCTGGTGGGGGGCCTCTGCGGTTTGTTTGTTTGTTTGCTTTTTTTGTTTGTCTTCCTGTTTCCTTGCTTGTGAGCATCTATTGTCTTCCTCTCTTTATCTCTCTGCTCAGAGCATATTCTTGTGATTTATGGGAGGAAACAGGATTAGGGATTAACTGATTATTGTGTTTGGTGGAAGATTCTGAAACATTTTGTTATATATACTAGGAGCCATTTTATTTTCACATGTGTCAGAAAGTCTACCTGTTAAGCTTTTCTTTGTGAAATCACTCGTACTCTTACCATACCCTGTTTTCTCGAACGGGTTTAGTGTCAAGAACAAACTGTGTCCGAGCAATGCCACATTATTAAGCAGAAATTTGAATGATGATCAACTACTTGCGTGTGGAATGGAATATAGGCTTTCTGGGAGGTTCATATTTGTAGTCTGTATCTACTAGTGTGTGTATATATATCTATACACAATGGGTTAGCGATGTAGGGTTCAACCCTACACAAGTGCCATTTGTGTGTTAAGTGGCTCCCAATTCGAAGATCAGGTGCCACAACATACACAAGTTCGATCAGGTCCACGTTCCACATGGCACACAATCTACGCATCACTAGTTCAAACATCCATATGAGTTAGTCTACAATGGGGGATAACTCATCAGTACACACATCTGTATGATTGCATGACGTTCATGAATTTCCATTAGGGATGCAAACCTTAAACCGAACCGAAAATCGGCCCTCTCGAACTGGCCCGAACCAGCCCGAATACCGATATAAATCTAGCCGAAGTGAAATCGGTTCGGTTTTCGGTTTGGGTAGTTGGAAACCGAAAATTGAATGGGTAGGTTGAGTAAACCGACCTCTTAATGGGCCAAAATTGGGCCAAACGGCCGAAATTAACTTGAACCGGCGTTGAAATCGATCCTTATCCGAACCGAATCGACACAAAGCCATAGGCATTTAAGGCTTTTTCTTCTTTTGTAATGGGCTGTGTACAACTGTTTTTTTGTTTTTTGAAAGGTGTACAGTTGTTGTTGAGGTTAATCACAAAAGTTTTTTTAATTCTAAGTCCCTATAATTGTACACTCAAATGACTCGATCAAAACTCAAAAGACAAGTGAAAAGACTCTTCTGTTAAGTATCTGGTCCCCACTTTCCGTTCTCTCCAGTCAGCCGGAAACTCTCTCCTCTTACTCTCCTCTCGCTCTCGGTCTCCAGTCGCCGCTTTTAATGGCAACCAACGTCCTGAAACTCTCTTTAAAAACATTCGAAAAATACCTTTGTTCAAGCGATGTTCCAAGCTTAGATCTACTCACTGGAAAATGCACAACGGATCTGAGAGTTGTAGAGACTTGCAGGTAAGAACTCAAACGGAACTGAGACAACGAATCAGGGATCGGGCTGAACCCAAACCGACTGAACCGAATTGAATACCGAAAAAATGGGTTTCGGTTTGGGTTTTATGGCAAATCGGTACACCGAACCTGCATCCCTAACTGCTACGCATGGGACGTTCGTGCATGTCATGTAGTCAGACAAATGTGTGGTGACCGTCGGGAGTGGATACCCATTGTAGACTAACTCTTAACTGTATTTAGGCTATGAGATTCCTACATTAGAATTGCGGAGTTCAACTTTACACTGAATGTAGATTACCTGTCATGTGGCACGTGATCGAGAGTTGTACTACATCCTGAAAGGATTCGCTAGTCTCTTTAGGGTGTTTTGTTTTTTACCTTTTTTCTTATGGTCGTTGATCTCTCTTATGTATATATATATATATGTGGTACTTGATCTTCAGTTTGGATGCCATGTGGAGAGTTCAACTTTACTAGTCAAACTGCAGCTACCGTTTACATGTACATACACAGATAATAAATATGACCAATATAAATCACCATGGTGCCTATTGTAATATTTAGATATAAGACCACAGGTTTACACATTTGGTTAGTTTTCAATGCTACGCTTTTTAATGATCTAAGTCTGCATGAACAGTATAATAACATTGAAAAACAAACAAATAAACACATCTAGTGAGGCAATGACTCTGAACACTTGAAATGTGTAAGGGGGGTGGGTGGTGGTGGTGGTGGTTGTTGTTGTTTAGACCTCAATTTGATATTATAACGTCGAATTGGTAGGTTCAATTTCAGCTTACGGATTAAAGCATCACGACCTAAAATGTTAGCTATTTACTTATTATTTTATTCCATTCTAGTAAGCTAGAAAACGGCTACTTTTGAAGCACCTAAAATGTTATTTTCTCTCAAAACTCATGGGAAGAAGCTCTTCAAATAATGTCACTAACACTTTGCACACTTCAAATGGAAATGGAAATGGAAATGGAAAATGGCTACTATTGAAATGTGTTGTCGGAGATGTTGTTATCCAATATATTTAAGGTCGGCTTTGAGTCCTTACAAGAATTTAAACGGGGTTTTTAACACCCTTTTTATCCAGACGGGACTGACAACCGCAGTGAGAATTCCGGCTTTCCGATAAAAGTAAGAATAAAAAATGATATGTAAAAGAAAATAATCTTCTATCTAAAATTTATATGATAATAAAAAGCGAAGGTATAAAAATTTGTATCGGTTTCTTGGACCGATACATTTGAACTATTTTCGTACAATATTGTAATATTGAAACCATAGTGTTTTTTTTTTTTTTGGTTTTTTTTTGAGAAAATGGAAGAAATTTTTTTAATAAATTAACTGCATCAGTCACCATCAATTGATACCGAGACAATATTGACCCACATAGGCACATACGGCTCAATATCTGCGTAGTTTTGATACCCTCCCTTAAACCCTCTACCGATGAACGCGCATTCAAATGTTCATCTGAGTTTGAGAAAACAATTTTTTAAGGGTTCCTGTTTAATATCCTATATTTTGCACAATAATAAACCAATATTATTGTACGTTTAGGGATCAACACCTTGTAAGCTATTGGATGAAGGAAGTTGATACTGGATTCTTAGTGAGCTTAGAATTGATTCTTCTTGTGTTAGATGCTCGACAGAGGTGATATGAGTAAGTCGCTCGCCATCTCCTCTTTTGGAAGGAAGCATTAAAAGGGGGGTAGGCTGCTGCTCCCTCACTTTTAATGAGAAGCTGAGATTATAAAGAAGTATATCGAACTTATCGCCTCATATACGTAATTTTTGAGGATGAAAATATTATAAGGGAAAAAGAATGTAACAACTCGAATTTTTAGACTTTATTTTAACGGTGTTAGATGATGTATCACACTATGTACTGTACTAATGCTCCACATTAAAATCGGAACTCATCCTTTAAAATAGAAAATTTCTAATTTTTCTTATATTAAAATTAGACTCATTGCGAAGGGCTCGTAGATACGATTCCAACGATATATAATTTGACGACTTCTGACAAGAATATAAAAAGTTATGCCCATTTTAAATGATCAAGCAAGTCAAAGGGTATAACTGTAATTTCGGGAGAGAAATACCAATTGTTTCTCTGCTTATACAAAGCCTGGAACGAAACTTTTTCTTAAGCTATCCAAGTTACGTACGAATTCTTATTCCCTGTAAAAATCTCCTATTTTATTAAATCTTCTACGAAAAATATTAATTAGAGTTGACCTAAAACTTTATACCATTATAAATAAAACTTTAAAAACTCTCTACTCTCTATAATAATAAAAAATCATTCTTTCTGAAGACTTAGAAAAACCGACGCCCTGGGCATCGACCTTTTCAACCCGAATCGCCCTTGATCTTCCGTTCATGCTTCAAGAGGTGGGTACCTATCAATCCATCTTGTTCTTCTCAGATCCCATAGCGTAGGATGCGTTCGATCGCGCCTCGACGGGTTTAAATCTTATTTAAACCCAAATATCTTATAAATTAATAGACCTATATGTTTAATATTATGCTTTCCCTTGAAAGTTGTATATTCTGTAAGTCGGGTTTATATGTTCTTTCTCTTCTCTTTTTAAGAATCACTTTTATTTGGGCCATTAATATTTTACCTTCTATTAGGTCTGCATATTTAATATGTTTACTTCCTCTGTTATATCTGTAAAATTAATTAAACTCTAATATTTATAAATTTGATAGATTGACTTAAGTGGCATAATATCATATTGATATTGTTTATTTCTAAATCTATATAGTTAGAAATTTATCCTTTTACTAAGACTATAATAATATATATTATTATTATTGCAAGTCTATATTATTATTTATTTAAAATTAATTAAGCTCAAAAATTAAATTATATATTTATTTGATTTAAAAGAATAATAGATTACACCATCTTGAAGTTTCGGGTCCGAACTCACGGCTACGAACTCAAATTCGCGTCCACGAACCAGAGCTCGCGACCATTGATGCACCTGTCCTGATATTTTGGCCATATCGTTTTACTCCGATCTCGGATTAATGTAATTCTTATGGCATTGGAAAGAAGACAGCGAGCTTTATAACTTTGTGTGAAATAGCCATTTCATGAATCTGACGTTTTAGAGGTCAAAATAGAGTAACAAGTCGGGTTCAATTTTGAATGACTCAAGGCTATTCGAATTTAATGTTATTTTTTAATTCTCATGACCAAAATTTCTGTGTATATTATATCGTAAGGTCTTTCAATTGATGGTCATGATAAATCATAACTTAATAATTATAAATATCATTTAATTTAATTATCTAATTATTATATATATATATATATCTCAATTTTATCGCTTCAACGCGACCTCTTCGATAACATAAAGTGTTAGGAATTCGATATCTCGTGAACATCGAATCCCGACCTTCCGTTTATTGACAATACACTTATAATTATCTTATTCTATGTTGTATTGAAATGTGTGTAAATAAATGTATATATATATAAATATAAAATAATATAATATAAATCTTTCTGTACGTCTGACCTTCCGTGTTTCTATCTTAAATTACATTATATAAGTTATGAGTAAGTTAGGACATATGTACGAAAGTATATGAGATCATGCCTACGCTTGGGCGTGATGATTCACTGAGATGGTATCGAAGCGAGAAATACACCGTATTCACATGCCTTATAACTCATGGTGGAATGGGACCCATGACGAGTCGGGTGAGTGTGAATTCAGTGTAACCTCGTATACAGTGGCATATACGGTGACATGATCACCCCGAGTTCAAATATGATAGTATAAATTATGAGGTTCGACCATAGGCATTAACTGTGGTGATATTTTTTTTACGGTAACGTAAAATTTAAAATATTGGCGTCCATGTACGGATGCAACACCTCTATGATAGTATGAACTACCATACGAAGTACATCCAGGTTACTACGAAATCTTTTTCTTGGAAAGCGTGAATTAGAAAAGTTGTCTCACTATAGTTTGTCCTAGGATTAAGTATAAGAGTATTATAAGATATGAGTATGAGATAAGATAAGTTATGATACGAGTACGATAATAAGACATTGCTGGATAGGCCAGCAAAAGATAAAGAACTTAAGTCTTTGTACGTGCCGTTCCTTGCGTAGCCACTGTAAGGGCAACAACGTATTTCAGCCAAGACCGATCTCTAAGAGAGATTATGAGTATGAGTATGTTTATGAGTTAGTTTGGCCATTATGTCTCCCCATTGGCTGGATGGTGGAGTATGAGTATGACACGAGGGCATTATGATATGGTGGTATGATACTATGTTGACCTTCCCATGGTAGCTCGAGCAGCGACTCTGACACAGGTCGTTTTGGATTTCATGAGTATGTTAGTTACGCTCATGCAATGTACAGACGTATGTGCGAGAATGATAATAAGACATAATATGATAGGCTATGAGATATGGTAAGGTACGTTAGGATATGAGTGTCTAGATCATGGTCTTACATTTATGATATAATATGAGTTTCACGATATGCATATGATTTTATCCATCTTTTACTATCTGCTCTGAGATATTATGTTTATCACTCACTTAATGCACATGAGTAGTATGGGGTGGATTGGTGGTGTATCCACTGAGTTTACGTGACTGAGTAAACTCATTCTACGATAATCTTACAGTTGCAGGTGATTACATTGGTGGAGTAGACGCCGACCATCTAGATACCGTCGACGTTGATTTCATTGATCTCGCGGGCGTTGAGTACCAGGAGCCTTTGGAGGGCGACGCTACCGGTTATCAGGAGGACTACGGTGCTGATCTTGATTCGAATGCCGGTTACTGATCATTGTGGACTTGGTATTGAGTTCTATTGATACTAGTATTACAGACTTTATAGTTTATTTTATCGGATTTGTCTCCGACTGGATTTACATTTTATTGGTGGATTTGTGATTTTATCACACTTATTCAGTATTTATGATTGCATTTATATTCCACCCTATTTGTTAGATTTCACGGATTTCGTGAAACCTGTTTTACGCGATAACTCTGATTAAGTGTATGTCTGCTTAGCATATCCGGGATCTGTGCGGGTCATAACTCAGAATTTTAGGCCCTTGGGATGGGGTAGAATTTCAGGTCGTGACAGGGTGGCATCGATATCAGGTATTGGTTAGCCAAAATACTGGTACGCATCACCGATTCGTAGCAATATCGGTCAATACTCGATACCATGGCCTCTTAGAACGCTAACTAATCCCTGAGGCACATGCGCACCCCCCGTTTACACAGCCAGACAAGTAAAAGGATTGCGTTATGTGTGTCCTTCAGTATTTTAGCAAAGAGTTAGTCAAAAATGGGCGTCCACCCTCGAGCGGTAAGCAGTCCACACGTTTGTGTGACTGCGTTATGTGCACAGATTTTTATGTATTGAAAGTTAGTGCACGTCATATAGTTATATATGTGTATAGACTGCCGCATCCACCTATGATGAGTGGGGGTGGACAACCATTGGAGACTAACTCTTTAGCAAAATCTGCTGCAGCAGTGAGAGCTAACTTTGTGCCTTGACCTAGATTACATTATACATTATGTACCCATGCTCCTATGTGTATATAAGCTAATGGCATACCTTAAAAAGCAATGTGCTTTAGGCACTCAGTTTGACTGAGAATTAAAATGAATTATTTGATATACAGTGTGCAAGAATATGCGTGGTTTAATTAGTTGGCATTAGGTTCCCATAACATGAATAATTTGCGAAATTAAAGTTCCACGAATTAGTCACGAATTATTCGGAACTTTTAAAAGAATTTGAAAATGAAAATGACCTTTCGAAGTTCCTGAGTTATTTTTGCTTCTCTCTCTGTTAGAATAGTCCCACAATGCCTGTGGGCTTGGAGGTCTTGAGCTAAATATAATTTGGGCACTCCGCTCCTTATAAGACGGTTTTGTCATAAATTTTACAATCATGCCACATCCAAAATCAATGAGCCGTTCTAGACTGTGAACTGGTCATTTACCTTAAACAAAAATTATATATATATATATATATATATACAGTGGCGGAACCATGTGTGGGCGATTGCGGGAGAGTGCCCGCACTCAAAATCCAAAAAAAAAAATATTTCTATTTTTAAAACCTCTAAACCTAGCCCTCAATCTCTCCCTACCTGATGCCCTAACAATTTCTCTGTCTTCCCTATTTCTCGCTCTCTTGTCTTCTATGTGAATCATTAAATTAATTTTAAAATAAAATAAAAAAAGGCGGTGGGAATTGGGATCCTTTGTGAGATCCCAAATTAATTTTGGCAAGTTGGGTAAAAGGTAACCAAAAAATATTATAGATATGTTTACAGGTAGCGTTATTTACACTTCTTAATCTAAACCTTCGAAAAACACACGCACTTCCACCATGAAAGTTCGTTGACTTCGTGAATCAGATGATGGAAATTGTTTTTCATCTCAATATTCCACAGAACATATCTTGAGATCATGGGGGACCTATCAAACGACCATATGTTGATTCCACGTGGAACACATCCCCAAAAGTGACCATCTGATAGGTACACCCATTATCATTGTCACTTTTGGGATGTGTGACATGTGGAATCAAGATCTGACCGTCTAATAGGTGCGCCATGATATCAAGATCTTGTGTGGAAGATCGGGATGAAAAAAATCTCCATCGTCTGATTCAAGCAAATCAATGACTTTTTTATGATGAAAATATGTGTGTTCTTCGCAGGTTTAACCAATATAATAACGCTACCCATATTTATATTGGTACCTTTATTTGTGCTTATGTCTGAAACTCACTGACTTCTCTATATCAGACAATGCATATTATTTTTCGAGCCAATCATCCACATAATGGACCTTGAGATCAAGATTTTACCATCAGCCGATCATTTTTTCACTCCCCGTAACACATCCTAAAAAATGGCCCTAAACTCAAGTTTGAGCATGATGTGCACCCTGTGATCTTAGGGTCCCATTTTTGTGATTTGTGCCTCGTGAAATCATAACATGTATGTTTGATGGCACGCTCATGGTCTCAAGCTCATGGTCTCAATATCAATTTGTGTGGAAGATTGGTGTGAAACATGATATTCATCGGCTAACCTCAAGAAGCAAATGGGTTTCTTTGGGTTTTGAAGGAAGGTATGAACAGAGATCGCAATGGCGCAAAAAATGTACCCTATTCATATTAGAGGCTCGAGACTACGCATCCAAATGTTACCCATGGGGTTGTGTCTAGACCAGCTAAGCACCATGTGGCACCTATTTTGGGGATTAGGTGTTACGCAACTTGGACATGATCAATTAGGTACCACTCAAAAAATTTAGGCATGATCCAATACTTATCCAATGTTGAAAATGAGGTGTATGGTACTCAAATTCAATGTAGCAACTTATGTGGCATTACTTTATCATTGATCAATCAAATTGTAGACACCCATTTTCGAGCTGCCTAACTAATTGGATGTGAAATTCAAGTTATTTTGGAGCCCGAACACACATTGACATATTGGGAAAGCTTGTAATGACATCAAATGGGAACCCCAAAGTTTAGAAGTGAAATCCCACTGATCATGATTTTCAAGGTAAAATTATAACACGAGAGGGTCACTTACTTGCATGCTTTAAAAAATTCATTTTTGTTTTGCGCGGGCACTTACCTCCTGGATTTCTGATATGTGTCAAATAGGCGCGAGAGTGCTATAAATAATTAGTATTATTTATGAAAAAAATTAATTTTAATTTATCTTACGCCTCGGCTGGATGAAAATCTTGGTTCCGCCACTATATATATATATATGAGGGCCGGAGATACGCGCTCGAGCGTAGAGATATCTCATGCCATGGGGCCCACTTTACTAACTAGGGTTATACTTTTATAATATTTTAAAAGTTAAATACTCTTTCCAGCTGCATTCTTGACTTTTTTAAAGTCTCTTTCTTTTCTCTTTGTTCTCTCTATTTTTTCAAGAAAGTGTCAAGACTTACGTTTTCAAGCATATTTTACTCAAAAAATAAAATGTGGCGTCCGGTAGTGAAGTGTTAGCGCCTCGGTATCGAAGTGCTGGCACCCCAATAGCAAGGCACGTTGGCACCCCGACGCCAAGGTGCCAGCTCCAGGGAGCGGACGCCTCATTTTAGGGGCGTCGATGCCTATATATCGAGGTGACGCCTTGTTTAAGGAGTGCCCACGCTTCTATTAAATATATATATATATATATATATATATATATATATATATATTATCGAAGCGCCGACGTCTCAGCGTTTCGCAAATTATATATATATCGAAGGGCCAACACCTCAATATAAAGGCGCCTACGCCCCTAAAATGAAGCGCCGACACTCAATTTTTTTTTATTGAAGCGTTGGCACCTCGACGCCGAGGTGCGAGCGCCTTGCTATCGGGGTGCCGACACTTCGTTGTCGAGGTGCTAATGCTCATATATTTTGAGTAAAATATACCTGAAAAAGTAAGTCTGACACTTTCTTAGAAAAAGAGAGAAGAGAGAGAGAGGAAAAAAAGATTTTAAAAAGACTTCTAAAACATTTAAGAATGACGGCTGAAAAGGAATACAACTTTTAAAATATTTTAACATTTTAACCTTAGTTAGTAGGGTGGGCCCAATGCCACTCATCACTTCACAAAAGAGGCGCTACATGTCATGCTTATAACAATAGGCATAGAGATATCTCTATTCCCAAGTGTATTTTCCCTCTTCCCTATATATATATAATATAAAATCTATTTATATTTAGATCCTAACAAAAATGCCAAAAGATATATATCAATAAGGTACTCCGTGTTGAAGAAAATGAATTCCAACTGCTCCCACATTTCCAAAGAAATCCCAACATATATTCCATCCCACTGCGTTTAACAAGTACAAGATTATGAATGCCAATTTTATTTTGGGAACAGAATCTCCTCAGTGTCTTATCCCTAATCAGAAGCAGATTAAGTGCTAATTACTTGCGTTTGAATTTTGCGGAAGGACTTCACGGATCTCAAGGCTGAACAATCTATAGTCCAACCTTAGAATCCATGCACTTCCTTAAGTGGGGAGACCTAGATACCTAAAAAATTCTGCTTTTAATGGGGCTATCAAAATCCATGAAGTTCAAACTTTGACCGCCCACTAATAGGCAAGTATCAATTTAACTGAAAAAGACACACTTCCCCTCCTTTTCCGTGAATCTATCTGTACAATGATTTTGGAATGGATATCATGCGAAATCATACCAACGGTGGATGGTAAGAGCATGATCTCAAGATGCATTATATAAAAGATTGGGATGAAAAACGATTCGCATCATCGGATTCAAAGCAGTCAATGGGTTTCAGCATGGGTGAACTCAAAGATTTAGTGGGTGGATTTAAAGGTATTCCTCTTCCCCTCGTCGTATTCTTCATTAATTCTTAGGGTAGCGTTATTTACAATAGCTAAACTTGTAAAGAACACACGCATTTCTACCATAAAAAAAATTATTGATTGCCTTGAATCCAACGACATAGATCATTGTCTATCTCCATCTTCCACACATAATAGATCTTGAGATCATGGCACACTTATCAGATGGCCAAATCTTGATTCCACATGACACACATCCCCAAAAGGGATCGAGATAGGCTACAAAAATGGTACCTATCAAATGGTCACTTTTGGGGAAGTGTGTTACATGGAATCAATATGTGATCGTCTGATAGGTGTGCCATGATCTCAAGATCTATTGTGTGAAAGATGGGGATGAAAAATAAACATCATCGTTAGATTCAAGGCAGTCAACGAATTTTTCTGGTGGAAATGCATGTGTTTTTCACAGGTTTAATCGATGTAAATTATGCTATACAATTTTTAATTTGTTTACAATTTTTTATAATTTTTTTTATAATTTATATTATTTATTTGTTTATTTATAATTTTAATTAATTTTATTAATTACGTTACGATTCAACCGCCAAGTTTAACTGCGGTTGTACAAGCATGAACCGAACCAGTCCCTTTTAAGGTTTGGATTTGGGTTTGATTTTAAAAAAGTTATTTTAAGTAATTGATTTTATAATGATGTCATGGTTCAACCACGGTTTGACCGCCATTGAACCGATTTGAACCAAACCAGGCCCTTTTAAGGTTCGATCTCCGGTCCGATTTTGAGTTGAGTGTTGAAGGAAGAAAAAAGAGACATGGGAGAACCACTGCTTAGTTTGATGAAGACCTATTTGTTTTGGCTAAGTAATGAAGGTAAGTTTAAGATTTTAGAGAAGTGTTTGTGTCACGACCCGAAATTTTACCCCATCCCGAGGGCCTAGAATTCCGAGTTATGACCCGCACATATCCCGGATATGCTAAGCGGACATACACCTAATCAGAGTTCTCGCGCAATAATGGTTCCACGAAATCCGTGAAAGCCAACATACCATAGTGGAATATAAAATAATCATAAATGCTGAATAAATCTGATAAAATGCGATAAAATGCTATTAATCCACAGGTAACATGTAAGTCAAATCGGAGACAAATCTGATAAAAATGAAAGCATAGAGTCAATGATAATGATATAAGGCAAAATCCAATACCGAGTCTACTAAATCAATATCCGGTGCTCGGATCAAAATCAACACTGTAGTCCTCCTGATAACCGGTAATGTCACCCTCCAAAGGCTCTTGGTAATCAACGTCCACTGGGTCGACGTTCTCAGCACTAATCAGATCAGAGAAACCCACGTCCACTCCGTCGGTATAGTCACCTACAGCTGTTAAATTATCGTGGGATGAGTTTACTCAGTCACGTAAACTCAGTGGGATACACCACCAATCCACCCCATACTACTCAGGTGCATTGTGGGTGCATCTTGTGAGTGATAAATATAATATGTCAAAGCAGATAGCAAAAGAATGACAAAATCACATGCATATTATAAAGCTCATATCATAAATGCAAGACTATGATCTAGACACTCATATCCTAACGTACCTTACCATATCTCATAACATATCCTACCATGTCTTATTATTATTCTCGCACACACATCTGTACATCGCATGAGCGTAACTAACATACTCGTGAAATCCTAAACGACCTGTGCCAGAGTCGCTGCTCGAGCTATCATGGGAGGGTCAACATAGTATCATACCACCATATCATAATGCCCTCGTGTCATACTCATACTCCACCATCCAGCCAATGGGGAGACATAATGGCCAAACTCACTCATAACACACTCCTACTCATAATCTCTCCCAGAGATCCGTCTTGGCTGAAAGACGTTGTTGCCCTTACGGTGGCTACGCAAGGAACGGCACGTACAGAGACTTAAGTTCTTTATCTTTTGCTGGCCTACACAGCGATGCCTTATTATCGTACTCGTATCATAGCTTATCTTATCTCATACTCATATCTTATCATACTCTTATACTTCATCCTAGGACAGACTATAGTGGGGCAACTTTCCTAATTCACGCTTCCCAAGGAAAAGGTTCCGTAGTAGCATGGATGTACTGCCGATGTCCCATACTATCATAGAGGCGTTGCATCCGTACATGGACGCCAATATTCCGAGTTTCACGTGATCGTAGAAGAAACTTCACCACAGGCAAAGCCTATGGTCGAACCTCATAACTTAACTCATAACTCATACTATCATATTTGAACTCGGGGTGATCGGGTCGCCGTATATGCCACCGTATACGAGGTTACACTGAATTCACACTCACCCGACTCGTCATGGGTCCCATTCCACCATGAGTTGTAAGGCATGTGAATACGGTGTATTTCTCGCTTCGATACCATCTCAGCGAATCACCACGCCCAAGCATAGGCATGATCTCATACACTCTCGTACTCATGATCTAACATATCCTAACTCGTATAAATTGATTAAATTATAAATACAAAAGTATCACACATACAGAATGGTTTACACTTAGATTTTGGTTATATTTATGTTTATATTTATTTACATATCACACCAATATAATTATAGAATATGGTTATAAGTGTAATTTCGATAATCGTAAAGGTCAGAGTTCGATTTCATAGAGGCATCGAAGTTCTAACACTTTGTGTTATCGAAGTGGTCGCGTTGAAGCGATAAAAGCGAGACTTTTATATATTATTATTTATCATTATTAAATGCCCAAATTAAATATTATTATTTTTAAAGTTAAGTACATCACGACCATCGATCGCAAAGTGCAAGTGCACTAAATTTTTTTGGTCGTGTAAAAGTGAAATTTTGGTGTGAATCAGGTTGTCTATTCGGATGAGAATCGATCGATTGAAAAAAATGAAAATCGATAGATCAGATTTAATAAGGTGTAAGTTGTCGTTTGGCTCATGATTGATTGGTCGATTTTAATAGGTCAATCCATCGATAAAAAGGAAACTAATTGGGCTCTGACATGGGATACTACTACTCATATATCTTATAAGATAATTTTATAATATTAAAATAAGGTAGTAACCAAGTACATTTATTTTATATGATAATAAAATATAAGTATATAATATTTATTAATTTTATATTACTATCTAAAATCACTTTCTCTTTAAATATATCATAATATATTATAAAAGATATTTTAATTAATTTAATACCATCCTATGAAATGAAATCAGATGGGCTGATCTAAATCAGATGGGCCAAAGTCCAACATCGAATGGGTCAAAGTCCAACATCAGATGGGTCACGATCCACGTCAGATGGGTCACGGTCCAACATCAGATGGGTCACGATCCACATCAGATGGGTCAAGATCCAACATCAGATGGGTCAAGGTCCGACATCAGATGGGTCATGGACCAACACCAGATCGGTCGCAGTCCAACATCAGATGGGTCACGGTCCAACATCAGATGGGTCACAGACCTCCAACTTCAGAATCCCACGTGGCAACCTAAGTATGAAGTTGTCTAACGCTTAAGTTGCTTATTTAGTGCTAACTCATCCTCTCTATCGACCATATATATATATATATTACCTCCCATGGGAGAAAATTCAAACTCCATCGTTGGGCATTATAAGGTGATCCCGTGGTAGGCTCTCTAGTTTTAGAGTCAATACTCAATTGAGACCTCATGATATTAATAATAATATTACTTATTAAAATTTGATCACGCCTACATGATTTATATCGTTTGAAAATTATAGCCTTGGGAAATAATTATATATGTATATATTTTTTTGTTTTGATAAGTATGTAAGATTTATTGTTGCTTGCTAATATAAATGTAGTCACTTCTTGATTTTTATTGTATAGAGTCTTATGTTAAAATAATCTATGTAATATCTCTTTTCTTAAAACAAAGTCTTAGATACTACATGGGACCTTTTGTAAACGCTGGACTTGGAAATATGTTTAAAATAGGTCATGGGTCTATATATATATAGAAATGCTTAGTTTCTAGAAAATATAAAATATTATAAAAATTTTAAAGAAATTATAGGTTTAAATCATGGTTGCGTAGATTTTTAGTTTGAACTCAGATTCACGATTTTATAATGTCCATAAAATGTCTTTTACTAGAGGGATGATGGAATAGAGTATTAATCATTTGTGTTATTTTTAATAAAATAACAAAGTATAAAAAAAAATAATAGCATTAACAATTAGGAAAATAATTATGACTAAATTACAAGCAATCACATTTAGGGCAAAATCAATAAAATTAGACTATAAGCAATCACATTTAGGGCAAAATAAATAGGACTAAAATATAAGCAATCACATCTAGGGCAAAATCAATAAGATTAGATTATAAGCAATCACATTTAGGGCAAAATAAATAGGACTAGATTATAAGCAATCACATCTAGGGCAAAATCAATAAGATTAGATTATAAGCAATCATATTTATGCTAACTACTTTACTCATTTTAAAATAATATTATAAAGAGTGAAATAAAGTTTATTTTATTTAGTCCGTCGATCGCGATCGAGCGTATCCTACGTGACGGATCCGAGAAGAATGAGATGGATGGATGGGTACCCACCTCTTGAAGCGTGACCATGATCGGCGATTAGAGGCGATAGAGATCGGCGTCCACACGATGATCCGTCCATGATTACGCCGCCTTCTTCCACCACGCGATTTTGAGAAAAAACACTACGGTGTTCTTTGTGGAAGAATACACAAGAAATTTAAAAGAGATTTGAGTGTTTTTAAAGAAGGGTGGCCAGAGAAGAAGATGGAGTGACGGCTAGGGTTTTTAAGAAGAATTCTTATAATAATGATTTAGGTTCTCCGTAACTTTCTTATTTATAATATATGGGCATTAATTCAGTGCTAAGCGGTCGCACCAAATAAGGGTGTATAGGCTTTTAATTCAAAGTTTAAAATAAAGGTTTAAAACTCACATAGCAAGGTTTGATCCTTAGACCTCTTATCTATATCCAAAGCCTTTCAACCACTAGGCTACAACACAACTTGTGTCAAATAAAGACAATTTTAAATATAATACCTTTTTAAAATCAAAATGTGTATTTTCTCAACTAGGATAGGTTCTGGTGTAGAGCACTAACACCATGCAAGGTATAAAACACAATCTAACACCAATAAAAGAAAGTTCAAAAATTCGGGTTGTTACAGTTTGCCTCGGATTGGCGGCAAAGTGATGAAAAGTAGGGCAAACGTTAATGAGATTGGCGTTATGTTACATGCCAAAATAATGTCCTACTTGCGGTTTGCTAGGTAAATGAGCGAGGCTTTATTTTTTTCCTATTTTCTGATAACTGATAAGAAGGTGAATGAGTGAGTTAAGTAACATAAGTATGCACCTTTAATCTCCTGGCCGTCATTTAAACACTAAGATGGTGTTTAAATGATCATACACAATCAATGATTTATGATGCAGGTAATCCATATTGTCAAACTTATAGATTACAAGTAGATGGGCAATGGGCCCATAAATCACATTTTTTGAGAGGTTTGAGTAATCTGATCTTTTGATCTAATGTTAACAATTATTCTTAGTTTAATGGCTGATACTAAAGTTCATCAATGGTATGATTCACGATCACTTATAACTATTATTTTTTTGGATAAAATATTTTCTAATAACGGATTGTCACTTGGACAATTTAAATTATCACAAATGTGTGCTACATGGCATTACGATAAATCACACTTTAGCGATGTAACAAGAAAGACTCTAATTTAGTGGTGTAAGATCATTTAAACACCTGTTTGGTATTTAAATGCTGACAAGGAGCCATTATCCCCATATTTGTAATAAGTTGTTATTTGCTAGGCTTATATTTTTACTAACATGACCTGATACTCATTATGCTCAAATTAAGGTCACTTTTTGGGATGTGTATCATATGAAATAAAAAATATAGCATGATCTCAAGATCCATTATGTAAAAGGCTGAAATGAAAAATGATCTTCATCAACGGATTCAAATGGGTCAATGATTTTCAACATGGGTGAACTCAAAGATTGGATGGGTGAAATTAAAGGTAGAGAAGAGACCTTATTGGGGCATAACGGAATGAGAGGAAAAAGAAGATAATTGGGTTGCTTGCTAGCAATTAGGTAAGTCAGTAGGCACCTTTATGCCGTTTTCACTTTGGAACATGGCCCACCCAATATTTTTTGTGACCCGACTCTCATGACCATCATTTAAAACACACCAAATGTTGTTTAAATGATCATATACCATCAATAAAGCAAGATGTGAATAATTCACACCGCCAAAATGATAAATTGCAAGGTAACATGCCCAAAAATCATATTTTTTTAGAGTTTTTAACCATCATATCTGTGCACTCCACTACCGACCGTTATGCTTAATTTCAATGGCTGGTATTAAAGATCACTAATCGGATGGTTCATATTCACTTATGAGCACAATTCTTTGGGCAGAATATTTTTTATTGATGGATTGCCAGCTGGGCAATTCTGATATCACAAATGGGTCTCATATATCACAATTGCAAACCACAACTTAACGGTGTGAAATGAAAATATTAAAATTTAATGGTGGAAGACCCTTAATGGGTAATCTCGGGTTGTTTAGCGATTTTTTAAGTCACAAATCACTTTGCACTCCATAATGGGTAATCTATACCCGATTTTTTGGGTGCTATACATTGTACTCTATATTTGTACTTTGCCCAATCCGGTTCAAATCGCTAAACAACCCGGTTAAACCAGGGACTTAAACGGTTTATTGTGGTTCACAATGACAACCAGCATAGACACCGGACCGGACCGGACCGCATCCTCTGCCAGTTCCGATTTAGATCGATCGAATCGGCCGGTCTGGTCCGATTTTAAAAACATTATTGTTAACACCAACATAATTATCATATTATACAATGGTGACACAATGGGCATATTTAAATGTTAGTGACCCAGCGACGTGCTTTGGCCTCATAACGCGTTATATACGTAACATGTAACAATGAGGCATTCGAGGAATAAGCCTCATACTCGATTCCTTGTAAACATCGAAAAGCATAAAAAATTGTTTAGGGGTCAAACTGGGCCTCCAAACACCCACTCACTCACGGTCAAACTTGTTAGAAAATTTACAACTCTATCAAACTCCTTATTGCGATAAAAGCGAAAAAAAAAATAATCACACACACAACACAAAAATTTATGTGATTCACTCAATCAAGGGCTACGTTTATGGGAGTATATGCACTATTTTGAACGTTTACAACGCACACTCTCTCTTTTCTCTAGTGCACGATCTTATATAGCCAACATACTGTAAAGACAAGGACGTGGTCCTTCAAATAACAGAGAAAAGATCTGCCGGAATGTAATAATAACTCCGACACAAGAACGGCCTCGATCGGATCTTCAATCCCCAAACTTTTCTTCAATACTTTTTCTCTCAAAGTGTTCTCAACAATTTTTCTCTCATGAAAAAACTCTCAAACAATGCCTGAAACTTCTAGAGAAACTTTCTGCAAATAGGCTCTAAACTATTTTGAAAACATGACTCACAAATATTCTAAACTTTGCAAATATTCATGTTACGACTCGAATTTCTACCCCATCCCGAGGGCCTAGAATTCCGAGTATAACCCGCACATATCTCGGATATGCTAAGCGGACATATACTTAATCAAAGTTCTCGCGCACATCTGATTTCACGAAATCCGCAAAAGTCAACACATAAACGTGAAATATAAAATAATCATAAATGCTGAATAAATGCAATAAAAATCCCGATAATCTACAAATAATCGAAATAAAAAGTCGGAGACAAATCCGATAAATGGAATCATAGAGTCAACCAAAAAGTATCAAATGAATACGATACCGAATATAAAACTATCAATAATCGGTGCTCGGATCAAAGTCAGCACCGAGGTCCTCCTAATAACCAGCAGCGTCGCCCTCAAAAGGCTCTTGAAAATCAATGTCCACTCCGTCAAGATAGTCACTTGCAACTGTTAGATTATCGTGGGATGAGTTTACTTAGTCACATAAACTCAGTGGATACACAACCAATCCACCCCATACTACTCAGGTGCATTATGGGTGCATCAAGTAAGTGATACACATAATATATTAATGAAATAAAAAAGAGCATGACAAAATTAAGTACATATCGTAAAGTTCGTATAATGACATAAATATAAATGCAGGACCATGATCTAAATACTCATATCCTAACATACCTCATCATAACTCATAACATATCGTGTCTTATCATTATTTTTGCACATACGTCTGTACATCGCATGAACGTAACTAACATACTCATAAAACCCTAAACGACCTGTGTCAGAGTCACTGCTCGAACTACTATGTGAGGGTCAATATAGTATCATACCACCATATCATAATGCCATCGTGTCATACTCATACTCCTCCATCCAACCAATGGGGAGACATAATGACCAAAGTACCTCATAAACATACTCATACTTATAATCTCTCCCAGAGATCCGTCTTGGCTGATAGACGTTGTTGCCCTTATGGTGGTTACATAAGAAACGATATGTACAGAGACTTAAGTTCTTAATCTTATGTTGGCCTATAAAATAGTATCTTATTATCGTACATATATCATAACTTATTTTATCTCATAATCATAATATACCCTTACACTTAATTCTAAGACGAACTATAGTAGGATAACTTTCTCAAATCACGCTTCCTAAGAAAAATGCTCCGTAGTAACTTAAATGTACTTTGTGTGACAACCCATACTACCATAGAGGGTTGCATCCGTACATGGATACCAATATCCTAAGTTCCATGTGACAGTAAAAGAGACCTCACCATAGCTAAAGCCTATGATCGAACCTCATAAGTTAACTCATAACTTATACTATCATATTTAAACTCGCGGTGATCGGGTCACCGTATATAAGGGTTACACTGAATTCGCACTCACCCGACTCGTCATGGGTCCCATTCTACCATGAGTTATAAAGCACATGAATACGGTGCATTCCTTGCTTCGATATCAGCTCAGAGAATCACCACGCCCAAGCATAGGCATGATCTCATACACTCTTGTACCAATGATCTAACATATCCTTAACTCGTATAACTTGATCAGGATGGACGTACAAAAATATCGCATCTACAAAACGATTTACACTTAGATTTTAATTATGTTTATACTTATATTTATTTACATAACGCACCAATATAATTATAGAATAGAGTTATAAGTGTGATTTCGATAACTTGAAGGTCAGGGTTTGATTTTCACTAGGTATCCAATTTCTAACACTTCGATTTATCAAAGTAGTCGCATTGAAGCGATAAAATGATACATATATAGTGTACTATAATAAAATGCTCAAATAAAAAGACAGTATAATTTAAAGTGGAGTACACCACGACCATCAATCGAAAACATCGAGTGATTTAAGGTGTATTGAGCTTTGATCGTACAAGTGTAGTTATAGGAGAAGATAATAATAAAATATTATTTAATGTCTATTCGGACACAAGTTGATCGATCAATTATAAATTAAATAAATTATTCGTTTCAGGTAAGAATTGATCGATCGGTCTTAAAGGTCGATTGATCGAATTTAAAGTAGTTTAAAACACATAAGAATTTGGTTTTGTGCCGAATCGATCGATCGACTAGCGTGATTCGATGGATCGACTATATATAAAGAAACTAACCAATAGCTAATTCGTTGCCTGAGTGAAAATTTCTCAATAATATAATACCATATGAGTACACAGGGAAGTGAATTTTATTAGTATAGTAATGAGGTACTCAGGTACCCTTTGTTTTATATAATAATATATTATTATTATAATATAACTATATAAGGCATATTAATTTTATATTGCAAATTCTTATCTACTTTCCACTTTAATTATAATATAATATATCCAAATTAAGAGGCTTTAAATATTATATTAATATTTAATGAAGTGTTATCATTAATTATACTAGTCGTTTCAGCAACACTTTGTTCAATGAATGGTCGATCAATCGAACATAAAGGTCGATTGATCGAGATTGAGGTGTCAGAGTAATGCAGTTTAAATTATTTAATTAATTTAAGCCAGAATCGATTATCGAGTATATAACTCGATTGATCGACTATATACAGTTCCTGGTTGCAATTTTGAACTAATCGATCAATCGATAGTGTAAATCGATTGATCGACTGTCGCAGATTCAGAAAAGATATGGATTCTGAAATAAATCCAAAATATATCAGAAAAATTTATAAAAATTATATTAAAATAAGGATAAACCATTGTATCAATCCTAGAAGCAGTTTTTTTTATAGAAAAACAAATCTGGGTTTATTTATTAGCCCGTCGATACGTGATCGAACGTATCCTACACGACGGGATCTGAGAAGGACGAGATGGATTAGCGGGTACCCACCTCTTGAAGCATGATTTGGTTGAACAACGACGATTAGGGCGACAGAGATTGGCGTCCATTCGATGATCCATTCACGGTTTCGCCTTCTTCTTTCTCCTCGATCTTGATGGCGAAAAAATAAATCACGGTGGTTCTTATGGAAGAACACACAATAGTTTTTAAGGAAAAAGATTAAGATGTTTAGAGAAGAGATAAGTGGAGAAGAAGATGTTGACGGCTAGGGTTCTCTTAAGAAGAAGAAAAGAAAGAGACGAGTAGGGTTTTTAAGAAGATTAGAATGAGAAGAGTTGTGCGTACCTTAAACTTAAATAAGATTTTCTAGAATGAGATAGGTTCTAGTGTAGAGTGCCACCACCAAATTTAGTGCAAACTCACCTTTAACACCCTTAAAATAAAATAAGAAGATCCGGTGTTGAGCGTTAACACCAAGCACGGTGCAAAACACATCTAGTACCACAAATTTAAGTGCACTAAAAATTGGGTCGTTACATTCTCCCCCCCTTATAATATTTTCATCCTTGAAAATTATGCGACAACAATGATGAGCTTTGGGTACTTCTCCTCAATCTCAGTTTCTCATCAAAATTCAACAATTATGCATTGATTATAAACTAATACCATAATTTCTTTATTAATCTCGACTCACTTGCAAAACTTCTATATTTTCGGCACCTATTATTTGATATCATCAAGGTAGGGTCCCCCTCTCTTTATGATGGCGGCCGACTCTATTTCATCAATTTATAAAATAATATGATCTGATGTCACAAATTTCTCCGAATGTGTGGTATGTGAAACTTTAGTCAGATATTCCCTTTATCAGTGATTCCAATTCGTTGCCTGAGTGAAAATTTCTCAATAATATAATACCATATGAGTACAAAGGGAAGGGAATTTTATTAGTATAGTAATGAGGTACTCAAGTACCTTTTGTTTTATATAATAATATATTATTATTACAATATAACTATATAAGGCATATTGATTTTATATTGCAAATCCTTATCCACTTTCGACTTTAATTCTAATATAAGATATCCAAATCAAGAGGCTTTAAATATTATATTAATATTTAATAAAGTGTCATCATTAATCATACCAACCGTTTCAGCGACACTCTGTCCAATGAATGATCGATCAATCGAGCATAAGAGTTGATTGATCGAGATTGAGGTGTCAGAGCCAGAAGTCAGAAGAGGTAATGCAATTTAGATTATTTAATTAATTTAACTCAGAATCGATTATTGAGCATATAAGTCGATTGATCAACTATATACAGTTTCTGGTTGCGATTTTGAACTAATCGATTAATTAATAGTGTAAATCGATTGATCGACTGTCGCGGATTCAGAAAAGATATGAGTTCCGCAATAAACCCAAAATCTATTCAAAAAATTCATAAAAATTATATTAAAATATGGATCAATCCTAAAAGAAATTTTTTTATAGCAAAATAAATCTGGGTTTATTTATTAGCCCGTTGATACGCGATCGAACGTATCCTATGCATTGGGATCTGAGAAGGACGAGATGGATTAGCGGGTACCATCTCTTGAAGCGTGATTCGGTTGAACAACAGCGATTACGGCAATAGAGATTGGCGTCCACTCAATGATCTATTCACGATTTCACCTTCTTCTTTCTCCTCGATCTTGATAGTGAAAAAATAAACTACGGTGGTTTTTATGGAAGAACACACAATAGTTTTTAGGGAAAAAGATTAAGATGTTTAGAGAAGAGACTGGTGGAGAAGAAGATGTTGACGGCTAGGGTTTTCTTATAAAGAAGAAAAGAAAGAGACGGCTAGGGTTTTTAAGAAGATTAGAATGAGAAGAGTTGTACGTACATTAAACTTAAATAAGGTTTTCTCAAATGGGGTAGGTTCCAGTGTGGAGTACTACCACCAAATTTATTGCAAACACACATTTAACACCCTTAAAATAAAATAAGAAGATCCGGTGTGGGGCGTTAACACCGAACACAGTGTAAAACACATTTAGCACCACAAATTTAAGTGCACTAAAAATCGGGTCGTTACATTCTCCCCCCTTATAATATTTTCGTCCTTAAAAATAATGTGGCGACGATGACGAGCTTTGAGTACTTCTTCGCAATCTCAGCTTCTCTTCAAAAGTCAATAATTCAATGTTAACAAAAATTAGGCTCGTTACAATTCAAAACACTTCCAAAAAAGCCAAAAATTCAAACCTGCAGATCTGAATCCGCCCAGAAGTCAATCGATTGATTTCTCAAACTCAATCGATTAACACATGTGGTTGGGATTAAACCTTATTCAACAATCTCTACCAAGGTTTCATCCCCAACCACGTCACTGCCTCAACGGGCATCAACATCTTCGACAAATGTTAATCAAGTTTAGGCAATGCCTAAACTTATTTTGAGAAATATGTTTGGTCAACATGTTCGCTGCGCTTTTTTTTTATCGTTCTTCTGAATCGATATTTCCTCATCTTCTATCATATCCCTGATAAAATGATACCAGACATCTATATGCTTTGTTCAAGCATGAAAAACCTGGTTCTTTGTTAGGTGAATGACACTCTGACTGTCACATAAGATATCGGTGCTCTCATTAACCTCACTAAATTCACTAACCAAACCTTTAAGCCACGAGGTTTCCTTAGCCACTTCTGCAACCGCTGTATACTCGACCTTTGTAGTTGACAATGCAACTATCCCTTGGAGCATAGGCTTCCAACTAATCGCTCTACTTGTCAAGACGAATACGTACCCCATGGTAGACCTTCTTCTATCAAGATCACCAGCATAGTCAGAATCGACATGCCAGTAGAGATCCAACTTGCTTGTATCTCCACCTTCAAACATCAAACCATGTTCAGTAGTACCTTTCAGATATCTCAATATTCATTTCACTGCAAGCTAATGTTCTTTATCAGGATTCAACATACTTGTAAACCACTCAAAGCCTGTGCTAAATATGGATGTGTACTCATCATGACATATGTACATCAAACTTTCAACGACATTTGCATACGGAATATTTTTTATATATTCCCTTTCTTCATGTGTGAACGGACTCATCTTCTTTGTGAATTTAAAATGTTATGCTAGAGGAATTGATACATGCTTGACATCACTCATATTATACTTCTCATGGAGATTTTGGATAAATGCCCTTTGAGTTAACCAAAGCCTCTTGTTCTCACGATCCCTCATGATTTTCATACCTAGGATCTTATTTGCAGAATCCAGATCCTTCATCTCAAACTTTTGGCTCAATGATTGCTTTAGCTTGTTGATTTCAATATTACTTTTTGGTGCTATCAGCATACAATCTAAATAGAGAATTAGAAAGATTTTCTTCCCTTTACCATACTCTTTCCAATAGACACAACAATCATATTGTCCCCTGTGATACCCTATGCCCAGCATATATGAATCAAACATCCTGTACCACTACTCGGGTGCCTGCTTGAGACCATACAAGAATTTCTTTAATCTGCAAACGAGTGATTCTGACACTTCTGCTTCAAATCCTTCTGGCTATCTTATATAAATTTCTTCCTGAAAATCTCCACTATTTTCACATCCATATGTTCTAGTTCGAGATCTTTCTGAGCAATAACTGCCAACAATGTGCGAATTGATGTGTGTTTCGCAACTGGGGAATATATTTCATTGTAATTAATACCCTCTTTCTGAGAAAAACCCCTTACAACCAGCCTTGCTTTAAACTTCAGAGTTTCACTCTTATCACCTTCTTTCTTTCGAAAGACCCATTTACAACCGATGACTCTCTTCCCTTTAGGAAGTGTCATGAGATCCCAAGTCTCATTCTTTAAAAGTAATTGTCATTCTTCTTCCATAGCTAACTATCACTTTACTGCATCTGTATCCACCCGAGCTTCTGGAACTGTGTTTGGTTCTCCATTCTTTGTGATAAGTGCAAGTGTTAAAGGAACCATATCCTTAAACTTTTAAGGATGTTTCTTCATCCTCTCTGGGCTCAAGGTAGTCTGAACTGATACCTAGGACGGTAAGTCTTGAGAAATTGTGTCATCATGCTCTATCTCAGAGTCTTCATTAGTTTTCTCATCTTGCTCATGCCTTTCAACATCAACTTGTACCTGAGGTTCATCAGATGACTGAGGTTTATCTTTCGCCTTTTCCATCAGAAACTCATCTTCGTTGAAAATAACGTCTCTTTCAACTATCACTTTGTGAGATTATGTATCCCATAAAAGATAACCCTTGACTCCTTTGCCATAGTCAATCAAGACACACTTTTTAGATTTTGGATCAAACTTGGATTGTTCACTTCCCTAAAGTAATGCATAAGTCGCACATCCAAACAACCTCAAGTGAGAGTAAATCTCGTGTCTTCCATACTAAACCTCATCTGTAGTTTTCGAGTTCAATGCCGCTGAAGGTGACCAGTTGACCAAGTAACATGCCGTGTTCACGGTCTCTGCCCAGAACCCATGACTCAAGCCGGAATGATTCAACATATACTGTACTTTTTCTAATAGTGTTATGTTCATCCTCTCTGCTACATCATTTTGTTGAGGATTTTCAGGAATTGTTAAGTGCCTAACAATTCCTTGATTATCACAGTAAGCTTTGAATTCTGATGACAAGTATTCCCCACCATTATCTGATATGTTCACCTTTCTGTTTGTCTACTTTTCAACCATACTCTGCCACTGCTACTGCCTGAATTTATGAAACACATCCGGTTTATTATTAATTGGATACACTCAAATTTTTTGGAGTAGTCATCTATGAATGATACAGAATAGTTGGCTCCACCTACTGAAGTGATTTTAGCCGGTCCCCATACATCTGAATGTACGTAATCGATTAGCCCCATCGAAGTGTGTTTTCCAGTAGAAAAACTGACTTTCTTCTGCTCCTCGAAGATACAATCTTCCCGAAGATACAAAAATTCAGTTTATAAGTTTGAATTTCAGAAATTGCCTTATTCTTTAGAAGCTCTATCAGCCCACATTCACTCATGTGACCAAGCCTCTTGTGTCACAACTCTGAAAGACCATTGGAATCTTTTGTAGCTACAATACCACTGTCATTGATTGTGTTGCCTACTAAAGTATACAGATTCCCTATCTTTTCACCTTTCATAAAGGTCATAGCACCACGTACAACCTTTAGTTTTCTAGATTCTAGGATGACTCGACATCCTATTTCATCTAATGCCCCCAATGAGATCAAAATTTTCTTCAGATCAGACACATGCCTAACCTCAGTAAGAGTGCAGATGCAGACATCAAACATCTTTATTCTGATCAAACCGATACCCACTGCTTCACATACACTGTCATTCCCCATCAAAATTGTCCCACCATTGGCTAGCTTATACTGGTCAAATCAATCCTTGTATGGACACATGTGATATGATGCCCTTGAATCTAGGATCCATCTACCATCAAATTGACTAGAGCTTAACAATGCACACAATAGGTCTTCAATGAAATCTGACTTAGCAACACTAGCCTATTGCGAAGTCCCTTCATCACTCTTATTATTATTCAATCTCTGCTTGCAATATTTGCGAATATGTCTAGATTACTTACAGAAGAAATAAATAATGTCATTTCTGTCACCCATAGATTTGGACCTGCTGCTTCCTCTCGTTGATTTATTGTCTCTTCTGAACTTGTCTCTTTTGCAATTATGATTTCGACCCTTTTCAATCAAGAGACTAATCCCTTCGGAGTTAGATTTAGACTATTTTCTCAATTCGTCGGAAAGAAGTGTAGTAATCACTTCTTCGACGATAATAGTATTTTTACCATAAGTTAATGTGGTAATAATGTGCTCATAAGATGGTGGTAATGAGGTGAGCAAGAGAAGTACGAGATCTTTTTCAAGTTTCACCTCAATGGTCAATAGTTCACTAACTATTTTATTAAACGAATTCAAATAGTCACGAATACGTGTACCAGCCTTCATACGAAGGGTGTGGAGTTGCTTTTTCATGAAGAGTCTGCTGGACAACGACTTTGTCATATAGAGAGATTCCATCGTCTTCAACAGATCCACGGTCGTCTTCTCATAAAGAACGTTGTACAGAACTTCATTGGACAAATACAATCGGATAGTGCTTACGACTCTTTTATTAATAGAGTTCTACTCTTCATCGGACATCTCTGCCTTCTTCCCCATCTCCTTTCTAAGTAGAGCATCATCAATGCCTTGTTGGACAAGGAGATCCGTGACTTTGACTTGCCACAGAGCGAAGTTATTCTTCCCAGAAAACTTCTGCACCTCGAATCGTGCATTTGAGACCTTCATTGCCATTGTAGCGTAAACCTCGCTTTGATACCACTTGTTAGAAATTCTACCCACTCTATCGAACTCCTTATCGCAATAAATGCGAAAAAATTAAGAAGATACAGAAAAAAAACAATTACACACACAACACAAAGATTTACGAGGTTCACCCAATCGAGGGCTACGTTCACAGGAGTATATGCACTATTTTGAGCGTTTATAACGCACACACTCTCTTCTCTCTAGTGCATTCTCAATCAATATTAAACAAGATCTTATACAACCAACATGCTGTAAAGACAAGGACACGGTCATTCAAATAACAGAAAAGAGATTTGTCAAAATGTAAAAACGATTCTGACATAAGAACGACTTTGATCGGATCTTCAATCCCCAAGCTTTTCTTCAATATTTTTTCTCTCAAAGTATTCTCCACAATTTTTCTCTCATGAAAAAACTCTCAAACAAAGCCTGGAACCCCTAGAAAAACTTTTTACAAATAGCCTCCAAACTATTTTGAAAACATGACTCACAAATTTTCAAAGTATTCAAAACACTTATAAAAAAGCCAAAAATTTAAACCTACGGATCTGAATCCATCCAGAAGTCAATCGATTGATTTCTCAACCTCAATCGATTGACACCCTCTATCCATGTGAGGACACTAAGGCTTTGTTTGAGATTGCTTTTTGAGGGCAACAAGTAGCTCTCTACTCTGGTGGAGAGCACTTTAGTCTAGAAGTGTGTTTGGTTGAAAGTATTCTGAACTCTTTCGTAGAGTGAAAGAATAGAATTTGGGTCTCTTTAAACGAGCAATTTAAACCTCCTCTTTTAAGTAACTGCTCTTTGCCTCCAAAAGAGCAATCCCAAACACAACCTAAGGCTGTTTTTGGGATTGCTCTTTGGAGGCAAAGAGCAGCTCTCTGCTCTAGTGCATAGCACTTTAGTATGAGACTGTGTTTGATTATAAGTGCTCTTAGCTCTTTCGGAGAGTGAAAGAGCTGAATTTGAGTCTCTTTATAAGAGCAATTTAAACCTGCTCTTTGCCTCCAAAGAGCAATCCAAACACAGCCTAACAAGAGTCAAAAGCAGTAACCTCTATAAACCGGTGAATCCCAGGGCCTTGTTTAGGAATTAAGCAACTTGGATATGTAGGAAAATTACCAGAGTGAAAAGACTTGTTAATTGTCTGAATTATTCATTTTACCAATGGGTCCCTTTTTGACAATAATTGTTATTTGTGATCAGGTATAAAAATCAGCCGATAGCGATACGTATCGGTAGCTCGACTCGGTATCGGATATTGTATCGGCAGATATGGTTTGATACTGACACATATCGAGTATTGGCTGATACCTTTATTATTTATTTATTTATTTTTCAAATAGGCCAATATGTATCGGTCCTCTATGGACTGGTACCTGTGCCTGATACCGATCTGGACACCTTGTTTGTGATACATTGAAAAGTTTTGGGACTCACTTCAGGGTTTATTGCGATTTTGTAAATTATATTAGAACCAGGGTTACTACCTCACCAAGGATCCAAACGACAAGAATTGTTTCATAGGCAACCAGGTCACCATTTGGTTAGCCTAGATCGGTTCATGTTTTTTTTTTTAATGAAGAATAGTAGTTGACGAGTTTTGAATCCAATTTTTTGAGTTAAAGGTACATTAAATGTATTAGAGCATGTTCAACTCCCGACGTTGCAAACTTCCAAATGGTAACAAAAGCAACCAAGAGAGATAAAACCTTCTTCAACCAGGTAGTTAAACACATCGCGGATAAGTCTTGACGCCAATGAAAGGGGGCTTGAAGTCAAATTTAGCATTACCTTTAAAAGATAAAAAATATTTTCTAATGATTTGTTACCGTTGTAAAAGGAGAATATTAATACATCTGTTAGCACTCACAATTTCTGCACGGGCCTAAGTGTTGAAGTTAAAAGGTTGGAGAACACCATCCTCACCTTGACTTCAAATCTTGCTTAGAGCATGTCTGATAGGGACATTAGATTCAAACAACCGCCAGTGACGTTTTGAAGGCAGAAGAAGATCAATATAGGTGGAAGAAGAATGTGAAAATATTTTAATTAATTAGGATTAGTTTAATAAGTGATTTGTTTTAGGATTAATTTTCTTATTTGAATTTCTTTTAAAAAGTGGTTTATTTTAAGATTGATTTCCTTATTTAAATTATTTAGGGGTCAGGTACATATATGTGAGATGCGACTGTTAATTTCGTCACTTTCTGCATGACCCTCGAAAAAGTGATCATAATAAGTCTATCAATATATGTCGAAATTGCGTGATTCTTGTCTTGTTGGAAAGTTACCTTAATAAGCTTTCAAACAAAACCAATTTTACATCAATCAGACATCGTTTGACCTTTCAAAAGTGACAGCGTAATAAAAAGACGGGATTAACAATGAAATTAATTATGACCGTTAGAGTAGAAAGTTTTAATGACTGATTAAGAGTTTTATTTTAAATAGTATTCTTAGGGTTTTGGTTAGCCTATTTAAAGACTTGTAAACAACTTTATTATCAAAATTTTGATGAATTAAAATTGTTTATGTAAAATTGAGAGTTATAAACTTTCGTGAGAGTGCGATTCTCTCAAAACGGAGAGTGAGTCTTCGATTCCGGCTTGCGGTTTAGTGCGAGGCCAACTTTTCTTCAATCTTTATCTTCGTTAAATCTACAATTGGCCTAAGTAGCGTAACCTTAGTTATTTTATTTTTCATTAAATCCAAAATCTAGCTTATTTATTCCATAAAATTCAAAATCAAATTACACGTTCTTCATTAAATAATTATTAGCCTTTTATTTTTGTACGGTATCGAGGAAATCCGCTTGCGAGTTCATTCAATGCCCTAAAACTATCGAAGATTTAGCCGTTCATAAGAACCATAATTTTCTAGATCCGATAGGGAACGTACACGAAAAGTAACGATATTTTGAGCCATAATTAAATTATCTAATTAAATTTCTAAAATATTTCCGTGATAATTTGTTGAAAAATTAATATCTTTAGTTGTTTAAATTAATTTTAATTTTAATCTCAGCCCTAATATTGCATTTAATAAGTTCTCGCATTAATGTCTAACCCAAGGCTTCAAAAATAGCCGTTGGACTTGATGAGGTGTCAATATTTGAAGCCTAAAGGTGACTAAGCAAGTTTGAAGTCAAGGTGGGGAGGGTGTACCCTTGACTCCTAAGATGAACAAGCATGTCTAAAGCTTCAAAAGTAGCATTTAAACTTGATGAAGTGTCAAGATTTGAAGCCTTTAAGGTGACTAAGCAAGATTTGAAGTCAAGGTGGGGAGGGTGTTCTCCAACCCTTGATTTCAAATGTGCTACGTGGGCTTGCATACACGTGGGAGCTTGCAGAAATTGTGGATGCTAATAGAGGTATCAATATCTTTACAACGGTACCAAAACCATTAAAAAAATATTTTCTTGTCTTTTGAAAGAAACATCAAACTTGACGTCAAGCCCCCCTCGTTAGTGTCAATACTTTATCCGCCGTGGCTATAACTACCCGATTGGAGAAGTCTTTATCTCTTTTGGATTGCTTTTGCTACCGTTTGAAAGTCCACGCCGACAATAACGTCAAACGTTAGACATGCTCTTAGTCACATTAAAGGCTTCAAATCTTGACACTTCATCAAGTCCAATGACTACTTTTGAAGTTTTGGATTGGATATGCTCTTAGAACACTCATCTTATTTTTTAGGGAATCGGGTTGGCTCAAAGGTGCCATGTTGGACCCAACCGGCTCATGTAGCGTCCTAGGCTTGCACACACGTGGGAGCTTGCAGAAATTGTGTGGATGCTAATAGAGGTACCAATATTCTTTAGAGCGGTACTAAAACCATTAAAAAAATATTTTTTTGCTTTTTGAAGGTAACATTAAACTTGACTTCAAGCCTCCCTCATTGGCATCAAGGCTTTATCCACTGTGGCTATAACTACCCGATTGGAGAAGACTTTCTCTCTTGGGTTGCTTTTCTTACCGTTAGAAAATCCACATTGACAATAACGTCTAATGTTGGACATGCTCTTAATCACATTAATGGCTTCAAATCTTGACATCTCATCAAGCCCAATGGCTACTTTTGAAGCCTTGGATTGGACATGCTCTTAGAACACTCATCCAATTTTTTTGCGAATCGGGCTCACTCAAAGGTGCCATGTCGGACCCAAGGATCAAAATTTCGGCCGAAATGACCAAAATTATCGGTTTCGATCCCACCGAAACAACAATATGAGACTGAAATTTTGGTCATATTTTGTATGGGGTTGAAATTTTCGGTCAAAATTCAAATTTTTGATTGAAACTTCGTTCCCCTCCGAAACCGAAATTTTGATACTTGGTCGGACCCAACTGGCTCATGTAGCGTTTCCCCCTCCCTCCCTCTCTCTCTCTCTCTCTCTCTCTCTCTCTCTCTATATATATATATATATATATATATATATATATATATATATATGGTAATGCTAATCTCACCCTCTTCATTGTGTCCTCGGACATAATGCCCTCGCAGAGTGGCATTTTGGTAAATAAATAATGGAAAAAAGTGTCCTTTTTGCTTTTTCTATGACAAACTTATAATTATAAAAAGTAAATTACAAGCTTGTCATGGAAAAAGCAAAATCGTAATGGCATATTTTGGTCTGGAGATGATGCAAACCTCACAATGAAAATGGTGAAGTTAGCATTTCCTATATATATATATAGAGAGAGAGAGAGAGAGAGAGAGAGAGGAACCATGGGACGTGGCCAGTTGGGCGTCACGAGGCAACCAATCGTAGGATCGGGTGCCACAACAACTTGCACAATGTCAATCAAGTACCATCGATTGTTTTTTTTAAAAAGGTGCTTTTCTACCATTGAATAAAGTCAAAGTTGGAAAAAAAAATCAATGCATAATGTTTGCTCGGCGAATCACGAAATTCAACCCTTAAAGAGGACATAAAAGTCTAGAATTTTTTTTCTAAAACCCTAAGGGGACAAGGACATAAAAGTTGGGCGTTGGGCGTCACGAGGCAACCAACCGCAGGATCGGGTGCCACAACAACTTGCACAAGGTCAATCAAGTACCATCGATTGTTTTTTTTAAAAAGGTGCTTTTCCACCATTGAATAGAGTCAACGTTGGAAAAAAAAATCAATGCATAATGTTTGCTCGGCGAACCACGATATTCAACCCTTAAAGAGGACATAAAAGTCTAGAATTTTTTTTCTAAAGCCCTAAGGGGACGGGGAAATAAAAGTCTGGAATTTTTTTTTCTAAAACCCTAAGGGGACGGGTGCCATTTTGGGATTTGGATGCCACGTTATAGGATTCAAAACCTACGACCACCTCCTAGGCATATATATATATATATATATAGAGAGAGAGAGAGAGAGAGAGAGAGAGAGAGAGAGAGAGAGAGTAAAGGATTGTCTTGGAACTCTCATGGTGGCTAGGCTATTACAGAAATTCTATGGGATGGTATCTAGGATTTATCTCTTTTATCACAATCTCCAACAGGCGAGAAAGGATTTATCCAATGAGTGATTTGAATACTTGGACGAATTACCAAAACATATATTTTTTAAAATTTTAGGGTCCATCAATAACTTTCTTGGTCAGTCATATATTGTGAAGTGAGTATGATAGAAGTCTCATGGAGGATTGATGTTTCTATCAGTTTTCACAGTTTCTTCATGTATTTTTTGCCAATTGTTTATGGAGAGGGTTTGATCATTGGAGTACGGCTTTTATACAGAGACTCTGTTTCGGAAGCTTTCATGGGGGTTTTGGCAGGGTTGATGATGCTGGGGTTTCATTGAAGGCTGGTCTACAGTTTTGGTAATGGTTATAAAGAGTTCCAATGGCAATTAGGGTGCCAAAGATGGCAAGATTTGCTGGTTTTTAGCAAATTTAGGCTGTTATTTTCATCTTTTTGAGTGATCTTAAGGTCCTATTTTTCTATAGAATGTTTGATCTCTGTTTCGAAGCATTCCTATATAGTGTTGCAGGAATGGTCGAGTTTTTATTGTGTTTAAAATTTTCTTGTGAAATACTATGTGGTTTACGGATAGATGTGGATTTAATGTTCAACAATTGATCTAGATTGCCACACATAGAATAACATTCAATCGTTATAAGTTTGCGTAATTGATATGGTATAAGATAACTAATAAGAAGCATATATTTGTACCAAACATCATACCTAAATTAATTATTCATACCCAGATAAAAGAACAGACTGAACAATTTCTATCTTATGGTAGGAGTATAGCATATATTTGTAGCAAACATAACCTAATATTGTATAGTGAACTATCCATAAATAATATACTATTAAAGCCTTAAACAATCAAAAGGTTAGCAACCTCTAGAAGACCAAGTGTCACATCAAGAACACAATAGGTTCAGCAACTCCTGCAAGATTGACTATCTTGAAATATGAGTAAGTGATAAAGCTATAATATCAGCATAGGAACCCCATAACAAAGACCATTTGTCAATATTTGGTGATTTGAAGGTCATTTTATAGCATTCCTAGTTTGAATCATGTTTACGAATTACAATAAAGCAATTAATCCACTAAGGGATATTAAAATTTACAAAAAACAAAAGAATCAATACTCAAGAAAATTTTACAATAGGCATTCATGACTGCATGGATGAAGGTTTCACACAGAAATATATTAACACTAGGCCCCATAACCATTTCTGTCAAAAAATCTGATGCATGCTTCTCTTTTCATGTAAATATGACATTAATAGTTATCTACCCAACACAAGCGGAGAAATTGTAAGAGAACCATATTAGAAAAATATCACAAATGTACGAGTCATTTTGAAGTGTGAAATTCTAAAAGGAAAAACTCGCGTTTAAAAACTTGAGGGACTTTTACAAATCAAAGTTAGTACAATTGCACAAAAGGCCTTTGTTGCCTTCCTTTACACAAACTCGTTTACATATATTTGAGTTCTCTTGGTGAAAGATCTCTCTGAAATTTCTTCAATCCACCAAATACTCCATCAAACTTCACAAAAACTCATAAGAATGATGTCAAAAATCATCTCCTAGCATCATTTTCATCTACAACCTCTGCTTAACAGAACCATCTTAGTAAACGACTCCAACGTACGAGCCATTCCAAAATTTGAAATTCTGAAACGCAACAACTCAGCCTCAAAACGTTAACCGACTTTTACAAATCAAAGTTGGTGTAAAAGGCCCTTGTTGCCTTTTTTATATAAACCCAATTACATATATTTAAGCCCTCTTAGTGAAAGATTGCTCTTAAAGTCCTTAAACCCATCAAACCTCACAAAAAATCATCAGACTTACACCAAAAAATCATCTCCCAGCATCCTTTTCATCTAAAAGCTCTTCTTGGGAGGTTTCAATCCCTTTTCAATCTATGAAACCCTAAATCAACTATTTCTAAACCCTAAACCAATAAACCCAAAATCCCTTTTCAATCTAGGAAATCCTAAAACAAATCTTTCTAATCCCTAAACCAATAAAACACAAATCCTGTAGGTCCCTTTGGCATGCAACAAATCATCAAACACAAGCTTTAAACCTATCTCCAAAAGTAGTAAAAAAATGGCTAACATGTAGAAACCCCAATTGAAGGCATCATCACTTTGTGTTCATCAAACTCAAGCTTTATACCTGCCCCCCAAAGTAGTAGAAATTGACTAACATTTAGAAACCCCAATTAAGTGTCATTGCTTGGTGCGATGGTAAAAGGCTTGGGCTGTCAAGTGTGAAACGCAGGTTCGAGCTAGGAGAGCAGCCACTTTGTGCATAAAAAGGCCAGAGATGAGATCTGACCCGTCCACCCCTCCTAACACCCCGTACATATGGGAATAATGGCCTTTTATGTAGAAAACCCAATTAAAGGCAACATCGCTATGCGCCCAAACACCTGAAACTCAACCGATGCAAGAAGGCCCTCACAAAATCCTATAATACTTTACCAAGTCAGAAATTCTTAGACCCTCAAAACCACCTTAGGGTAGAGAGTTCAGATCCTATAGGCAAATATGAGAAGTTAGTAAAGATTTATATGCAGATCAAAGAATCCATCCAATTTAAGACACCTTAAGGCAATATATGGAAGGATTTAGTGCTTCTAGTCACTCATTGGAGCATTGTATCCCACACTTTCACTCTTAAATAGGATGATAGTACACCCATGCTGGAGGACTTCAAAATCCTTGATGCCTTGCCTATGTCCTGCAAATTCTTACGTTAATAGAAGACCTCATTTTTCTTCAATTTGAAGAAGGCCCTAGTTGGGAAGAATTTACTTGAGGGTTGAATATTGGAACTAGTGAAATACTTTTACAAGGGTCCAATAGAAAAGCAATTAACATTTTGAATGTTTCCTTCTTAGTGATCTAACTAGGGAAGCATGTAATCCACTAAGCAAAGAAATTAGGAATCATTTTGGTTTTGTTGCCTTACTCTTAGTCTTCAAAGTTTCCTGAAAGAAAAGGTAAATGCTTGAGCTCCACTACATATTTAAATTTTTACAAGATGTGTCTGGAGGAGTCCACTAACACAGAATTTGACAGTCAAGATGTACTCAAAACTGACTAAAAAGATGGTCAAGAAAGCATGCCATGCCGACACCCACAATTTTAAAGGAGAAAAGTACTGTCTCAATATAAAACAGTAGGTTCAATAAGCTTTCACTAATTTTGGGAGAAAGGTAACGGAAAAATACCCTCATTGTACAATTGTTTCAAAAGATAAGAGGCGAGAGGCTACTCATTAGACCACTTTGGAGGTGGTGGTGTAAGCCTCAAGGCATGAGATGTAGCTTCCTTTCTTAATAAAAAATTCAAGAAAATTAGAAAAAATAGTAAAAATTATAATAAATAGTGAAACTTTAGAAACAACAAAACATTAAACAAAATGTAACAAACAATGCATAAATGTGATATAACATGCAAAAACTCGAATATGAAGTACAAAAATTGAGAAAAACCTTGAAAAAACACAATCAAAAGCTTCAACAAAACAATCAAAAGAGAAAAGAATGTACTTGGTCTTCGATTTTAAGATCAACCATTGGAATAGGCTTATTTAAGTCCTATTTAGGGCCAAAAGCCATACGCCTAAGTACGCCTTTTAGTTGTGACTTGCCTTGAGGTGCGAATAATCATCACCATGTGTGCAAATTATTTTAAGTAATAGGATAATAAAATCCAGACTACCCATCTTCTGAGTGTCAAAGAAAGGGAGCATCGCCATAATCACTGCCCTTAGTCGCCCCAATCGAATTAGTATACTACTCTTACCAACATGCACATGCGCACACAGGCTCTGACACTATTCTACAAAGAGCAAAAGAAAGCCAATAGGTATCTCAAGCTTTAAACAACAGAAAACCAATATGCATCTCAAGCTTTGAAAGAAAAATTGTTCACTATCTATACTTACCTTCCAGAAGAGTTGTACACTTAAGAAGAAATTATGGTTTATGTGAGATAGTATATCATAATCCTTCTGTGGGCTAAGATGCCAACAGAAACTCCGAAAATATCATGGTAGAATACAACTATGAGCACCAAACCTAGCAACCATGTCCATAGAAGAAATAAATAAACACCCCACATTCAATATTACTAACTCCTCCTTTAAAGTGGATATAAAAAAGAGAAACAAAATCTATTCTAAAAGCAACAGCTAAAACTACAAAATGGTACAATACCTAAAATGCCTAGCCAAAAATTTAGAAATCTAAGATTCCTATACCAAATCATATCAAATAAAACAATAAAAGACACAGAGCCAAGAAGATCATAAACCCATGAAACCAGGATATATCTCCACGATTAAACCACTAAAAACAAAACAAAAATCAAGAATTATAACAACTGCCAAAACCAAATAAAAAAAGCCAAAATTACTAGTAAAACAACTTCAAAAGACAGCCACCCCATAAAGCTAATGATTCAATAGCAACAGCTTTATAAATTCAAATTAAAAAAAATTACCCATAACCATAGAACTATCAATAAACAAATTACTAAAGCCGAAAATTCTCATATCACCATAACATGAAACCCCAGAAACCTTATAATTTTGCTCGGATCAGTTTCTCAAACATGCACACAACCAATTATACAATAATTAAAGTTGAGAAAAAAACATCAATACCCAATGGATCACCACAATCCATATAGCATCTGGGTGTACCTGTCCTTGAGCCACCTGAAGCTCTTCCTAAAGGACCCCTTCATCTTCCCTTCCACTGCATACACCTTGTACCCAGCAACCCTCTTCTTCCTCTGCAACTCAGGATCATTCAAACTCCAACTACTCTTAGAAGAAGAAGAAGACCCAATACTGCTTTTTGCTTTCTTGAACTTGATCTCTTTGGGGACCTGGGTTTGTTGTGAAGAAGAAGAAGAAGCATATGAAACACTATAGCATCTCAGATCATTCAAACCAGAAGAAGTAGGAGCTCTTCTGTTATATTCCTCAATCTGTTGTGTCCTACCATCTCCCCATGATTTGGATCTCAAATCATCCATCAAAAGACCAGAAAGATGGATGGATCCCTCTTTTTCAAGTTTGGGAAGGAGGCAGCAGATGAAAGAACAAAAAGGAAATGGTGGCTTTTTGCATTTTTTCAGAATTTGACAAGTCAAAATCTTTTAGTATTTATTATTATTATTTTTAATCTGGCTTTTTAGTGTAGAGTTGTTTAAATAATAAATGTTTTGACTCAACCTGCCGGGTTTTAAGCTTACGTTTCAAACGAGACAGTGTCCGAATCCACATGCAAAGCACTCAATGAAATTCATTAAATAAAGCACATCAGCCTTTTTTACCTGCCCACCAGTCAATGAAGATGTCAAATTTAGCGTACCTCGATTCGCGCCTACACTGTCCGCATTTAATCGGACGATGATGCTTTTTTTCATTCGAATCTTTCACTCAATGGATCTTGAGATCACGAGATTGCCGGTACATAGCCAAGTTTCTTATTTCACGTGAAATAGATCCCAAACATAGGAGTATTATCATGTCAATTTTCATGCTAAACCAAAATTAAATCGATCTAGTTTTTCAAACTGAAATCAAACTGATAAGCCTCCAAACTGAAATTGAAACTGAATCGATAGTCATCGGTTCGGTCGATTTTTAGTTTCTAAACCTTTTTTTTTATTGTAAATTTTTTTTTCAAATTTCTTTTTTTACAAATAATACCTATTTTTGTGATTTCCTTTTTACAAATAATACCTATTATTTATAAAAAATATCAATCCTATTATTTGTAATTTTTTATTTTTACAAATAATACCTATTATTTGTAAAAAAAGGAAAATAATATCTATTACTTAGATAAATCCTATTATTTTTTTAAAAAAAGAAAAATCTATTTTTGTATACACCTAAATAATATCTTATTATCAGTTTCTTATCAATTCGATTTCGGGTCTTTTATGTAAAAATCGAAACCGAACCAATAACCCAGTAAGTTACTTTTCCAAAATTGAAATTGAACCGAAATTTTGGTCGATTCGGTTGATTTTCTGACAGCCCTATCAAAAAGTGGCCCTAAAATTACATGGAGGGTCACCTTTTTCGATATGTGCCACATGGAATAGAAATTTTAACCGGTTGATGGCACACCCATAATCTCAAGATTCCCATTTTGTGGAGATTGGAATGAAAAACGAACATGATTGCCAGATTCAATGTAATCAATGAGTTACAATGTAGTCGACCACTAGTAATCTGTTACAATATAGTCGACTACTAGTAATCTAGTAGGCACGAATAGAGATACTCTTAGATATAATTGAGTTTGTGAAAAAAAGAAATTGGTAGCTACATGATTACTGAGGGCCTACATTTGAAACCCACCAGCCCACTGAAATCTATTGATCGCTTGAAATCAGACAGAATATCATTTTTTTAATAGTCTCACATTGGATAGGGAAAAGTCTTATTCTTGGGCTATATGTGATTGCAAACATTACATGTCATGATGCGTTTTGAGTGAGGACTTAAGCTCATGTCAGAAACAAAATTGAGTGACTTAAGCCCAGAATCGAACAATATTGTGACATACGAGTCTGGGTCATCATAATTTTTCAACCTAATCTTCCACCAAATGGATCTTGAAACTATTAGTATGTCATTAGACGATTAATTTTTATTTCACATGGTGCAAATTCTAACAAAATGGCCCTAAAATCAAATTTGAGTTTGATGGTTGTTGATACGTGGCATGTGGAATAAAATCCAACTGCTTGATGGTGAGATCAAGGTCTCCGAGATCTATTTGTCGGTCAACGATTTTTGCTAAGTTGGCACTAGATAAAATAGTATGACATGAAGAATGTGATCGTACTTCATGAGTATTTGACAAGTCCTTGGGGGTAGATTGTAGGCTTGCTGCTTGTCATGTAACAGGCAGTCGTTAATGATAGTTTTCGAGCCGGGACGGAGCCAGGGGAGGGCCCACAGGGGACCATAATTTTTGTTTTTTCTTAAATTATAGGAACAAATTTGAAACCGACTCAAAATTTTTACTTCTGTTATAGATCCTTCCTATACCATATTATTTTGATTTATAAATCCAACCTTAATGTTTATAATTATTTCAATAGCTACCTTCTTGTTGGCCCTCGGCCCATCACTTCAAATAGTCTCAGACTTTCAATCAATTCATAAAGGCTGCTATTACCAGGATACTAATTTATGTTACACTCACCTCACTGAAAAAAAGGAATAATCAATTCAATGTATTGAAATACACAATTAAATATTATTTTTTATCTTAATCTTTTGTATAATAGATCTTGAGATTATGCCACTATTTTCAGATCAGATGCTAGATGTTGATTCCTATCCTATTTAACAACACTTTCTTACTCTTTAAATTAAGGGTAGCAAGTTTTGCAATCAAAGATTCTCACAACTGATGGTTTCACCATCCACACCATAGACTGCCTTGAATAAGATGATAGAGGTTATTTTTCGTCCCAAAATTTCGGATATTAGATCTTGAAATCATGGTCAAAATATCATATGGTCAATTGTTGCTTACATGTGGCACACATCCCCAAAGTGACTGTGATCATGCCTAACATGTTGCACCATGATAATAGATGTGTCAACTGAAATCAACATCTAACCATCTGATATGTGGGCCATGATATGAAAATCTAATTTGTGAAAGATATGACCAAAAATGACCTTTATCCTTTGATTCAAGGTAATCAGCGATGTGAACCGGAACTATCAGCCTAAATTACACTTAACATAAAAACTATGTCACCTATCATAAGAGCACCGCCTCTCAATTGCAACATTTTATGACAGGTTTTACCTAATTTTGAGTTACCAAAATACTCTTTATCAAAGCAGCATACATATTAATATGTTCATACTTTAATCTCCTCCGATGAAAGTTTTTGGCTCCCTCCCTGCTTTTGAGATACTTTCCTGCAAGACAAAAGAATTACCACTCCGAGCAAATGTGTGGGACTTAAAAAGATTAAAAGAAAAGAAAATGAAAATAGATCTAAAAGATGTTAAGGGAAATGTATTGGATAACTCCTCATAGGCAGTTATAATATATGGAATCTTCTTCTGTTCCTCTGTTACATTAGTGACTAGATTCATTGTTACATTAGTGACTAGATTCACTTTCTGTTATAACAACTTATGTTGTAATTGCTTCTGATCTGCTTGCTACTTCTGTTGTAATTACGTCTCTAGAAGCTTCTCTACTTGCTATAAATAAGATCCTCTGATAACTCATTCTCTGTTGAGTTAAGTGAAACAATTTTATAATTCTAGTGTTTGTAAATTTTTCATGGTATCAGAGCTTGTTATCGACTAGCGTTTTTTTTTTTTTTTCGATCCATTTTCTTTGCAATTTAATTCTTCTCGTTGTCTTCTTCTCTGTTTGCTCTCTTCAAACAAAATCATGGTGATTCCACAACCTCTGTAATTTTTAATCTCCAACATAGGAGCTCTAGTTACTACTCGTCTTGATGCTGAAAATTTCCGAACCTGGGAATCTCTGGTTAAATATGTTCTTAAAGCCCATGGTTTCTTCGGTTACCTAGATGGCTCTATTGAATGTCCAATCGAATTTCTTACTGACTCCAATGACAATTCTGTGGTTAACCCCAAATTTACTGCATGGTGTCTTACTGACTCTCATCTTTTGAGTGCTGTTAATTCCACCATCACTCCACGCATTCTGCCACACGTTCTTGATTTCGAACACATCAGAGATGTGTGGGAGGCTCTTGATCGTCGTCTTACTCCCACCTCCAGGTCCTACATAATGGAAAAAAAGTTGAAACTTCAACAACTCACAAAAGGCACACTCACAATGAAACAATATCTTGATGAAATAAAAATGCTAGTTGATGATCTAGCTACTGCTAGTTCTAAACTTGATGATGAAGACATTGTCTTTCATACACTCAACGGGCTACCACGAAATTTCTCGTCATTCAAAACTTCGATAAGGACTCGCCCAATAGCGACCACACTTGACGAGCTACACTCTCTTCTTGAAAGCGAGGAGCTAAATCTTGCTGCCGAAACAACAAAAGAAAACACTGAAGCCAATGATACACCAAGTGTCGCTGATCTAACCACGACATTCAATGCCTCCAAAGTTAATTTTTCCAATAGAAATTTCAACAAAAATTACTCTAACAAGCAGTTCAAGAACCACTATCATGGCTCTTCATCCAATAACCCCACAAGAGGTGGTCATGGAAACTCGAATTTTCGAGGATGCAGAAACAACAGAGGAGGTCGAAACAACTCATATCAAGGAGCTGATCTCACTCCAAGGTGCCAGATCTATGCACGCAGAGGACTTGCTTCCTATGAGTGTTGGTACAGACTAGATCTAAACTACCAAGCGGCTTCACCACGAACTCAAGTCTACATTGCTAACAACAACTCTGTGCTTGATTCAAATTGGTACATTGACTCTAGGGCAAGCAATCACATAACGTTTGACCTATCCAATCTTTCAGTTCATTCATCATATCAAGGCTCGAACAAAGTAATAGTGGGAAATGGTAAAAATCTCACCATTGACAACATTGGATCAGGTTCAATCTCTACACCCCAAAAATCTTTAATTCTTAAAGAAGTTCTACATGTTCCAAAAATTTCAACTAACCTTCTCCTAGTCCACAAACTTGCAACAGACAATAACTGTGTTCTCTCTTTTGATTCAAATGAATTTATTGTTCAGGACAAAGCTACTATGCAGACTCTCATTTGGGGGCACAGTAACAAAGGTCTCTACCTGCTTTGCCAATCAACATTTCCTCCATCAAAATCTGCTCTAGCATCTACCAAACAATCTACAACTTAGTGGCACAATCGGCTGGGTCATCCCTCTTCTCAAACATTACATGTAATATCTACTCACTATCAGTTACCAGTGTCTTTTGAGAGTAAGAATTGTGAACATTGTAATGTGGCAAAGAGTCAAAAACTTCCTTTTACAAAATCAATAAAATCTGTGCGTTTTCCTTTAGAACTCGTTCATGCGGATGTTTGGGGACCTTCGCCCATTTCCTCTCACAGGGGTTATCGTTATTATGTAATTTTCATAGATGATCACTCTTGATTTTGTTGGTTATATCCACTTTTCAAAAAATCAGAAGTCTATTAAATTTTTTTACATTTTAAAATTTTAGTTGAGAATCAATTCTCTCGCTCCATCCAAATTCTTTGCAGTGATAATGGAGGAGAGTTTGTGAATCATAAAATGAATAAATTTTTGTCTCAATCCGGTATTATTCATCAAAGGTCTTGCCCGCACACTCCGAAACAAAATGGAGTTGCAGAACGCAAGCATCAACATATAGTTGAGACAACACTAACTCTACTCCACATAGCTTCAATGCCTACGAGTCACTGGTTGGACGCACTCTGTACAACAGTTTTCTTGATTAACCGTCTTCCAAGTTCAGTTCTTCGAAACCTCACTCCATATGAAAAACTCTTTCACACACCACCCAACTTCCCCACTCTTAAAACCTTTGGATGTTGCTGCTACCCCTGGATGAGACCCTAAACAGTTCACAAACTTGAACAACAGTCGAGACAATATTGCTTCATTGGTTATTGTCTTCATACTAAAGGTTATAGGTGCTTAGATCTACAAACGGGAAAGGTGATTGTGTCTCGGCATGTTCAATTTCTGAAAGATATCTTCCCTTTCTCAACTTAAAAAACAATGCCCAACACCTAACCTAGTCAGCCCTCATCACCTCTCATACTCAACACCCCACCTGTACATTCCTTTAAGCCAATCATAGTTCCTGAACTAGAACCCATCAGCACCCAATCCACTTTGTCTCCATCAGGTTACCCAACAATCAATACACCTACATTTTCTCAAACTTCTCTTCAACCATCTCTATCCCCCAATACTCAACCTACCACTTCAAATCAACCTTCAAGCCCAATTACAAATTATGATACACTACCAACGGTTTTAGATCCACCTTCAAACCCAATTACATCAGTTGTGCAAACCACTCAATCCACTCATCCAATGATCACCAGGTCTAAAGTAGGTGCCATTAAAAAAAGAAAATTCTTAGTTTGACTGCTTACACTACAACTGCTAACATTGAGCAGGAACCTACATCCTTCACTACGATACATAAACTTTCCAAATGGCGACAAGCTATGTCAGATGAGTTTCATGCCTTGATTTCTCAAGGGACTTAGGTACTTGTGCCAACACCTTCTAATTGTAAAATCATTGGTTGTAAGTGGGTCTATAAAATCAAGAGGAACTCAGATGGTTCAATTGCTCGGTACAAAGCCCGATTAGTAGCAAAAGGTTTCCATCAAGAGGAAGGAATTGATTACATAGAGACCTTTAGTCCTGTAGTAAAACAACCGACAATCTGAATTGTATTATCCCTTGCTCTTCACTATGGGTGGAAAATCAGACAACTTGATGTCTCTAACGCACTTTTACATGGAATGCTTAAAGAAAATATATACATGTGCCAATCTCAAGGCTACATTGATCAAACAGTGCCTCACTACATTTGCAAATTAAGGAAAGCTATATATGGGCTTAAACAAGCCCCTCGTCAGTGGTTTACTACATTTTTATCATTCCTCATTTCACACGACTTCAACATGAGCACAACAGACAACTCTCTATTTTTTCAATGCTCCCCAATTCAAATTACAGTCATTCTAGTGTATGTAGATGACATTCTAATAACAGGGAGTGATCCAACTTGGATTCTACACTTAATCAATGCACTGCATAAGCGGTTCAATATGAAAGACCTTGGAGATCTCCACTATTTCTTTGGGATAAAAGTAGTCAAAACAGATTGTGGTATAGTCTTATCGCAAGCAAAGTATGCTAAAGATCTACTCACTAGAGCCGCAATGTCTGATTGTCGCCCATATAGCTCTCCTTGTACCACGAAACCAAATTCTACCCCATCAGATGATCAATTATTTTCTGACCCTCAGCTATATCGAAGTATTATCGGAGCATTGTAGTACTTAACAATTACTAGGTCAGACATCTCGTTTGCGGTAACTACGGTATGCCAACACATGCACAATCCATTAGAGAAGCACTTTAATGTAGAAAAAAGGATTCTTCGATTTGTGAAAGGCACCACACATCATGGACTTGTATTCACACCAGGCCCACTAGATCTCATTGCCTTTTCAGATGCAGATTGGGCTGGAGATACAGTAGATCGACGTTCTACAACTGGTTTATGCATTTTCCTCGAGTCAAATTTAATCTCGTGGTGTGCCAAAAAGCAACCAATAGTTGTTAGATTGTCCACCGAAGCCGAGTACAGAGCTTTAGCTCATACTGCTGCAGACTTAACTTGGCTGAAGTGGTTGTTGCGTGATCTTTGTGTACCTACAGCCCCGACTTCGATACTATGGTGTGACAATATCTCGGCGATTACACTCGCTTCAAATCCTGTCTTCCATGCTTAGACCAAACATATTGAAGTCAATTACCACTTCATCCGAGAGAAAGTTATCAATAAAGAAATTTAAGTTAGGCACATCTCGTTTGTTGACCAACTTGTTGATGTCTTTACGAAACCACTAACAACCCATAGGTTCAAGTACCCACAAAGCAAAATGATGGTCCAAGATATCCCCATCATCTTGAAAGGGCACGTTAAGGGAAATGTATTGGATAACTCTGTTAGGGGAAATGTATTGGATAACTCCTCATAGGCAGTTATAATTTCTGGAATCTTCTTCTGTTCCTCTGTTATATTAGTGACTAGATTCATTGTTATATTAGTGACTAGATTCACTTTCTATTATGACAACTTCTGTTGTAACTGCTTCTCTGCTTGCTACTTCTATTGTAACTACGTCTCTAAAAGCTTCTCTACTTGCTATAAATAAGATCCTCTGGTAACTCATTCTCTGTTGAGTTGAGTGAAACCATTCTATAATTCTAGTGTTTGTAAATTTGTCAATAGAAAGAAAGTGAAAGTGAATCTATGAAGAAATTTGAAAATGCTAAATGAAATGAGAAAATTGATAAACTAAAATGGCAATGAAACTGTGGTGCTAAATACGATATTATACAAAATAACAACAATCATAAAGAGTAGTGTTTTAAGAGTTCTCATGCTTACGGGGATCACTTTCAATCACCTGAATACCCATGGTTTGCTCCTTGAACATAGATCGGTTGGTTATGGAGGTTTTCAAGAATGAAGAATGATTTTTAGGACTTCTAAAAATCATGTCAATCCCTCAAGATCGAGGAGCTAAGTCTCGAGGACAACGCCTTAGGATATCGAGCTAAAACACACCTTTTCCTAAGATCTAAGTCTCAGAAACTTCACCATTGCATTGAGTTTAAAACAAAGACCTACAAGTTTGGCGACCTCTACTATATGAAAACACCATTTAAACCCTTTTGATTTGGAGCCCGTCATTTATAGATATTAAGTGCAAAAGATTAGCATGAAATATAATCTTCATCATGTGATTAAATATAGTCAAAGGTTATTACTTGATTCAATGGTTAACAATAATATATCATATGATAAATATCATGTTTTGCTCCAATCTTATCCACTAAGGATCTATAGATCATGAACTTTAAATCAGACGGTCCAGATTGCGTTTTCACATGTAACATGTACCAAAAATACAAAGTCTTTCTTTAACTTCGGTGCAAGGGCCACATTTATGAGTGTAAGTAATGGCTCCCAAGTCCAAAATTGTGACAACCCGACTTTTCCCCTTCTCATAAATGGGAAAGGTCGCGCCGTCGGATCACCTAACATGATCCTGTCATACAAGTGCATCGTGTACAAAGTGTTACATATGCGGAAGCGGATTGAATTAACTCTGATACGTAGAAATATGACAACAACTGATATTCATTCATTTATCTAAAGTGACAAATTGAATAGGAATATAAACAGAAACCTATACCTGAAGTAGTAAGCTATCTTAAACCACACTGCTGTTTATACATGTTTAATGTTTAAAAACAAATCTCCCTCTCTCTCTAAAGCCTCTCAAGGAAAGAAGTCCTTAGCAGAACCTTCCTCCTCACCCTCCTTGTCCTCCTTCTCAGACTGGTAGGTAGAATCAGCTTCATGCTCAGGGTCACGAGCAATATCTGCAGCTAAGATATGAAGTCATAGGATGAGCTATCATCAAAGTTCAGCAGGGACAACTACAATGCTAATTTATATGTTAGATTATCCATTCATGTCTAGATGCAAAATAAAAGGAAGCACATATTATCTTATATTAGGTCTATTCTAGCATCAATATATCCTGGCAGTATATAACAGAACAAGCACTAACTTATGCAATTATTGTATCATGCTGACAATGCTGAAATATTCATGCTGACCAAATACAAGAACTGACAAGGAATCATGCGAGATAATATCAAGGAATCATGTTGAAACAAGACATGTACAAGGATAAAAAATCAAGCTCTCAAGTAATGGGATCACCTATCAAGCTCTCGAGTTAGCGAGATCACTTGGACCGAGAAAATCAAGCTCCCGAGTTAGCGGGATCACTTGGACCGGGATATTAAGCCCCTGAGCAAGGTTAACAGGGTCACTTGACTCAAGAAGTCAATCCCTTGGGCTATGTTAGCAAGGTCACTTGACACGAGACTGGTCAAGCCCCTGGGCTAAGTTAGCAGGGTCACTTGACTTAACCCAAACAAGAGATTATCAAGATGAGACCATGAACGAGATCAAGTATGCGACATCATGTAATAACTAAAAATCATATCAAAGCTTGCCCAGCAAAACTGAACTTCACAGGCTTATTTATCATGAATATTAGCATACTGACATAGCATGTTCATATTAATTTCAATCTGGGCTAATAGTTTTAACAAAGCTGACTTATCAAAACTAGAATAGCAAAGTTGAGCTCTTCAAGGCTGAACTCAAAACAGAAATAACATGGTTTAAACATTAAACTTATCACCCTCAAGTCATGCTAAATCCTACTTAAACACCAAGCTATCATTCTCATTTCCATCTAACTGAATCAGCATTACTGATCTTGCATGCTTATACATCATGAAAACTAGCATACTTAACTGAGTTAACTACTGATCAATGCTGAACTTATCAAAGCTGCACTATCATGTTCATAATACTTCAAAATTGAGCTTCTTATTCTAAACTAAGAGTTTAACAAAACTGAATTTAACAAAGCTGAATTCTTTAAGGCTGAATTTATCAAAACAACATGAGCATGGTCCTACTAATCATCTCTAAACACCACACTTGTTATACTTATATCTTAACCTTAAGTCTAGCATATCTATTCATACAAAAGTAAATATTATATCGCAGCTAGTAAACTCAAAACTAACTTAAGTAGCGTCATGCACAACATTCATCAGAACCCGCTATCTATCATCCTCATAAACATCATTGCCATATTCATGATTAAGATGGTACTAACATATGCCTCCTAAATATTTTCTTAAATGCACTGATCTTCTTTATCACATGGCTAAAATTGAACTGATATGCATATCAATTTCCTATTTATTCACATGATTCTAATAATAATTTGCTTATCTAAGCAAGAATCAGAAAACTCAATATAAATAGGGAAGGTAATTTCCCTACCGTAAGATCAAGCCTGTGCGTTACGTATGAGACTTGCTTGCAGTCATGTGCTTGCACGCATCCAAACGAAGTCATCGGCATGAGCGCGTTATGTGCACCATATACCTAGGATATATGGTCATAGTTTAATATTTTTAATGGTTTATTGGTTCAATATAGACCCCAAATGTGGACCATTTATGGTCCCAAATCTTATGGTCAAACTCAATAATTTAACCCAGCACAAACCGCTGACAGTGGTGTCACCAAGTACGTCAGATGCAGGGTTGCTGCGGCAAGCAACATAGGTTGTCGCGACAAGCTTTGCAGCTGAGCATATTGCCGTGACTTGTCACTAATTTTTGACCTCTTAAATGTTAGATTTAGAAATTTGTTCCTCCCTAAAAGTTGTAGGGCTTGTTGTGCCCTTTCCAACGCATCAAGAATCATACCAATCCGAGTTTGGGATCAAACATTATGACAAAAATACCAAACAGTGGTCAGTGCACAATGTTGCTGTGACAAGCCTGAGTACCTTGCCGCATCTTGTCACTAATCTTTGACCCTTTAAATGTCCGATTTAGAGCTTATTTACTTCATAAAAGTTGTAGGGCTCGTTGTCTCCTTTTCAACACATAAAAAATCATACCATTTAGAGTTCGGGGTTAAAAGTTATGATCAAAATACTGACCAAAGGTCTGAGCACAATGCTTGCGGCGGCATGCCTGAGCACCTTGCCGCGGCAGGCCTGTAAGGTTGCCGCGACAATCCTATCAGGCTTGGCTTGCTGGGGTGTTTTCTGCTCTATTTTGGCTTCTTTTACTTAGGCATTTGACTGGGTCTTTTATATACATATAATGCTAATATATTGTATCTATATATTGCACCAAAATTGGATATATATTGTTTACGGCATACCTTTTGGAAGAATCGTGGTGACGATGCGATGATGTCAAGCGAGTGTCGGTGACGGAGTTCATAAGAACTCGGTCTACAAGAACTTCCTGACAGCGATTGCCTTTAAAAGACGCTTACTCGAATCGCAGGTCACACGGTGATTTATATTTCCGAAACCAAGGTTCGGATTCAATGGTTTGAAGACTAAGGGATTGAGAAGAACTACGTGAGGACTGGTTTAAGCTAGAAGAGAACTTATGGAAATGGGTTTCTTCAAGACTTGCAGCAGGAAGGAGGAAGATGGGTCGAGTTTTGTAGCAGTTTAGCTACTTTTGCGTGCATGGGAGTCAAGAATGACTCATGCATGCGTGGATGTTGTTGGCGATTTCAAATATCTTATAAGCTATACAAGGAAACATTCCCTACAACTCCCACATAACTTGGTATTGTACACACGCATAAGCCAAAATAGGCTTTATTTTTTGTACCAAACTCATTTACTAGTTTAGTGTATAAGCTAGATTTGGTTTGGCTTTGGTGTAATGTAAAACACTAATATACTACATATCTAGGGTGCTAATTTTAAGTGTACATCTATTACACTTTAGTAAGTGTATGGGCTGGCTTATAGTTTTAGTGTAAAGCAATTACACCTATATATATACATATATGTATAGGATTGCAATTTTATTCAGTGTGTTAGCTAATACACTTCTATGGTATATGGAAGGTTAAAGTTTCAAGTGTGTTTTTTAATACACTAACTTTAAGTGTATGACGGACCGGGTTTGATTAACCAAATTTACTGGTCTCTAAGGGCTTCACATTCTTATCAGGTTTGAACACCAAATTAAATAAATCCTTTGTGTAACCTGTTAGGCACACGCCTGACCCTTCTCGAGTTCATACTCAGTATTGTCAGGATAAAAATGTGGCAGCTGTTACAAAAATGTTGCATAAGTTCTGCAAAATAGAATGTATTAGTTAGTCCTCCTGAATTTAAGCTGGAATTATAAATAAGAGTCTTGGGGTCTAGAAATGGTAAGTCGAATCTGATTGTGCAAGCAGGGTAGCGCGCATAATCACCCAAACAATTGTGGTAATTGGAATCGGGTGCACAACAATGTCCGCGTATTCTACTTTTCATATAGTGTAGAGTGTTTGCATGCATCCTTGGGTGCAAGCAATTACCTTCCAAATAGGGTGTAACGACCCAAATTTTTTTAAACTTTATTTAATGGTGTTAGATGTGTTTTGCACTATGCACAATGTTAACGATCTACACTGAAACTTACCCTATTTTAGAAAACTTTATTTAAGTTACGCAACTTTTTCTCTTTTCTTAGTATAATCTTTTGAGAACCCTAGCTGTCTCTTATTCTTCTATTCTCTTAAAAAACCCTAGCCATCATAACTTCTTCTCAACTTTTTCCTTCATAAAACTCTTTAATCTTCTCAAAACTCTTGTGTGCTCTTTCACAAGAACCACCGTGATCTATTTCCACCATCAAGATAAAGGAGAAGAAATAGAACAAATCTCGGACAAGCTATCACGTTGGACGTCGATATCTTCAACCCTAATCGCCGTAGATCTACCATTCACGCTTCAAGAGGTAGGTACCCATCAATCCATCTTGTTCTTAGATCCCATCGCGCAGGGTACATTCAATCGCGTATCTACGAGCTAAATAAAATGAACCTTATTTATACTTTTTAGAATATTATTTTAAAATGAGTAAAGTCGCAAGCCCTAGCTATGATTGCATTTAATCTAGTTTTAATTATTTTTCCTTATTTTCGAATCTTATTTTCGGAACCTGAGAAGCTTGCAGAATTTTTGAAATTGATCGATCGATTTTCTATTGCGATCAATCGATTTTGGGCAGAGCGAAAAGGGTATATTTTCTATGTAGTTGATCAATCGATTTTTAATTTCGATCGATTGATTCTGAATTGAAATGGAGATTACTTATAACCTGATATTTTTGATTGATTGATTATCATTTCCGATTGATCGATTCTGGACTGAATCGACTATGTTTATTTTTATTTTTATATTCGATTGATCAACTATCATTGTCGATCGATCGATTTTGGACCAAGGCCATTTTTGTACTTATTTTCTCTTTTTATATTCGATCGCTCGATTTCAAGTTTCCGATCGATTGATTCTGAATCAAATCAAATGCCTCTTTATATCTTATTTTTGATCGATCGATTCCTTATGTTCGATCATTTGATTCTAAACATAATCGATTACCTATTTACTTTAATATCGTTTGATTCTAAATTCCAATTGAGCGATTTTGACCCAAAATGAATAGCATATGTATTATAATTTCGATCGATCGATTCTCGTCCAAACAGACGATATTATTTACTTATATAATTTTACCTTATCACGACCAAGATTTTAATGCATGATAATCACAAGAATATTTTGATTGATGGTCGTGATATACTTCACTTTAAATTACAATGTCTTTCAATTTAAACATTTAATTATAGTAATCTATACATCAATTTTATCACTTCAACGTGACCTCTTCGATAGCATGAAGAATGAGAAATTCGATGCCCTCGTAAAAATTAAATTCTGACCTCCACGTTCTTGAATGCACACTAATAACTACCTTATTCTATATTTGTATTAGTGTTATATATATATATATATATATATATATATATATTCATAATGAAATCTGAATGGAAATCGATTCTGTAAGTAAGATAATTCTATGTTTTTATCTTGAACGTGTTATACGAGTTATGGACATCTTAGGTCATATGTATGCGAGTGTATGAGATCTTGTCTACGCTTGGGCTTGGTGATTCGCTGAAATGATATCGAAGTGAAGAATATATCGTATTTACATGCCTTATAACTCATGATAGTGTGAGACATCATGACGAGTAGGGTGAGTGTAAATTCAGTTTAGTCTCGTATACGATGGCATATGTGGTGACCCTATTACCCCGAGTTTTAATATGATAGGATAAGATATGAGTTAAGATATGAGCTTCGACCTTTAGGCCTTAGTTGTAGTGATGTCTCTTTTATAATTACGTAAAACTCAGAATGTAGGCATCCATATATGGATGCAACACCTCTATGGTAGTATGAGCTATCACACGAAATATATCCAGGTTCCTACAAAATCTTTTCCTTGAAAAGCGTGATTTAGTGAAGTTACCCCATTATAGCTCGTCCTAGAATTATGTTGTAAGAGTATGTTATAATATGAGTATGTAAGATAAGATAAGTTATGAGTATGATAATAAGATACCGCTATATAGGCCAACATAAGATTAAAAACTTAAGTCTGTACGTATCGTTCCTTACATAGTCACTATAAGGGCAACAATATCTTACAACTAAGACAGGTCTCTGGGAGACAATATGAGTATGTTAGAGTTATGATTGGCCATGTCTCCTCATTAGGCTGGATGAGGTGTATGAGTATGTTATGAAAGGCGTTATATTATAGTAGTAAGCTACTATGGTGACCTTCACATGGTAGCCTCGAGGAGCGACTCTGACACAGGTTGTATAAAATTTATGAGTATGTTAGGTATGCCCATGCGATGTACAGACGCATGTATGAGAATAATAAGATATGTTATGCTATAAGATATGGTAAGGTATATTAGGATATGAGTATGTCTAGATCATGATCTTACATTTATGGTATGATACAAACCCTACGATACATAGGAATTTATTATTTCCTTATTTCTATTGCTTTGATATACTATTATTATCACTCACGTGATGCACCTACAATGCACCTGAGTAGAATGGGGTGGATTATTGGTGTATCCATTGAGTTGCATGGTGTTTAGTAACTCAACTCTCGTGGCATTTATCTATTTCAGGTGACTATATTGGTAGAGTGGATACTGGCTACTCTAATACTATTGGTGTTGATTTCGTTGACCCCGTGGACGCTGAGTACCAGGAGCCTTGGGAGGGTGACACAACAGGTTACCAAGAGGACTTTGATGCTGATTTTGATCCGAGTGCTGACTATTGATAGTTGTAGTTTTGGTACCGAGTTTAGTTTCATACTGTTATGGTTTATTTATATTCTCGTACTTTTATTTATGTCTGATCTATATTTCTGCATTAATTATGAGATATTTCTTAGATTTTATCGCAGTTATTTATTTATTTATTTATGGTTGCCCTTTTATTCTACCTTTATTTATTGGATTCATGGATTTAGTGGAACCATAATTGTGCGAGAACTCTGATTATGTATATGTTTGCTTAGCGTATCTAGGATGCGTGTGGGTCATAACATGAAATTCTACGCCCTTGGGATGGGGTAGAATTTTGGGTTGTGAGAGTGGTATCAAAGACCAGACTTTACTTTCTGTTAGACTCTAGGGACTTAAGTTATTACGAGTTCTAAGTCTTTGGTTTTGATCGATTCTGGATCGACCTACTCCTTGATTACATTGAGTTTTGTTTATGAAATTGGAGCTAAGCCTGTATCATTGGATAGTATGCTTGCGATTTCTACGCCGTCAAGAGAAGTGATGGTGACATCTAAAGTTTGCAAAGCTGTGATCTTGGAATTGGAACACATGAGTTACCCATAGATCTTGTGGACTCAGATTCCAAGACTTCGACATAATCCTCGACTTGGATTGGTTGGTGGCTTCTCACGCCTCAGTAGATTGCTTTTATAAAGTAGTTGTCTTTCGACTGATTGGGAGCTTTTTGTTCAAATTTGGTGACATTAAAAGGGGAGGAGTAGCCCTACTTGCTACACTCGACATTGGTTGTGATGAGAAAGTGAACCCCTCAATTATTCCCATTTTTGGGGAGTTCGTCGATATTTTTTTGAAAGAATTACCTGGACTTCCTCCTAACCGAGAAGTAGAGTTCAAGATTGATCTCGCACATGGTACCCTATCGATTGCGAAAGTTTCATACAGATTAACACTAGTAAAACTGAAGGAATTAGAGATTCAATCATGAGAGTTTTCTGATAAGAATTTATTTGATGCACTGAGTCACCATGCAGAGCACCGGTCTTGTTCGTAAAGAAGAAAGATGGCTCGATGAGACTTTGTATTGACTATCGACAGCTGAATAATATAACTGTGAAGAATCGATACCCTCTTCCTCATATCGATAACCTATTCGATCAGCTACAGGGTGTTGAATACTTTTCAAAAATAGATCTCAAGTCTGGATATCATCAGTTGAAAGTCAGAGAAGAAGATATTCCGAAGACTGCTTTTAGGATAAGGCATGGACACTACAAGTTCCTTGTTATGCCTTTTAGACTTATGAATGCGCCTATCGTGTTTATGAACTTAATGAACCGCATATTCAGTGAATTCCTCAAGAAGTTTGTCATTATGTTTATCTATGATGTCCTTATTTATTCTCGCATGAAAGAAACTCATAAGGACAACTATCGTATTGTGTTATAGACTCTTCGTGAGCACAAATTGTATAGGAAATTGAGCAAGTATGAATTTTGGCTTGAGAAGGTAGCTTTCTTGGGTCATGTGATTTCAGCAGCAGAGATTTTTGTAAATCCATCAAATATTAAAGCTGTTGCAAAGTGACAAGCACCGAAGAATGTCATCGAGGTGAGAAGTTTTCTTGGCTTAGCCGGATATTACTGCAAATTCGTAGGAGGATTCTCTCGTTTGGCACTACCGCTCACTATGCTAACCCATAAGAACAACAAATTCGTTGGACCGATTAGTGTGAGTAGAATTTTAACTTATTGAAGTAGAAGCTCATGACAACTCTCATACTCACCTTACCTTCTGGACCCAGTGATTATGAAGCTTACACGGATGCCTCGCATCAAGGACTTGGGTGTTTGTTGGAGCAACATAAGAGAGCAATTGCCTACGGCTCGAGGCAGTTGAAAACACATGAGAAGAACTATCCAGTTCATGATCTTGAGTTGGCAGTTATAATCCTTACACTTAAGATTTGACGACACAATTTATATGGTGAGACCTTCAAGATCTAACGGACCACAAGAGCCTCAAATATTTATTCTCTCAGAAGGATCTGAACTTGAGGTAGAGACGATGGATGAAGTACATGAAGGACTATGACTGTTCCATTAATTACCATCCGTGTAAGGAAAACATAGTTGCTGATGCTCTAAGTCAGAAATCCTTAGGATTACTAGCACATCTGAAAGCTTGGAAGCCGCTCGATGAGATTGCTCAGTTGGATTTGTGACTTGACAGAATTGGTGAAGGAGCGTATCTAGCTAGTATGATGGTCAAGCCTACCTTTGTTGATCGCATCAAAACCGAGCAACCCCTAGATCCCGAAGTTTCGAAGATTATGGGATAGCTAGCCGAGGGCCCTAAACATGACTTTTCCCTACACATTGATGGGACCCTTCTATTCAGAGATAGATTATATGTTCTCGATGTTGCAATCTTGCGAAACAAGATTCTCGAGGAAGCACATAAATATGGGTATTTGGTGCATCCAGGTAGAACAAAAATGTATCGAAATATTCAAAGTTATTACTGTGGCCAAACATGAAGAGAGAGATTGCTGAATATGTCTCCATATATCTGGTATGTAAATAGGTGAAAGTTGAACACCAGAAGCAAGCTGATCTTTTGCAGAGCTTACCTATTCTCGAGTGGAAGTGGGAGAACATCTCTATGGATATCATAGTTGGATTGCCGAGAACTTAAAGGAAGCACAACGCCATTTGGGTTATTATGGATCGATTGACTAAGTCGGCGCACTTTCTACCTTTCAAGAATACTGATAGTGAGGATAAATATGCTGAGACGTATCTGAAGGAAATAGTCAAGCTTCATGGGTTTCCTGTGAGCATTGTGTCGGACAGAGACACAAAGTTAACCTCTGAGCATTGGAGAAAATTTCAGGAAGAAATGGATACGAGACTAGATTTCAGTACAACCTTCCATCCAGAAACTAACAGGCAGACTGATTGGCCTCTAAAATTGTATAATTTATGCCCAAATTTCAGCTTTATTAGCCCTTGCTTAACTATTAATGAGCATGTTTAGTTCATGATGTGTTGCAACAGGTTCAAAGGCCGGATCTATGTAAAAATAGTTAGAAGTGCAAAGTTAGAGGAAACCCAAAGCTTTGGCAAGTAAACTCAAGAGGAACCAGGTCAGAGAAGCACAGAATGGTGATTTTGACTAGTCGAGACTGCATTCTCGATCGGTCAAGATCACTCAGCAGAGAAGTGCCACTAGATGAGAAGAAATAAGAATAACAAGGGCTGAATGAACCAGTCGAGATATCCGATTCGACCAGTCCGGAGAGAGCAAACTGAATAATGTAAAATCTGCTTATAATGTGGACCGGTCGAAAATTGAAGCAAATCTGAAGCCCCGTGAAGCCTCTGTGATCTGAAGAGCTAATCTGATGTTCAATCGGTCGAAACAAATTCTCAACCGATCGAGATAGAGTTTCCACATGAAAAATTAGCTCTTCTAGCTGGGTTTTCTCTGGCACTGCAATCCCTTCCAGATTCTTCTTCCTCAAACTAATTTTTAGGGATCTTGGAGAGATTCTTGCCGTGTACAATTGTTCTATGGCCTTATACTCTATAAATAAGGACCCTAGGGTTAGGTTTTAGGCAATCCTCATGGTGAAACTTTTCTAGAGAGTTTTGGCGTGAGTATTCCTAGGTTAGGGATAGATCTAGTTCTGAAATAGAGAGAGATTGATTATAATCATCGGGAGAGGATTGATTCAGCAATGATGAAGGTTTTTCGATCGATTCGAGGCTAAAAAAATTTTAGGCTGGGATCTCTTATAAATTCAGATAAGTAAATAATAATATTATGCTTCTTTATATATTGTGAATTCAATTTTATAGTATGATTGCATGTTTGAGGTTTTGAGAGTCATCGAGAATGCGCGATGATAAAGGTTTAATTCTATTTAGTTTAATTCGAGTGGCCTTATAGGGATTGGAGTTAGATTAGATAGGATATTCACTGACGGACTAAGCCTTGTAGGATAGTTTTAGTTGGTTATGTGCAATGGTGCCTGGATGTTTAGATTCGTCTAGTTCATATACGAAGTGACAAAGATTGTAGCCTGGAGCGGGAGCACCTGAAATTCAAAATAGGAAAAAGTAGGATTTATTATATATGAGTCTGAGATCTAAGAGAGATCCCAGACTGCCTTCTCATCTCTTATATCAAAACTGATTTAGGTTTTCTTTTTATTTTTAGATTAATTTAGGAAACTTAATTTTATACAATTTTATTATAATAAAATAGAAACTAAATAGGATAAATGACAAGTCTCTGTTGTTCGACACCCTTATACTTGCCCTAGTACATCCGAGCTTGTGCACTTGCAAGATTTCTATCTTAAGATGATCAAGATTTTGGCGCCGTTGCCCGGGACTTCGGCTTTATCTTATTTGATTCCTATTTTATTAGTGTATTTCTGTATCATATACTAACCTTAGTTTGTTTTATTTTTGCTTTATAGGCTTAGGAGATCGGAGACTCGAACACACCAAGTCCTATTATGGGATGCTGTGAGAGGCTAAGGTACGTGTTTTTGGTTTTCATTCATTAGGTTTAGTATTTTACTTTTGTTTTTATTTTCTGTTTATGCCAAGGTTGTGGTTGCAATTCCTTCTCTAGAGAGACTAGACCTTGAGCTTGAGAGAACTTATCGGCGCATCCGCACTAGCTCACGTTCCTCTAAAAAAGTCATGAGTTTTGATCATTCTAGCCGCCCCGCTGAGCAGTCACATAATATACCATTTTACCACCCTTAACTTAGTGATGCTAGGACTTAGTTTGCTACTAATAAGTTACTGATCTGTAGATATTAAGGAAAAATAAAAAAAGAAAACCAAAACGATAATATTCATCAAAATGAACTCATAAAGCAATACAAAAGGCAATTGAACCAAAAGACGAATCTTCGCCTACTAAAAAGTGAATAATCGTGTTTTACGATTTTCGGAACGCTGTAATATAGAGTAGAAATCGTAATTTACGATTATTCAGAAAAAATATTTAAAAGAGTACGATCCAAGAGAATGCGAGGAATCGTAATTAGAGAATCGTTCTATAGGAAGCTGTGTTGAGAGAGAAGAAATGACGAATAATCGTAAATGCAAAATCGTCCAGAGAATAAAGCTAGAAAATCGTGATCTGCGATTTTCCAGAAAAGAACACCTTCTGAAGCTATTGATCATGTGAGAATGAACACCGCCATGTATAAAATTAGAAGAATTCTTGACTTAGAAGTCTAGCCAATCACAGATTTGAGGAGATTGACGAAGAAGACTCTTAAAGGACTCTGCTGAAATAAAGGAGAAAATCCAGAAATACATCAGCAGTTCAAAGCAAGGAAAGATAAGATTAAAAGTAGAGTTATATTAGGATACTTTTGTTTAGTAATTTCATATATTAGAATTAGGAGTTTTATAAACCAACCCTTTATGATCTATAAATAAGAGGGCTTGGTATAGGAATTATTATCGAAGAAATTCCCAGCATCAATTGACAACTGAGGTTGTATTTTTTTCTGATCAAATTAGAGTAGTTTAGTTTTGATATCCAAGGTTCCTCGATCATAATTGACGACTGGGATTGAGAGCTGGAGGATTAGAGTAGATATCTATAGTTTCTTAGAAGTAATTGACGACTGCGGCTGAGGGGTGAAAGATATAATTTTTATTGCTTTCTAGTTTAGATTTATTTTATTGCAATTTACTGCTTTATAAACATCTTCAGATTTTAATTTGAATTGACGACTCAGATTAGATTTGCAAATTAGTATAATGGTTTTAATTTTCCATCTTTAATTTTTTGGAGTTTGATTGATGCCCAAATTTATGATAGATTAAAGATTAGTATAAATCTATATTAAAGGATGCTAGTTTTTGATTGATGACCAAATTCTAAAAGACTGAAATATAATATAACGGTATTTTAAAATTATAAATATCCGATAGCTGAAGATTATGATTGACGATCACAATTTGAAGTAGGAGGATTTAGGATTTATTTTTTGTAAATTAGTTTTAAAAAAAACCCTTCTTTATTCATATTTCTCAAATAGTATAGGAACTTAAAAGATAAGTATAAGTTTTCAGAAAATTAATATATATATACTAGCACATATAAACGTATCTTCGTGAGAACAATCATATACTAGCTCTACAATTTTCATTGTGTGCTTGCAATAGGTTAAGACTTAATTAGATACATATAACCAACGAATCAAGTTTTTGGCGCCGCTGCTAGGGATAGTGTTTTATGTTGTATTTACATTAATTTAACAAAACAAGTATTTGTCTTTCTCTTTTTATATTTATTTATATTTTTAATTTTCTTTGATCACTTCTTAAGCTTTTACAAGTTTACTCGGATCAGCGAATCAGGGATTTCAACACTTCTGCTGGCCACAGAGATTAGAGGCTCAAATTTGTCTCTCCCTGCTTTCTATATATATATATATAATATTTTATTTAAGATGCAAGGCCATGATGAAACATCATGGCCGAATCTTAATATTACTTAACCCCCAATGGAATTCCCAATTACTCCCTGGTATCCAACCATGTTGGAGACAGAGCAGGCCTTTGCCTCTCAGTGGGGTAGTGTTGAGAATCCTTATAATTCTTAGTAGGACAATCCTTATGGTTTCCCAAGGGTAACCCAACAGGAATTATCTTATACATACTCACAACATTCTCTAAATTCTCAACAGTCATATAGCCCATACCAATCCTTTGCACAACACCCATATCCTCAGAATGGAAATGATGGTGCTACTTGAACCTTATTGTTTTAAAGCGAAGAAAACTCTCGTGAAATTTCCACGGCGAAACCACGAGAGATACTCCAAATCCTTTAGGACTTACAACAACATGCGCACCATCGCTTTAGAGAATTACCCCAATTATCTCAGATCTCCAAAAATTTACACTCTTGCACTCAGTCCATTGCAAATATAGAAACCCAAAATCGGGCAATTAGCCTTGCAGTGGAGGAAAGAGAGTATAACCAAGTGAGCTCGCAGACACTAACTCCCACAGTTCAAGCTATTCAGACCTTAAGGAGTGGCCGAACTGTTGACAATAGAGTAGAGATGCCTACCCTAGTAGTTATCCCTATGATCAGAGAAATAGAGAATGAAGCCAAAGAAGAGACTCTCCCACAAGAAAAACCAAAAAAGTTAGAAAATGAAAAATAAAAAAAAGTAGAAAATAAAGAGGACGACACACCTAAACCTGTAACCGAAGCACCCTATGTACCCAAGTTACCATTTTCAAATGCTTTTGGTGCACCATCCCCTTTTGATAAAAATCCAAAAAAATTAGAAGAAATTACCGAGATCTTCAAAGAGGTGAAGATCAATTTGCCCCTCTTAGAGGCAATTAAATAAGTCCCAGCCTATGCACAATTTCTAAAAGAGATATGTATGCAAAAATGGAAATAGTGAAACAATGTCTCATAAAAAGTTTTCTTAACAAAGTAAGTAAGTTCTATCTTGCAAGCTAGAACTACGGCCAAGCTTAAAGATCCTAGTGTGCCTACAATTTCATGTATCATAGGCAATTATGAAATAAATAAAGCACTTCTAGATCTGGGAGCCACTGTGAATCTGCTACCATAATCTATTTACGAAAAATTAGGACTAGGAGATATGAGGTCTACTTCGGTAACTCTTCAGCTAGCCGATAGATCAGAATGAAGGCCTGTAGGAATTATTGAAGATGTAATGGTTGGGGTTGTCAAATTGGTATTCCCTGTTGATTTCCTGGTGTTAGGCATGGAATCATGTTTGAAATCTCCAACACAAATTTCTGTTATACTCGCTGGACCATTCTTGGCCACAGCCAATGCTTGTATAAACTATAAAATTGGGATAATGGAAGTTTCTTTTGGAGATATGCGGATCCAATTAAATGTCTTCACTGCAGCCAACCAAATGGCTTCAATAGACGACGAGGAATACTTCAACATAGATGAAATTGAAGAATTAGTAGAGGAAGCATTACCTCTAGTCTTATCAAATGATGAGCTTCAGACTACATTATGGTATATGGACTTGGAAGAATCAGACCACCAATTGAAGGAGGCGATTTATCCGATGGATGCTGCTATCTGTGAACTCCAATACGAGACTTGAAAACTATGGATAAAACCTCTGCCCGTTATTTCCAATGAATCGTTAGAACCATCTATCTAAAAAGCACCTTCCTTGGATTTGAAACTACTTTATGATACCCTTAAGTATGCTTTTCTTGGGCCTAACGAAACTCTTCCAGTAATTATTTCATTTGCTCTTAACAAGAAACAAGAGAGTAGGTTATCAGCCACACTCGTAAAGTATAAGCATGTAATAGGATGGACTGTCATTGACGTTAAAGGGCTTGACCCCTCGATATGTATGCATCGTATATATTTGGAGGACAATGCCAAAACTTTACGAGAAAGCCAGTATGGTTAAATCCAAATATGAGGGAAGTTGTTCAAAAGGAAATCGTGAAACTACTAGATGCAAGTATTATTTACCCAATTTTTGACAGTGAGTGGGTGAGTTTCATTCGAGTAGTCCCAAAGAAATCTAGGATTACTGTGAAAGAAAATACAGCCGGTGAGTTAGTACCACTACGTGAAACCACGGGATGACGTGTATGCATTGACTATCGGAAGTTTAACTCAATGACTCGCAAGGATCATTTTCATTACCCTTCATAGACCAAATTTTGGAAAAACTTGCGGGCCAGGAGTATTTTTGCTTTCAAGACAAATATTTAGGATATAATCAAATTCTGGTCTACCTGAAAGACCAAGAAAAGACTACCTTCACGTGTCCTTTTGGAACGTTCGTTTATCGTCACATGCCCTTTGGGTATTGCAATGCCCCTGCAACATTCCAAAGATGCATGATGGCAATCTTTTCTGATATGATAGACAAGTTTTTTAAAGTATTCATGAATGATTTTTCGGTATTTGTCCGAACGTTTGATTCATGTCTTGATCATCTTGCCCTCGTCTTAGAATGATGCGAAGAAACTAATTTAGTGTTAAGTTGGGAGAAAAGCCATTTCATGGTTCAATAAGGCATAGTCTTAAGGCATATTGTCTTTAAAAGAGGAATAAAAGTTGACAGGGCTAAAATGATGTAATAGTAAATCTACCATCACCAACTTCGGTACGATAGATTAGATCTTTCCTTGGCCATGCCGGCTTCTATCGCTGCTTTATAAAAGATTTTTCCAAAATCTTGAGACCACTATGCCACTTATTAGTAAATGATGTACCCTTTAATTTCGATGATGCCTGTCTTGATGCATTCAATAAGCTTAAGGCACTTCTCTCATCCACACCAATCATTCAACGTCCTGACTATTCCCTACCTTTCGAAGTAATGTGCGATGCTTCTAATTACGCAATAGGTGTCGTCTTAGGACAGCGGAGAGACAAGGTCCTTCATGTAATTTATTATGCAAGCCGAACCTTGATTGAAGCTCAGGTTAACTATACCACTGTTAAGACCTAAAAAGTACCACTTTTCACCCCTTAACTTAATCTCTGTTGGACCCTTAGTCATTTAATAAAAGTGTTTTAAGCCTGTTCTACAAATAATAAATAGCAGCTGCCAATAAACCCCTAACCATACCAAAAAGCCCACTGTTGTCCCAGAATTACCTCAGCAGAACGAAGGATGAACACAGACTGAGAGTTGGCTGAAGCATAGGCACATCCACGCAGAAATACGTCAAGAAGAATGCCTTGTGCAAATGTCGCAGGGTTCAATTGAACCAGGCATAATGCCTTCGCGCAGTTGTCGCGAGCCCCTGGAGGAAGCACAACAACTGGTCGTCCAGTTTGCGCGCCATTCTTGTGCGATTTGGTGCCAAAAAGAATTGAAAATCAAGCCTCGTGAGGCTCAGACTAAAGCATTCACGCAGTCTCGCACATCTCAAAAGAAGAACCGTTAAGCTTCGCGCGACTCACTCAGAAGAGAAAGCTTCAGGTATTCCTGCGCGCAACTGTCGTGCAGTGGCCGCGAGATACAGACCTTCAGTGAATCTCACGAGACCCAGAAACTCTTGAACATTGCTTCTTCACGAAGATCTGTCGTGAGATTCACCAAGGGACGAACCGCGCGAGCAATCCTCGCTCCATTCAAAGCTGAAAGAGCAATCTTGCGATAGCCATTTGTATTCCGCGATGACTAAAATGCCAATCCCGCGACTGCATGAATTTCAAGTCAATCCAACCCCGCGACGCCAATTCTACCACGCGGAAAGATCTGAAATAGTTTCTACTCAGCGAGGATTGAATTGTAAACTTCTCTCCACTTCTGCAAGGGCAATCTGGGAATCTTCAGCAATTAGGGCACATACTCCAATGCTTCAATCTCCGTGCACACACCCCGAGGCATCCAAGGGACAAGAATGAGCCGCAATTACATTGAGAAATTAGGGTTTTCCTAACCCTAAGTGGAGGGAAAGTCGACTGCTATATAAGCCTAAGCCTAGCTTAGGTTTTAAGGATCCTTTTTTGGGACTTAACTTCTGTGCTTCTTCTCCAAAAAACCAACGATAGAATTACAGTAGGCTAAGGTTAGGGTTTAGAAGTTTTCTTTTTCCTTTTTCTTTCTCTCCATAGTCTAGCATTTGCTGGCTATGCCTTTTATATGATTATCTGGTAGAGATTTTAATGGAGTTTTTATAATAGGATCTGTTGCATGTATGGGATGTTATTTTTGTTATGAGTTGTGCTGTACAAGGCTGCTGTCTTGAGATCCTCCATTGCTAAGTTATTTTGTAAGCAATGGAGGATTGCTTCTAAGGTACTATTTAGATCTAAGTAACCTGTGTGTCCAGATTAGGCACTTTGCAGGCCTTCTCCCACCACAGGACCCACTAAATCTGAATCCCCATGGGAACTTGTGGTTGTAGCCTTGGGAACATGGTGGCGGCAGTAATGTTCTTGTTCTGTCTTAGCCTTTTGTGAGGAGGATAACCTCTGTGGATAGTCTGTGACCATTCAAGTGGACAGATTATAGCCCTAGAGTGAGGCCAAGTCATGAAACTAAGACAGATTCTTCTTCTCTGTACTTGTGCTTGTAGCCTTGCGAGAGATTATGCAGTGACAAACTCCCCTATAGTGAATAGATCCACCATCAGATTGCAGATCTGAGTTGGCCGTAGAGATTGTAGGTTTGTGACTGAATCACTGCAGTCTTTCTAAAGCAGTGAACAACCATGCTTAAAAGATAGTACTCAAACTCTTGCTGGTCCTGTGTGTCCAGGCTTGTGCACTTTGTAGGCCTAGCCCCACACACAGAACTTTAGAGGATGAGGTTCCTATGGATTCTGGAGCTTGTAGCCTGGATGAAGTAGTGCCTATAATGATAAATTTGTTTTGACCCATCTCTGGATTGTGGTTCCCCTATTGGATAGTCTGTGACCATTTAAGTGGACAGGTTATAGCCTTAAGGGATTGGATCATGGCACAGGGGTGAGTTGGATTCTTTCTCCTCTTTGGTAATAATGTAACCATTGGACAGGATTTTTATAGCAACAGATCTGAGTCTGAGTTACAAGACCCATCAGATCTGTACCTAATAATATACTTCTCACCCTTTTATATTTATTTTCTCACTCCACCATCCTTCTTAACCCTTTCTGTAATCTAGACATTAGGATACCTTAGAATTTAGATTATAGTGACCTAAATCCCCTTCCACTAAGGATTGCTAGATCTGTAGCCAGATCTGGAGAGCCTACTAAGGATAGCTCCCTTGGAGCTTGAGATCAACTTCCCTGTGGGATAAACTCTTACTTATCAAAACTTGCTACAACAGGCCCTGTATCTTGCAGGACTGTGCATATTTTAGGCTTGCTGCTCCGTAATCATCACTCTACCTTTCACTCATTTTTCATTTACCCCATTCTTATCACTGTCTCCAATAAAGTCAATAGCAAGCACATAAAATATCCCAACAAGTTTTTGGCGTCGTTGTCGGGGATATTGATCTTTTAGTAGACTCTAGATTTTTTAATTCTTTATTCTTTGGTAGCTGTACTTGTGAATAATTGATACTGCTGATTTACATTTGAAAATTTTCTTGCAGATCTAGACCGTAGCAGAGAAGGAGACTGGAATTGCATTGAGAGTCTAGCTACCTCTGTTTGCACTTCTCTAACCTTCAAAACCTCAGTTTATTTCTCCTTTGAAGATTCCATAAGCAGTTGATTAGGATAGTTGTAATTTTTTTTTTTGTGCAATGTGCTTGTGAATAGTTTCCCCTGCCGTTGGTGTGTGTGCATGTTAGGAAGGAGATCCCTTAGTCCTACTTTAGAGCCTGCTAACCTTGAGATTGAAAGGGGTAGATGACCGAGAAGGCACAGACACACCACACTTGAGCCCCCTATTGAAATAGAGACAACAATTATGGGTGAAGAGCAACCTAGAACATTAAAGGAATTGAATGCTCCAGATGATTACAATTCTCCATTCAGCATTCAATTCCCAGATGTTCAGGTAATTACAAAATCAAAACTTCCATCATCTAAATGCTTCCCACTTTCCATAGGCTTAGCAAGGAAGACCCTTACAAGCACATTGACCATTTCTTAGCCCTGTGCACGACATTTCCATTGCTGGTTTGGGACCAGAAGCCATTAGGCTAAGGCTCTTTCCTTTCTCCCTAAAGGACAGGGCCAGCACCTGGTTGTCTACTCTCCCAAACAACAGTATCACTACTTGGAAAGACCTCCAGACAAGATTTCTGTCTAAATTTTTCTCAGAGACCAAAACCTGCCAGTTGAGGAAAGGCATACTTGCTTTCCCCCAATCCCCAACTTAGGATTTTAACCAATCTTGGGACAGATTTAAGAAGATGCTCAAACAATGTCTCCACCACAAGATCCCTGACTGGCAGCTTGTCCAGAGCTTCTACAATGGGATAGATGAGAAGAGCAGAGACATGGTAGATGCCTCTTGTGGTGGAACATACATGCATAAAACAATTGATGAGGCATGGGACTTGTTCGAGGTCATAAGTGAAAATGCTTTCTAGAAGATGTCTTCATCTACAACTATTCAAGAGCCTTCTCCTAAGCTAGGGGTGGCTGAAACTTCTAAAGGAAAGATGTATGAAGTTAGAGGAAATGATGACCTGAGAATGCGGATGGCCAATCTTACTGAAAGATTTGATAAACTTTTGACTGTGGTGCAGCCCAGAATGACTACACAAGTGATGGAGGCATGCTTGATATGCCAATCTCCACAGCACACAGTGAAAGAGTGCCCATCTGCAGGGCAATACCCTGAATTTGTAATGGAACAGGCTGCTGCTACACAATCTTTTGGACAACAATAATCTGGTGGTTACAATAAACAACCATATGGATACCAGCACCACAATGCTGGTTACCAATGGAGAGACCACCCAAATTTGTGGTGGAGGCAAGACAATTATGTTCAGCCACAACAGATATTGACCTTACCTCAAAGGCCGCAGCAGCAGTTTAACTAGGGTTATGCCCAATGGTCAAATTTCTAGCAGCAACAGCAACCCCAGCAACAAAATTAATTGGTAGTTCCCCCACCTCAACCCCGAAGTGCTTCTTTCGAGGATCAGGTTTTGGCCCAATTGTAAAGCCTTGGACCCTTGAATCAGACTGTGACTTCTCACAGTCAAAGCATTAAGAAAATAGAAGAGCAGCTTGGCCAAATAGCCAAAGCTCTGGCTAAAAAAGAAGAGAACAGGTTGCCAAGCTAGCCAGTAGCCAACCCAAAAGGCCAGTATTCCATAGGAGAAGGCTCCTCAAATTAGCCTTAAGGTCTGGCAAGCTGGTAGACAACCAGGTGGAAAAAAATAAGGAGAGGTCATTCCCAAGGAAATGTCAAGTCGAAGTGATAAAGACTTTGTTAGAGCACAGAGTCAAGAACTGTCTGCTACCATTCAATAAGGGAAAAATAAAGAGGTTGTAGTTGAGCCTCAGCAGGAGATAAAAATAGATAAAAGAAAAAAACAAAAGTTTAATCATAGGCTTGCAGCTAAGGAACCAGCAGTACCTCAGCTGCCTTTTCCTCAATCATTGAGTGGCCCTTCCCCTTTTGATAAGGGTCAGGCACAGATCGAGGAAATGATGGAGACCTTTAGGCAGGTCAAAATAAATTTACCCCTGTTTGATGCAATCAGATAGGTCCCAACCTATGCAAAGTTTCTGAAAGACCTCTGTACTTAGAAAAGGAAGGCCAGAGGCCACTTGTCCAAAAAGGTCTTTGCAACTGATACAGTTAGTTCTGTATTAACCATGACAATACCTGAGAAGTTGCATGACCCAGAGATACCCACTATTCCTTATATTATTGGTGACCACACGATCGGAAGGGCCCTTTTGGACCTTGGAGCCAGTGTTAACCTACTGCCATACAGTGTATATCAGCAGTTAGGTTTGGGGGAGCTGAAGCCCACCCTCATTGTTTTATTGATGGCTGATAGGTCTGAAAGAAAACCTATGGGAGTGGTTGAGGATGTCCTAGTGGGGGTAGACAAGTTCTTCTACCCTGCAGACTTCCTTGTTTTGGACATGGGTTGTAACAAGAGTACATCCCCGATATCTGTCATTTTGGGTAGACCATTTTTGGCCATTGCCAATGCATGCATTCAATGCAGGTCTGGGATCATGGAGGTCACTTTCGGACATATGAAAGTTGAGCTTAATGTGCACAGCAGTGTAAAGTACCCTCAGTTGGACAATGATGAATGCTTGGTAGTGGATGTACTAGAAGAAATTGTTGAAGAAGAACTGCCCGCTCTGCTGGAGTGGAGCAACATTATCACTGATTTAACTAAAGTTTGGAACATAGTGGAGGAAGGAAGCCTAGCTTTAATGCCAGAAGACATACCCCTAGTGAGGTCTTCTTTGGGCTTAGTACAGTATTCCAATTGAAAACCTACATTGCTGCCCCTTCCTCTAACCAACAATACACCAATCCTGCCATCCATCCAACAAGTCCCTGATCTGTAGCTCAAGAAGCTGCCAGAGACATTGAAATATGCTTTCCTCGTGAAAGAAGAAAAACATCCTGTAATTATCCCCTCTTCTCTAACCAGTGAGCAGGAGGAGAAATTGCTAACAGTTCTGAGGAAGCATAAGAAAGAAATTGGCTGGACCATTGCTGATCTGGCAGGGATTGATGCATCAATCTGTATGCATAGGATTCATCTAGAGGAGGGCTCAACACCCTTCAGGGAAATGCAGATGAAATTGAATCCTCACATGCAAGAAGTGGTTCTAAAAGAAATCATTAAGTTGCTGGATGCTGGGGTAATTTACCCCATCTCTGATTCTGAATGGGTGGCACCAATCTAGGTGGTACCCAAGAAATCTGGCAAAACAGTGATCACAACCGACTCTGGAGAGTTGAGACCAGCCAGGTAGACCACTGGCTGGAGAGTTTGCATCGATTATCAAAAACTCAACTCTAAGACCAGAAAAGACCACTTCCTTCTCCCTTTTATTGATCAAATTTTAGATAAGTTGGCTGGGAAAACTTTTTACTGTTTTCTTGATGGGTACTCAGGGTACAACCAGATCCCTGTGCACCATTTGGATCAAGAGAAAACTACTTTTACTTGACCTTTTGGCACCTTTGCTTACAGAAGGATGCCTTATGAACTGTGTAATGCCCCAGCCACCTTTCAGAGGTGTATGTATGCCATCTTTTCTGATATGATTGGAAATTTTCATGGATGATTTCTCGGTTTATGGGGATAGCTTTGACCAATGTCTACAACACCTCCATCAAGTCTTACAAAGATGTGAAGAGACCAATTTAGTCTTAAGTTGGGAGAAGAGCCACTTCATGGTAACACAAGGAATTGTGTTGGGCCATGTGGTCTCTAAAAATGGAATTTAGGTAGACAAGGCCAAAGTTGACCTCATTGCAAATTTGCCCCCTCCAAGAACAGTCAAGCAAATCAGATCCTTCCTTTGGCATGCTGAATTCTACAGGAGGTTTATCAAAGACTTCAGCAAAATTGCTAAACCATTGCGCCACTTGTTCTGCCAGGATGTGCCCTTTGATTTTTCTGCTGAATGTCTTGAGGCTTTTGAAAAGTTAAAAATCTGCCTCACCTCTGCTCCTGTACTCCAAACACCTGACTATACCTTGCCCTTCGAGTTGATGTGTGATGCATCTGACTTGGCAATAGGTGCTGTCTTGGGCCAGAGAAAGGATAAGCTGCCTGTGGTCATTGCATATCTCAGTAAATCACTTGCTGAAACTCAGCTGAACAACACAACCACTGAGAAAGAGCTTTTGGCAGTGGTTTTTACTGTGGACAAGTTTAGACCTTACCTACTTGGGTCTAAAACTATCATCTTCACTGACCACTCAGCATTGAAGTACCTACTGTCCAAGAAGGATGCAAAGCCCAGATTTATTAGATGGATACTCCTGTTGTAGGAGTTTGACATCGAAATCAAGGACAAGAAGGGTATAGAAAATGTGGTGGCTGACCACTTGTCCAAGAATTATGTTGGAAAAAAGTGTTGATGACCTTGCTACAAATGATGTCTTCCTGGATGAGCAACTGTTTGCCATCCAATCTATAGTTCCCTGGTATTCACATATTATCAATTATCTAGTCATAGGCAAGATCCCTTCCCATTGGACAAAAATAGATAAAGACTTGTTTTTCTCACAGGTCAAATTCTTTTTCTGGGAAGAACCTTGCTTGTACAAGTATTGTGCAGACCAAATCATTCGGAAATGTGTTGCCGAAAGTGATATCCCCAGTATTCTGGTCATGTGCCATGAAAATGCCTATGGGGGTCACTTTAGTGGGAGAAAAACAGCTGACAAGGTGTTGCAGTGTGGGTTCTATTGGCCTTCTCTTTTTAGAGATGCCAATACACACTGCAAGACCTGTGATAGATGTTAGAAACTAGGAGGGCTGTCTAAACGAAATTCAATGCCTTTACAGCCCATCCTTGTTGTAGAACTGTTTGATGTGTGGGATATTGATTTTATGGGCCCCTTTCCTCCTTCGAATGATTTTCATTTCATCTTAGTGGCAGTGGACTATGTTTCCAAATGGGTAGAAGCCTTTGCCACAAGAACTAATGATAATCAGGTGGTCCTCAAGTTCATAAAGCAGAATATCTTCTCCAGATTTGGTACCCCTAGAGCCATTATCAGTTATGGGGGGAGCCATTTCTGTAACAGAAATTTCAAGAGCTTGCTCAAGAAATATTCTGTCACCCATAGGATTACTACTCCCTACCACCCACAAATCAGTGGGCAAGTTGAAATTTCAAATAGGGAGATCAAGCATATCCTTGAGAAGACTGTGAGGACTAATAGGAAGGATTGGGTTGACAAGCTTAATGATGCACTGTGGGCTTATAGGACTGCCTGTAAGACCCCCATTGGTATGTCCCCATTCAGACTGGTCTATGGCAAGGCCTGTCATCTCCCAGTGGAGTTAGAACACAGGGCCTATTGGGCCATCAAACATTTAAATCTAGATCTAACTTCTGCTGGTCTTCATAGGTCGCTGCAACTGTCTGAATTGCAAGAACTAAGGATGGATGCGTATGCCAATGCCAGGATCTACAAAGAAAGGTCCAAAACTTTCTTTGACAAAGGGCTGTTGAGAAAGAGTTTCAGTGCTGGTGATAAGGTTTGGTTGTTTAACTCCAAACTTATATTCTTTCCTGGCAAATTGAAATCCAGATGGGAAGGTCCCTACATTGTCATCCATGTTTCCCCATCTAGTGCTGTGGAAATCAAGGATCCCAAGTCTGGGAGAACCTTGAAGGTGAATGGTCAAAGGTTTAAGCCTTCCTTTGAAAAACCTGCCGAACTCATGGACACCATTCACCTTCACGGAGCTCTTTCTTCAAATTGATCCACAGGTGTGTCATTACTGTATCATATGTATGCTATTTTTGGTTGATTTATCTTGTTTCTATTCTTTAGGATTTATTCGTGGTCTTATCTGAATCTAGACCAATCTATTTTAAGCTTTTGATGCATGGTTTGATTCTTACTATTTTTCAATAGATAGCTTCTGTTGCACCCCTAATATAGGAGGTCGTTTTTGATTGAATGATTGAGTTTACATGTGTCTAGAGGTAGCCATAGGAGAGAGTCATGCCCCGGATCCAACCACAAGCAAACAAGAAAAGGGACAGAACAGAGAGCACATGCTCTCTGTTTTATTCCTTATTGTCGCTAGGTCCAAAATGAAAGTCTGGGAGACTATCGCGAGATTCAAAAGCTATCGCGAGGTTAAAAAGGAAGCCTGGGAGCATGTCGCGCAGTTTGCATAGAAACATTCAATGCCTATCACGAGTTTCATGTGTGCCTGACAACCTCTCGCGCGGTCCACATCGAGCTATTCAGTAGTTATTGTGAGATTATCAGGCTGTCGCGAGGTTCACAAGGTAAACTGGGAGACTCTCGTGCAATTCAACAGAAATACTTCATTTACTGTCGCGAGATTCTAAGTCTGTCGCGAGATTCAAAATGCACCTCAGAGCTTTTCGCGCAATCCAAAAGAAACCTAGGAGCTGCTCGCACGATTCACATGAATTAATCTTACTCTGTAGCGCGCTCCAAGAATAACTTGAGAGATTGTCGCGCAATCCAGATTTAATCAACACCTTCACTAGGTTCATTTCCAAAACCCGCGACCAGATGTTCCAAAGCACGTCGAGCTTCGCGATAAGTATTTCAACCCCGCGCTTTGTCCCTTCTTCATTATTTTCATCCTTCTTCCCTCGGCGAAACCCTAGCTTCTGGAGCTCTCCCCTCTCCCCTCCAGCATCACTCCTACAGCTCATCATTCACTTCACAATTCTATAGAGTTGTTCCTAACATCACCCCCATCTATTGCCCTCTGCTTAGAGATCTTGAGGTGCCCTGTGCATCAAATCAAACCAAACCCTAGATTTTAACCCCCGTTTCTCATACTATAGGACAGAGTAGATATGGCTCTAAAATCTGCACAGAAGAGAAAAGGGAAGGACAAGGACCCTGCAGAGACCACCCCTAATAAGGCCATGACTTCAAAGTCCCCCAAAAAAGGAAAGGAAGTGGTTGAGTAGGCGGCGGTACCAACCACTAAGTTCTCTACTCCTTCTGAGCTCATGGAGTCAATTCCACTGGAGCCTGAAACAGACTTTGATGTAACATTTTTTAAGAAAGAACCTCTCTCTGCCCCTGCAGTATAATTTATGAGCAAAACGGGCCTGATGCCATTGATGAGAGGAATTCTTGCACTAGCCTACCCCAGGCTAGTGCAACTATTTTATCAGCACATCAAGGTCAAGAGGGACAATGATGGACAAGGGTGCTTGTTGGTGCTGATTGGCGACTTTGATATGTTGGTGGGCCCCAAGATGATCGCCGAAGTGTTGGGCACCCCAGCAGCATTCAATCCTAGCTGTGGATATGGCCCCCCTCTGAGTGCATCGATTGATACAATTGCACTGGCCCTAACTAGAGGACTAAAAGCCACCGGGGACTCAATCAGAAGAAGGAAACTTGAACCTGAATTGCTATTCATTGACCAAGTCCTGCGGAAGAACATTTATTGCTCAGGACATCAGCAAGAGAGGAGAACCCCCATTGCGGATGCTGTTTACTCCTACCACATGGGCCATGGCTTCCATGCAGCATGAGTAATTTTTGAGGCTATGAAAGACAAAGTGGAGAAGTTAGGGTCCAACAAGAAGCCTCACACTCTACCCTATGCAAGAATCATTACCTTGCTGCTGATCAAGGGAGGCTACAAGATAGGAAGGACTAAGCATACCACCACCCTTACCCCTACTACCTTTACCAAAAGATAATGGGGAATCATCAGGAGCTTGATGGGGGGCCAGAAAAAGAAGAAAGCTGAGGCTCAGGCACTGCTCAAGCAAGTAGAGGCAGCTGGATCAGGGTCTCCCCCTGGTACAAAGGAGGTGCCTCCAGAGATTATCACTTCCATCGCTGCAGCAGCCCCTGTTACCCCTGCATCCCTCACCCCTCTTGCATCCATCTCTCACCCCCCTCTATTTCCATCCTCCATACCCACTCCCCCTTCACCTGTGCTTGGTCCATGGGAGGACTCACCCCTACCTTACCTCAGTACACAGCCACAATTCTCCCCTTATCTCTACCTAAGCCTACCAGCCCACCACTCATCTCCGACAAAAAATGAAAAAACAACTGAGACCATCCCAACCATCTCCCAAACACCACCCTCAATACCCTCTATCCCCATTGACACACCCCACCTTGAAGAAACTCCCACCCTAGCCATCTCTACTACATCCCCTCTCCCAAACATTGACTTAACCCTTAACACATTCATAGGCTTCCAAGCCTTCATCTCTACATTCCTTGAAACAATGCCTGCCTACTACACCCCTCTGCCAGACTCCCCAACTACCTCCCAGCAACACTCCTGAGAACCCCACTCTTCCCCTCCCTCCACTTCCCATCATGCTCCTTCCTCCCCTTTCCAATAAGTACCCTCTTCTTCCCAAACCCAACCTCCTAGCTTTGACACACTAACCCTCATCCTACCCCTTATCCAAGACATACAAGCCCAGTTATCCACCAATACCCAAAAACAGGACCAGATGTAAGCTGAACTCACCTCCATCCAATCCACCCTACATACCTTAACCACTCCACCCATCCCTCCACCATCCACTTCACCCCCCTGGTCCTATCCATTGAGAGACAGACACAAACAGACTTCCCTCCTGACCCATTACCCCCCCCACCATCACCATTAACTCTTACCCACCCATTTCCTTTAATCCCTTTCACAATTCCCATTTTCCATCCCCCATCACCCCCAACTCCTATTGAGCCTACACCCTTTTCCTTTCCCCCTATACCCTCCATCCCCCCTCTTATCCTACCCCCCCACCTTCTCTACCAAATCCACCCAAACAGACCCAGAACCTGACCCCATTTACCCACAACTTGACTTCCCTACTATCACTCCCCCTCCCCCCCAAGACCAAGCACACTTTGCTCCTTCCACCTCCTATCTTCCCATCGCCCCAAAACATCATTTTTATAGCCCTCCCTACCTCACCATCCTCCATCATATGAGAGATAATGCATACCCGAGGAAGGATGTCTTGAGGGGCATGGCCAAGCTTCGCCAATCAATTGAGACCACCCTGCTGGAGCAGATTGATAAAATGACGGAGGAACACCGAAAGCAGCTTCTGGGCATCTCATTGGGGTGGACAAACATTTTGGATGCCTACTAAAAGGCCAAGGCTACAACTACTTATCATCAGATCGATTGGGAGTATGAGAAATCCAATGCTGCTGCAGCAAATGCCCGGGCAAGAATGCTTGAAAAATGACTTAATAATGCTCAGGAAATCTAAAAAATCCAAAAGGAGATCCATGAGTCGGACGCCCTCAAATTTCAAATCAAGATAGCCTCATTGGAATCCGCATTGGTTGCTGCCCGAAATGAACCTTACCATCCGACCCCCATCTCTGTTCACATGCACACGAGCCAACTACTACTCCCACTCCACACCTTGATCAGGAGGCACCACCTCAGCCCCAGAAAGATAAAGGAAAAGCTCCTGCTTCACCTCCTAAGGAGCAGCCTCCATCTATAGAGCAACCTACCCCTACCACGGCCTCTGCTGAACCACCACAGAAGCAAACTTATCCTCAGAGGAGGAAAGTTACTGCCAAGAGGTCTGCTCCCAAAGTTGTCCCTTTAAAAATTGGCAAAGCGCCTGCTGCCCAGTCTGAAGAGGCACGGTCCCCTGCCAAACCTGAGTCCAATGACAAAGAGAAATCCCCAGTGGTCCCCACTGAGGAAGCAACAGCTAAAGGAAAAGGGAAGTCCCCAGTGGTCCCCACTGCAGAAGCAGAAGCCAAAGGCAAAGGCAAAGAAAAATCCCCTGCCACCCCCTGCTAAACGCAAAGGAAAATCCCCTCAAGAACCCAAGGAACCAAAGGCTCCCAAGGCACCAAAAGTAAGGGTGAGGACACCTAAAGCTCCATCTGCAAAGAAAACACCAGCTGAAAAGAAAATGGAGAGGGAGGAAAATAAGAAATAAGACAGAGCTGCCCTTAAGGCACAAGCTAAAAAGATGGGTTGGGATTTCCTTACAGATTCTGATTTAGATTAGATCCTAGCTTCTATATTGTATTTTAGGTTTTCCTTCTTGTAATTCCACTTGTAACTATTTTTATTCCACTTTAATAGAATTTCTAGTTTGTGTCTATTGCTCATTTTGTGTGTTTCTTTCTGATTGTTTGCTAGTTTTACTTTTATTCTTTTTGCCATTCATGGGAAGAATTTTGGGAGGATATGTTTCCTTGAAACAGTACTCCCTGTGAAGGATAGAAGAAGTTGGTGGCTGAATAATTCTGTGCCTGCCTCAGGGATTTCAATGACTTCTTCTTCAAATTAATGTTCCATGTTAAGTGTACCTCGCGAAGAGCCCCAGCTCAGCTGTGCGAGAATGTCCTTTCCTTATCACTGATTGCTCTTCGCGAGGATCCCCGCGCGATACACTTACCTCTTTAAATACCATGCCTATCTTTGGACAATCAGTTAATGCTCCTTCTCTTTTCCAAAGAGCAAGTTGTGTGTTTCTTCATTCCCCACACAACACTCATTTATTACCAAGTTTGAAAAGGGGCGCAATTTCAATTCCGTTGATTCATGTTCCCTCGTCCCTCTCTTTTAAATCGGCCCTCCGTCCCTTTTCATCTCATCCCTCCTCTTCTACCCCTAGAAATCCATACCTCGTCACACAAATGACGGATGACAACCCCTTCAGGTTCCCAATCAAATTCTACCCCATCTGGGAAGATCCCCCACCGCCAAAGGAGCCGGACCCCTTGCAATTTCTCTGGGATGAATTTGACGAGGTCCAGCGGATCCTCGCCAAGGAGGAAAAGAAAAAGAAAAAAAGAGAGAAGAGAGAGGAAAAGAAGAAGAAAAAAATGGCACCACCTGCATCTCCCCCTCCATCTTCCTCAAACCCGCCCACATTGACCAATTTGACCATTTTCCTTTTCTATCTTTTTGTTATATTTTCTTTTTATTTTAATGCAAGTTTCTTTTAGTCTCATACTGTTCCGTTTGCATTTTTTGTTTCTCTCTATTCTTCTGTGTTTATTATTGTCTATCTGCTTGGATTTTACTGCTTTTTATCACCTCTGAACCAGTGAGGACACTGCTCCAAATGGTTTGGGGGTGTGGCAGTCTGCCAATAGAATAGTTAATTTTAGTGCAATAATGATGGTTTAACTGGGATGAATAAAGTTAATTTTCACTTAACTTGATACAATGAGGAAACATGTAAAAATTTAAATATTTTGACAGACTTTTGGAAACAGATAAAAGTTGATCTTGACACCACCATGAAGCTAATATTAGAAATTTTTTTGAGTTAAGTACTCAGCGAGCCTAAGAGTAGAGAAACAGACGAAAATACACCCCATGAGTTAAAATTGAAGACTATACCTAGTGAGATTTGGGCCCATCATTTTCTTTTAAAGAGTGTTTTTGGCATTATTTCTGCTCTATGGACTGAGTGAATCAAGACTTTTTCACTAGAAGTTGTGCAACTCCAAATCAAAACTAATTGACAGCACTCATGAGACTAAGGAAATGATCCAAGGCCCTAATTTAGACAGTTTGAGCCTAAAAATCCTACCTTTTAAAATCTGCCCTATTGCATACACTAGTTGAGCCTTAAAATCATATTTTTTCTTTCACAAACACCAGAATACTTGCACCTTAATCTCATTACCTGAGTCAACCTTACCCCCACTCTAAGAATTCAGAAGGTAAAGGAGAAGGAAGTAAAGATACTGAGAATGGTCCAATATTCTGTGGAAGGTGAAGAAAAGCAACTTGTGAACAGCTGTGTATCAATGGCAGTTGTGTGGCATTTCATAAAAATATATATATATATATATATATATATATATATATATATATATATATATATATATAAAGAGAAAAGAAAGAGAAGTCTAGAGAACATCATCTGAAAATTAAAAAGAAGAGGAGAGGTTGGCCACTTTGTCTCTGAAATAGAAGAGGAAGATGAAGTTTTTACTGGAATGAAGGTTGTGAAGTCATGAACCACTCCTTACCTTGCTGATTTCTCAATTTGGATTCCCTTTTTACCCCTTTTACTCTTTACATCCCTTAGCCATAAGCCACATTACAACCCATTCTAAAAAACCTTGTGGATCCAAAGTCAAATGAGTTGTCATATGAAGATGAAGAGTTGCCCAATCTATGGTGAAAATCCTTGAAGATGTCAGAAATTAGAAGCTTGGCCTATGCTCATGCTTGCAAACTAATTTGGGGTCTACAACTGCTCTTGAGCTATGAGATTATGAACACCCTCAGTTTATTAATGTTGAGAGATAGCCCTAGTGAGAATTGGGTCTAAATTTTTACCTCTTTAGGGTGATATCCAACCTGGATCTTGATTTAAAGGCAAGCTGGGTACTGATTTTCATACATTGAAATTCTAATGTTAAATAAATGATGGTAAGGCAAACACATGTTAACTTTTAAGTTCTAAATGGCCTGCAAACATTGCTGCAGTTTCCTCTAAGTATTAAATGGATGTGGAATGAAACTTTAAACATTTAAATCTGTGTTGCCATTATCTGCACTATATTTAACTGATTTTAATGGTGAAGTTTGTGGGTGTCTTCACTGAAAACCCTCAGGAGAGTTCACTCCTCCACTAGGGATCACCTAGGGGTTTAAAAGGCTTGGTACATATGCTAAATGTATCCGTGATCCTTACGAAAGTGGCATTTAATTACAGCTTTGCTAAGGGACTAGCAAAGATTAGGTTTAGGGGTGTGTTAAGACTTGAAAAGTACCACTTTTCACCCCTTAACTTAATCTCTGTTGGACCCTTAGTCATTTAATAAAAGTGTTTTAAGCCTGTTCTTCAGATAATAAACAACAACAACTAATAAACCCCTAACCATGCTAAAAAGCTCACTGTTGTCCTAGAATTATCTCAGCAGAACGAAGGATGAACACAGACTGAGAGTTGGCTGAAGCATAGGCACATCCAAGCAGAAATGCATCAAGAAGAATGCCTCGCACAAATGTCACAGGGTTCAATTGAACCAGGGATAATGCCTTTGCGCAGTTGTCGCGAGCCCCTGGAGGAACCACAACAACTGGTCGCACAATTTGTGAGCCATTCTCATGCGGTTTGGTGCCAGAAAGAATTGAAAAGCAAGCCTCGCAAGGTCCTCGCGAGACTCAGATTAAAGTATTCGTGCAGCTCAAAAGAAGAACCGTTAAGCTTCGCGCAACTCACTCTCGAAGAAAGCTTGGTATTCTGCTTTATCGCCGGTCATGTGCGAGATATAGACCTTCAGTGAATCTCGCACGACCCAGAAACTCTTGAACACTGCTTCTTCGCGAAGATCTGTCGCGAGATTCACCAAGGGACGAACCGCACGAGCAATCCCCGCGCCATTCAAAGCTGAAAGAGCAATCTCGCGATAACCATTTGTATTTTGCGATGACTAAAATGCCAATCCCGCGACTGCATGAATTTCAAGTCAATTCAACCCCGCGATGCCAATTCTACCACGCGAAAAGATTTGAAATCATTTCTACTCAGCGAGGATTGAATTCTAAACTTCTCCCCACTTCTACAAGGGCAATCTGGGAATCTCCAGCAATTAGGGCATGCACTCCAATGCTTCAATCTCTGTGCACACGCCCCAAGGCATCTAAGGGACACGAATGAGCCACAATTACATTGAGAAATTAGGGTTTTCCTAACCCTAAGTGGAGGGGAAGCCGACTGCTATATAAGCCTAAGCCTAGCTTAGGTTTTAAGGATCCTTTTTTGGGACTTAACTTCTGTGCTTCTTCTCTAAAAAACCAACGGTAGAATTACAGTAGGCTAAGGTTAGGGTTTAGGAGTTTTCTTTTTTCCTTTTTCTTTCTCTCCATAGTCCAGCATTTGCTGGCAATGCCTTTTGTATGATTATCTGGTAGAGATTTTAATAGAGTTTTTGTAATAGGATCTGTTGCATATATGGGATGTTGTTTTTGTTATGAGTTGTGCTGTACAAGGTTGCTGCCTTGAGATCCTCCATTGCTAAGTCATTTTGTAAGCAATGGAGGATTACTTCTAAGGTACTATTTAGATCTAAGTGACTTGTGTGTCCAGGTTAGGCACTTTGCAGGCCTTCCCCCACCACAGGACCCACTAAATCTGAATCCCCATGGGAACTTGTGCTTGTAGCCTTGGGAACATGGTGGCGGCAGCAATGTTCTTATTCTGGCTTAGCCTTTTGTGAAGAGGATAACCTCTGTGGATAGTCTGTGACCATTCAAGTGGACAGATTATAGCCCTAGGGTGAGGCCAAGTCATGGAACTAAGACAGATTCTTCTTCTCTGCACTTGTGCTTGTAGCCTTGCGAGAGATTATGCAGTGACAAACTCCCCTATAGTGAATAGATCCACCATCAAATTGCAGATCTGAGTTGGCCGTAGAGATTGTAGGCTTGTGACTGAATCACTACAGTCTTTCTAAAGCAGTGAACAACCATGCTTAAAAGCTAGTGTTCAAACTCTTGCTGGTCCTGTGTGTCGAGGCTTGTGCACTTTGTAGGCCTAGCCCCACACACAGAACTTTAGAGGATGAGGTTCCTATGGATTCTTGAGCTTGTAGCCTGGATGAAGTAGTGCCTACAATGATAAACTTGTTTTGACCCATCTCTGGATTGTGGTTCCCCTATTGGATAGTCTGTGACCATTCAAGTGGACAGGTTATAGCCTTAAGGGATTGGATCATGGCACAGGGGTGAGTTGGATTCTTTCTCCTCTTTGGTGATAATGTACCCATTGGACAGGATTTCTATAGCAACAAATCAGAGTTTGAGTTACAAGACCCATCAGATCTGTACCTAATAACATACTTCTCACCCTTTTATATTTATTTTCTCACTCCACCATCCTTCTTAACCCTTTCTGTAATCTAGACATTAGGATACCTTAGAATTTAGATTATAGTGACCCTAAATCCCCTTCCACTTAGGATTGCCAGATCTGTAGCCAGATCTAGAGAGCCTACTAAGGATAGCTCTCTTGGAGCTTGAGAACAACTTCCCTATGGGACAAACTCTTAGTTATCAAAACTTGCTACAACAGGCCCTGTATCTTGTAGGACTGTGCATATTTTAGGCTTGCTGCTCCGTAATCATCACTCTACCTTTCACTCATTTTTCATTTACCCCATTCTTATCACTGTCTCCAATAAAGTCAGTAGCAAGCACTTAAAATATCCCAACAAGTTTTTAGCGCCGTTGCCGGGGATCTTGATCTTTTAGTAGACTCTAGATTTTTTAATTCTTTATTCTTTGGTAGTTGTACTTGTGAATAATTGATACTACTGATTTACATTTGGAAATTTTCTTGCAGATCTAGATCGTAGCAGAGAAGGAGACTGAAATTGCATTGAGAGTCTAGCTACCTCTGTTTGCACTTCTCTAACCTTCAAACCTCAGTTTATTTCTCCTTTGAAGATTCCATAAGTAGTTGATTAGGATAGTTGTAATTTTTTTTTTTTGTGCAATGTGCTTGCGAATAGTTTCCCCTGCAGTTGGTGTGTGTGCATGTTAGGAAGGAGATCCCTCAGTCCTACTTTAGAGCCTGCTAACCCTGAGATTGAAAGGGGTAGAAGACCGAGAAGGCACAGACACACCACAGTTGAGCCCCCTATTGAAATAGAGACAACAATTATGGGTGAAGAGCAACCTAGAACATTGAAAGAATTGAATGCTCCGAATGATTACAATTCTCCATTCAGTATTCAATTCCCAGATGTTCAGGGTAATTACGAAATCAAAACTTTCATCATCCAAATGCTTCCCTCTTTCCATGGGCTTAGCAAGGAAGACCCTTACAAGCACATTGACCAGTTCTTGGCCCTGTGCACGACATTTTCCATTGCTGGTTTGGGACCAGAAGCCACTAGGCTAAGGCTCTTTCCTTTCTCCCTAAAGGACAGGGCCAGCACCTGATTGTCTACTCTCCCAAACAACAGTATCACTACTTGGAAAGACCTCCAGACAAGATTTCTGTCCAAATTTTTCTCAGAGACCAAAACCAGCCAGTTGAGGAAAGACATACTTGCTTTTGCCCAATCCCCAACTGAGGATTTTAACCAATCTTGGGATAGATTTAAGGAGATGCTTAAACTATGTCCCCACCACAAGATCCCTGATTGACAGCTTGTCCAAAGCTTCTACAATGGGATAGATGAGAAGAGCAGAGACATGGTAGATGCCTCTTGTGGTGGAACATACATGCATAAAACAGCTGATGAGGCATGGGACTTGTTCGAGGTCATAAGTGAAAATGCTTTCCAGAAGATGTCTTCATCTAGAACTGTTCAAGAGCCTTCTCCTAAGCTGGGGGTGGCTGAAACTTCTAAAGGAAAGATGTATGAAGTTAGAGGAAATGATGACCTGAGAATGCAGATGGCCAATCTTACTGAAAGATTTGATAAGCTTTTGACTGTGGTGCAGCCCAGAATGGCTGCACAAGTGATGGAGGCATGTCTGTTATGCCAATCTCTACAGCACATAGTAGATGAGTGCCCATCTGAAGGGCAATACCCTGAATTTGTAATGGAACAGGCTGCTGCTGCCCAATCTTTTGGACAACAACAATCTGGTGGCTACAATAAATAACCATATGGATACCAGCACCAGAATGCTGGTTACCAATGGAGAGATCACCCAAATTTAAGGTGGAGGCAAGACAATTATGTTCAGCCACAACAGATGTTGGCCTTACCTCAAAGGCCGCAACAGCAGTTTAACCAGGGTTATGCCTAAAGGCCGAATTTCCAGCAGCAACAGCAACCTCGACAATAAAATTAATTGGTAGTTCCCCCACCTCAGCCCCGAAGTGCTTCTTTTGAGGATCAGGTTTTGGCCTAATTACAAAGCCTTGGACCCTTAAATTAGACTGTGACTTCTCACAGTCAAAGCATTAAGAAAATAGAAGAGCAGCTTGGCCAAATAGCCAATACTCTGGCTAAAAGAGAAGAGGGCAGGTTGCCAAGCCAGCCAGTAGCGAACTCAAAAGGCCAGTATTCCATAGGAGAAGGCTCCTCAAATTTTGAGGGGGCCAATGCCATCACAGCCTTAAGGTTTGGCAAGCTGGTAGACAACCAGGTGGAAAAAGAACAAGGAGAGTTCATTCCTAAGGAAATGTCAAGTGGAAGTGATAAAGACTTTGTTAGAGCACAGAGTCAAGAACTGCCTGCTACCCTTCAACAAGGGAAAAATAAATAGGTTGTAGTTGAGCCTCAGCAGGAGATAAAAATAGATAAAAGAAAAAAACAAAAGTTCAATCATAGGCTTGTAACTGAGGAACCAGCAGTATCTCAACTGCCTTTTCCTCAAGCTTTGAGTGGCGCTGCCCCTTTTGATAAGGGTCAGGCACAGATCTAGGAAATGATGGAAACCTTTAGGCAGGTCAAAAAAAATTTACCCCTGCTTGATGCAATCCGACAGGTTCCAGCCTATGCAAAGTTTCTGAAAGACCTCTGTACTCAGAAAAGAAAGGCCAGAGGCCACTTGTCCAAAAAGGTCTTTGCAACTAATACAATTAATTCTGTATTAACCATGACAATACCTGAGAAGTTGCAAGACCTACGGATACCCACTATTCCCTGTATTATTGGTGACCACACGATCGGAAGGGCCCTTTTGGACCTTGAAGTGAGTGTTAACCTGCTGCCATACAGTGTATATCAGCAGTTAGGTTTGGGGGAGTTAGAACACTGGGCCTATTGGGCCATCAAACATTTAAATCTAGATCTAACTTTTGCTGGTCTTCACAGGTTGCTGCAGCTGTCTGAATTGGAAGAACTAAGGATGGATGTGTATGCCAATGCCAGGATCTATAAAGAAAGGTCCAAAACTTTCTTTGACAAAGGGCTGTTGAGAAAGAGTTTCAGTGCTGGTGATAAGGTTTGGTTGTTTAACTCCAAACTTAGATTCTTTCCTGGCAAATTGAAATCCAGATGGGAAGGTCCCTACATTGTCATGCATGTTTCCCCATCTGGTGCTGTGGAAATCAAGGATCCCAAGTCTGGGAGAACCTTGAAGGTGAGTGGTCAAAGGCTTAAGCCTTCCTTTGAAAAACCTGCTGAAGTGAGAAGGAGCTTCTTGTCCTAGTCTTTGCTTTGGATAAATTCCGACCATACCTATTGGGATCTAAGATTGTTATCTTCTCTGATCATTTGGCAGTAAAATACCTACTATCTAAAAAGGATGCCAAGCCGAGACTAATTAGGTGGATCCTACTTTTGCAGGAATTTAACTTCGAGAATAAGGATAAGAAGAGAGTTGAGAACATGGTGGCTGATCATCTATCCAGGATAGAGATGTCTGAGACCATTAGTAAAGAATCTCTGCACGATACCTTTTCAGATGAGCAACTTTTTGCCATCCAAGTAATAGTACCATGGTATGCCAATATCGTGAATTATTTGGCAACATGTAAGATTCCCTTAAGTTGGTCCAATTAGGACAAATATATTTTCTTTTCTAATGTAAAATACTATATTTGGGAGGATCCTGACCTATTTCAAATATGCCCAGACCAAATAATTAGGAAATGCGTACTCGATAGAGACACCCACAATATTCTATAATTTTGTCACACATATGCTTGTGTGGGCCACTTCGGTGGAAGGAAAACGGCTGCCAAGGTACTGCAGTCGAGATTTTATTGGCCATCACTTTTCAAGGATGCCCATAATTTTTGTCTGGCCTGTGATCAGTGCCAAAACTCAGGAGCTATGTCACGAAGGAACATGATGCCCCTTTAACCGATTTTGGTCCCAGAACCCTTTGACGTATTGGGCATAGATTTTATGAGTCCCTTTCCACCTTCATTCAGATTCACGTATATACTTGTAGTCGTTGACTATGTATCAAAATGGGTAGAAGCAGCAGCTACACGAACAAATGACAATAAGGTGATAATTTCTTTCATTAGGGAAAATATATTTGCACGGTTTGGAACCCCACGAGCTATTATAAGTGATGGAGGAAGCCATTTTTGCAACAGGTATTTTGAGAGCTTGTTCAAGAAATACAGCGTGACTCATAAAATCGTAACCCCCTATCACCCGTAAATTAGTAGGCAAGTTGAGGTTTTTAATCAAGAAATAAAGAAGATGTTGGAAAGAACAGTTCGGCCTGATAGAAAAAATTGGTCCCTAAGACTGAATGATGCCTCATGGGCATATAGGACGACCTATAAAACACCCATTGACATGCCCCCATACAGGTTGGTATATGGAAGAGCCTGTCATTTACCGGTGGAATTAGAACACAGAGCTCTATGGGCCATCAAAGCATTAAATTTTGAGCTAGATGCATCTGGGGAACAATGGAAACTTGAACTCAATGAGCTAGAGAAAATTCACAATGATGCTTACCAAAATGTTTGAATTTATAAGACCAAAATTAAAGCATTTCATGATGAGCACATTCTGAGAAAAAAGTTTGAGCCGGGCCAACAAGTTGGTTATATAATTCATAGTTAAAACTATTCCCAGGAAAACTACGAAGTCGTTGGGACGGACCCTATAATGTCGTGGAAGCATTCCCCCATGGAGTTGTAACCATACAGGATCCCAAAGACAATCATATCTTTAAGGTTAATATGCAGAGACTCAAACTGATGATATCTTTAGAAGAAAGAGGGATAGTGACCACTATGTCTCTAAAAGACCCGGAATATAACTAACAAACTCCCGGGCACCATCGAGCTACCGACTCATTCGTAGCAAATTTTGGTATATTACTTGTACAATAATAGGTATGTCGACGGATTTTGTGATACATTGATTCATAGTGATTATGATTTCTAGTATCTTCGATTTTGTTGATGGATGTTGTAGCTTAAGTATCGTAGGGATTACGATTGCTGAGAGAACGCTTTGTTCAGGCTGCACATTTGTTATCAGAAAGGCATGACTTCCGATACCAAAATTGTCGCCTCGATTCACACTGCACAAACACGTCCCTTAGCATTTAATAGGATTACCAACTGATTCACATAGATCAATGCTAACCCATAACGTCCATTTATAGCAACTCTTCGAATTCTCGGTTTAGAATTGTTATAAATAAGCAAGTCATCGCTTGGTCAATTCATCCCATTCCCTTCACCTTCTTCCATAAATAAAACTCTTACCATGGTTAAACCACTGAGTTGGTCAGAAATTTCTGAGGCGTTCGAGAGGCTCCTCCGTCAAGAAGTCGAAGAAATCTCTGCACTCCTGGAGGAAAGAAGGCTGCTGATTGATGAACTTATATCTCTCCTTCCCAAACCAAAACCCGCTGAAGAAACACCACTTCCTTCTCCTAAACATCAGAAATCTTCTCCATCATCAACCCCTCCATCTTTTTAACCCTTTTCTTTTTCCTCTTCTATTGAACCCACCTATCCAGAGAGGGGAAATATTTTTGTGGTGGCAACTTTTGGTTAGAAGCCAAGGATCGATCTTTATCGAAAACATCTTTTCGGACATTGCTGCCAGTATAATCAATAGTGTGTGTATAGATTTTTCCTAGGTTTATACTTTTATGTAATTAGTTTTTATTTTAAGATTTCTTTTCCTGATCTTTGTAAATATTCAGTAAATATATGATATTTTTCTTTTGACTAACTTTTTGACGAACTGTGTAGTTGTTACTAATTTTTTTTTCAAATTTTTTTATTGATGACTTTGAGAATAAAACGGATGTATATTCGTCAAGTTTGGGGGACATTTTTTAATGAATTTTTTCACATCCAATATACAATCAGTAATATCAGTAATTTTTAGGTAAATAAATTTTATGTGTCCCTTGTTTTTGTGCCAATGAGGGCATTGTCCGACTTAAGTTTGGGGGGGATATACAACTTCTGTGTATAGTAATTAGTTAATTAGTAGTATAATCAGTTTCACTTAGTTTGCTTTTGCATAATTTTTTTTTAATTTATTGTTGATCATTATATGTGAATTATGATAGAAAAAATATGAATCTTGAAAACTTACGATCCGTCATTGTAGAAGTTCAATAATCAGAATATAGAACAGTATAATTCATGTTTAGCTCATTCAACACTGCATTAGATTGAATGTTTGAAACAATAACTTGATCTAAACTGCAATATTTAGACTATAGTTTCAAAATTTTATAAACCAGTGAGCATTACAGCCAAATTTTCCTTTCTTTGAGAGAGAGACTGCTTCTATTCAAGTCAAAAATTTCTTTGAACTTCTTTACTAGTTTTATGAAATCTCATATTGCTGAATTTAGAATCAAAATATTCTATGACTATGATAACCTAATTTTTTGTCTATAACTATCAGTTAGAAATATTAAAACAATAAGACATCTATGCTAGTAAATCGTAAAGATGATTTAAGACGATCTTTTGTTAACTAGAGCCAAAAAGCCAAAATCTCAGAAAATAATTTATCCTTTGAACCCATATTAGAAGCCTAAATCGAATTTCTTTGTACCAAAATTTTTGAAAACCCTTAACCATATGTACTACCCAAAGCTTTTCACCTTTAACCCTTTCATTTTCTGAGAGTTTTAGAATCAAAAGAAGGGAAGAAGAGGGAGTGAGGAGTAAAAATAAAAAACAGATAGGGGGAATGCTAAACGAGAGTACACCTGAAAAAATCAATTGAAGAACATGGGAAAGGAGTGAAAAATCATAAAAGGCAATTTCAAAAGAAAAGAAAGAAAATTTGTGAAATACGATTTTGCAAATCAATTGTAGAAATGGGATTTACAAAATGAGAAAAATAAGTAGAAAAATGGGAAGAAGTTATCCAAATTAGTGGATAATTACTGATATTTATTAAAGTAGAGAAAAAAGAAAAAAAGCTAGGAGAAAGAAGAGCTAAATTTTTAGAAAAACTTTGAATCCTTTTCTACCTTTCTTTGACACCTTCTGAAACCCAAAGCCCCATTACAAGCCGAAGGAAAGACCTTTCTGATTTATGTTTTACAAAAGCATAAGCCTAATAGAGATATGAAAAATAGATATTATGGATTATACAGGGAATCATATGAATTGAATAGATTATCTTTTTCATGAGATTACAAATTTTTTGCAATTATCCTTTGACTATATTCTTCTAAAATATTATTATGAGAACCCAAAAGTTTTGATTTTTTTTTAGAGTACGTCAATAGTGAGTTTTTGAATGAAAATATTTTCTAAATCTGCAGTTTAGAAAAATTTATGAAGAATAAACTGTTCAGTGATGGATATATTCCCTGCTTACTATGAATTAAAATTGTTGGAGTTCTAATCAAGGATAACTGTTATAATGGAAAGTAAGGATAAAGGATTGAGTCATTTTAGAAAATCATAATAAACTATGTGATGATCAATTTGTCAACTTAATCAATTTAATCAACTTAGTTAATGTAGTTACTTTAGATTTTTAAACTTTTGTTTTCTTTTGAAAAATATTTTGAAAAATCCAAAAGTATTTAAAGTTTGTAGGTTACTTCACTGAAAACCTTGAGGAGACTACAACTCCTCCACTAGGGATCACCTAGGGGTTTTAAAGGCTTGTTGCACCTGCTAAATGCAATCGTGCTCCTTACAAAAGTGGCATTTAAATTTTAGTATAGAATATTTTATATTTATTTTTTTGCTAGGGACTAGCAAAGCGTAAGTTTTGGGGTTTGATTAGTCACATAATATACTATTTTACCACCCTTAACTTAGTGATGCTAGGACTAATAAGTTACTTATGTATAGATATTAAGAAAAAATAACAAAAGTGAACCAAAATGATAATATTCGTCAAAATGAACTCATAAAGCAATAAAAAAGGTGATTGAACCAAAAGATGAATCTTCTCCTACTAAAAAGTGAAAAATCGTGTGTTACGATTTTACGGAATGTTGCAATATAGAGTAGAAATCATAATTTATGATTCTTCAGAAAAATAGTTCAAAAGAGTATGATATAAGAGAAAGCGATGAATCGTAATTAGAGAATCGTTCTATAGGAAGGTGTGTTGAGAGAGAAGAAAAGACGAATAATCGTAAATGCTAAATCATCCAGAGAATAAAAGCTAGAAAATCGTTATCTACGATTTTCCAGAAAATAATACCTTCCGAAGCTGCTGATCACGTGAGAATGAACATCGCCATGCATAAAATTAGATGAATTATTGACTTAGAAGTCTGGCTAATCACGGATTTGAGGAGATTGACGAAGAAGACTCTTAAAGGACTTTGCTGCTGAAATATAGGAGAAAATCTAGAAGTACATCAATAGTTCAAAGCAAGGAAAGATAAGATTAGAAGTAGAGTTGTATTAGGATACTTTTGTTTTGGTAATTTCTTTTATTAGAATTAAGAGTTTTATAAATTGACCCCTTATGATCTATAAATAAGAGGGCTTGGTATAGGAATTATTATCGAAGAAATTCCCATCATCAATTGACAACTAAGGTTGTATTTTCTTTCGATCAAATTAGAGTCGTTTAGTTTAGATATCCAAGGTTCCTCAATCACAATTGACGACTGGGATTGAGAGCTGGAGGATTAAAGTAGATATCTGTAGTTTCTTAGAAACAATTGACGATTACAACTTAGGGGTGAAAGATATAATTTTTATTACTTTCTAGTTTAGATTTATTTTATTGTAATTTACTGCTTTGTAAAAATCTTCAGATTTTAATTTGAATTGATGACTCAGGTTGAGATTTGTAGATTAGTATAATGGTTTTAATTTTTCATCTTTAATTTTTTGAAGTTTGATTGACACCCAAATTTTTGGTAGATTAAAGATTAGTATAAATCTATATTAAAGGATGCTAGTTTTTGATTGATGACTAAATTTTAGAAGACTGAAATATAGTGTAATGGTATTTTAAAATTGTAAACATCCGATAGCTGAAGATTGTGATTGGCGATCACAATCTGACGTAGGAGGATTTAGGATTAATATTTTGTAAATTAGTTTAAAAAAAACATTCTTTATTCTTATTTCTCAAGTAGTTTAGGAACTTAAAAGATAAGTATAAGCTTTCAGAAAAGTAATATATATATACAAGTATATATAAACCTATCTTCGTGGGAATGATCCAATACTAGCTCTATAATTTCCATTGTGCACTTGCAATAGGTTAAGACTTAATTAGATACATATAACCAGCGAATCACCCCCCCCCTCGTGCATCCGTGTACCTGCAACAACCGGTAATGGGGTTTTCGAGATCAAGTCCAACTTGATTCAACTGCTTCCTATTTTTCATAGGCATGGTAACGAGGACCCCCATTTGTATTTAACGAGCTTTATGGAAATATGCGATACTTTTAGAATAAAAAACTTATCGAAAGAGGCCACTCGTTTGAGGTTGTTTCCGGTTTAACTTAGAGACAGGGCAAAGCAATGACTGAACTCTTTGTTCATCGACTCAATTGCTAGTTGGGAAGAGTTACAAAACATATTCCTTAATAAGTACTTCTTGATCTGCAAAACGAGTCGATTTCGAAAGGCAATTACCACATTCTATCAATCTCTCTTCATGAGAGCTGGAAACACTTTAACGAGCTTCTACATAAGTGCCCTCGCCATGAGGTCTCGCGCTGGGAACTAGTGCTCAAATTTTATGAAAGCCTAAATGAACAAACCCGACATATGATTGACGTTACTTGTGGGGGTATGTTTCTCACACTAATCACAATAGATGCTTGGGAACTCTTTGAGACCCTTAGTAAGAACTCAGTGCAACACACTGCATCACGTAGGGCTGATTCGGAGGATTTAAGGAATACACCTCCTAAGCGAGGAGGATCATATAAATTAAACTCAGTGATGACCTTTCTTCCAAAGTTGAAGCTTTTGAAGAGAAAATTCCAGTCCATGTTGGGTATAAAATCGCACCCAACATCTCACGGAGGTGCGGTTTGTGGCATCCATCACAACCTGGCTCCTATGGTTCCTAAGCACCCTGTTGTAGCTTCACACCCCACAATGATTCAGGAACATTCAGATGCGGCAAGTTCCTTTGAGTGCTTGGATAATAATTATGGTTGTGTAAATATTTATAATCCAAGCTGGAGGAAACACCCAAATTTGTCCCGAGAGAACATCCTGATGTAGAGGAACTATCAACCTCTTAGGCCAATGTATGCTTCACAATCTTTTTCACCATCTAAGGTACAACAATACTATAAACCTTGTTGGAATAATACTTCGGAGGAAGCCATGTTGTAAGCAGTCAAAAACTGGCAGCAATAGGGCCAACACCAAGTACATTTACTCCACACTCTCATGCATTCTACGTCCACACTAGGAAACTAGATCGGGCAACTAGCCACTGCTTTGAATAAGAGAGACGAGGGCTGGTTCTTGTCTCAACCAGTAAATAACCCAAAAGGTCAAGTAATGGCTGGGGAGACTTTGTCTTCCTCTGGTTCGCTTGTGCCATGATGAGCACTTTGACCTTGTCGAGCTGCCGACTCATCCGTAGCGCTTCTTGGGTGGCAACCCAAGTCCATTGCACACTAGTAATTTAGCTTTTATGTTTATTTAAATTTAATGAGTTTTGGTGTGATTTGGGAAGAGAGTTAAGTTCTCTATCCAAATATCAACCGTTCGAAATAGAGTTCGACCGGTTGACTTGCCCAGGATTGAGGAGGGAAGCAGAATTTCGACTGGTCGAGTCCGTTCGACCGACTGAAATTATTAACATAACAGAAGCCATAGCCTCTGTTGAGTTTCGACTGGTCGAATTCCATTTCGACAGTTCGATCTGGAATTTAATGCTTTAGAACTGAAGCCAGTTGAAGAGTTTCAAAATCCCTTGTACTTTTGACCAGTCGAGTTCCATAATTTTGAGGCTATATAAAGCCTCAGGACCAATCGAAATCTCATTTCGACTGGCCAAAACCCTAGCTTTTCGTTACTCCTTCTTGAATTTCTGCGCGCCCTTTCACCTTTCAACCTTCCACCTCCCTCATTAAACACGACCCTTCACCTAGCCTCTGTTGAGTTTCGACTGGTCGAATTCCATTTCGACAGTTCGATCTAGAATTTAATGCTTTAGAACTGAAGCCAGTTGAAGAGTTTCAAAATCCCTTGTACTTTTGACCAGTCGAGTTCCATAATTTTGAGGCTATATAAAGCCTCAGGACCAATCGAAATCTCATTTCGACTGGCCAAAACCCTAGCTTTTCGTTACTCCTTCTTGAATTTCTGCGCGCCCTTTCACCTTTCAACCTTCCACCTCCCTCATTAAACACGACCCTTCACCTCCCACACCCTTTTTGGTTATAAAACCAGCGCCCCATCACTCCCATTCCGTTCATTTTCCTTTTCTTTCCACCCTTTTTCTTGAATCGCTTTCTTCATGGCAGACAAACCCAATTGTTCTGCCCTCTGGAGGGCCATTACTCGTCGTTTAAAGTAGGAAGAAGTAGTGATGTCGGAGGCTGAGAAAGAACTGTGGGAACTTCTGCTCCTATTTATTTTGGAAGCCAAATTTCCAACCCCTTTGCCCTCTCCTTCGCCGCCTCCCAATCCACCTCCGCCTTCTTCATAATTCCTCTTTCTGGCCTAACTTATTTTTCCTCTTCTATTGGAGGGAAGTTGAGGATATCCCGAGATGGGTGGAGCAAAATCTTTATGGAGGATGAAAGTTTTGAAGGCCATGGGACCGTTTTCAATGCATATCTTGATGTGTCTTTGGGTTGCTGCCAATGTTTGGGCGTGTTTAGATTTTTCCTAGGTTTCCACTTCTTATACATAAGTGTCTGTTTTAATCTTTGTATATATTGCATTTTGAATATGAATTAATAGTTCTTTTATTTTTCTTTTCTTTTGTGTTCTTTTTATGCTTTGTGGCAGCTCCATTTAGTTTGTGGTGCTGGATATTGTTCTTGATAGGTTTTGGGGAGGTACATTACGCTTCTTTCTCATGATATTTCTTGATTACATTTTTTGTATTATCCCTGACTTGTCCAGACGGATTTCCTGTTGCACCCTTGGCGTATTTTGGTTTCTGTGCGGATGGGCTATAATACTTATCAGATGACTGTTTCACACCTCGTTTATTCTTGCCCTCTTTCTATGTTACATTGATTATGGTTTTGTGCAATGAGGGCATTGCCCCATTCAGGTTTGGGGGGGTTGAGCTTAATGCGTGATTCATGTTTTAAAATTTTTGCATGTTTTGCGCGACCATTGTTTATTTACACCCACAATACCATGTTTTGCATATAGTTTTTAAAACCATCATATTATTCTTGCTATAGTTTTCAAACTATAATCGATGATGCATGTAAATTCTAATTTTTGAATATTCATGCCATGATAAGACTGTTGTTGTTTAGGATAATAAATTCCAATGCAAACATTTAAGGATCGATATGAATTTCTTGCTTAGATTTTTTTTTTTTTTTTTTTTTGCACTTTTTCCATGCTTAGGTCCGGAATCAAAGGATTAATTTAAACTCTGAATTTTAGATCTTAGGAAAGACTAAACCCTATGAGCTTTAGAGTTGTTTCCTCGTTCTTGATGAGTGCTAGAATAAATTCGGAGTATCTTTGGAATTCATGCTTAACTTGTTTAGATCTCATACACTTTTTATTGGTTTGTTTATTTTGCATGTTTTATATCACTGTGCTAGAACACATTATATTTGATCTCAAGACAAATAGGCATCATTACCACCTTGTGAGGAAATGATCAAAGGTCATCTTTGGTTCATTTGAACCTAAAATGCCCCACCTCATACATTTTACCTTTTAGCACCCCTTTTGAACATTGTTGAAAACTTTTTCCCTATATATTTCTTGATAAGCTATATTAACCATACCCCAAACCATTTCAGAAAATTTAAGGCTTTACCCTTCAATCTTTGAGAAATTGGAAAAGAGGGATGAGAGTATGTGAGTATGTGAAGATGCATGGCAGTAATGCTTGACAGAAAATCAATTGTGAGAAGGGGGAAAAAAAAGAATATATATATGGAAAAGGTAGAAAAATGAAATATATGAGGTGATGTCAAAAAGAAAAAAAAAGAAGGAATAGAAAGGAAAGAAAGTTGAGAAAAAGAAACAAAAATGAGGACTCTGAAAAATTCGGAAAAGGAAGAGTGAAAAATGAGAAAATCGAATGTGATCTTTTTCCGGCTTCTCAGAGAAATTTGAATCCAATTTCCCTTTCTTTTGTAACCTTTACCCGAGCCCCATTACAACATTGAAAAAGACCTTTTTATCCAATCTCGGTCAGTAAATACCTTGTGGAGAGTGATAATGCAATGTTTATGGTGTTTGGTATAACATGCTTAGGATACAAGCATCCTTCTTTATGAGATATCTTTTTAAATTCATTGATGCACCTGTTGGTACACACCTTTTCTGGGTTCCTTTCGGTCCCAGGAAAGAGTGACCCAATTCGGTCCGAGTGGACTCTGACAAAGGCGATGATAAGAGTAATAAATTAGAAAATATTAAATTACTGAAATTAAATAGGTAAATATTAAATGGAATGTACCTGGGTGATGCAATTGCCAGCTGCAGATATTTATCGACGCTGCAACACGTCATTGTCACGCTTGAAGATGAGCGGGGGCTTACAGGTTGAACTCCTTTACTGAATCATCGGCCGGCCAACATCAACAGCTGTGGGTTGCCTATTGTCTAAGTGGTTTGGTTTTCCTGCTAGGATTCTAATTAACTTGGTTTCCGAATCCTATTGAGAGTTTAATTAAAAAAAGGTCTCCTAATTCTACTAGGAGTCTAATTGATGTAATCTCCTAATCCTACTAGGAGTCTAATTAAAAAAAAGGTCTCCTACTTCTACTAGGAGTCTAATTAATTTAAATATCATAATTTTACTAGAAATCTAACTAATTAAAAAAAAGGGGTTTTTGGCCTGTTATGCTAAGGAGGATCAGCCTCGTTCTCGTGTTCCCTCCGTAAGCTCCCTTGGACAAATCGGGTGGCTGGGTTTAAAAGTAAGAGGGGTTGAGATGAGTCTAATAGGCTGATGCTGCTAGCTTGACTACCTGGGGCTCCCGGGGAAGAGTATGCAATTCTAGAAGTCTAGAAGGCAGCTCCACCGCTTTTGGAAGCCCTAGAGAGAACCTCGAATTTTCTCAAAGGGAGAAGTTTCGGAGAGAGAAAAAATAGTAAATTTGTTTGATGATTAAGAGTGATTTGAAAAAGACTGAGTTTGAATTGATGATTAAAAGCTTTGAAAATTGATGATCAGGAATTAAGGGCTGAATTCTAGAACTTAAGAATTAAGAACTAGAATGAATAGAATGAAAATTAAGAACCAGGGCCAGAATTAAGAACTAGAACCTAGAAGCTAAGAACTAGAAACTAGAATTTTAAACTAGAAACTAGAAATTTTAGAACTAGAAACTGAAAGGTTACTTGAAGTCGGATGTCGAAGAGAGAATCTCGAAATCCCTAAGCTTGGAAGAGAGGAATTTTTTTTTTATGTTTTTAGTCAAGGTAGGGAGGTCTATTTATAGGTATTCGGGCAATTACGAGCCCTGTCTAGGGTGCTTTATTGAATTACGCGCCTAGTACCATGCTCTTAATCACTTTGAGTCGGTGACCGACTCAGTGAGTGACCGGCTGACTGGCTCAGTCAGGTATCCTAGTTTTAGTAGAATAGAATTAATTGCGTGCCCTTTTTGATGCACACAATCCAATAAAGGGTAAATTTCGGGGCGCTTAATAGGAGAATTTTGGCGCTCTAGGGAGTTAGAGACCAAGTTCAATTATCAGACCAATTACGCATTGATGGCGTAGCGTAAATCGATTCTGTATTGGACCATGTAATCACCGCAAGGCGGTTTCTAAAAGGTTAAGTCCTGGTCCAATTCTGAAGCAATTGCGCACGGCTGGCAGCGTGCACAATTGATTACGTGCCCTGGTCAGAGCACGCAATTGGGTCTTAGGTTGGTCCACGAAAGGAAGAAGGCTTGCCCTATATGAACCAATTGCGCATGGCTTGCAGAGCGCGCAATTCAATTACACGCATGGGTGAGGGTGCGGAATTGGAAAACCTTTCGGGTTGGGTTGGTCAAGGTGTTGGGATTTTAGGATAGACAGACTAGCAGGCAGGTGAGGACAGACAGGCATACATATTTACATGTAATATCATTAAAGTTAATGTCATAACTCTTTCCTTTCCATTTACTTAAGATATTACGTGTAAATAATGAAATACTCCCATTTGAATTTAATAAAAATAGTCTCGGATCAAAAATCTCAATGAATAAAAAGTTAACTTTCCAGTTCAAGAAAGGTCACACCGTCGGATCACCTAACATGATCCTATCATACAAGGGTATCGTGTATAAAGTGTTACATATGCGGAAATGAATTGAATTAACTCTGATATGTGTAGAAATATGGCAACAACTGACATTCATTCATTTATCTAAAGCAGCAAACTGAATAGGAATATAAACAGAAACATATACATGAGGTCACTACAAAAAAAGGGACTTTTGGAGACGGTTATTGGAGACGACTTTTCGAAGCCGTTTCCAATAACTATTTATTGAAGACCGCCATTCAAAAGCCGTCTCGGATGCTTTTATTAGAGACGGCTAAAACCGTCTCCCTATATAAAATAATATATAAAGACACTTATAACCATCTTGATATGATTGATTTAAGGGATAAGTGGTGAAAACTTTAGAGACTAAATTAAAATCCGTCTCTAAAAGTTACGTTAACATGAAGAGAGACGACTTAAGCCGTCTCTTTCGTTAGCATGTCTGAACCTTAATAATCCTTATAAAGCCTTTGGATAAGTTCTCTTCTCCTTATAAACCTCTCTTCTCCTTAAAGCTATTCCATTTCTCTTTGTCGAGCTCTTAACAGAGAGCGACTTGAGAGATCTCTATTGGCCAAAACGAAAGCCTTCTCCATTCTCTATTAAGATCTCCATTTCTCTATTCCATTTCTCTCTTCCAAACCTTCTCTATTAATAGAGAATGGTGACTTTAAATCGAGAGCTTCGTTTCCAGACCTTCGTTTCCATTTCTCCAAGGGTTTGAGAGGAATAAGAGGTTTGCAGATCTAAATCGAGATCTAAGGTTGGCGTTTGGGTCGAAAGGTTGGCAGATCGAAATCGAGAGCTAAGGTAGGCAGATTGAAATCGAAATCGTTTGGATAGGGTTGGCGTTTGGATCGAAATCGAGATCTAATTAGATCGTTAAATGCGATTTGGTAGGGATCTCGAATAGCAGTTTATATCGAATTTGGTAGACAAAGTTCAAATCTAAGGTGCTTAAATCGATCGTTCATCTAATTGCTTAAATCAGACAAACTTGGATCTAAGGTGTGGTTCAATTTCGATTTCCATTCAAGCCATTTCGATTATGATTTCGATTGATTCAAAAATTCTTGATCGATTTTGATTTCAAATTTTGATTTCAAATTTTGATTCAGATTCGAATTCGATATTTATTGTAAGTTGATTTCAAATTTTGATTCGATTCAGATTCGTGATTCGCACAAATGACTTAGAGCATCCAGCTTTATGACAATATATTTATAGAAAATTTTGCATTCAGCAGAAAATTTATAGATCAGTTTTATGACAATATATTTGGATCCAGTTGCATTATTGTTACAATGAATTTTATTAGGCTATGCTCATGAGTGTGTCCTTGGTTTCGTTAAAAAAAAATGTGCTAAATGCTGGTCCCTTATGTTTGGGATGCTGGGATAAACACCTAATCTATGGCTGCTCTTTGATCACGCTTTAATTAAGTTCTGAAAATTTGGAAAAATCGAAGATCACAAAAATTAATAGTTATCGACTAAAGAATCAATCATAATTGTAAATGTTTGATAAGTTGTCCAAATTTATTGAAAAGTTTGCAGGATACATGAATCTGCCGAAAAGCTTGGCAAGCCAACTATGCTAAGAATTTTGCCTAAAGTTTGATTAATTTCTAGAAATTTATGATGAAAATTAAGGCCACCATTAATTTTCTGCGCGGCTGATACCGAAAGGGGAAAGTTGACTTCTTTGTCATATAATTATATTTTGTGTGGCTTTCAAGCAAGGAGTTAAATCCGATTCAGGTATCGGGTATCGGTCCATGGAGGACCGATATGTATCGGCCGATACCGATACAAATTGGTAGATTTAAAAAAAAAAAAAAAAGACTAAGTACTATATCCGGTGCATATGGTCTGCGGCTGATATTTACCACATTTTTTAAATGTCAAAAACTAGGAAAAATAATAAAAGTAACTGTTATCAGCTTGAGTGCATCCTTTTCAATTCTGATACCCTCTTGGGTTACAATTCTTTCGAGCTTCATGTTGATATCTGTCTCTTTGAGCTTCGGGAAACAAAATTTCTGGCATCTAGATGATACAACTCTTGGCACCCTAGTTGCATCCTCAGTTATCATAACAAGCACCACAGAACCACATCCCCTTTCTACCATACTCAATAACTCTTCCCATGCTTCGGCCTTGAGAGAATGGCACTCCTCTATTATGAAGAATTGCACAAAATCATTCATATTGTTGAGGCACATTGAAGGCTTACATTTTACTATCTTGAGGAAGCGAGTAAGGAGATTCCACCTCAAAATGTAGGCGGAGACGGGTTCAAAGGACCTTGTTTGGTTTGTGATAATTCAAGACCCACATTTCGCCTTGTACTATAGAACCATTGTCGGAATCTTGCATTTGATCCTAATTTTGGATAAACTTTGCGAGAATGCAGGTATACCGAGGTAAAGGCTGGTCCTTTTAGAGTTTGTACAAATTGTCTCAAGAGTAAACTTTCACTCTGATTTGTATCCACAAGCAGATATGAAGTGAGCCAAGCATTCAATTGGGAGTCCGTCCCATTATATTGAGGAATTAGGGTTCTTGATGTATACAACATCATCAACATCGGTGGATATAGCTTGATGTATACACATGGTGATAGAGCTTTGCGACATCTGAAATTTCTGTAAACTTTCCGCTATCATTAGTTAATAGATTGGGCGTTAAGATTTACATCTTCATTTCAAGGAAGGGTTGGAGGTCTTTCCCTTCTAAGATTTTTGACCTCTATCTCCTTAGCAGGTAAGATTCGTTGCAATTTTTTAATCTGCTCCTCCATAGCTTTTGAGGGGGTTCTCACATAAGCTCATAGAGTGGGTTTAAGACTAGGGTATATGGTGTAACCGATGGCGACAACATTGTCTTAGGAGAAGAGTGTGATGAATGAGCACTTGAGGCTTCATAAGCGTTGGGAGAAGCGGGTGCATCTTGGGCACTTAGGGCTTCATAAGAATCAGAGCATGCTTCCTGTTTTGCAGTCTTATGAGTCATAGGTTCTTTTATTGGTGATATTTCAATTCCTCTTGATATGGTCAACTTATTCCCATAAAGGCATTACATTGCGATGGAACTCGAGTGTTTGGAGCTATGGGAGCCATTTGTGAATGCTCTGTTCGATGTGTGTTATTCTCGATAATCGCCTTTTTATGTTGAATTTCGATGTAACTTCCAAATTCATGGGAAGTTCTTCAAGCTGCTTCCATCGTGTGTGGTTATTTCCATTCTTGCACACCTTGGAATAACCGATACCTTCACTTCATCGAGGCCCTTGGATGCTCTTCCTAGATTGGCGATGGTAATGGATGAATGATGGAGCTTGACTAGGGGTGAACCACAGATTTCACCCCATGCTTCCTAGGGCATGATTTTTTATCTCGAGGTGTGTTAGCTGTACACCTATTTGTTTGTGGGATTTGGTAATGACCTCAAGGTGGCACACTCATTTCTTCGAAGACTTGACCACTACTCAACTCCCCTCGTCTTCTAGACCAACATATATAAATTTGGGCTCCATCCCATCCCAAGGTATTGTCTTAGTTCTTATTTGAAATTTCTAGTCTTGTAATGTAGATTTTAATGGTTTTGGACTCTTATGCATGGGAATCAGTTCAGACTTCATAGGGTTGCCCGGTGAATGAAATGGATGGAGAGATGCTTCTAAATTCTCCTAAACAGAGAAACTTCATGCATACTAGATACTAGTATACGTCTTGAGCAATGATGGACGTGCTTGGGTCACTCTAAAGTTTCTATTAATTAGAGTTCTTATACAACCTTTGTTTGTATATGAGCCCTCAAAGTATTGTTCTTTATTATTTATAGGCCCCACCAACAAAAATTCCTGACTATGCCTCTGAGCTCAGGGTGCCATCTATCACATAACACCCATTAAGAATAAGTTTCATTTCACATACTCCTGTGCTCTTCTACTTTTGTATCTTAGCCATGCATATCAAACTATTTTAGTAATTTTTTTAATCATACGGTTCCAATGGTCTCAAGTTTCTTGAAAAGGAGCATGTGGCACCCAAAATCATGTTTTGTTTCCACATGGACCAAAGGAGTGTTGCCTAGATCAATTCTAAAACAAACATTTTAAATTTAAACTCCACTGTGTGATTTACATTGCTTGGAATTTGGACCATTCTATGTAGTCAATTTTTTCTTTTGTCAATTTTTATGTAGTAATTTGAAAATGATATATGCAATGCCCTCTTGTTCCACGTAGAACATGAAATGGGTTAGAACCATGGTTGAAGGTAGTCCTACGAACCATTTTTTCTTTTTTACATCTCATTTATCTTTGAGCTTCTATTTAATTATTCAGCTGATTAATCTATAACTTCTGTTATAGATTAATGGTCAATATATAGTTGAATACATATGAATATCATCATACAAAATAAGTGCTCGTCTGAAAAGTTATATGTCGAATTATTGACATATAACCTTTCGGATTATCTATCTGAAGATAGATAGTTTGGGAATATCATGTACATTAGTTGTTCACTAATATGATTTTTAGAGTTTTCTCAAATGATTTGACAATTTCTCCTTTGTTCTTGGGATCGTACTTTCATATATTATTTTGTATTTTTCATTGTCCATTGTGGATAATGAAAAGTATAAAATAGTATGAAAAGTTCACGTATTTGAAGAACTACGTGGAGATGCTGTCGAAATTTTTAGAGAAACTCTGAACTCATATTATGTGAACAATTAAATGACTTGATATTCTCGAATGGGCAAAACTAATGAATATGGCATAAGAAATATAAACCTTTATCATTTAAAAAATATTAAAGCTCATTTCTTATACTTTTAGGGGTTTGAAACTTTTATATGATGGAAAAGAGTTGGGTAAAAAAGTCGAGATATTCTAGAGAGTATGACAAAGGGTTAGCTGCATTTGTCGATCACGGTTTAGCCCATGGAATTACTTGCAATGGGAGGCTCAAGTGTCCTTGTACAAGATGCTGTAATTGCGTTTACTTAGAACCCGACTTATTGAAGGAGCATTTAGTAATATACGGGATGATGAAAAGTTATGTTGTATGGACTTATCACGGAGAGAAGAGAGGGCCACTGCCTAGACATGAAATTGTGGTAGATATTAGAGCCGATGACAACGAGAACGTTTTGGTTGATGACATCAAGGGGATGGTGCAAGATGCTTTTGGATTTTCGGACCCAAATGAAGACGCAGATGGTTTGGAGCAGGAACAAAGTGATGTACCCAATGCTAGTGCTTCTGAATTCTACAAATATACGCATAATTTGGGGAATCCCTTATATCCTGGATGTAACACACATACGACGTTGTCTTTCGTTGTGAAACTTTGGCATATCAAGGCCCTTGGTGGATGGAGCAACAACTCTTTTACGTTGTTGCTTGACTTACTAAGGGAGGTTTTGCCTAAAGAGTCGACGTTGCCGGAAAACTTCTCACAAAGCAAAAAGATTATTTCAGGCTTGGGACTAAATTACAATAAAATCGACGCATGCCCTTACGATTGTATGTTGTACTGGAAGGAGTCTGAGAAAAAAGAAAAATGTGACATCTGTGGGACATCGCGATGGAAAAATCATGAGATTGAGGATGACAAGAAGACTCCTGCAAAGATTCTTCGTCACTTCCCTTTAAAACAACGATTGCAACGTTTGTATTTGTCATCAAAAACTGCAGCTGATATGAGATGGCACGATGAGAAACGCACTAAAGATGGGGTGTTAAGACATCCTGCAGATTCACCAGCATGGAAACACTTTGACAAGATCAATCCAACATTTGCAGAGGAAAATCGCAATATAAGATTGGGTTTAGCAAGTGACGGTTTCAACCCATTCCGGACAATGAGTATTGCGCACAGCACATGGCCTGTTGTACTTATCCCATATAATTTGCCCCCTTGGTTGTGCTTGAAGAAGCCGAACATGATCCTCTCATTGCTTATACCGGGTCCGACAAGTCCTGGAAATGACATCGATGTATACCTGAGGCCTCTAATAGATGAGCTAAAGGAATTATGGGAAGAAGGGTTGGAAACATACGATTCATCAAAGAGGAGGTTTTCAAATTATGCGGGCTTGCTTTGGACAATTAGCGACTTTCCGGATATGCTATGCTTTCGGGTTGGAGCACTAAGGGATATAGAGTGTGTCGTTATTGCCATGAGAATACATCCAGTGAACAGTTTCCAAATTGTGGCAAACTTTGTTATATGGGTCATCGCCGATTTTTACCTTTAGAGCATAGGTTTCGAAAGAATAGACGGTGGTTCGAGGGAAATATTGGAGAAAGAGAAGCAGCAACCCCACTGACCGGGAAGCAAATTTTGGAGAATTTAAGAAATTAACAACATACCTTTGGCAAGATCCCCAAAACTATTCTATGAAGAAACCAAAAAGAAGAAAAAATAACAAAAATGCACCTCCTATGCCAACAATGCTAAATAAGCTGGAAGAAGTTGAGTATATTCTTTGAGCTACCATATTGGTTAAAATTTACTAAAACACAATTTGGATGTTATGCATATCGAGAAAATATATGCGACAATGTGGTTGGTACACCATCGACCTGGAAGGAAAGTCAAAGGATGGTTTGAAAGCACGTCTTGACTTGATGACAATGAACATAAGACATGAGCTCCACCCAAAAGAGCATGCGAGATAATGATAAATTGTATCTACCATACGCATGTTACTCTATGGATAAAAGTGAGAAGGAGATGTTACGCCTAATCACGAAGAGCATGAAGATTCCACGATGGTTATGCCTCTAACATTTCAAGGTGCGTTAACGTCAAAGATCGAAAATATCCGGGCTCAAAAGTCACGACTCACACGTTATTATGCAACAATTTCTACCTCTTGCATTGGAAGACCGTGCCAAAAATGTTAGTTCTGCTCTAATAGAACTAAGCACATTCTTCGTGAGTTATGCTCTAAAACATGTCGAGTTGAGGACTTCAAATGTCTACATGGCGCATACCATTGATTTTGTGCAACCTAGAGCGGATTTTTCCACCTTCATTTTTTGATATTATGGTCCATTTACCCATACACTTAGCATCGAGGCAATGCTTGGTGGACTGTCCATTACCATTTGGATGTATCCCATTGAAAGGTATGATCCATACAATCTGCAATTATCTTTACTTTTATAAATTATGTTTGATTTCCCTTAATGGAAGTACATTCATTTTTATGTATATGCGATACTTGTATACACTTAAGTCATATGTATGCAATAAAGCCTATCCCAAGGTTCCATTGCGAAGGATACCTCGGCGATGAGTGTCTCACATTTTGCTCAAGGTACTTACATAATATTGAAACACGATTGAATAGACCCGTCGGTATGCCGAGGACAACGCAATTGAGGTGCGAACAATTCATTCTCACCAATATCGACGTAAACAAATGCATAACTATGTATTGTTCAATGATGATAGCGTCGCTCGATATGTGAAGTAACTCTCAACCTCATAATATAGTTGGACCATTTGAATTCAATCCATTATACTCACCTCACATCCATTTAATGCAGGCAACATAAATCATACATTAACTTGAAATATCGTAAGCGTAAAACTGATTACGAGAAACAAAATATACACAAAGAGCAGTTTAGCGATTGGTTTAAATCACATGTAAGTGTGAGGAGATAATTATTTTATACACTTAAAGGAGGCACTAACTTTGTTATCCCCATCTAATAGATTAAATCAATGATTGAGGCCAATAGTACGTTGCCGGTGAGACTCGATTTACTCGCTGATTTTCCATACACTCATGCAAGAAGATTCACTGGATACACTATCAATGGTTATAAATTTCGAACAACTAATAAGGAGAGGAAGGCTACAACACAAAATAGTGGTGTGATGGTCATTGCAAGCACTCCAAGCTATTCAAGCGCAAAGGACAAAAATCCGGTTTAGGGAGATAATATATTACGGACGCCCTCGTGGACATAATTGAGTTGACTTATCGCCAAGGACAAATTAGTGCTATTCAAGTGTGATTGGGTTGATGTTGGACAACGCAAAGGTATTAAAAAGACCAATCGGGGTTCACGCTTGTGAATTTTACATTTATCTGCATCTCAGAAAGACGAACCCTATGTGTTGGCATCTCAAGTAAAGCAAGTTTTCTACGTCGAAGATCCAACCGAACCAGGCTGGCATGTTGTCATCAAGAACAAGCCCAGGGACACTTTCGATATGAGTGGAGGCGACAATATACTACTAGACAGTGAGCCATATGGTAGCCAAGTTCAAATTAGTACCCAAGAAGATGATAGTGCAATATCGTGAGGGAAGATGTGGTTGGAGCAATTGTAGATGCACCTTTCCAATCCCCCTGTACCCGAAAACGTCCTTCCGATGGATTCATTGATGACGAAGAAGATGAAAATTGATATTAGATTGATATGTAATGATTTCAATTCTATATAGATGGAGTTTTCAATCCTTTCGCCTATTTGATTCTAGTTTGTATTTCAATGAGTTTTGATGTGAATGTGAGTAAATTAGGTAAACCTTGAGTTCATACTACTTGATACCTTTGTTGTTGCTTTATTCTTAGTGAACATGTTGAGATTTAATGAGATTATTTGATATTTTTATTTGTGTCAGATGGCTGATGTAGATCCACCCCTACCCCCACCCCCACCCCCTAACGTTAAGAAAGGGCGAGGGAAAGCAGTACTTGGTTTTAAAAATAAACTGAAAGGAGGAGAGAAAATTCTTGTGCTATTGTATAAGGGGCATGTCGTAGGGGATGATCAAAGTAAGATGTCCTCGATGATTGGACAAATAGCGAAGGATTGCATTAGATTTCCTGTAAATGTTCCAAACTTTACAGATATTCCTAAGGAGAGTTTCAAAAGTGCTTATGAGGAGTTGATGGTAACAAATGACATAGTTATATTAAATAATTAAATTCTTTATTTTCTATTTCATATTCACATTGATTGATAATCAATTTTGTTGATTAAATGTAGGATGTTTTTGACATGCCTTCCTATGATGACATTTATCGATGGCTGCACTATACCTTGCTTCAGAGATGGAAGGCTAATCGATATCATATAAAAAAAAGGCACTTCGACCCCTACACAACTACGGGAGAACGATTTGCCCATTGCCCCGATAATGTGGATAACGACCAGTGGAAGTCGATTGTCCGTTACTGGGAGTGTGAGGAGTTTAAGGTAAATTTCTAACTCATTGTTTATTTAAATTTTTTTTTTTTTATTAATATAACATATTATAATTTTGTATGATATAGGTAATTAGTGAGCGTAATAAAAGAAATCGCGCAAAGCTAGCCGTACCGAGTACAACCGGAAACATTACTCACATAAATAAATTTTACAAGGTATTAACATGCAAATATAAATTATAATTTGTCAATAAACTTCAACTTTTTATAGTTTACACATTAAACTCGTCATTTTTTATAGTTAAAGCAGGTAGAGGGGAAATCACCCTCAAGGATGCAGAACTGGAAGTTGAATCACACAAAAAAAGATGGTAAACCGGTGAACGACGCGGCAGCAGAGATAATGGTAAGATGATTTTTTAATTTATAAGATTTTTTTAAAATAATAATTAAATATTTAATTTATATGAAAAAATTTCAGCAAAAGATAGATGAACGACTTGCGGAGGGCTCACAAGAGTCTACTGGACGAGATGATGTATTATCTCAGGTATTGGGATCAGACACACGTGGTCGCGTCCGGGGCTTTGGGGGGGTAGTGACCCCAGCAAGCATTTTCGGACCGTCGTGCTCTGGGAGGAGGCGGAGGTCCGCCAATTGAAAGAAGAAGTGAGCACCTTGAGAGAAGAGCTAGAAGCAATGAAGTGGTTGATCACTCGATTGATCGGAACAATGGTAAACATTACTTTAAAACTTCTATACAAATTTTTCTTGTAGTTTTCTATAATTTGTCATGCTAACAAACATTCATTTTCTTTACGTAGCCCCTCCACCGCCGCCTCAACAATGGGCTCTCCTCCACAACACTTTGGATGGGTATGTTATTTATTGATGAAGTTACTAATTTTTTAATCTTTAAAAGGCTAATTATCTAACTCTCTTGCTTCATAAGTTTTTGAAATTATCTTGCTTCATATGTTTAGATTGTTCCTGCTGTTATCTTCTCCATATTCTAAGTTAATAATGTTGTGCTTTTTTTGCATATTGTTCACTGATTTGTTATTCTATTGGGTGATGGGGTGAACGACTATTGATTTGAGTAATTCATTTAGCTGTTTTAGATTCTAAAAATGACCAAGTTGAAGAGGAGATTGGAGTAGGTGAAGCTGAAGGGACTGAAGCAAGCAAGGATGATCGTGCTGATGTTCATGAAATGGTGATAACGTGGAAGAGTGAGGATGGTAATGGCAGTGTTGGTGATTGTGGTGATCGTTGGTGGTAATGGCAGTGTTGGTGATTGTGGTGGTTTGTTATTCTAATACATTGGTTTGACAATCTTATTTTTTATTTTTTAGCGCATTAGAGCTGTCATCGTTTTAACAAACTAAATACCTCGTTTAGGGGCAGTTTGGACCAAAAAAATAACTAGATTTGACTAATGGTGCTACCCCTAAGTGACAATAATCATAGGCAAGGCTTTTGCTAGGGAGAGGTGGGTCTTTCTATGGATAACTAACTTCATAAATGATGTTAACTGAGCTTTTGTAGTGCCTCATATGTATCTAAGGTTAGAATTAAGCAGTTAGATAATTTGCTTTTGGCAATGCATCCGTTGAGAATTTAATACACGTGATGGGCTAAGGCCAATAGTGCAGATACGACATACTTATTTTATGTGTATGAAATGTGGGTTGCATATCTGGAAGTGCAATATGATCCTAGCCTCAGATCCTAGCCTCAACGTTGCAATCAATTGAATGGGAAGTTCCCGTGAAGGTACCTTTATGTTTCTTTCTTCTACCATTAAAACTGATCCTACACTCTATATTGCTTTGTCGAATAGCCAATTTAAAGGTATTTTTTAATGGCAGATAAGAGGATTTGAGACCCAGATGGAGAAATGGATGGGCGCATGTGATTTCATTATAACAAAGGTATTTTAATTGCTCCCTTCTAAGTTTTATTTGTGATAGAAGGTTTGCTCTCTGTGGGCGGTCCTACATGAACTCTAGAACACGCTGATGATTTTTGTTTCAGTGAGAGTGCAAAGAGTGGATAACAGAAATTTTAATTTTAAGAAGCTCAAAGATGATATCATATGATGATAGTTCTTTAGAGTTTGAAAATATACATCTTGGTGGCTTTACGATCTAATGAACACTAGGAATTATTCAGATTATAAAATATTCTTGTGTTACAAATTTGGAATCTTGAATTGTGTTCTAATTGCAACCTTTTTTATTTGTTTAGCGAATTATTGTAAGATATTGTGATAATATTTCACAGTATTTGGAGTAACTTTTGAGGCTTTATGCGAGAAAATCAAGATGGGGAACGATCGATGCTATGCATAACAATATCTAGTAATGGATGCAAGGTTTATGTCCTTAATGAAGGCTTGTTTTGCATATATTCATACTGTGAAATATTGTTGGTCTCGCTTTTCTGGTTACTAAGGAAGAGTGGAAACCTATTGTAAACATGTCCATTATAATTTATTTATTCTATTGTTCCTTTCAGAATCAATGCAGGCCTTATGGGAGTGAACCTTTACCTAAAGGTATAGTTAGCGGGATTTCTAACTTGGAAATGCGACCATTATGGGGTTCCCCAAAGACAAAGGTGTGTTATTATTCCTATTATTATTGTAGATGGCTTTTCATCTCATTATGTTCTTCCGTTCCGAGACTCGAGGGACTTCTTAAATTGCACGAGAGCAGGGGAATGTGCAATCGCAAAATCAAGTAGGTATCTGTAAATAATTGGGATGATATGTTATTTTTCTTATGCAGTTATTGATGTTACATTTGCAGCATCTACTTCATTGTCCATTTTTTCAATTCTCGGAAAAGGCTAGATGGTATATGTTAGAGGTGGAATACAAGCTTTGGAATATGCTCTTGTAACCTTGATATGATTGAATCTTTCGTGGTCTATTTATTATTATCACTTTCTATATATATACACAAAAGCCATTTGATATTTGAAATACATTATGTTCATATTGGACCGGGTGCTTATGTTGGACATGTCTTTTGCTCTGTCTTGCTTGCTGCAGTAAAAAGAACAAGAAACTTGAACACAAAGAGGTAAATGGTAGTTGTTGTGTTGTTTGTTAGGCTTTGTACTTTGGTAGACATCTGATCATCTACCGCTAATTGGACTACTTTGGGTTGACCGTAGATGTGTTTCACATGGCATAAAGTGGACCGTCATGGCCCTAATAGGTGTACATGCGGTCAATGTAGTCATCTCTTACAAGATATGGTCAATTCTTTCTGCAGAATGAATGTAAAGCTTGGCATTAGTTAAGTGTTTTTATTTCTTTTTTTAAACTTATTGGAATACATAATGGTTTTCGATAAATTGGTTTTTCTAAACCATGCTTGTCAAATTTTTCAGGAGGGGACCCATAAGAGTTTTGAGTATGGTCGCTATGGAAACCCCACTACAAAGGTTTTAGAGGATAAAATAAGGTGCATTGGTCTTCTTAATAGGAAACTTTGGCCTTAAATCTGTAATTTATGTATTTAACACAAATATATGGTTTTCTTACCAAACGGCACTTGAGGGGCTGAATCAACATTGTTAGCGATCGGCATGTGCATTACTACTATCTTGATGGCTTTAGTTCCATTTGGAGGACATATTGTAACAACAATGATTACTGCTGAAGGACTAGAATATTCATCCAAACCATTCTCCCAAAAATGGGGATTTCGGTAATGATTTCCTATCTCTTTGCAGTTGCTACTGTCTTGCATAATCATTTGGAACTTCTCAGGATGATACTTTAAATTTTGCATTCCCCTTAAGTGGTAGTTATTGGCTAGAATGCATTGGTACCTTGTGATTATGCAGATGTAATTGGAAAGCATATGGTGATGGTGATATTAAAAGCTTGTTCGAATTATCTCTAGAAGATATGGTTCAGTTAATTAGCTTTTAAAATTTTAAATTATTCCTTCCATACGTCCTTGTGATGGGATCATCTTATGACAAACCTTACAAATAACAGTTTGGCCTAGTGAACTACTTCTTGGTCTGCCCTTTGGCCTCATTTTGCTAAGCTAGAGGCTTAACCAGCAAGTATAAGTATTCATTTGGTATAGAAAAAAGAATGTTATTATAAATATTTAATTTTTTTATTTACAGCTCATTTTATTGTGAATCAATGTATTATATATATATATATATATATATATATATATATATATATATATATATACTATATATATATGAGTCGTGCTCTGTGCGGACTCCGAGACACTTGCACATTCCGCTAACATCATTCGTCTCAAGTTCCACTCGCTCTAATATGAGACTGTGATTGGTCAGCCTTGTACAACATTGCAACCAATCGGTCTCATACAAGACTGATCAATTGGTCACGGTCTCATTAAAGACTGAATGATCATGTTCTCATATGAGACTATTCGGTCTCACTTAAAAATAAATGTGCGTGTAGAAATGCAAATTTTAACATGAAAACCAAGTGAACTGATGCGGCGTATTAGTAGGAAAATCGAAAAATCGAAATGAACCAAACCAATTGTCAGTTCGGTTTTGGTTTTTCAAACCCAAAAACTGACCGGGTAGGATGATGAAACCGACCCAAAACCAAAAAACGAGTCAAGTTGGGTATGCATATCTTATCAGACATGAGAATGATGAACTGATCCCTGCAGGATGTGGACCTTGTGATTCTACGGACATCACTCATGTCCAGCTACGGGTGGTTAAAATGACTTGTCCTTTTTTTTTTTTTTTTGTGAATTGATGGCTTTATATGAGCTAGGTTATCAATCGTGCATTCTGGGAATGGAACTGAAGATCGGATTCAATGGTTATTATAAAAATTCTGAAAGGACGAATCACTTATACTTGACCAAGGATATTGGTGAGCATGTGGGGAAGATACAGTAGGTACCATTTACCTATTCTAGTAACAACATAAACAAAAGCATCTACTCTTCTGTCACAACTTGGGGTAAAGAACAAACAGATACAAGGTGACAAAATGTTTTTCTACAGGATTTAATCTCCATTGTATTTGCAGATACGTGTTTCATTTTGTTGTTTTCCTAATCAAATAAGGAGTGATGGCGATCCCGAAGCTCTAATTATATTTTCATATGTATATTAATTTCTTACATTTTGTTTATAGGAGTGGATTACAGAAATGGCTGCTTATGTCAAATCAATCGACAGTAACCATCTATTGGAAGTGGGCCTTGAAGGTTTTTATGGAGAATCAATGCCTGAGAAGAAGCAGTTTAATCCTGATTACCAAGTTGGAACAGATTTCATCTCCAATAATCAGATTAAAGGAATCGATTTTGCAACTATTCATGCCTACCCAGATCAATGGTAATGTCTACCAAGATAAATTGGTAATATATATATATATATATATATATATATATATATATTATGTTGTGTACACTTTATGACTCGATTCTTGGAGAAATTATTAACTTTTTTTTTTTTTTTTTTAATTTGATAGGAATGGCAGTTGCTAGAGATCTAGTAGGGAAGAACAACCATGTAATCTCTATGATTGGAGATGGAGCCATGACTATTGGACAAGCTTACGAAGCCATGAACAATGCTGGATTCCTTTAAAAATGAGAGTTGTTATTTGTATAAATAAATTTGTTGTTAATGAAATTGCGGTGTCGCGAATTAAAATTTACTTTTTTGAATGAGCTTTGAGCATGTTAATGTTTATGCTAATGTGAGTATATAAATGCATGTTATGGATTTTCATAAAAAAATAAAAATAAAATGCAGGTTATAGATGTGTACTGCTAGACAATATTGTCCTGGAGCAAAAAAATTAAATAGCATTAAAAATAAAAAAATATTAGAGACGGCTTTTGGTCGTCTCCAATAACAGACAATCACTTATTGGAGACGGCCAAAAACCGTCTCTAATAATAAGAGATGACTTATTAGAGACGGCTTTAAGCTGTCTCCAACATATCTTTGGAGACGGTTATATGCCCGTCTCTAATAACTTTGACTATTAGGGACGGCTTCCATTTAGTCTCTAAAGACAATGGAGACGGGACTATTTGAGACTATATGGAAGCCGTCTCCAATACTATTGGAGACGACTTAGACACCTTTGGAGACGGCCAAAAGCCGTCTCCAATAAACACATTTTTTGTAGTGGGTAGTAAACTACCTTAAATCACACTACTGTTTATACATGTTTAATGTTTAAAAACAAATCTCTCTCTCTCTCCCAAACCTCTCAAGAAAAGAAGTCCTCAGCAGAACCTTCCTCCTCGTCCTCCTCCTCAGACTGGTAGGTAGGATCAGCTTCGTGCTCAGGGTCACGAGCAATATCTGCAGCTAAGATATGAAGTCGTAGAATGAGCTATCATCAAAGCTCAGCAGGGAAATTTAAAGTGCTAAGTTATAAGTTAGATTTCCAATTCACTTCTAAATGCATAAATTATAAAACTAAACACATTATATCTTACCTTGTATCTATTCTAGCAATATTTAGCATTTATTCTAGCAGCATATAGTATAACAAGCAATAAATCATGCAAATATTGTATCATGCTGATAGATTCATGCTGAATAAATATGACGAATCATACTGACAAGGAATCATGCTAGACAATTACAAAAATCATACTGAAATGAGACATATTCAAGAAATAAGAAAATCAAGCTCCCGAGTTAGCAGGATCACTTGTTAAGCTCCCGAGCTAGCGGGATTACTTGGATCGAGAAAATCAAGCTCCTGAGTTAGCGGAATCACTTAAACGAGATATCAAGCTCTCGAGTTAGCGGGATCACTTAGACGAGATATCAAGCTCCCGAGTTAGTGGGATCACTTGGACGAGAAAATCAAGCTTCCGAGTTAGTGGGATCACTTGGACGAGATATCAAGCTCCCGAGTTAGCGGGATCACTTGGTTCAAGATAAAACAAAGACGTGTATATGCCATTAAGGATAACAGGACATGAACAATGCATGGTAACATATATGCGAGCACATCGTGAACAGATATCATATAGCAAAACTGATTTGAATAACTGAACTCACATGATCATATATAATTGTAATTATCATAATCATTGATATTCATGTATCCAAGCTGAACTAGCATCATAATTATGCAAAGCATATATCAAGTCTGTAGCTCTCGAAACTGATCTAATACCATCAGTCATATTCATACTTTGAAAACTAGCATGTGCATACACACATTTGAACGTACATCATTATTCATCAACATTCATTAAAACTGATCTAGTAACATCATTACATAACCCATATATAGAGCTAAATTATTTTGTCCTTGCATAATCATATATCGAACTGAATTTCATAGCATGACCATATGTAATACTAGTCTTATTACCATCATGCGAAACTAGCATATTTATTCATTAAAACCATCATGAGTCGAGTCATGCAAAAACAGTCATTTCAACTTACTCTATCATCATTATCAATACTGACATGAGCATAGTTAAATAGAAATCCTAAGTATCATATCATCAGTATACTATACATCGAACATCATGAATAATTATACAAAAGCGTACGTCTAAACTGAGCTTCTCGTCATCATGCACTACTATACATCCAACTGAATTTAGCTTTTTCATGCCTAATCATTCATTGAATTAAACGATAATAAGCATATGGGATCATCCATCAAAACTAACTAAATGGGCGTTTCATCTAGCTGACATAGCTGAGTGAGGTAAAAGTATTTCTGTTAACTAACTTTATCAAAACTTGTTCATCACTGAGCTGTACTTAGCACAATCTTTTGACATGCTCTCGTATATCAGATCTAAATATCAGATTTGCACTAGTTATCAGATTTCTTTATCTTTATATAAACTACACTAGCATATATGGAACCATTCATTATACTAGTTAACACGAGTTATGAGATATCTCTACATCTTTTACATTATCCTGCTAATGAAAAGAAAATAAGACATGACGGAGACTAAAATAGATCAGGTATGCAAATCATTATGCACTCATGGAACTTGTAGACAATAACTACTATATCAAATTAACTGACAATCTTTATTTTATACCAAGCTGATAGATATATCAATCATCATCGTTCAATCCGACATGCACCCATGTAGGTATCTAGTGTACTAATAATATTCATATACATCACTTTCACTTTGGTATCACTATGCAATCATGGACATCTTTTATCTATTAGTTATTCTCAGATGCATACAATCCTTGATCATGTATCGAACATAAATACTGATTAATATATAGAGGCATTATGAGCATGATCAATTTACACTGACTATACAACACAATTATCATGCTACTCAGAAGTGCAATGAAATACTAAAATACAAGTCAGTAAGGTAATCTCCCTACCTTATACCAGGCTTACGTGTAACTGGTTACTCGTGCATGCATGTCTTCAAGTAAACTCGTCATGTGCACAAAATAACTAGGATTTATTATCATAGTTTTAGTAATTTTAATGGTTTATTGGGTTAACATAGACCCTAAATATGAAGCAAGCTTTGCAGTTGAGCATGTTACCGTGACTTGTCACCAATGTTTGACCCCTTAAATATTAGATTCAGAAATTTATTCCTTCATGAAAGTTGTAGGGCTCATTGTCCCCTTTCCAACGCATTAACAATCGTTCCAATCAGATTTTGAGATAAAAAGTTATGATTAAAATACCGACTAGTGGTTTGAGCATACTGTCGCCGCGGCAAGCCTTAGTACCTTGTCGCGGCAAGCCTGTAAGGTTGCCGCGGCAAGCCTGTAAGGTTGCCGCGGCAAGCCTATCAAGCTTGGCTTGCCGGGGTATTTTCTGCTCCACTTTGACTTCTTTACTCAGGCATTTGACTGGGTCTTTTGTATATTTATAAACATAATATTTTCTCATATATATTAAACAAAAAATTGGATTTTCTTATTCATTTTTGTGCGGACATTTCAGTGTCATTTTATTAACAATACCCGAAACCTATTGCAAACTGTGATTCGTGCTGCCGATTCGGTCTCAATGAATCGACAACACAGATTTATCATTTATCTAAATGAACTTCTTGACTAACCTAGTCTAGGAAAGCTGTACGTTTACGACATACCTTTTGGTGCACTCGTGGTTATAATGATGCCGAACGTGTGTCGGTGTCGAGTTCGCCGAGCTCGTGAGAACGAAGGTCGTAATGAACTCTTCGCGACCCAGCGACCGCCTTCACACTCCTCACGATTGAATTATAGGTCACCTTATGATCCAAGGTTCTGAATCCTATGGTGTGGAAGGGGTGCAAGGGAAAGGGTGCAACGAAAGTGCGTTTTGAAAAGCTAGCAGTAGTGATTTCTTTTCTCCGAGATTTACTTTAATGGCTATATTTTTGCTAAGGGGTTTTAATTTCGTCCAGAGGTGAAGCAGGAAGAACCAAGTTTTGTAGTCGATTTTTTTTTTCCCACTTTGCGTGCATGGAGTTCTCTTGGTGATTATAAGCTCTTAAGGGATAGAATCCCATGCAGTGCCTATATTGGTGTTTCCTTGTAGATGTATATAAGCCAAAGAGGCCTAGCTTTCCTACAAGGCTAATACACAGTAGTGTATATATATATAAGCCTTATAAGGCTGGGTTATAGTGTAAAGCTAATACCCTATTTAAAATATATATACATGGTTGGGTACTAGATTCAAGTATATTCCTGCTGTACCATAGTAAAAGTAATTGTATGGGTAGTGTTTGGCTCTGGTATAATTCTACTATACCTAACTCCCTATATGAGTTAGAGTAAAGTTTTAGTATAATTCCAATACACTATTTCTATATATCTATATAAGGAGTGTTATAAAACTCAAATGTATAATTACTACACACTATTTGAGTGTAAGTAGTTTAGTTGGTTTAGTTTTACTAACGAACTAGGCTATTGTGTCTCGTTTTAGGCACACACCTGACCTGACACGTTTCCATATCCGATAGCGAAGGTTTAAAATAGGGCATCTGTTACATTCTCCCCTACTTAAGGTATTTTTGTCCTCAAAAATAAAAGAAGGCGGGGAATTGAGATCAACTTCGGTTATATGTTGAAGGCATATCCCATTATAAAACAGAGGAAACATGACTAGGTAATAATGAAGAATAAAATAAATATATAACATATTTAGAACAATATAAAGTAAACTGAATCATGTGCAATATCATGTGCCAATATATAATGTATCTAATATCCATCTATTTCTCTACTTCTAATTTATACATAATTATACCGGCAATGCATACGAAACTTTTATATATATCGTATGCAGTAAGTTATTCTAACAAATTTAATAAATAATATACCTTAGGTAAATTATTGAGTGCGAATATCAGCTTCGCATTCCCAGGTAGCCTCATGTGAACTGTGATTCTTCCATTGGACCAATACGAGTGGAATACGTTTTATTTTTAAGATTTGGTCTCTGCGATTCAAAATCTGAGTTGGCTTTGTAGTTACCATTAAATCCTCCTGAATATCCAGTGGTTGATAATTCAACACATGGGTTGGATCTCTGATATACTTTCTTAGGATAGACACGTGAAATACGTTGTGTATGCTGGCTAAGTGTGGAGGTAACGCAACTCGATATGCCACCTTACTAACTCTGCCCAAGACTTGAAATGGTTTGACGTAGCGAGGACTTAACTTGCCTCGTTTCCTAAATCGCATCATGCCCTTTGTAGGAGATGTGTTAATAAATACGTGATCGCCAATCTATCATACAAATGTTAGAAATATAATATACATAATTTAATTCATATATAAATTATACATATAGGTGTGTTTCATTACCTGAAAATCAATATTAATTCATTTGAGATCGGCATAACTCTTCTGCCGACTCTGGACACTCTTCAGTTGCTCACGAATGACGTGTACTACCACATTAGTACTTTGTATCAAGTCAGGGCCCAAAAAAACTGACTTGATTTGACTAGAAGTCACTTTTACTGACCTTGACATATAACTGCGAATCTTGTAATGTCTGTAAAGCAAACCACACCTGATGAGAAACACGTAATAATCCTATCATGTCCGTAGGGCTGTCTTTGCACTATCGGTTGCTATTACTTCACCTAGTGATATCCCGATCGTAAACCAATCTTTGAAAATCACCTTGCTCCTTGTAACTGATCAAAGCAAGTAACAATTCTTGATCGTCAGCTTATTTAATTGACGATAGTCAATACAAAGACGCATTGACCCATCTTTCTTCTTCACGAATAGTACTGGTGCGTCCCATGGAGACACACTCGGTCTGATAAACATTTATCAAGAAGCTCTTGTAATAGCTCCTTGAGTTCTTTCAACTCTGCTGGTGCCATTCGATAAGGCACCTTTGATACTAGCTCGATACTCGGAGCTAATTCGATAGCGAATTCCACTTCCCTGTCAGGCGATAATCCTGGCAGCTCATTAGGGAAATCATCTTGGAATTCACAGGCAATTGGCGCATCAGAAAGTGAAACTTTCTTCTCCTCCTGTTCGTGATGTCATTCGTGACTTTGAATGAAAGCCAGATCCTCTTGAGCACCATCATCAAGTAATCGACGTGCTCTGAGCACTGAATCGAAAGGGAGTATATTTGACTGTACCCTAAAAAATCTAGCTGATTCCCTTCCTTGTGGGTGGAAAGTGACAATATTTCTTCTACAATCAATGCTCGCATGATGATTGGATAGCCAATCCATGCCAAGGATTACGTCGAATCCTTGCATATAGAGTAAGATCAATTGGCTACTGCTTCGTATTCCCAGTAATCTTGGATCTGAACGATAATTGATAGATACACAATGTCAGTCATGACAGATTATCCAACCAGAACTGACATGTCTATAATAAAGTCGAGAAGTTCTGGGGTAGCTCCCAACTTTTTGAACTTTTCAATAACTTAAGGCATGACTCAGATAATATGGTTGCTGGTTTGGGCATCTTGTGCCGTCTTTGATGTCATTCCCACCATCTATGGGCAATCCTTAATCCGATGTCCCATCATACCACAACGAAAGCACCCCCCAGACGCTTTACAGAATTCGTCCATGTTATGTGTCTTCCCACATTTTCCACAGAATGCTTACAGAATGGATGAAGAGATGCGTGAAGTTTGCGGTCCTAACTCGGATCCTACCGGCATACTTCGATCACTATTGACCGAGTACTTCAATCAAACGTGGTCGTAAAGAGTCACAATCTATGATCTAACCAGAACCTACTGCCATTGAGTCCCTCAAAGATCTAAAGCCTAGGCTGTAACATTGAATGAACATTAGAAGTCTTACCATATATCTATGCCAGAGTTAACACTAGGCTTTGATACCACCTATGACAACCTGACTTTACCCCTTCTCGTAAATGGGAAAGGTCGCACTGTCGGATCACCTAACATGATCCTGTCATACAAGGGCATCGTGTACAAAGTGTTACATATGCGAAAGCGAATTGAATTAACTCTGATACGTAGAAATATGACAACAACTGATATTCATTCATTTATCTAAAGCAACAAACTGAAGAGGAATATAAACAGAAACCTATACATGAAGTAGTAAACTATCTTAAATCATACTGCTGTTTATACATGTTTAATATTTAAAAATAAATCCCTCTCTCTCTCAAACCTCTCAAGGAAAGGAGTCCTCAGCAGAACCTTCCTCCTCATCCTCCTCCTCAGACTGGTAGGTAGGATCAGCTTCGTGCTCAGGGTCACGAGCAATATCTGCAGCTAAGATATGAAGTCGTGGGATGAGCTATTATCAAAGCTCAGCAGGGAAATTTAAAGTGCTAAGTTATATGTTAGATTTCCAATTCACTTCTAAATGCATAAATTACAAAACTAAACACATTATATTTTACCTTGTATCTATTCTAGCAATATTTAGCATTTATTCTTGCAACATATAGTATAACAAGCAATAAATTATGCAAATATTGTATCATGCTGACAGATTTATGCTAAATAAATATGAGGAATCATACTGACAAGGAATCATGTTAGACAATTACAGAAATCATACTGAAATGAGACATATTCAAGAAACAAGAAAATCAAGCTCCCGAGTTTGCGGGATCACTTGTCAAGCTCCCGAGTTAGCGGGATTACTTGGACCGAGAAAATCAAGCTCCTGAGTTAGCGGGATCAATTGGACGAGATATCAAGCTCCCGAGTTAGCGGGATCACTTGGACGAGATATCAAGCTCCCGAGTTAGCGGGATCACTTGGATGAGAAATTCCAGCTCCCGAGTTAGCGGGATCACTTGGACGAGATATCAAGCTCCCGAGTTAGCGGGATCACTTGGTTCAAGATAAAATAAAGACGTGTATATGATATCAAAGATAACAGGACATGAACAATACATGATAACATATATGCGAGCACATCGTGAATAGATTTCATATAGGAAAATTGATTTGAATAACTGAACTCACATGATCATATATAATTGTAATTATCATAATCATTAATATTCATGTATCCAAGCTGAACTAGCATCATAATTATGCAAAGCATATATCAAGTCTGTAGCTCTCGAAACTGATCTAACACCATCAGTCATATTCATACTTTGAAAACTAGCATGTGTATACATTAATCATATGTCACATTTGAACGTACATCATTATTCATCAACATTCATTAAAACTGATCTAGTAACATCATTACATAACCCATATATAGAACTAAATTATTTTGTCGTTGCATAATCGTATATCGAACTTAATTTCATAGCATGACCATATGTAATATTGATCTTATTACCATCATGCGATACTAGCATATTTATTCATTAAAACCATCATGAGTCGAGTCATGCAAAAATAGTCATTTCAACTTACTCTATCATCATTATCAATACTGACATGAGCATAGTTAAATAAAAATCCTAAGTATCATATCATCAGTATACTATACATTGAGCATCATGAATAATTATACAAAAGCGTACGTCTAAGCTGATCTTCTCGTCATCATGCACTACTATACATCCAACTGAATTTAGCTTTTTCATGCCTAACCATTCATTGAACTGAACTTTAATAAGCATATGGGATCATCCATCAAAACTAAATAAATGGGCATTTCATCTAGTAGACATAGGTTAGTAAGGTAAAAGTATTTATGTTAACTAACTTTATCAAAACTGGTTCATCACTGAGCTGTACTTAGCACAATGTTTTGACATGCTCTCATATATCAGATCTAAATATCGGATTTGCACTGGTTATCTGATTTATTTATCTTTACATAAACTACACTAGCAAATATGGAACCATTTATCATACTAGTTAACAGGAGTTATGAGATATCTCTACACCTTTTATATTATCCTGCTAATCAGAAGAAAATAAGATATGACGGAGACTAAGATAGATCAAGTCTGTAAATCATCATGCACTCATGGAACTTGTAGACAATAAATACTATACCAAATTAACTGACAATCTTCATTTTATACCAGTCCGATAGATATATCAATCATCATCGTTCAATCCGACATGCACCTATGTAGGTATCTAGTGTACTAATAATATCCATATACATCGCTTTCACTTTGGCATCACTGTGCAATCATGGACATCCTTTATCTAATCATAGACATCCTTTATCTATTAGTTATTCTCAGATGCATATAATCCTTGATCATGTATCAAACAGAAATTAATACTGATAAATATATGAAGGTATTATGAGCATAATCAATTTACACTGACTATACAATACAATTATCATGCTACTCAGAAGTGTAATGAAATACTAAAATATAAATCAGCAAGGTAATCTCCCTACCTTATACCAGGCTTACGTGTAACTGGTTACTCGTGCATGCATGTCTTCAAGCAAACTCGTAATGTGTACCAAATACCTAGGATTTATGGTCATAGTTTTAGTAATTTTAATGGTTTATTGGGTCAACATAGACCCCAAATATGGACCATTTATGGTCCCAAGTCTCATGGTCAAACTCAGCAAGTCATCCCAACACAAACCCCTGACAGAGGTGTCACCAAGTGCGTCAAATGCATGGTTGCTGCGGCAAGCAATATAGATTGCCGTGACAAGCTTTGCAGCTGAGCATAGTGCCATGACTTGTCACCAATTTTTTACCCCTTAAACATTGGATTCAAAAATTTATTCCCTCATGACAGTTGTAGGGATCGTTGTTTCCTTTCCAACGCATCAAGAATCATACCAATCTGAGTTCAGGATCAAAAGTTATGATTAGAATAGTGACTAGTAGTCTGAGCATACTGTCGCCGCGGCAAGCCTGAGTACCTTGCAGCGGCAAGCCTATCAGGCTTGGCTTGCCGGGGCATTTTCTGCTCCACTTTGGCTTCTTTTACTCAGGCATTTGACTGGGTCTTTTGTATATTTATAAAGATAATATTATCTTATATATATTACACAAAAAATTAGATTTTCTTATTCATTTTTGTGCAGACATTTCGGTGTCTTTTTATTAACAATACCCGAAACCTATTGCAAACTGTGATTTGTGCTGCCGATTCGGACTCAACGAATCGACAACACAGATTTATCATTTACCTAAATGAACTTCTTGACTAACCTAGTCTAGGAAAGCTGTGCGTTTACGGCATACCTTTTGTTGCACTTGTGGTTATAATGATGCCGAACGTGTGTCGGTGTCGAGTTCGTGAGAACGAAGGCCGTAATGAACTCTTCGCGACCCAGCGACCGCCTTCGCACTCCTCGAGATTGAATTATAGGTCACCTTGTGATCCAAGGTTCTGAATCCTATGGTGTGGAAGGGATGCAAGGAAAAGGGTGCAACGAAAGTGGGTTTTGAAAAGCTAGCAGCAGTGATTTCTTTTCTCTGAGATTTACTTTAATTGCTGTGTTTTTGCTAAGGGGTTTTAATTTCGTCCAGAGGTGAAGCAGGAAGAACCAAGTTTTGTAGTCGGTTTTTTTTTTTCCACTTTGCGTGCATGGAGTCGAAACATGACTCATGCATGCGTGGAGTTCTCTTGGCGATTATAAGCTCTTAAGGGATAGAATCCCATGCAGTGCCTATATTGGTGTTTCCTTGTAGATGTATATAAGCCAAAGAGGCCTAGCTTTCCTACAAGGCTAATACACAGTAGTGTATATATATATAAGCCTTATAAGGCTTGGTTATAGTGTAAAGCTAATACCCTATTTAAAAAATATATACATGGTTGGGTACTAGATTCAAGTATATTCCTGCTGTACAATAGTAAAAGTAATTATATGGGTAGTGTTTGGCTCCGGTATAATTCTGCTATACCTAACTCCCTATATGAGTTAGAGTAAAGCTTTAGTATAATTCCAGTACACTATTTCTATATATCTATATAAGGAGTGTTATAAAACTCAAATGTATAATTACTACACACCATTTGAGTGTAAGTAGTTTAGCTGGTTTAGTTTTACTAACGAACTAGGCTATTGTGTCTCGTTTTAGGCGCACGCCTGACTTGACCCGTGTCCATATCCGATAGCGAGGGTTTAAAATAGGGCATCTATTACAAAAAATTTCACATTTGGGCTTTCAAATGGGGAATAAATTTCTAGGGTTCTGACTCAACCTTTGACCTTCGGTCAATAGGGCCTAGGGCTTAGCTATATCCATTTTTTTGGTGCATAATTCCTAGATTATGGGGTTTTCACGATTTTAGGACTTTTAGAGTGGATCGGTCCCTTTCCAAAAGTCATGGGCAAGGTCAACAGTCGACCGACTAGGTTTGCATACTTCGAGGGGGAAAAATGGGGGTGTCTACAGATGCTCCTCTTCGACGTGTTCTTGCGAAGTAAGAATGCGTCGAAGAAGTAGACACCCTCATCCGAGGTGCGTTCTCATTTTTCTTGGGAAATCACAAATGTGAGCTGGGGATGCTGACATGAAATGCTTGACTTTCTTATCTATCAGCGTAAGCTAAAATGAAGCGTTCGGGGGCCCAGCGGTAGCTGTCGAAAGGCGTATTCCATGCTGTGGATGCGAGTGACATCCTGTCGCATATTGCAACCTGCTGCTAATAGTAGTCAACAAGGAAAAAATGACATAACCTAATCTGTGGGTGCAAGGGGAATCTGTTAGTCACTGTTTTATACCATTTTATACCCCTTTAAACTTGGCTTTTGATAGGACTTTGAGTATTTAATACTTGTTTTTAGTAATGTTTTGTAGCAAGGAATTAATTTGCCCTTAGTGCAGTTTTCAATTAAAAAGCGCCAATAAGGAAAGTTTTTGAATCAATCCATAGCTGAGAATGAGAGATGAATGGCTAGGCACATTGGAGATGTTTTGATGGTCACTGTCAGCAACTACATGGCCGCAATGCATTCTCAAAGTGTTACAATGAACACTCTTGAGCATCAATGAAGGCACACATGAACTCCATCTTCAGTTGCAGCAGCCAAGGGGACACCCAGCTGCACACTTCGTTATCTTCAGCAGCCCCTCATCCAAGCCATGCAACAATCTCCAACAGCAGCTGCACACTGGAAAGGCAAGGTAACGCAAGCCTCAGTAGATGCAAAGCCATGTGGTTCAGCCCAACAAACTGCAGTAGCCATCAAAAGGGTTCAACATTCAAAGCAGCTGCAGTAATATATTTATATATATATATATATATATATATATATATATATATACACACACACCAGCCTACCTATCGACCTGCTAGGCCTCAAAGCTAGCTGCTGCAAACCTGTTGACATGTTAGAGTGCATCTCCAGAACCTATCAAGCAGAACTGATGTTGGAATGAAAGTTATCGACCTGCATACAAAATGGCTTTCAAACCTCTTGAGTTTCAACAAGGTTCAGCAGCTCCATCATCTCGAGAGCATGCACCCTTGAACCTGTCGACAACCTTACCTTTGAACCTGTCGAAGAGTCCAGCTCAAGTGCACCAACCTCTCGACTGTAAGAACTCTCAAACCTATCGACTTCTTTATGGGAGCATAGGTTATGGAGATTATTTTTCTCCTTGGTCTTTGATCACCCATGATTTTTAAGATGCTCATCAAAGAATCAATATTGAGAAGATGATTGTCTTTGTATATATTTTTAACTCTAAAGAAATCATCCTAATTATTTGTAGTATAATTAGCAACATGCATATGTTTATCTTTTCCGAGTGTCCACTTGTCTTTATGCTTTTGAAATAACTAAATAAATACAAATAAAATAGAAAATATTGTTTATCATAATAATTTGCTAATCAGAATTATTGAAATAGTTTAATTTCTTTATTGCACGAAGGCTATCTTTGTATTATGAATGGTGCTGTCGACAGGTGCAACATCCAAGTCTCTCAAGTTGCACCAACTATCCTTCAACCTGTCGACTTTTTAGTTAAAGCATCCAAGCACCCTCTCGACAGGTTTGTAGCCCATACACTTCAATCCTCTCGAGCACTCCACTGCAGTCCCTAGCTCCAAACCTCTCGAATTCTTTAGCACTTAAACCTCATGAAAAGCTGTTGTAGTCTGCACTCCAACTTGTCGACCTTGCTGTAGAAACACTCTTCAATCCTCACGACAGCTTCAAGCCCCCATGCAGCCTAAACCTGTCGACCATATGGGAGTAGAACTTGTCGACACCTGGCTACAGTCCCACCTTCTCAACCTCTCGACTTCAGCATTGCACCATCCTGTCGACTTCTTAGGGCACCAACCTCTCGAGAATCCCAGAAGCAGCCCCATCAGCTATCCTCTCGACTTAAAGAATTCAAACCTGCTGACCACTTATTTTAAAAGTTGCACCAAACCTATCGGCAGACATCTCTTCGGCAGTTTTTATCCTCTCGAAGAGCACTTGGCTTCAGCAGCTCCATGCACTTGAACCTCTAGACATCTTGCTGAAGCTACTACACTCCATTCAGCCAACCTCACGAAGAGGTACCTGAAGCTGCAGTCTTAGGCCATTCCATGCTGAACCTGTTGAGATGTGCCAACCCACCTTCACCATCCTCACGACACCTTACCTGAAGGTGCTGCACTTCATCTCCTCCACCTTAGTGCCAAAGCTGCAGAATTCTAAGGAAGCTGCCGAGTTGAACCTGCATCAGCCCACATCTCGACAATTAACTTAGCTCGGGCCCCATCAACATTGAGTTGCAACCATGTGATTAAACATCAGCAGTTTAGCAAAGCGGGCCCCATTTTGGGCTGCTTGGAAATAATGGCAGCAGAGGTATTTTGGGACAGCTAATAGAATGTTGGGGCATTCTCAGCAGGTTGGGTAAATTATTTAAGGAGTGTAGCTACAAATATTAAGGGACAACTAGGATAGTTTTGGAAACTTCAAAATAGAGGTAGCTGCACATGGGCAAGATTAACTGATTGTATGAAGGTTTTAGCAGAAAATGTTAATGGTTGGCAAGGGCAATTTTGGGAACTCCAAAGCATCAAATTCTCTCCTGTGATTGGCTGCAATCCAAAGCACACAGATCACTGCAAATGTATAAATAGAACTCCTTGCTGCTGTAATTTCTCAGCAAGGAATCCAGAGAATAACTTTGGTTCTCCTTAGCTCATTTAGGGTTAGTTTTAGTTTTTATTTTCTTTTTTCTCTTCCCCCATCTCTCCCTAATCCAGCCTGTTGGATTAGATCTAGATAGCAGCTCAGATCTGGTATTTTTTATTATAATTTGGCATGAAGGTCTTGTGGATTGATGCACAAACTACAGATCTGAGAACAATATCATTGTAAGTAATTTTGATTCAATGAATTGTTGATTTTATTGCTTAGTTAGATCTATAGATCATCTTATTTCACTTGATTCTCGATCGAATTTGTGTAGATGTGATCAGTCCACCCACTTAACTGGTAGATCTCTTGAATACCATTTGATCTTCCTAGATCTGATACTCTTGTGGATACTTGTGCCTATGGCCTGACATTCACAACATTTGTAGTGGTTATCATGTTCTAATTGAAACCTTTGGTTAGGAGGAAATCCCTAGGATGGTCTGTGACCATTAAAGTGGACAGATCATAGCCTTAAGATCAATCCAAACCTCTGGTCTAAATTGGATTCTTCTACCTTAAACCTTTGATTTGGAGGAAATCCCTAGGATGGCCTGTGATCATTAAACTGGACAGATCAAAACCTTAAGATTAGTTCAAGCCTTTGGTTTAGAGTGGATTCTTCTATCTTGCACTTGAGCTTGTAGCCAAGTGAAGGATTGTTGCAAATTCACACCTCTTGATCTAATTTGCAGTGAAAACTAGGCCCTAGCTGTATATTTCCTGTCCTTTTCTATTTTATTTCACCATCCATCTTCCTCCATCTTTTAGACCTAGTTTTAGATTTTTGTTTTATAGATTAATTAGATCTAGTGACACCCGAAAAGCACTCTTTCTCCTTAGAATTACTAGATCTATAGCCAGATCTGGAGGTCTACTACACACCTTCTAGCTTTAGATCACTAATCCCTGTGGGACAAACTCTTACTTATCAAAACTTGTTACAAATTGACCATGTATCTTGCAGGTTTAGGATTATTTTAGATGTGCTGAATCCATTCTTTTGTTTTACTTTATTTTTATTTTATTTTTATCATTACACAATAAATTAGCACACTGAAAAATCCCCAACAAGTTTTTGCCCGCAGCATATTGCGACTTGCTGCAAGGGGTAGTCAAACGGTAGGAGAGTCGATATCCTAGTTTGTAGGTGTAAGGGGCAATCAAACAAAGGGATATTAAACACAATCGATGTATCGGGGGCATCATACAAATGTCCAGAGACTAGGCCCATAGACCGATAATAATAAGATGTAATATCATGTAATGGCGAAGGCTTTAGCAAATTGTGTCAGATCGGGTGCATCATTGCTCACACCAATGGTGCGTCAAATGTCCTTTTCCAGTGGAAATTTGTGATTTTTCAGAGTTGAGTGTACTCAGTATTCGATTTCCCAGGGCAAAGAGTGGATTGGAGTGATGAGAGGTGAATTTTATGTTTGAAAATTTGGGAATTTAACTTAAGATCAATTCGGTTGTAAATCTTTGGAAAACGTGACTTCCGAGATGTCACTGAGCAGATTTACCGGAACGGGATTTGTGAACCCGACCATTTATGTGGTTGTCAAGACAATACTTGGTATGTCGGATACTCTGTCTAACCTTCTTGTGAATACTGATGATTGTCTCTTATGGGAGGACTATAGTGATTCAAGAGTCGAGAGAGACGAGTTTTGAAAATATTTAACTTAATCTTAGCTAGCTCTATTTTATAAAGAATATCGAGTGGAAGAAGGTGCTTTACTTACCTGAAGGGGTGATACTTACCTGACTTGAGCGGGATATGATATATAGCTCACGATAAGACTGGTTGGTCGTCACGGCGATGTCGCAATGGGACGTAAGGGGACTATGATGAGACGTCCGTGATGGGGTTTTGTAGACACCCAAATTCGGCCCAAGGCCCGATCAGTCTGTACTCCGAGAGAGATGTACCCTTATGCTTCCGATGGCACCCTTGAACCTTTAGGAATCACCCTGAATCTTTTAGAACCATTTCCCCAACCCTTAGGAATCGCCCTAAACCCTAGGATCCCTTCCCAGACCCAACTTAAACCCTTTTGAGCATTTGATGGGAGGAGAGCTACAAAATTTTACACGGATTACTGATAAGGATGAGCCATATACCATTGGAAGGAGGACTTCTCCAGCTTTCCAGCAGGCTAAAGATCATCCAATTTGGACTTGTGGTTCGAAAGTTATGGCCGACTGAAGTTTCACATAAAATCATGACTTTTTGCTCAGGCGTATGTAATACGCTCAGCAAATTTGGCCCCATTTTGGTTAGGCATATATATTATATATGCCTGGCATTTTTGGGCCAAATTTGGTTGGGCATACATAATAAATACTGCCAGCATAGGTAGGGCCCACCGCGGACACCTACCTTCTTAGATCTCCTCTGGTTTTCATGAAAATCACTATACATAAATTGGGCATATGTAATATATACGCTCAGCTTAGCTACAGTAACTGCCATCAAATGCTCAAAATTCCTTCATCAGGCTTGACCTTTTGACCATCCCCTTGGTTGAGGTGGGTGTCCTAAGATTGGTTGCAACCCCTTTGAGCTTATTTGTAACCCTTAAGTCACCTATGGTCTCACCCCATCATCTGCCATTGAAATTGGTTCCCCAAGCCCCTAGGACCCTAAAAACCTAGAAAACCTTAGATGGAGGATTACCTAATTGCTAAACTAATTAGCCCTTAAGTAACTCTCTAACCCACCTCTTCTCTATAAATAGAGAGCCCCCCCCTCTTCCCAAAGGGTTAAAAAATTAGGGTCGAAAGCTTGAGTTCAAGAGAGAGAGACCTAGTGAGAGAAAGTTCTATTTTTTTATTCTTCAACCAGAATTCCAACATGCTTAGTTCACCCCTTTCAATCCATTTCAACCATTAGACCACCCCTCTTTTAGTCAAGCCTAGTCCCTAGCTTCATCCTACACTTCCCATCTACCGAATCCTAGCATTAGAATCCATTCTCCTACCGTTTAAGCCATTTAAAGCCATCGAAAGTACGCCGAAGCGAAGGTCTTCAACGGTGCTACAATGGCCCGTGAGCTCTGGCTCACCCCTCTCTTCCTCTACCTTCTTGGTGTCTCCTCCGTCCAAGGATTCAAGCCGTTACACCACCGAAATTTCAGTTTGGCTCAAAGCTTGATAGGACCGTATTGCCTTCGGGTAAGGGGAAGCTCCGCCCATTTATTTTTATTTTGGCTATAGATAGAGACCACCATGTGCTGGTTGATCGGGTGCCTAAACCCTTCCAGATCGATAACCGAAGCCCCTACCCTAGAGCCTTTGGCAAAAATCGATAAATCAGAGTCATATTTAGCACTTCGGTGCTCAAAATATTGATTTAAAGGTTTCCCGGGTCACCAAAAGCTCCGGGTGGTAACTCTACATTTTATTCCATTGTGAGCGCATCATCGCGACTGGTTCGAGAGAATCCATGGTCACACAGATGGCGACTCTACTGGGGACATCACCCTAGCGCTTCCCCTCTTGTTGGCCTTTTTAAAAATCTCTACTAACCATTGCTATTTTTTTTGATTTTCTGTTGCTTTTTCTTCATTTTTATTATTTTTACTAACATACTTACCCCTACGATTCGGTCCTTTAAGTGCCTTAGCCGATTGGAGGGCCTACTTGCGCCTTTAAATTTCAGTTTTTACGGTTTTGTCATTTAAGCCGCCTTAGCCGTTTGGCGGGCCTGCTTGCATCTACTTTCCACGCCATTTAAATTTTAGTCATTTACGAGCCTTAGCCGTTTGGCGGGCCTACGTGTGCTCTTTATTTCAGTCATTATATCTCACCGTTGAACGCCGACCCGTTGAGGCGGCACGGGCTTGTCATCCCAGACTCGAACTTGGACTTAAATTCACTCCCCTTTAAAAATCTGCAATTAAAAGTAAACCAACAGTGTGGGGGGCATAATCAAATTTATTTTTACGTATTTTTGGTAGTTTTTCGGTTGATTTAGGCACAGATATAACTTACCCGGTTCCCAGTAAGGCGATAGCCCTAGTGGTGATGATCTTGAAAAGAACCACCCCTTCCAGTACCTGAGAAGGCGCTTGCGCTGGAGGTATATCGGTTGGGTTGCCAATTCCGATCAAGCCGTAAAACCCGCAATGGTGAGAGCATAGACAGCCCGAATTCAGCCGTGTATCCCTAGGAAGCGGAAAGGAGTGACCCGATAACATACACAAAGAATCCCGTGAGCATCCCTCCGTGAAACCAGTTCCCAAAGACTCATTATGGGCTTCATTCCTTTGTCATCAAACAAAGTTTGGAAGAAAGTTTTGCGCGATATATTAAATACGCCCGACAACAAATCCCCAGAAATACTCAGGCGTATAAAATATATACGCCTAGCCAAAATCCCCAGATTTAAGCTAGGCGTATATAATATATACGCCCAGCCAAATCTGCTAGTTTTGGTTAGGAGTATATATTACATATGCCCAGTATAAACTGGGTTCAGGCAGCCCGATCTGAGGCCCAATCCACCACCCAAGTTCCCCGACTAGCGACAGAACGCCCAATATGCCGCCACCAAAAGAAGGCAACTTCTCATTGATTTGCTCCGAGGGATTGGGTCGTTTGCGTGGATTCTCTCGCCTTCAATAGAATGTAAGGGTTCTCTTTCGCTTCTTCCGAAGTATGTCGGATCCCGCTGTGGGACCTACTAAAGGTGCATATATCACCCGAGACGGGAATTTTTCTAGGGCACCAGATCATCATTAATTTAAATAGGGGAGTTAATTTTCATTTGAAAAATCCAATATATATATATATATATAGAAAAATAAAAAATCCATATATACGTGTACTTTCGGTGTGACCGTCACTACGGCGACCTCAAACCCAACATGTAGAAAGAGAACTAGGAAGGTATTCGGTCCTTACCCAAGACATAGATAGAACACTCGTCAGCGGATCATGTCGAGCGCTGATACATCCCCACCATCATCCCCATCCCATTCCCATATAGGAGAAGACCCGATCTACAACACCTTCACCCAAATCCGGTTCGATGTCACGGGTCCATTTGGGGCACCCGTGTTTGCACCCACCCCATCCCCCACCCTTACATTTTCCCAACATACCCCCATCTCATCCCCTACTGAAACCCGTCATTTCCCAACCGACCCATACATCCCCATCTCCCATCCATACACCCTTACCGCACCCCCCTACTCCCAAAGACCTCATCGGGTGCCCTATCCCTCGCCTACCTCCCACGTCCCATCCACCTCATCATCCATGCCCCCTACATCCTATATTCCATTCACCTCATCTCACTTGCCATCCATATCACATGGCCCATCCACAGACCAACATACCCTCTCATTTACCCAGGTCATGCCTAACTTTTCCCAGGGTATGACCAGTAACCCACTATCTTCCATAACCATACATCCATACTGTGACAGCCCGGATTTCGGCACCCCGAAACCCGTGCCATCAGCACGATCATCTTGACCGTGCCCCTTAACTATGCACGGAACACTGGTATATCAAGCATAAAAAGAAATAAGAACAACTTGCGGAATTTAAATCTAATTAGAAATACCTTTCAAAGGACAGTTCTACCCTCATGCCTCTGCATGAAGGGAGAACCGATCCGAACCATCGATGATATAAATCATCACAGATGGTTCGCCCCAAAGGAATAATCCAAACTCTATACATATACATGTTTTCACAAAATAAAGGCTTGACATACCAAGCCGTACAATCTCTACTCAAAACTCCTCAAAGTAGCACAACGGAGTCCTCTAGAAGAAGTCCTCTGGAGGTGGCTCCAACTCCTCGCCGGCAGCAAAGTCCGACTCGCCGGGATCAGCGTCCCCTGAAACCTCGGCAGCTGCTACTAATGGACCTGTGACGTATAGTCTATAGGGTGAGCTACATCCTAGCCCAATAGGGAACAAACACTGCTGAACATATAAGTTATAACTCACATATATTCTATGATATACCATGCATGATGTAACTATGCAGTTGTTGATAAAACAGTTAAAAGCATTCGTTTACTGTTGATTTCTTATGTTTTCATTTACTCATGAAAAATGCTGAAAAGGCCTAAAGCAAAACTTAAACTTTCAACTTAAGTAATCCCCGAGCAATATAGCATCGAGCCCCGATGAGCTACCCTTCATCGTCATCTATATAGACAGTTTTAATGTATTCCCTGGGAATACCATATAGTACCCAAGCCCCTTTCCCCTGGGGATTGGTGGCGGGGTTTCACTTGTCTCAATCAACACCCCTGGGGTGTGCTTACTATGTACGGATAAGCCTCCGCACTGGCCTACGGTTTCGCCGCCGTATCGGTCACGGATATCCTGCCGTGTCAGTCGTGGATATCCCGCCACGTCGGTGGGGTAACCTAAGGAACCTCAAATAACAAAAATATCGATGCCTTACATATAGTTATTCACCGTGTAAGTGTGCTATCTTATATCAGTTAGGCCCTATCAAACATGATTCAATCTGGATACATCCACAGGATGTATCCATTAACTTGCATCACACGATGCTCTTATCTCTTTACTTCTTCATCCCCGGGATGGCTCATTCGCTTTTCTTATGAATGTCACACACACACTTTTCACAATTCTTTGAGAAGTAAAAATAATTGAATTGAAATTTATATCACTACATACATGCTCTTGTAAAATAAAGTACATGTTCAAGGTGTTCCCTACCTCAAGTCTTCACTTGTTCAATGCATCAAGGTCCCACGTGGCTCCTCGTGCACTAGCTCACACGTACCACCTATGGTACCACACAAGTAAAACACATCACAAGGGATGCAATAAAGAAGGTATAAGATCCTCCAAGAATCTTAAAGTCAAACCTAAAAGTCAACAAAATTTATCTCGATTAATCGAAATCGAATCGATTAATCGAACTTGGTTCGATTAATCGATTTCAAAATCGATTAATCGAAGGTCAATATCGATTAATCAAGTAATTTCGATTAATCGAAATTCTCCTTTCGCAAAGTCCATTCTCGATTCGACGATCGAATTGTCATTCGATCGAAATCATTTGATTAATCGAAATTCTTCTTTTCGCAAAGTAAACTCACTTTGTTGACGATCGAGTTTCCGTTCGATTAATCGAATCGGTTTCGATTAATCGAAATTCTTCTTCATAAAGTACACCTCTTTATTCGAGCAGTTGAGTTTTCATTCGATTAATCGAATCCGATTTCGATTAATCGAATTTCTTCTTCGCAAGGTACACCTCTGTTCGAGCTTGAATTTCACAAAGTCGATTAATCGATCCCAAATCGACATCGAAAACTCAAATCGATTAATCGAAATCCCATTTCGATTAGTCGATTTTCATAAATCATTTCCTCCAACCCTTGGGGTCCTTTGGAGGTTCGATCGATTAATCGATTCTCAAATCGATTAATCGAAATCAAATTCGATTAATCGAAATCAATTCGATTAATCAAGTCGTAATCTTCGACCTTTCAACTTCGCCAATTTCGATTAATGAAACCCAATTTCGATTAATCGAATTGTCGATTCAACCCTTCATGTTCTTCCCAATCTTTTTCCCACACTTTTTCCTCTATTTTCTAAGCCATTATCCTATGATCTAACCCACATTTAACCACAACTTAACCCCTATGATCTATGCATCTTATTTACAAAATTTACCTTGGATAGATCTCAAGTTGATTTCAAATCTAGGGTTGGAAGGCTAGGGTTCCAGCTTTAGCTTTTTCAGCGGATCCCTTGCGTTGAATCGGCCTCTTTAATACTTGGATCCTTCCTTCCTCAGCTAGCCTTTACTCCTTGCATTAATCACTCTTTTTACTCTCTCTCTCTTCTTTACTCTCCTTCAACAACCCAAAATACCCATCTAGGGTTATTAAACCCTTTTATCCCTCTCTTAGTTTGTGTGTTGAGCACATGCACCTCAATAGGTATATGCGACTTCATATTTACAACACACACCACGAAATCACTCAAGCTATCACATCTCGTCCGTTCACCACATCCCATGCTAACTCTTGATCTCCTGATTGGTCAAACTTGTGACCAATCGGGCACGGATCCCGAGGTCATAGTTTTGCGTGATTTTTTTCGGGCTATTACATCCTCCCCACCTTGGGAATTTTCGTCCTCGAAAATAACCCAAGGTGTGTCTGTCTGGGTTTCTGTCTCGCTTCCCCCCACACTTTCAGGGGAGGGGGTCTAGTTATTTCGAATTTAAGTAGACATTAATCACATGCATGGGCATAAATTTTTTTTGTGAAGGCAAACAATTAACACAAAAATTTAGCTTTTCCATTAATATCAAAAGTTTTACACAGTGCCAATAAAGTGGCATACAAGATATACATATACACAACACATGACTGATACAAAAATAAAAATAAACAACAAAAAAGACTCATGCAGTCCCCTCGCCAGGCTGATCCGGTGCTGGAGCGGGCTGCTCCATTTGAGGTGGCAGTGCAACAGTGGCTGGCAGGTCTGTTGGAGCTGGCTGCGGTTGTGGGGGTGGCGGCTGGGCTGAGCGGATGTGGATGTGGAGGAACGCGTCCGTGGGGGATGGAAGACGGTCCTCTATGGAAGGCGGTGCGTCCGGCCCATTCTTCTTCTTCGCGGGCCAACATATCCATGTAGGTGTGGGGGTAGATGAACTGGAGGGTGTGAAACATGAGGAAATCAATCCTCCTGTTCATCCTCTCGTTATTTGCGTCCATTCTGGCTAACACGTCCTCTATGGTAGGACCGGATGGAGTGGCCGGGCGTGTAGGATGAGGTGGGAGTCAGGGCACGGTGTGCAGTGTGGTGTCGGCGGCTGGTGTGGGAGGGAACCTCTCCACAGATGGCTCTGTTCGGCAGGGTGTGCCCCACCCTCGAGGTGGTGGGGGGTGGTGGTGTGCTACTCAGCTGCTTCTTCTTCTTTGGGCTCTTTGAGCGGGACCCGGGACCCGGGGTAGGGTCCGCTTCAATAGGTTGTAGCTACGGGTCCACGAAGACTTGGTGAACGTCTTCACGCGATCCGTAGCCCTCACCTCGTGGGGTGAAATAGTGTAGGAGGGCTCGTCAGAGTAGCACTCCAACATGCTCGAGATGAGCCGAGCATACGGCATCTTCTCCTTGGGCCGCACGCTGCCCTTCATCGATTTACTCTTGATGTACCGCATCCCTCAAGGATGACCATGGTAGCATCAAACCATCGGCCCTGAAGGCGCGAAGTGCATGTTGCACTTTATCCACGCGCTCCGTGTCGTGGCGCATCGGGTAAAGGTTGCATTTTATGATGGAGTCGAGCATCCACATGTAGGGTGGAAGGTCGACCCTCTTGATGGACGTGCCCGACCCCTTCTTCCCGTTGGTCATGCGAGTCATGACCTCTTTAAAACGGGGTTCCTTTTCAAAGGGTGGAAATAGGGTAGTTTCGGGAGTAAAGTCGAGGTAGCATTCAAGCACCTCATGTATGTGCCGACGAGTGATCGTATAGAGACGAGCCACGATTTTGGTTATAATGCAATCGTCACTAGGGCCATTGGTTAGCCCTTGGTAGAACAACCTCACCAATCTAGGGTAATAGGAACCCCGGATTGGTTTGAGAAGGTTGCCGAGTCCGGCACTGGTTAGGTAGTTCTGAGCCCATTGGGTCTCGCCCGGTAAATTGGGATTTGTGAATAGGGTAGGGTCGATGGTGTATTCGACCTCAAAGGTCTTGGCAGCCCACCACTGCTTGGTTGCTCCACGCTGGTGGGTGGTGGTGGCATGGGGTGGATTCATGGGAAGACTCACACAGATGCGCTCGTCGAACCGGAAGGTGGTCTCCGATCTGACGGTGATGGAGTCCTCACCGGCGATGGGGTAGGTGGTGGTGGTGCGTTCTACGCCTACCCGGCAACTTGGAGGTTGCCTTCTTCGAAGACAAACGGGTTTTGGGCGGCATTTTCACTAAACTAGGGTTTATCTACTTCAAATGAAAGAAAAAGTTCGATTCTAGGGTTTACCGTGGTTTTCAAAAGCGAATCACGGTAGATTGTGGGCGAATCGACGGAAAATCGAACCCTAGACCGGTCGGATAGTTGGAGAAGAAGAAGGAAGTCGAAACGCACAAGGTCCGGAAGTTAAAATGATTTCGAATGGGGATGAAATCCCCAAACTTATATATATAGGCCTCGGCTCGATTAATCGAAATTCCATTTCGATTAATCGAATTTAAAACTAGGTTAAGCCGCGTAAAATCGATTAATCGATTTCTCAAATCGATTAATCGAAAATAAAATTCGATTAATCGAAAATATTTCGATTAATCGAAATCGTGTTTGTTTAAAAATTTAAAATTTTGAGCTCATCAAGCGTGCCGATCCGATTAATCGAAATTTATTTCGATTAATCGAAATCTCAAAATCGATTAATCGAACTTAGTTTCGATTAATCAAATCGATAAAAACTTCAAAAATTTTCCAAAATTTCTTAAGTATTCGATTAATCAAATCCCATTTCGATTAATCGAAATTTCTTCTATGCATTTTCTAACTCAACTTTTCATTTCCGATCGGCACATGCATCGACTAATCGAACAAGATCGATTAATCGAATTCCAAATCGATTAATCGATTTGAAATTCGATTAATCGATTTTGCCCAGCTTTCTGCAATTTAAATCTCTTTGTTTCTTTTCTTATTTTCGACAATTCATGATGATTGGATTAAAATTTCCATTGAATTACAAGTATAGTGGAGATTTCACAACACGTTGTGGTTTACATTGCACTTTCACGTCGTTGGAAACAAGTGGTATTGTTCTTTACATCGCCTCTCGTTCCCAAGTAGCCTCTTCTTTAGGATGATTGTTCCATCGAACAAGCACTAAGGGAATTACTTTAGTGTGCTGCTTTGCTCTTTTCGATCCAAGATCTCCTGGTTCCTCTATCATGCTCATGTCCTCACACATCTCTATAGGTTGCTCCCTAACACATGAGACGGATCATTCACGCATTTACGAGCATCGATATATGGAAGACATTATGTACTCGATCGAATAGCGGTGGTAAACTAATGCGATATGCAACTTCACCTATTCGTCCCAAAATTTCAAATGGTCCAACATAACGTGGACTTAACTTCCCCCTCTTGCCAAATCGCATTACACCTTTCATAGGTGACACCTTCACAAACACATGCTCGCCCACTTTGTAGTCAACACTAGTCCGCTTCACATCGGCGTAACTTTTACATCTACTCTACTGTGTCTCCAACCTTTCTCTGATAATTCGGACAACGGTGGCGTTGTCTTCAAGCAGTTTTGGTCCTAATACAAATTTCTCACCTGTTTCCTCCCAATTCAGAGGTGACTTGCATCGTCGTCCATACAGAGCTTCATACGGTGCCATGCCAATGCTCGTTTGAAAACTGTTGTTATATGCGAACTCGAGCATCGGTAGATACTCATCCCAGTATCCTTGCATATCAAGCATGCAAGCTCGAGCATGTCTTCTATCACTTGATTCACACCCGTCGCCCATCTTTGAGGATGGAAAGTCAACTAAAGTCTAGTCGAGTTCCCATTCCTTCTTGAAATTTCTTCCAAAACTTGGGCGATATAGTGGATCACGATCCGAAATGATCTTTGCTTGGAATCCGTGTAATCTTACAATCTCCTTCATGTATAATTCGCCGGTCTTCCTGCGGTATATGTGGTATTATACGGCAAAAGTGCGATTTGGTCAATCGGTCTATGACGCAAAATGGCATTGTGTCTCTTGGCGATGCAGGGTAATCCAACAATGAAATCCATTGAGATCGATTCCCACTTCCATTCCGGTATTGGTAAAGGTTGCAATAGTCCCAGGATGTCTATGATCAACCTTCACTTGTCGACAAGTCAAACATCGTGACACATACTCGCCACGCGTCTTGTTTGATCCTCTCCACCAGTAATTGTTTTTCAAATCTTGGTACATTTTGGTGCTACCAGGGTGGATCGCATAATTTGACTTATGAGCTTCATCAAGAATTGTTCGTCTTAGATCGGCATTATCCGGGATGCATAGACGGCCTTTAAACAACAAAGAACCATCTTCTTTTTCTGAGAAGTCCGACCTGATGCCTTCATTCACGTCTTGATAAATCTTCGTTAATGTCGGATCCTTCATCCAGAGATCGTGGATATGCTCAAATATCACCGGCTTTCTTGATATGTTAGCCAAAAGGATCCAGGTCCTTTGACTTAATGTTAGCATCATAGAATGGCAGGTCTTCCAATAATTTCCATCGGTGCATACCCAAAATCAAGGAAGCTAACTGAGCTGAACCTTTTCGACTCAATGCATCGGCCACTACATTCGCCTTGCCAGGATGGTATTGTATAGAGCAATCGTAGTCCTTGAGGAATTCCATCCATCTGCGCTGTCACATATTGAGCTCCTACTGTGTGAACAGATATCGAGAGGCTCTTATGATCGGTGAAAATTTCAAATGTTTCACCATACAAGTAGTGTCTCCAAATTTTCAAGCAAAAAATGGTACGCCAGTTCAAGTCATGAGTCGGGTAATTTTCTCGTGTTCTTTCAACTGTCTTGATCCGTAAGCTATCACCTTCTTGTTTTGGTTGAGCACACAACCAAGGCCATTGTATGACGCGTCGCTGTACACTGCGTATCCTCCACTGCCTGAAGGAATTGCCAACCGAGTCAAGTGAGTCTCGTTTGAGTTCTTGAAAACTCTTCTCGCATGCCTCACTCCACTCAAACCTTGAATCTTTACGTCGACTTTGTGAGAGGTCCCGATATTTTGAAAACCCCTCAACGAAAACGTCGATAATAGCCTGCTAAGCCCATAAAACTTCGGACATCCGTCATCGCCTTTGGTTGCTCCCATTTAACTCGCTTCTATCTTTCTTTGGATCTACCGTGGCCTTGCGTGCTTGAGACGACATGTCCCAAAAGCTAACTTCTTCCAACCAAAACTCACACTTACTGAGTTTGGCGTATAATTGGTGTTCACGTAGCGTTTGTAGAGCAATCCTCAAGTGTTCTTCGTGTTCTGTCTTGGATTTGGAGTATATTAGTATATCATCAACGAACACTACCACACAGGAGTCCAAGTGTGGTTTAAACACTCGGTTCATCAGATCCATAAATGACGCTGGGGCATTCGTTAATCCAAACGGCATCACAAGGAATTCATAGTGTCCATACCGTGTCCGGAAAGCTGTCTTCTGTATGTCCTCTGCCTTGACTCGCAACTGATGATAACCAGATCTTAGGTCGATCTTGGAAAAATACCTTGCTCCTTGCAGTTGGTCGAATAGATCGTCAATTCTAGGCAAAGGGTAGCGGTTCTTCACAGTAAGTTTGTTCAATTGTCGATAGTCAATGCATAGTCGCATTGACCCATCTTTCTTCTTGACAAATAAGACCGGTGCTCCCCATGGAGATACACTTGGTCTAACAAACCCCTTGTCCATCAGCTCTTGTAGTTGTTCCTTCAACTCCTTTAACTCAGCGGGAGCCATTCTATAAGGTGCTTTCGAAATAGGCTCCGTTCCTGGTGTTAAGTCAATGGCGAATTCTACCTCTCTTTCTGGAGGTAATCCAGGCAATTCTTCTGGAAACACGTCAGCGAAGTCTCGCACAACTGCTATCTCAAAAATGACGTTCTTTTCTTCCTTGTCCTCCTTTAAGAACGCTAAGTATCCACTGCAACCCTTTCTGATCATCTTTTTCCTTCATGAGATCGATGGCAGATGACGACCTCACTCCTTGAAACCGAAATGATCTTCTTGTGTTGGGTCTGAAAATGACTACCTTGTTCTTGCAATCAATGGTCGCACAATGTCGTAACCCGATCCATGCCAAGGATCACATCAAACCCTTGCATGTCTAATGCATCAACTTTGCTTCCAATTCATGCACTTCTAAGTCTTGAACTTTCTGACGATGGATTTGCAAGCTAACTCCGTGTCTACTAACTCTCGGTGAATAGACACAGATAGGACGAAATCCAACGTCTCTGGAACGATCTTCATCTTCTTAGCAAAACGTGGAGTGACGAATGAGTGGGTAGACCCGGGGTCTATCAACACTCGAGCGTCATGTCTAAATACACTTCCCTTTTCATACATAGTTAAAGTACCTATAATATATATACACATACATACAGGAATTTACACATCAAAATGCACTCTCAGTTTATATTAAAAGAATCTACACTATTCCTAATGCATGCACCCTTTCCATCTAAAATTCTTTATGAAACGAAATTTTTTTTTTTTTTTGTAATAAAATAAAATTTCTCACCTTGGATGACGTCGTGCACATTCCACCTTCTGGCGATCGATAGGCTCTCCCCTAACAATCGGCTTCCTTGCTTGAATGGGTCGTGGTGCTGTAACTGAAGCCGTCTTGCCCTTGTCTGTCTCGGGGCAATCCTTGATCATGTGGCCCACCTTGCCACATCGGAAACAACCTCTAGTTGATTCTGCGTCTATAGTCCTATGCTTGCCACATCGCACACGCTCTCGAGGTGCGGAAGATACGATGCGAGAACCACGTGTGATAGTGGCACCGATAGACATGGCGAGGCTCTCATAGCGAATAGGTCTCCCGACGCAAGTAATGGAAACCTCTGTTGGTGT